>CM063501.1:118259008-118281508 GCA_032207245.1 Pardosa pseudoannulata | reverse complement strand
AAACGATAACAACCATTAGAAGAAAAACTGTAATGTAAATGCTGTTTGAAAAATGAAAACAATTATATCCTTCTAAAATCTCCCAAATATTCCATACACATTGAATTTCCATCACCAGTTTTTAGATAATTTATTCTGGCAAACCAATAACTTCAAACCGCGTACAAACATATCTATAAATTCTTGATACTCGCATAAAAGTTAAAACATTTTTTTATGCAAATTATTTATGCTTTATTTATACATATGGAAACATTATTTATGGTTATATACGGTTCAGTGATATAGATCTAAGGAATTAAGAAAATATTATGCATTTACACTGTGATGTAATTATTCGAAACCTCTTAAATCTCCCTCAAATGAAAGGGCTGTGACAGATTTTGATAACAAAAAGCGCATTGCAACCTTTTATTTCCGTTTTGGACATACATGTAGCTGAAATTCACTTCCTGATTATCATCTCACCTGTTCCAGTAATTAGAAAATGTTCCTCGCATTACGGCTCCTCCGTCGTACTAATCAATTATTTGCGAATTAAAGGATGCCATAATTTTAAACGATAACAACCATTAGAAGAAAAACTGTAATATAAATGTCGTCTGAACAATTATTAAAACAATTACATTCTTTTGAAATCTACCAAATATTCCATACGCATTGAATTTCCATCACTAGTTTTTAGATAATATATTCTGGAAAACCAATAACTTCAAAACGCATACTACCATATCTATAAACTCTTGATACTCGCATAAAAGTTAAAATGTTATTTATGCAAATTATTTATGTGTTATTTGTACATATGTAAACATTATTTATGATTATATACGGTTCGGTAACATAGATTTATGGAATTTAGAAAATATTATATATTTACACTGTGATGTAATTATTCGAAACCTCTTAAATCTCCCTCAAATGAAAGGGCTGTGACAGATTTTGATAATAAAAAGCGCGTTGCAACCTTTTATTTCCGTTTTGGACATACATGTAGCCGAAATGTACTTCCTGATTATCATCTCACCTGTTCCAGTAATTACAAAATGTTTCTTCCTTGACGGCTCCTCCGAAGTACTAATCAACTACTTGTGAATTAAAGGACGCCATAATTTTGAACGATAACAACCATTAGAACAAAAACTGTAATATAAATGTCGTCTGAACAATGAAAACAACTACATTCTTCTGAAATCTCCCAAATATTCCATACACATTGAATTTCCATCCCTAGAGTTTAGGTAATTTATTCTGGCAAACCAATAACTTCAAACCGCGTACGAACATACCTATAAACTCTTGATTCTCGAATAAAAGTTAAAACATTTTTATGTACTTTTTATGCAATTTATTTATGCTTTATTTATACATATGTAAACATTATTTATGATTATATATGGTTCGGTGACATAGATCTAATGAATTTAGAAAATATATATTCACACTGTGAAGTAATTAATTGAAAGTTCTTAAATCTCCCTCAAATGAAAGGGATGTGACAGATTCTGATAATAAAAAGCGCGTTGCAACCTTTTATTTCCGTTTTGGAGATTCATGTAGTTGAAATGCACTTCCTGATTATCATCTCACCTGTTCCAGTAATTACAAAATGTTTCTCCCCTGACGGCTCCTCGGTCGTACTAATCAATTACTTGTGAATTAAAGTACGCCATAATTTTGAACGATAACAACCATTGAAGAAAAACTGTAATATAAATGTGGTCTGAACAATGAAAACAATTACATTCTTCCGAAATCTCCCAAAATATTCCATACACATTGAATTTCCATCACTAGTTTTTAAATAATTTATTCTGTAAAACTAATAAATTCAAACCGCGTACTAACATATCTATAAATTCCTGATACTCGCATAAAAGTTAAAACATTTTTTTTATGCATTTTTATTCAAATTATTTATGCTTTATTTATACATATGTAAACATTATTTATGATTATATATGGTTCAGTGATATAGATCTAATGAATTTAGAAAATATTATACATTTACAATGTGATGTAATTATTTGAAACCTCTTAAATGTCGCTCAAATGAAATTGATGTGACAAATTTCGATAATAAAAAGCGCGTTGCAACCTTTTATTTCCGTTTTGGAAGTGCATGTAGCTGAAATGAACTTCCTGATTATCATCTCACCTTTAACAGTAATTACGGAATGTTTCCCTAGTAATCGCTCTACTCTTGCATTAATTAATTACTTGCGAATTTAAAGTTGTTGTAATCTCAATTGTTATAAAAGAAACTGTAATATAAAATGCATTTGAGGGATGAAAACAATTATAAATGTTCCTTATACATTCAGTTTCCATCTCCTGTTTTAAGACAATTTATTCTGATAAATTAATAACTTCAAACTCTGTGTTAACACATTTAAATCTTGTAATTCACATAAAAGTTAAAACAGGTTTTTCTTGTAAAATGGCTCAGTGATATAAATATACGAAATTTAGAAAACAATTTTTGCATTTTAATGTAGCAGTTTAAATCCTCTTAAATCTACATCAAATAAACAAACTGTAAAGAATTTTGATTTAAACAAATTTCGTCCGCATAGAAAAATTGCAACCTTTATTTCCGCTTTGGAAAACATGTAGCTAAAATGCAGTTCTTGATTATTACCTCACCTGTTCCAGTAGTTACGAAATGATTTCCCTCTAATCGCTCTACTTTGCCTTAATTAATTACTCGTGAATTTAAGTCGTCGTATTGATATGTCGTAGTATAACTATTGTAAAAGAAACTGTATTATGAAAGGCGTCTGAGTCATGAAAGCAAATGTGAATGTTCCATACACAATCAGTTTACATCACCGTTTTTTAGATTTAATTTATTATGACGAATTAATAACTTCAAATCTTGTGTTGATATATCAACTTATTCTATATAAATCTACGAAGTGTAGAAAACATAAAAAAATTACACTGTAATGTAACAGTTTAAAGTTTTTTAAATCCACACCCAATAATCGAGTTGTAAAGAATTTTGATTTAAACAAATTTCGTCCGCATAGAAACATTGCAACCTTTTATTTCCGCTTTGGAAAACATGTAGCTGAAATGCATTTCTTGGTTATCATCTCACCTGTTCCAGTAGTTACGAAATGATTCCCCTCTAATCGCTCTACTTTGCCTTAATTAATTACTCACGAATTTAAAGTCGTCGTATTTTCAACTGTTGGAAAAGAAACTATATTATGAAAGACGTCTGAGTCATGAAAGCAAATGTGAATGTTCCATGCACATTCAGTTTCCATCACCGTTTCTTAGGCAATTTATTATGACAAATCTTGTGGCAACATATCAACTAACTCTTCTACGTAAATCTACGAAATTAAGAAAACATCAAAAACAATTACGATTAATGTAACAGTTTAAAACCTCTTAAATCCATACCAAATAAACAAACTATAAAGAATTTTGATTTAAAAAAATTTCGCCCGCATAAAAAAATTGCGACCTTTTATTTCCGGTTTGGAAGACATGTAGCTGAAATGCATTTCTTGATTATTATCTCACCTGTTCCAGTAGTTACGAAATGATTTCCCTCTAATCGCTCTACTTTGCCTTAATTAATTACTCACGAATTTAAAGTCGTCGTATTTTCAACTGTTGGAAAAGAAACTATATTATGAAAGACGTCTGAGTCATGAAAGCAAATGTGAATGTTCCATGCACATTCAGTTTCCATCACCGTTTCTTAGGCAATTTATTATGACAAATCTTGTGGCAACATATCAACTAACTCTTCTACGTAAATCTACGAAATTAAGAAAACATCAAAAACAATTACGATTAATGTAACAGTTTAAAACCTCTTAAATCCATACCAAATAAACAAACTATAAAGAATTTTGATTTAAAAAATTTCGCCCGCATAAAAAAATTGCGACCTTTTATTTCCGGTTTGGAAGACATGTAGCTGAAATGCATTTCTTGATTATTATCTCACCTGTTCCAGTAGTTAAGAAATGATTTCCCTCTAATCGCTCTACTTTGCCTTAATTAATTACTCACGAATTTAAAGTCGTCGTATTTTCAACTGTTGGAAAAGAAACTATATTATGAAAGACGTCTGAGTCATGAAAGCAAATGTGAATGTTCCATGCACATTCAGTTTCCATCACCGTTTTTTAGACAATTTATTATAACAAATCTTGTGGCAACATATCAACTAACTCTTCTATATAAATCTACGAAATTAAGAAAACATTAAAAAAAATTCACACTGTAATGTAACAGTTTAAAATTTCTTAAATCCACACCAAATAAACGAGTTGTAAGGAATTTTTACTTTAAAGAATTCATCCTGAATGAAACATTGCAACCTTTTATTTTCGCTTTGGGAAAGCATGTAGCTGAAATGCACTTCCGGATTATCATCTCACCTGTTTCAGTAATTACAAAATGTTTCTCTCGTAATTTCTCCTCTTACGGATTAATTAATAACTCGATGCGAATTACAATTACGAATTTAAAGCTGGCTTATAATCAACTCTGAGAAAAGAAACTGCAGTGTAAAAGTCGTCTGAGACATGAAAAGAATTGCATTCTTCTGGACACTGAAATCCATGAAATGTTCCATACCCATTCAATTTCCATCACCGGATTTTGACGAAATATTTCGCTTTCCCCCCCCCCCTTCTGGTTTTTAGACACTCTATTCTGAGAAATCAATAACTTAGAGCCGCGTGCTAAGAGAAAAATCTTCTCTTTTGGCGACGTTTGGACATCCCGGCGCCAACCGCCACCCTACTTGGCGTGTTTCCCAGTCGTGCACTCCAGTTGCTCTGAAAGCGGCCGTCTCGCACGCACATCGAGGAGTAGAGCTTTTGTATTGTCCCCTCGTTAGCCGGCCTGTAAAGACAGTTTCCTAGCACACCACTCGCAGATACATCACTTGATTTTCCAGGACGCCTTTCACTGCACTCTGAAATTGCGAGCTATTCAATGATAAGAACCGGCGTTCTTTGCTTTCCGGAGCCAATTACCGTCTTACGTACGCTTCCATATGGAAGTTAAATTACCCGCATCGTGTTAGGCAGTAACATGGCATTGTTTTGGTAATAACCGAAGCCGATATAGATAAATACGTTAGAGCAGTTCTTATTTAAGAAATTACTTATTGCAATTTATCCAGAAAAGAATCAGAAGATGGAAGGAAACAGTGCCGAGTCGGGTAAGTAGCATTTTTTGTAGTATATTTTGGAACGTACAGAATTATATTTCTCTAAAAGTACATAATTTCTAAAATGTACAGGTTTATAGCACTGCTTCACTTTAAGTATAAGGCTAAAATTTTAACTTTTCTAGGACTTCCAACCTTGTATAGTTAAGGTAAAAAAAAAGCTTTTATAATAACGGTGGAAAATATTTTGTGCACTTAATTTATATGAACAATGCAATTAAATTTCCATTTTGAAAGCTAGAAAATTCCCCTTTCTCTTTGACACACACACACACACACACATATATATATATATATATATATATATATATATATACATATATATGTGTGTGTGTGTGTGTGTGCATGTACATATTTAGTTATTGAAATACATATGGCATCTCTTTTCCTCTCTATCTATGTATGTATGTATCCCTCTTTCTCCCTCCCTCCCCCCTCTCTATTTCTCTCTCTCTCTCTCTCTCTCTCTCTCTATATATATATATATATATATATATATATATATATATATATATATATATATATATAAATATATATATATATATATATATGTATATGTATATATATATATATATATATTTATATGTATATATATATATATATATATATATATATATATATATATATATATATATATATATATATATATATATATATATATATATATATATGTGTGTGTGTGTGTGTGTGTGTGTGTGTGTCTGGTTTAAAGATGGAGGTTAAGAATTAAGCGAGTTATAATTAAAAATAGTTAGAACTCATTAACGATAACGTAATAGGAGAAAGACACTCGAGCGGAACTATACAAAGTGAAGAAGCCGACGCGGAAGTAGACGTCAGAATTTTGCTTAGGTAGCAACGCCAAAAGAGTCAGTGAGCGGGAACTAAAGCTGATAATATCCTCCACTCCTAATATGTATATATATATATATATATATATATATATATATATATGTGTGTGTGTGTGTATATATATATGTATACATATGTATATATATATATATACATATATGTATATATATATATGTGTGTGTGTGCGTGTGTGTAAACCGACGAAATTAATCCACCAGTCACATAAAATTATAATCCTATTATTTTTAATTGCCCGAACTGACTGGACGATGAAAAACTTAAGAAATAAGAAGACGTGGCACCATAACACAAAGAAGCAGCAAATCCAACGTGGAATTTATTTTTTATTTAAAATCTAAGAAAAGCGTCGTTCTACGACAAGAGAAGAGTATGGAATGACAGACGATAAACACAATTACAATGTTAGACTCCATAGCGAGAGACGCAGAGAACATTCCCAAGAGAGAGAAGCTTAGTCAGCGTTATTAGAAATCAGACAGGAACCTAGATTATTGAAAAAATGAGCCATTCACTTGGTACAGATAGAAAAGGTGACGAGTGGACAGAAAACTTCCATTTATTTCAGAGTTATCTTTCAGGCAGCTAAGAGAATTTTAAGTTATCGAAAACTCCTTTAAATAAGACAAGCCGGCTGGGAAAATAGATATGAAAGAATTAGAATGGGGAGAGAGAAACTTAAAGAGATATTTCAAGCGTAATAATCTTGATATTATATATATATATATATATATATATATATATATGTATTTATATGTTTGTATATATATATATATATATATATATATATATATATATATACAAACATATATATACATACATATAAATACATATATACATGTATATTATATATATATATATATATATATATATATAGAGAGAGAGAGAGAGAGAGAGATAAAGATATCTTGTTTATCTCTATCTTTTTTTTCTATACTGTGTATAGAAAAGATGGTTTTTAATCTCCTATGAAATTTTAAACATAGAAAATATTAAATAGGTAGTGTTAATTATTTGTTACACAATTCCATTATGTAAATGCAACATGTTGTATAATTTTCCTAGCAGGTGAACCGCAAAATAACATAATGATATAATCATTACTATATGTGTGTATGAATATGAAAGTATGTGTACATATATATATATATATATATATATATATATATATATATATATATATATATATATATACATACTCTCAAACCCAATTTAACTTGTTATAGCGCTAACTAATAATTTCTGATCAATAACTGCAAATTTCACATTTTTTGAAAAATGTTTCTATTTTTTAAAAACATTTATTTCCGAATCATTTTTCCTTACTCTTTTGACCATTTTGAAACACAGTTGTGTCTTTTTCGGTGTTCCATAATAATTCCATACTATCACTTCAAACTGAAAAGTATTGCGGAAAGAAATTTCCTTCTGAAAAATTTAAGTGCAACCAAATATTCGTTGAAATTTTAAAAATGATTTATCGGGATTTTTGACAAACAGGTTAACAGTATCTGGTAGTTTAGGACATAAAGGAACAATAATATGAAAATTTTCCAACACATCAAAAATGAAGATAATGCCAAATCAATCGTTAAAGATTAAAAGTTGGAATCACCTGATAGAAACATAACTTTAGATTAAAAAGAGTATTGCTTTAATCTATTGCTTGTGGAATAAATTTGAGAAAAACGTGCCAAAAATGGGGAAAATTTTTCTCTTTAATTTTATTTGTTGCTATCATTAAAATATTAGAAACAGATTATTTTTTTAAAAATATTTTATTTATTATTTTTGAAGATAAATATAATACACTAATACAACAATATTATTATGTACCTCAATTGTCATGAATTTCATATCCCTTAGATTCAAATGAATTTCACAAATCCCACAAATGGCTCGAAACTGACGAAATTTTCTCGAGAAAGTATCGCAATTTATTAGAAAAGTGTTGAATGACATATTACGCATTGCAAGAACTGAGTTTGGGCTACATGTTATACAAACACCGATTTTTCTCTTGACAAAACTCAAATCGAGTATTCCAAATTTTGCGCATTTGCGTTAATCGAACTGTTCAGGCACCACAGGCAAGGGGTTAAAAAACTAATAACGTTTATTAAAAAATGCGAAAATGGCAATTATAAATAATATAAAATAAAGATATAATAAAGAATAATAAAGATATTCTCAGTGGAAATGCAGCCATGCCAACATTCAAGCACTTGTGTCATAAGCAACAGTGTGGTTTGAAATTCAACATGCTAATTTCAGATTATACATAAGTACATATCTTATTGGTTCCTGAATTAAAATTAAATTTAAAATATTTACACAGTAGTAAATTGTAAAAGGGAAATTAAAATTTATGCATGTAAAAATGTATCAGCAGCTTTTTTAGCTTTAACAACTTATTTTTCAGAACAGTGCTTCGTATAGCAACATTGACTCTGATAAAAATATTTCTATTTTTCTATCATCAGGGATTCTAGAGTTTGTCTACTCTAATTTGATCTAAATTCAATTTGGTTTTTCCGCACAGTACTGATAATTTTTAGCATACAGCATTACTGTGTGA
The DNA here is from genome assembly GCA_032207245.1 of Pardosa pseudoannulata. Lineage (NCBI taxonomy): Eukaryota > Metazoa > Arthropoda > Arachnida > Araneae > Lycosidae > Pardosa > Pardosa pseudoannulata. The sequence continues at coordinate 118,272,854 of CM063501.1, read as the reverse complement.
AAAGAGTAATATTCAGCAGTATTTTTTGCAAAACTTTGTAATTAATTCCTGAATTGTAATCTTTTAGCTGTTCAAAAGTTTTGTTATTTTCCGGAGAAATCGGAGTAGTTTCCGGAGTTATCAAATGCTCTCATTTCTCCGGAGCTGCTCCAGAGAATAAGGAGTAGTTGACAGGTCTGAAAATGTAAGAATTTCAAGAAAAAAAACCACAATTATTTTAAATATTTATAAACCAAAACATATTTAAGCGATTTTAAAATTCTCATTTATGAATATGGCAACCATAGATTTCGTGGATTCAAACCCCACAATAGCATGGTTGTTCGAAGCCATTCGCAGCTTTAAGCAATAGGTCCCGGTCTCCGGTAAGGATCATTTTCCCTCGTGTTGCTAAAAAGTAGACCGTGGCGTTCCAAACCAAACGATTTAAAATTATATAATGTTTCTAAAAGTATATTATTTTCATTGTCTGCAATATTGAATTAGAAGAAATGAAAGCTTGCCTTTAAAAAGTTTATAAGATAATCTCAAAAATGCATAATATCAAAATTATAAACAAATCATTAGTAGTACAATAAGGCAATATAACAAACATTAGAAGAAAAAAATAAATCTACAATTATTTAAAAATGTTTATAAACTAAAATAAGTTTAATGATATCAAAACTCTCATGTACATGTTTATGTAATGTGTCTAAATGTTTAATTTTCATTGTCTGCAATGTACAGAAACAACTGTAGGACATAAAGTCTATAACATAAAAAGAGAACAATGTGAAAATAAAAATTTTCTAACATGGTGAAGAATTAATGTATAGTCCAATTAATCATTAATTATCAAAAGTCTGGATAATCTAAAGATGAAAAAGATATAAAATTAGAAGTTAAGGCTTGTCTTAAAAAGCTAATATCGTTTATTTAAAAAAAATGTAAAAGATATACCTGATAACAGAATGATAAATATATTCTTAATGATAAAATAAGGTTAATTTTATGAGCCTTATTTTATTATCATCATGTATTCCCAAGTTATCATTAAGTTATAGCATGCAAAAAAAGACAATAAAATAAAATAAAATTATAAATAAAAAAGAAATAAATTTTTTAATTCTCATATTTCTGCCTCCGCAATGTTTCTAAATGTCTAATTCTTAATTGTTTGCAGTACGAAAAAGTAACTGCATGACCTAAATCTTAGGACATAAAAAGACAACAATACAAAAATAAAAAATTTTAAGGTACTGTCGAATTAACCATTAACAATCAAAAGCCTGAATCATCTAAAGATAAAATAGACAGAAAATTAGACGTTGCCTTAAAACACAACTAACATTTATAGAATAAAAATGCAAAAGATGCCTAATAATGGAATGATAAACAGATTCTCCTTAGTATAAAAACGCAATGTAAGAGTTACAGAAAAGAATCAAAATATCTAAAATATTTATAAGCTTAAAAATTTACCATTTTAAAATTCTCATTTAAGGATTATGAACTATTTCTAATGGACTAATTTTTCATTGTCTGTAATATAAAGAAGTAACTGTAGGATATAAAGAGACAGCAATATAAAAATAAAAATTTACCAAGATGATGAAGAATGAAGATATTTTCGAATTAACTACTAACGATTAAAAGTCAGAATAATCTGGAGACAAAATAGATATAAAATTAGAGGAATGAAATTTTGCCTTGAAAAACCAATAGCATTTATAGCAGATAAAATGCAAAAGATACTTAATAAGATAATGATAAACAAATTCTTAGTAATTCAAAAAAAAAAAAAAAAAAAAAAAAAAACACTAAGATTTATTGCAGTAAAATCCCATTTATTAAAAATAATCTAAACCAAGAAGAAATTAGAATTATTTTTAAATCTTCATTGTTGTAATGTACATACAACCTATACACCAGTGTTCGTTACAAGGGGGAAACACAGAATGAATATAATACTTTATATTGAGATTCAGACATTTATTCTATACATTTATTTACAAATAGATCCTTGGTTACCATAATCATCAATTATTTATATCTTCTATTTACACTATAATTATCACACATCTCTTTATAAGGAATTATTATTATTAACAGAGGCCTAAGTCAAATGACTGTAAATATTATTTTATAAATTACCTCCATTAAAGTCACAGGGGAGCAGGCAGGGGCTTTCCTCACGGACGCACGGGACGAGTTGGTGCTGGTGGATCCCTATCCCACTTCTCTCAACTCCCCACTTCAACTCCTCTCCTTAACTTCATTTGCAAACTCCTCACCTCGGTCCCAACGCCCCTTTTTTCTTCTTATCCAATCCCTTGTCTTCGGGAAATTTCCCCACATCTCCTGCCCTTCGGGAGTGCAGGTGGGCTCATTAAAGTAGCCCCTTTGTGCAATCTGACATTACTTTTTAGCCCCTGCTCCCATAACTCACGGTTACAGCTCTGTGCGAGCTTGACCGTTACGCAGCCATTCCGTGATAAATACCTTCTCTGCAGGGGTCCCTAAACTTGACGTCAACAATTGGAGTCCAAAATTCCTCTAGGAAAATCCTCCCACGGCTATGCATGCACGTGCAGACCACCGTGGGAAAGTACCTCGGTACATTCATGTTTATGCTTACATAATGTTACGTCTTCATTGGTTGCAATACAAAGAATTAACTGCATAACATAAAGCCTAGGACATAAAAAGACAGCAATAAAAAAATAAAACTTTTCCAACATGAAGAATATTTAAGCTATTGCCGAATTAATATTAACGATCAAAAGCCTGAATTCTCTTAAAATAAAATATATATAAAATTAGAAGTTAAGGCTTGCTTTTAAAAAGCTAATAACATTTATTTATAAAAAAAGTACAAATGATGCCTAATATCACAATGATAAACATATTATTAGTATCAATATAAGAGTTATTACAAGAAAAAAAATCACAATTTTTTTTTAAAATATTTTTATAAACAAAAGACATCTAAATTATTTTTAATTTTATATGTTCATTCTTATGTAATGTTTTTAAACGTCTAATCATTCATTGTCTGCAGTACAAATAAGTAAGTGTATAATATAAAGTTTACGGCATAAAGAGAAGATATAAAAATAAATATTTTTCAAGAAATAGAGGTTTTGTCGAATTAACCATTAACAATCAACAGTCGAAATCATTCGAAGATGAAATAGATATAAAATTAAAGATTGCCTTAAAAAAACTAATAGAAAAAAAATTCAAAAGATGTCTGATAACAAAATATTAAGCAGATTCTCAGTGATACAGTTAGGCAATGTAAGAGTTGCAGGAAAAAGACTAATAATTATTTAAAATATTTATAACTAAAAATTATAAAACTATTTTATAATTCCCATTTCTACTTTTGTAATGTTTCTAAATGTATAAGTTCCATTTTCTGAATCATAAAAAAGTAACTGCAGGATATAAAATCTAGGACATAAAGAGAGAAAAATATAAAAATAAAAATTTTCGGCTTGACTGAAGAACAGGGTGCCCCAGCCAACTTGGCGATAAAGCTCTGAACATGGCAACCTAACATTTTCCCCTGTTCTTGCCATGTCCAAACAATCTGTATCTATATTTTAATTTATATTATATTTGTATCCAGATCTTTTTGTGGAACCCATTTCTTATATATTATATGTGTGTAATGCTTAAAAATATTAGATATAAAGAATCATTAAAGGTTCACTATGAATAATTTTTAATAATTTGGAGCTGTTGGCTTTGTAAACTGTTAAGGGACTAATTGCCCATAAAGGTAAATGCCCTCTTTCTCAATGGCTTTGGTTAATTAAGAAAATGTATATAATTCTATTACAATGGTGCGATCTACATAAATTAAAGTCACCCAAATAGCAAGGGATACAATGTTGTTCAGATGAAATACCTTTGTGTTTTAGTAAACATCGCCAATAATTTCACCAAATTTGCCAAGGGGCACCCTGTTCTTCAGTAGTACCAAATTTTCCCATATCAGGAAGAATGATGCTATTATCGAATTAATCATTACCGATCAAAAGTTTTAATCATCTAAAGACGAAATAGATAAAAAAAATTAGTAGAAATGACAGCTTGCCCTTTAAAGCTAATAGCATTTATAAAATAAAAATTGCAAAAAATCTTTAATAACAGAATGCTAAACAAAATCTTAGTGGTACAATAAGGCAATTTAAGAATTACTGAAAGAAAAAGATCAATTTTTTTAAATATTTAAAAATCAAAAACTAAAATTATTTTTTAATTTTTGTGTTTATGCTTATGTAAGGTTTCTAAATGTCTAATTCTTCATTGTCTGTAATACAAAGAAGTAACTGCATGACATAAATTGTAGGGCATAAAGAGAAGAAAATAAAAAATATTTTTTTTTAAATGAAGACTGTCGAATTAATTACTAATGATCAAAATTCTGTATCATCTGAAAATGAAATGTATATAAAAATTAAAGACAGCGAAGGCTTGCCTTAAAAAAACTAATAACATTTATAAAAAAAGGTAAAATATGCCTAATAACAAAATGATAAACAGATTCTTAGTCGCACAATAACGGACTGTAAGAGTTTTTGCAAGAAACAATAATTTTTTTTTAAAATATGAATAAACCAAAAACTAAAATTATTTTTCAATTATCATGTTTATGTTTATGAAATGTTTCTAAATGTCTAATTCTTCATTGTTAACAATAAATAAGTAACTGTATGGCATAAAGTCTAGGGCATAAAGAGACAACAATAAAAATAATAATTTTTGTTTTTAAATGAAGACTGTCGAATTAACTACTAACGATCAAAATTCTGTATCATCTGAAAATGAAATATATATATACAAATTAAAGAGAGCGAAGGCTTGCCAATAACATTTATAAAAAAAATGCAAAAGATGCTAATAACAAAATGATAAAAGGTTTCTTAATGGTACAATAACGCCATCTAAGAGTTTTTGCAAGAAAAAATAAATTTTTTTTTAAAATATGAATAAACCAAAATCTAAAATTATTTTTCAATTATCATGTTTATGCTTGTGTAATGTTCCTAAATGTCTAATTCTTCATTGTTCACAATAAAGAAGTAACTGTATGGCATAAAGTCTAGGACATAAAGAGACAACAATAAAAAAATAAATTTTTTTTGAAATGAAGACTGTCGAATTAACTACAAACGATCAAAATTCTGTATCATCTAAAATGAAAAATATATATAAATTAAAGAGAGCGGAGGCTTGCCTTAAAAAACTAATAGCATTTATTTAAAAAATGCAAAAGATGCCTGATAACAAAATGATAAACAGATTCTTAGTGGTACAAAAACGCCATGTAAGAGTTTTTGCAAGAAACAATAAATTTAAAAAAAATATGAATAAACTAAAAACTAAAATTATTTTTCAATTATCATGTTTATGCTTGTGTTAAATTTCTAAATGTCTAATTCTTCATTGTCTACTATGCAAAGAAGTAACTGTATGACATAAAATCTACGGCATAAAGAGATAACAATAAAAAAAATAAATTTTTTTAGAAATGAAGATTGACGAATTAACTACTAACGATCATAATTCCGTATCATCTTAAAATGAAATAGATATAAAAATTAAACAAAGCGAAAGTTTGTCTTAAAAAACTCATAACATTTATTTAAAAAATGCAAAAGATGCCTGATAACAAAATGATAAAAAGATCATTAGTGGCACAACAAGGCAATATAAGAATTATTACAGGATATAAATAACATATTTTTAAATAACTATAAAAGCAAAAAAAAATTAATCGTTAAAATCATTTACATTTATTTTTATTTAGTATTTCTAAATGTCTAACACTTCATTCTTTGTAGCACAACGAAGTGTAGCATATAAAGTCTAGGGCATAAATACACAACAATTTAAAAATAAAAACTTACCAAGGAATGAAAATATTGCTGTATTAAATGTTAACGATTAAATGTCTGAATCATCTAAAGATGAAATAGACATAAATATCAGAGAAAATGAAGGATTGCATTAAAAAAAATTATGAAATTTATTTAAAAATGCAAACGATGCCTAGTAGCAGAATGATAAACAGATTATTAGTGGTACAATGAGGCAATATAAGATATATAGCAGGAAAATCTCACAATTTAAAAAAAAATTGTATAACCCGAAAAACTAAAACTACTTTAAAATTCTCTAATTTATTCTTATTTAATTACTAAATGACTACTTCTTCATTGTTTGCAATACAAATAAGTAGCTGCGTGACATAAAGTATAGGGTATAAACAGACAGCAATATATATATATATATATATATATATATATATATATATATATATATATATATATATATATATATATGTATATATATATATATATATATGTATATATATATGTGTATATATGTATATATATATATGTGTATATATGTATATATGTATATATATATATGTATATATGTATGTATATATGTATATATGTATATATGTATGTATATATGTATATATGTATATATATATGTATATATGTATATATATATGTATATATGTATATATATATGTATATATGTATATATGCATATATATATATGTATATATGTATATATATATGTATATATGTATATATATATATGTATATATGTATATATATATGTATATATGTATATATGTGTATATATATATATATATATTTATATATATATATATATATATATATATATATATTTATATATATATATATATATATATATATATTTATATATATATATATAATACAATTCCTCTGGTAAAAATAATTATGTAGCCCCTATTATTTTTACTTGCCCGGACTGCTGGGCAAGAAGAAAGCTAATCAGCTAGCAGTAATGACGAACAATGTAGTCTGGCCACATTGAAGAGAACGGCACAAGACTAATTAAAAATTTTATTTCAGAGCTGTTAAAACGGACATCTTTACTAGTCAACGGCAGACAAAAGAAAGACACAAAAATCACTCTGCTCGAACAGAGGTGCATCCAAGAGTGAAGCAGAAAGAATTTTCCCACATACTCAGCGAATTTAAGCATAAGATCAGGAAAAACGTGGAGGCATTTGCCGGCGACAGCTGGGAAACGTGTTGAATAGACAGAAAATTTCCATCTATAGGATAGAAAGCTTTGGGAAATGGATGGAAAGAATTTCAAATCGAGAACGCTCCTCTGGTTAAGACATTTAGAGGCTGGGAAAAAGATTTTAAGGAATTAGAATGAGAGAGAGGAGGCTTTTAAGGAAATATTAAAGTTAAATCATTTTGATATAATATATATATATAGATATAACATCTATAGAAAAACAAAATGCAAAAATTCCTAACAACAGAATGATAAACAGATTATTAATAGTACAACAAGGCAATGTACGATTTATTACAGGAGAAGAAAATCCCAATCATTTAAAAATATTTATAAACAAAAAAAAATGCTTAATTCTATTAAAATGCTCATGCTCAAGCTTATGCAATGAGTCTAAATGTCTAGCTTTTTCCAATATAAAGAAGTAACTACGTGACTTTTATTCAATTTTAACAATTGATATGGGGGCAAATTTGATATACCGCCAAACTTGTCATGACGTTAAACTGGTACCGGAACAAATAAAGGAGCTATATCAGGTTTAGCTGCACATTATATATATATATATATATATATATATATATATATATATATATATATATATATATATATATATATATATATATATATATATATATATATATATATATATATATATATGTATATATATATATATATGTATATATATATATATATATATATATGTATATATATATATATATATGTATATATATATGTATATATATATGTATATATATATATATATATATATATATATATATATATATATATATATATATATATATATATATATATATATATACAAAACTAGTCGAATTTCGATAACTCGAAGTCCCAGGGGACCCCCAAAAATATTCGATTTATCCGATGTTCGAGTTATCGAAGTTACCAACCACTCATCTCAACTGGCACTTAAGATGGGTCGACACGGTTTAAATGGTTTGATATGTGCTATAATACTATAGTTGTACGCATTTCAATTTTTTAATAGCCTATGTAAACAACAAGAGAAGAATGGGTTCGAAAGGTTTATTGAACCCAAGAAATTTGGCCTCATTACATATTAATTAGTATACATACCATGTAAATCTCATTTGAAAAAAGCAGTTGTTATTAAGGCTGTTGGCATTCGCAAAGTCACCTAATTTCTGAACACAGTTAAATAGGGTGTTGTCTGTACATTCGGTGGTGTCCAGGTATTGTTTTAAGATATGAATAGAGTCCTGTGCTTTCTCGTGACCTTCGAGAACCTTCGTTCTCGAATTTCACGAGTGAACTGGTATTCGAAGTTTTAAACAGAATTGTTTTTTTTTTTTTTTTTTTTTTTTTTTTTTTTTACCGGGGAAATCTATCACAAAAACTTCGACTTAGAAGATGTTCACTTCTTGTTGTCGAGACAGTTTTTTAAAGAAAAGTAAAGAAATGATTCGGGACATGATTAAAAGTTCGAGTTAGCGGATTATTCGACTTATAGAAAGTCGAGTTATCGAAGTTTGACTGTATATATAATATATAAATAAATATATATATAAATACAAATATATGTATAATATATATATATATATATATATATATATATATATATATATATACATATATATATACATATATATATATATATATATATATATATATATATATATACATATATACATATATACATGACACGTTCCACCAAACGACACTAGAATCATGACATCATTTTCATTCTTTATTCAAATCTCACAGCACACTAATCATCAATCATCTTTAATGGCGTCTCACATTGGCGCCTAACTTCTAACAAAGGCAGGCTTAGCTTCCACGGGTAACCACAGATCTGACCGTGGAATGTGCATACTGCTCTCTGCTCAGATCACTGCGCGTGAGCCGTATTTATGTGGCTAACTCCTCACGCCGCGTCACTCTCAGTAAAAGAATCCCTAATTAAAATCTCTTAAAATTAATCTACATTTTAAATCTTGACATATATATATATATATATATATATATATATATATATATATATATATATATATATATATATATATATATATGTATATGTAAATATATATATATGTATATGTATATATATATATGTATATATGTATATATATATATATATGTATATATATATGTATATGTATATATATGTATATGTATATATATATATATATGTATATGTATATATATATATATATGTATATGTATATATATATGTATATGTATATATATATATGTATATGTATATATATATATATATATATATGTATACCATATATATATGCAGTTAATCCTATTATCCATCAGATAAAGAAAACTGTTTGAAGCATAGGACAGGGTACTAAAATGGTTTTCAATTAAAACATTAATAAGAAACCACAAAAAAAAATGCATGGTTTCTAGTTTGGAACCTATCTTTATATAAGCGTAAACAACTGCATTGAACCAAATCTCTTGTTTGGAATTGTATTCTTCCCCTCAACTAAAACAACAGTAATTCTCATCAAATTCTGCTTCCTCGGAATCTGCAGAATCTGATGATTTCAAATTTATTTCATCTTATTGACTGTTGGAAGATTTTTTTTCGAGTTTAGTTTAGATATGTTCACCGTTTAAGCTTATTTATCAACTTTATCTGTTTCTGGGGTGAAAGTTTCCGATGTTTTTAAACATTCTCTAGTGATGTCAAAATTTATAGTTACCTCTTTAGGACATCCGTAATATTTTTGACCCAATAAATATAACTATAATAGTAAAAGATATATTATTATTTTAAATATAATTTCCCTCCGTATAATTCTAAATTATGGATTAAATGTGGTGATCTCTCATCGATTCCATGTGGACATCTATCCTGAAATTGGAGGACAGATGTCCAATCACTTTAAAACGACAAACCCCAAACATTGTACAACTTTAAGTTTAGAATCAAAGATTGGATTATATACATGCCTTAATTGTCCGTTTAGTAAAATAGAATGTAACATATATATTGCAAAACATTCAGATACCAAGCTGAACAAAATTATTCAACCGCTTAGTGAAATAAATATAAAACCCTTGCTTGTGACGCCCGCATTCAGTTCGGGCAATGCAAATACACCAATTTTGGAATGCTCGACCAGAGTTCGGGCAAGAGAAAAAAACGATATTTCAATTCCGTGAAGTCCGAAATAGATCCGTCCAAAGTATGAGACTTAATTTGGAATTTTCCCAATAGACAGAGCTACTTTCCCGCTAAAAGTTAGACAGTTTCGCGCCATTTGTCGCTATTTCTCGGATACTGTAATGGATTTGTGAAATTCAAAGGAATATGAGGATTATGAAATTCAAGACAGTTGATATAGATAGTATTATTGTTGGATTAGTTTATTATATTTACCCAGAAAATTATGTCATTTGATTTTTTTTGTTGTAATTTGAGGAAAAACTATTGTAATCCATCAACATTTTCTATGTATGTAAAAATATCTCCTATATAATAATAACCTAAGTTATCTGTACGTCTATCCTCAATTTTATGAAGCGTTTGGACCTGGAATGGATAGAAGCATCCATAGTTAGCAAAATTCAAAGAGAGTAATGTTAATATTCTCCTAAACTATCGATCCGATTCTAAAATAAATTGGTATAAATATGCTTCATATCACAGCGAAAAATACTGCCTTCTTTAAAACATTCGAAATCCTACCCTTCCACTCTTTTCGAGCTTTTAATGCCATTATTTTAACTCATATTTTCCCCGGTTAAGAGCAGGCGATTAAATTTATCAATTTATCACACAGCAAATAGGTAAAAATAACATTTTTCTAGCATTATGACGTCATTCCTTTAACCATCTCATTGAATCATTTCTTATTTTAAATTATTTAAATTATGCCTTATTTTCATACGTTTTATCATTGAACTTAGATATGACGTAAATAATTTTCTTTTATATTTGGCTTCAATAATAGATTAGGTACATATGTGATAATTTTAAATTGAATCATCGATTACTTTTTGTTGCAAGATAACTCTCAGCCAAAAAACAAACCATTTTTTTACCTGCCTCATAAGGTACTTAACAATTTTGGAAAATTAAAAATTTTACGATCCCGTCATATGACGGGCTGTATGCTAGTTGAAAATAGTAGTTATTTCGTTTAAATGTTTTTTCTCAAAACTAATTTATTTTTAACATTTGGATGATAATAAAGATCAAAATTAAAGAGAAAAAGAGATTTTCCATTTTTGCTCTTTTTTCTTAAATATATTCCACAATCAACGGGTTAAACATAGCGATTTTGGTGGTAAGTATATTTGCCCCAGCGTTGAAAAGGGTAAAAAATGTGTGACATCTCCATTTTAAAGTGTGACCAGTCTATACATACGATATTAAAAAAATTGTTAAAAGCAGGAAGGAACTGATCAGAGAGGAAAAAAAAGCATTCGATCTTCAAAAACAAAAGTAGTATGTCTAACTTTTTTTGTGCTTAAAGTTTTGTAGAACTGTTCCATCGTAAAATGTATTTCCGGATAAAGAAAAAAATGGTTCAAGCACAACAAAAAAGGTATTGGTAAAGAATTTCTGCAGTAATCCTATTTTGTTATAGTATTGTGTCAAACGAAGTCCAAAGATAGGATTCGAAAAAAAAAATCCTGTAAGCAATGACTAGACTTCTTACTTCTGTTGCATCTGAAAGCTCAATTCCAAACATCAAATTTGTTTCGACGGCCAGTCAAAATATTTCCAAAACTTTATCAGAAACGGCAGTGTAAACTTTATTCGTAGGAAGGAAATAGGCAACGTTATTCATTGCGACACACAACTGAGTTTTTCGATGATAAAAATATTTAAAATATAAAATTTTACATTATTTTCTATTTGAAAATATTAAAAACTGAATTTCTATTTGTTTCTCACTTGATTCAAAGTTGAAAAGATTTATAAAAGTCTTAAAGAATTGAAAATTGAAAAAAAAAATCTTTTAGCATACTATAAAATAAAATATATGGCTCGTATTAATATAATTGAGGTTGTTCACAATGTAAAGACGATAATTAGCTTTTATTTGATATTAAAAATTAGTTTATAATTTATAAGCTTCAAAAGTTATTTTGTGGGTATATGAATTTCTATTTTTTTCTCACTTGATTCAAAGTTGAAAAGATTTGTAAAAGTCTTAACGAATTGAAAATAAAACAAAATGTTTCAGCATGCTATAAAATAAAATATATCGCTTGCTTTAATATAATTGAGGTTATTAATTGAAGAAAGAAGATAATTAGCATCTATTTGATATTTAAAAAGTCTCTAATTTATATTTTTATAAGTGTTTTTTGTGGGTAAATTTATATAGTTCTCTCCATTTTTGGTTGAAAATATTTAAAAACTCTTAAGAAACAGAAAATTAAAAAAATATCATTTAACGTTCAATAAGGTAAAATAAATCGATAAGATAATGAGATAAAATAATTAAGGTTGTTTACAAAATAAAGAAGATAATTAGCTTCTGTTTTATATTAAAAAATAGTTTCTAATTTTTATGTTTAAAAGGTTAGTTGTGAGTAATTGAATTTCTTTTTTTTTATCATTTGATTTATATATTTTATGTCTTTTAAAAATGAATCCCTTTATGTAACAAAAACAAATAATTTCTGCAGTGTTAGACTTTTATTAATAATGCACGAAAAAAATTCATTTAACAGAGCAGAGCTTTTTATTTTATACTGAATAAAAAAAATAAATAAAAACTGTTATAATGTAATGGAGATTTTTCGAAGCTCGAAAAGTACTATGTCTTCTGAATCAAATAATCTAAGTTAAATTGTTTTTTGAAATTTCTTTCAATTCAAAGTGTATTTTAATATACAATTGCTGGAAAAAAGTTGTCTTACAATAGGTTAAAGAATAAAAAGTAACGAATCTATGTTAATACGAACATATTAAAGTGATAAGGGATCCAACAAGCGTCGCCAAACATCAAGGTTGGCGAATGATTTATTTCGCAACACTAACCAAGAATTAAATATAAAATGAGTTCTCATATGAAAATGCTATAATTTGAGTCACATAGAAATGAAAGTCAATTACTTTATATCTAAATTTCCAGGTCAAATCGAATGGATACTACGCAGACGACGTTTAAATAATATAAAATAAGAAATGAATAAATGAAATATTTAAAAGAATGGCGTCATAAAAAGGAAGAAAAATATTATTTTCACCTATTTATTATGTGATAAATTGAAAATTTTAATCTTCTGCTTTTAACCGAGGAAAACTGCGTTTAAAACAATTACTTGGGATGACGTCACATTGCTAGAAATATTGCTTCTTTCACTTAGTTATGATGCGATAAATTAAAAAATTAATCGTTTGCTTTTAACCGGGGAAAATAATGCTTGGAATAATGACATGAAATGCTCGAAAAAGGGGGAAGGAATGGATTTCGAACGTTAAAAATTTACAAAAACCTTCCCAGGGATATACCTAAACATTTCCCAAATTTTCACAGCGATTGGATGCATGGTTTTTGAGTCTATTGAGTACATACATACATACAGACAGACACAAATTTATATAGTATATATATATATTAAACCTTTAGTTAACTTTATATTAAGCTCCCAAACGTTGCTCATGCACCCTGAAATTAACTTCTATGTGCCGCGTACCTCTTCAGTGGCAATCTAGATCCCTGGTGGTCCATAGAAAAAACTTTGGGAACTGGTGCATTAGATAATCAAGTACCGAACCGGGCCCATATGGTCC
>CM063501.1:118234008-118254008 GCA_032207245.1 Pardosa pseudoannulata | reverse complement strand
AAAGATTCCTGTTTTTCCATCTCTAAACTCTTTTCTCTATAGTTTTTTGTGTTATGAACTCACGATACCATTATTCTATCCTCTATTCCCCATTTAGTTGTTTTATTTTCTCTATCATTGCTAATTCATGCTCTCTGAAAAAAATCTAAGGATTGAAGGGTTTGGGCCGTATAATCCTGTTGCTCCATTTCTTGAAGCAGTGATCATACGCTGCAACTTTATCGTTTCCACATTTCATCACGATATACACATCATGTAAATTTCATGATGTTCGGTTATACCCTTCTTTCTGTTACATTTTGGATAGCCAGAACAGTAAAATTGTACTGTCATTCAAAATACTTAGCTATGGAAAAAAAATTATAGATATATATAACAAAGAAAAGGGGAAAAAACGCAGTGAATATAAAAAATGTACCCAGAAAAGGTGAAACTTTCTTCCCGGTAAATAAGGTTTGGTTTGGAGCGCTACGGTCTACATTTTGCAACACGAGGGCTAATGAGACCGGGACTTACAGCTTAAAGCCGATTCCGAACGGTTACGAACATCCATGCCAATGTGGGATTCGAACCCACGAACTCCTGTACCGATGGCCAGCACCCTAACCAATCGGCTATCGTTCGGCCCCTGTAAATAGGGAATATTCTGCTTTTGAAATGAATGGGTTAACATAACAGGTCTTTAAAATATCAATAAATTACTTAATAAAAAATTTTGTCACTTAACTAATCAAATTAATTATATTAATGAAATTTATAATTTATCAAAACTAATTGAGAAACATTTTGAGCCCTAACTTATAAACTAAACTAAAAATTTAAACTTACGTTTTAATTTACATTATAATTACTAGATATATAATAAACAAACTAGATATGTAATCTGAATAAATAGTTAAAGATATGCTAAGATGATGCATGAATAGGCTAAGATTGTATCAGAGAGGAAAAATCGTCAGTAAAGTCAGTAAAAGTGAGAATATTTTTCCGACAGATCGGTATTGGCCAGTATTTTCAGAATTTAGTCAGTAAAGTCAGCATTTGATGAAAAATTAGTTTTCGGCAAATCTTGGTGTTTTATTTGAATTGTTTAATTTTGTTTTATTATCCTAAAATTATTTTAAAATAATGCCAGGATTTAGTGGAACTGAAAAATGTCTGGAAAAGATAGCAAAATTGTGTAGAGTATGTGGGCAGGGGAGAAGGAAGAAATATGCAGTTTTCTAGTGCATTGAAGATATATGTGAGGTATGTTAATCTATCTCCAAGGATAGAAAATTTTTCTTTTTCTTTTTGTTAGTTATTAAATTTTGGCTATTTATTAGTAAAGTTTCTAGATGTTATCTTAACTTTCCTATAATGCTATAACAGCCGAACGACGGTCGAATGGTTAAGATGCTGATTTTCGGTACCGGAGTTCGTGGGTTCGTATTACATTGTGGCATTAATGTTCGAAGCCATTCAGAATCGGCTTTAAACTATAGGTCCCGCCTCTCTTGTATCAAAAGTGTAGACCGTAGCTCTCCAAACAAGACCAAACCTGTAATAATGTGCATGCATATGTAATTTTTATTATACACTTTTGATATAATTTTACTAAATATAATATAATATGTAACATATATATATTTCATTTCGATATGAAAAAGAGCAGAAAAACTTAATTGAAATATCCTCCAGCCTTAGAAATGTATTTCAGTATTATCAGTTTTGACATCATCACATCTTAGGACTTGACTTACGATCATATTGATTGCAAAGTAAACTTACTACTTGCATTATTACTGAATAGAAGAAAAAAAATGTTTATAGCTATACGAAAATTAATTTTTATTTGTCAAAAACTTAACTAATGTCGGTCAGTACTTTTAAATATCTGTCCATATTTTTATCTGGCTTTCATCCCTTGGTATTCTCAAATGAACACGTCAAGTACCTTTTTCTCCATACTCAATTTGCCCTTTTCTTGCTGTGAAAATGTAAAGGCTTTTTTCCCAGTTTTAAAAAGACTTTCAATCGTTCAAATACTTAGTTCTTTTTTTAGTACAACAAGCAAAACGAGGTATTGTTGTATTTGCTCATTCTACATTGGAATAAAAAATTTATAGAAAAAAAAGAGTTTTCATATTTTTTGCACGTGATAAAATTTTGCAGTAAAAATAAGCGTTCATATAATTAATTTTTTATTTTTTTAGTAGAAGAAGCAATATGAAGCACTGTTATGTATGCTAATTCTACATTGGAGTAAAATAAATATGTTATTTTAACACTAGATGTATCTAGAAATTTAAGTACTGTTTTGTGTAATACGTTTCAATATATAACGTGAAAAAAATTTAATAAACATTACGAACATTTAAAAAAGTAGTAGATATAAATACTTTTTAAATGGTGTAGAAGACATTTAAAGAGTATTAATATATAATACTTTTAAAATATCCTCTACATCACTTAAAAAGTTCATAAAAATTATTGGGTAATAAATCCTATAAAAAACCCTTCTTTTTTTTCAAAATTACCAACTCTTTGTGTCTTTTTATGAGATTTTCACTGTCAAGAAATAATCCTGACAGTTCTTGAGGCATTTACAGGCCAACCTAAACAAATTACTTATGAGTCACTTCTTTTCAAGTTGCAACGGTAGCTAGTGCGATGTTCACATACCGTAGAATACCGATTCAGAGCAGAACTAATTGTTTATCAAAAGCCTTCATTGAGTTTGAACAAAAACGATTTTTTATTTTGAATTCTTACATAACCATAATTAATGGTTTATCAGTACAAATTATACACAGATTTTAACCAAACTAAAAACTTAGTAATAATTATATTCTAAAATAAATTTCTATATTGGATTCTACATTAAAATGACAACCTTTGACGGAAGTCTTTGTTCCCGTTTTAGTTCCGGTAATCTTAGTCAATTACGTGTACACCAATTTCAATTCTGCTTAACTCAACTAATCGTATATAACTACTTTATATAACTCTCTTTTAGTTATTAGCATCTCCCACGTTATACACTCTTAATATCTCTGACTGGCGCCTCCCATGCTCCCTAGTGGCACAAAGTTTTGGCGGCAGAGAGTCAAAGACGGATTGTCTCAATAAACTTTTTATGTTCAAATTTTGGTTTTTCAAATTATTTTCTTTCATGGCCTAACGACGTTTTTTTTATCCAACATGGATATAAATTCAAGTTTGTAGTGATTAAAAAACACCCATTACACATAAACACACCCACATACACAGATATATATGGAAACCAAAGCACTTTAATCCACTGGCTACATGAAATTGTAGTCCCAGTTGTTTTTATTTACTCTGGTACAAGGCAAGGAAAAATCTAAATGCTATTAATTAATAAAGATGATGCAGTCTAACCGTTCCACAAAAGAGAAGCAGCACAAGTCTAACTTGTTACGTAAATATTTATTACAGAGCTACGAAAATGACATATTTTTCAGTCAAAGGCAGAAGACAGAATGACTGTGAAAGCATGTGTGGATCACAGAAATGAAAACATCGTTGGACCCCAGAGCGAGAAACGGGTTCGAATTCTTTCCCAGAGAAAGTTACTTAGTCAGCGATATTAACAGTGAAAAGGAACTTAGGGGATTAAAAAGAGTGAGCTATGTTATTGAGACAGCTGGAAAATGTGGCGAGTGGGCAGAAAATTAGCATGTAATGCAGAGCTAGCTTTGGGAGTCTGCTAAAGAATTTCAAGTCACAGACACTCCTTTAGATAAGATATTTTGTGGCTGGGAAAACAGATTAAAAGAAAAAAGAATGGTAAATAAGGAAATTTTTAAGAGATATTTTAAGCATAATAATTTTAATAGATTACACACACACATACATATATATATACATACATATATATATATGTGTGTGTGTGTGTGTGTACTATAACGTATTCGCGTTACATTAAATTTACAGATACAGACTGTTCTACGACCGTGAGAAAAACCGGCATAACGTAGAAAAATAGCAACCGTGCCTTTTGTGAGCACTTGAACTGAGCCCTTCTTTACCTAATGAAAGGACGTTGTTTCTCGCAGAATAGGATGCCGAATAGAGGATTGTTAACACCGAGGACCATCTCAATGATTCTGTCTGAGAAATTCATTAGGAAGTGTTTCCAGTGTTCGTGCCAATGGCATCCCGAAGAAAGAGTCTCACACGACAGAAGTCCTCTACATTGTAAGGGAAGCAACAATACTTTCCTATCTTGTTCTCCAAGGGATTATCCAGGGACGGCGATTAAATGATCGGTGAGATTGCTCCCGATTATGGCAAACTGATTACTGGCACCTACTGGCACTAAGCGCGCTTTTCCCACCACGTCATCAACCACCTGTCCGATCAGCTGAGATAGACATTCTTGCGGTCAGACGACTATATAAAAGAGAAGGGTTTGAGGCTCAGAGAGGATTTTTGACCGATCGAGTCTCTGGTGAACTCATCGGCCCAGAACGACGAGGGAGCGACTGAGTGTCCTCTCCTCTTTTTCTACTCTTAGGAAGCTGATTCCTGAGTCGATCATTTTCACTTGTAGATATTCATCATTTCATCTGTATTTATAACTTCAGCATTGTGTTTCTAAATAAATATCATAGTCTGTACGTAGGCCTCCGCTATCCTTTTTCGGTCTCACTTAAAGCCCCAGTACGCTACAATATATATATATATATATATATATATATATATATATATATATATATATATATATATGCACATATATTTACTGTTGAACCTTTCTATCTCAAAAACCTATATATCTCGAATTTTTTTTTTATTTCATTGCACTCTAGATCCATTTCTCTTTCATTTTACTCTGATTATCTAAAATACTTTTTTCCTGCAAAAACTTTATATCTCAAAATTCGAAATTCATCATTCACGAATTCGAAGTAAGGTCATTATTTACACTTGAAAACAGTCAAAAATGATTTTATTTGAGCTGGATTTGAGAAGAAGGCACAAGAGTCTGGAGAAGGGCTTGAAATTTACAGCATCAGCATTGAACTGCAGGATTAGGATTTGACAGCAGTACGGAAAATGTTTGACGTAGACTTTACTTTCGAGTTTGTAAAAGTGGACAATTTTCTTGCTATTTCTTCAGTTAACAGACAAAAAAAAATCAAAGTGGGGATTCTTTGTGATATTAAAAGTGATGAAACAGAGATTACTTTTACTCCAAAAGTTACAGCAAAATGTAAGTGAAATGCATTTGATTGTCTAAAGAATTTTCTGGAATCGCAGGAGGACATTTATCAGGTTTCTTTACCATTGCCAAAATAAGAATTATAAATTAAACAAAAACCGTTAGGTATGTATTTAAAGCTTGAAATTTTTTCTGTTCACAATTAAAGTACCGCATAAAGTTTTAAAACCTTCGTACCTCGAACTTGTCTCGAATTTTCTCCATTCCCACAAAATTCCAATTATACAGATTTAATTACATATATATATATGTATATATATATATATATATATATATATATATATATATATATATATATATATATATATATATATATATATATATATATATATATATATGTGTGTGTGTGTGTGTGAGTGTGTGTGGGAAGTCGACATCATATGTAGAATTTTATCTCAACATTCTGACCGTCTCAAGTTTTTTCAAACTTTCACATTAAATCCAATTTAATTCGAAAAAAAATTTCTTTATCTCAATATTCCGAGAAACTGTTTTCTGAAATAATTTTTGTAATCTGGAGAGAAAGAGGAGTCATAAAGAACAAAGAGTAGATGAACTCGATAAACTCATACACTCCCTTATTTTCAGTATGAATTCTCGGTCTGCGGCTTTTATATCTTCAAGAAGGTACCATACCCCCATTTTAATCCATTTTTCTTTTGTTCGGTTCTGTAATCACAGTTCCATACCTCCTGATTTCAATAAGTGATCCTGCTTCTGCATTATAATTTTTGAATGTTTATTATTTTATTATAACAACATATGTTCAAACAAGTTTATTAACCCTCTAAGCGGTTCGTACGTACAATTCCGCCAAACCGATGATGACTTTAAAACGTACAATTTTCGACCTCAAAACAAGCTCCAAAAATGGATGTAATGTACATTTTTGCCAGTGATGTCTCCCATGGAGTTTTGAGGTAGGAGGGTCAGGTCTATTGTTTAGGAACTGCACCCCTCTTTTACTGACATTTCTTGACGGATGCACCCCTACCCCCTGAGGCACAAAGACGCTGATAGCTATTCATGGCTTTGTAAATCTCTATTTCGAAGTATTTCGTTTGCGGTAACAGATGTATCTCTAATTGCACCTCTTAAATATCTTGGATGACTTTCGAAAAAATATAAATAAGTCTCTCAAAGAATATTTTTGTTTGTACTTTTAGAATCCATTAATTCTTACGGGATAATATTCCAGATTTGAAGAGCTTTATGTGTATTAAAAATTAACAATCTATAATATCTATTTATATATCTATATATAACCGGAAGTAAAAGGACAATAACGAGGGTGAGTTTTCCATATTCCGTTCTAGTCGGCTAAGGGTGAAGGTAAAAATCATAAAACTCTTTGGTCACTGACATTAGCGTATTTTGGAGAAATGTTTTTTAGATGAGTTCCACTCGGTGGGTTAAAATCTGTCTAGTAAGTCTGGAAATAATTAACAAATCTGAAAATTATCTTAATTTGGAAGACCTACTATTTTAGTGCTAAAAGGATGTCAAATTCCATTCTTCTTAATTCATTCTAAATTATCTATTTCGACTGATAGTTGAAAACTAAAAGGGTATATAGATCTACAATTTTCATTCATCTAGTAGCATTCTATAGTACTTCTTCCGGCTGATAGTTGTGGGACAAAAGGGTGTGTAGATCTATAATTTTCATTCATCTAACTATATTCTAAAGTACCTCTTCTGGCTGATAGTTGCTGTCCAAACAGATATATAAATCTTCAATTTTGGTTTAACCCTTTCGTGAGCCATTTATTTTTCACTCCACTTTTCCAAACTTTCAAAACAGAACTGCTAATTTTATTCAATCGATCGAACAATAGATGACAGAGAAAAACCGTAGCGCGAATTAGTCTTCCCGTCATTCCAATAGCAAGACCAATATATTAGAACTAGCATATAGCCCGTCATATGACGGGATCAGTAAAATTTCTAATTTTCCAGAATTGTAAAGAACCCTATGAGGCAGGAAAAAAAATAGTTTGTTTTTTTTGGCTGAGAATTACCTTTCAACAAAAATAATCGATTAAAATTATCCCATATGTACTTAATCTATTAAGTCAAATAAAAAAGAAAATCATTTATGTAATATCCAATTTACTTCAGGATCGAATCTATAGTTTAGGAAAAGATAAACTTTACTGCTTTGAATTTTGCAAACCCTAACTCATCAAAAATCCAATATGGATGCTTTATCCATTCCAGGTCCAACAGCTTCATAACTTCCAGGAGAGACGGGCAGATAACTAGGGCTATTATTACATTACGAGAAGAAAGTTTAAGGATATACAACATGAAATGTTTATATGGCCAGGGGCATCCGTAAAGCAATACGTGAATTTAATAAAATAAAAATAATAAAAATTTAAAAAAGTTAATTGAAAAAATAGTAAAAATTTATTTTAAAAATAATAAAACAACTTTCGGAATAAGAATTTAAAAGTAAAAGCAGAAAATGTTAAATTTATTAGACATTAAAAAAAATTGGCTGCGTCGGGGATAGAACCGTCAAACCGAGAAGTACGACGACCAAGGGAGCGGACATTTTACCAAACGTACAACGCCTGAACGTTATAATCCAACTAAGTAGAGTATATTAAGGTTCAAGTAGAAACAGTCCAGAAATTTAAATATTACTCTCCGACTTTGCCATTCTATCAAGAATGAATTTCGTATAGAATAAGAGAAAGGATAAGGCTTGAAATAATAGCATTAAACGCTCGAAAATGGGGGATGGGGTAGATTTCGAATTCCTTTCAATTTTGCTAACCCTAACTCATGAAAAATCCAATATGAATGCCTGTATCCATTCCAGGTACAACCGCTTCAAAAATTCGAGGACAGACAACTTAGGCTATTATTATATAGGGTATGGGTTTTGCGCTTCCCACAGATGTGTTTTGTAAGACCGTGTAGGAGTGAATTAATCTTCCCACGGCCCACGAAAGGGTTAAAAAAGGGAGTCAAATTTCATTTTTCTAAATTTATTCTAAAGGTATATAGATCTGCAATTTTCATCCACCTAGTTGTATTCTCAAGTACCCTTTCCAGATAATAGTTGTTGCCCGAAAGGGTATATAGATCTATAATTTTCATCTACTTAGCTGTATTCTAAAGTACCTGTTATGGTTGATCGGTGTGGTTCAAAAGATCATATAGATCTACAATTTTCATTTCAAATAAATTTAATAAATTTTGATTTAAAAAGTTAAATTTCATTCTTCTAGTTATAATTATCGCTTTAATATATCTCTATACATCTGTAGTTCGATTTTTTTTACCCTTCTAACAGATTTTCTATGTATACTTATTTGTATAAAAGACAGTAAAAAGTATACAAATATGGGAAAGAACACAAATATGGGAAATGAGATGATAAGATAAATTATACAAACTCAAAATAAAGTGTCCACGGTTAACATCTAATTAAATTACTTTATTCTATGTTATTAATAAATGTACAACATAAAAATACTTAAAAAAATATCTTAATTTAGAATGTAAAAGCTCCTGAAATCTCAAAGAGAAGTTCAATTTTGAAGTGTCAAGCAAATTTATTCTATTGGAAGCTATCTTCTGTTAATTGGATACATTCTTGTGTACAAACCCCTTTGTCTTCAAAGATTGTCACTAAAACAGATAATATTTTCTGCCTTTATCCGGAATTTGTACAAAGCACCCCTTTATATACCCCTATAAATTAGCATCATTTGCTCTATACTCCATTCTTAAAGAAAAACTGCCGCTAAATATTTGTTTACCCATATGGGCCAGTTAATTAGAAAATTTGAATAACGCATAGTGGAAAAGATAAACAGCACTGTGTAAATTTACTTACACTAACTCTTCTTTTGTCAGGAAGGGTTAAATTAATAATAATTGCTTTAATTTTCAGTTTAAGTTGAGTTGATGGA
Organism: Pardosa pseudoannulata; assembly: GCA_032207245.1. Taxonomy (NCBI): domain Eukaryota; kingdom Metazoa; phylum Arthropoda; class Arachnida; order Araneae; family Lycosidae; genus Pardosa; species Pardosa pseudoannulata. The sequence continues at coordinate 118,244,852 of CM063501.1, read as the reverse complement.
TTGTTAAAACATTATGTTATAATGTTACATGTCTTTTGTTCTCTTCATTATTAAATATTAGATTATTAATTTTTGTTTTTGGATTTTTTTGTCTCTCATGTGATATTGTCTTCTATTAGAGAAATGCCTATTGTCGTGTAGCTCTCGTTAAATTTAGGTATTTAATTATGATCAAATATTATGGTTAATATTTGGTTAGCCTATGACTAAATTTATTTGTCTTGCGTTGTGTAAATTTTTAAGTTTTAAATTTAACCACAGGTTCTGAGAGACTACAGACTTATTTTTAAAAAACTAATAAGTTAATCAAGAGTTACTAAAATCAAATATTATACACTTAAAATAAACACATACAAGGTTGATAGTTTAAAATAAAAATAAGAAAATTTATTGTTATACTATTTATATGTCTATAAACAGAAAATTTATTCAAATTAAAAAAAAAAAATTGCCCTTCCAAATTTTCTACTAGGTACCACATTATTCAAGATTCAACATTAATGAGATACTAAACATTTGAAAAAGAAGAGAGACGACCTAATTCCAAATTAAAATATTTATAATAAGTGCCTTTGTGGATATGCAAAGGGATGTGCATCGGCAGGGCTATGAAAGGGCGGTACTCAGGTCGGGAGCTCTTTAGACTAGGAGTTGGTGGAAGGATGTAGACCTCTTTGCGTGTACTCTCAATTGATGGGATGACAAGGCTGACTTCAGTCCCACCACTGGTCTGAGACCTTCTATATAATTTGGGCATTCTGTCAGACTGCGGCTTGGTCCCCGAGCTCTGCTCTTCTACTTCTCTCTAACTCTGCTCTTCAACTATATTCTCTCTTTTCTTATATTATTTTCATTGCTGTCGTTTCTCTCCACTCTTGCTTCAATCAGCAGAGCTGTACATATTCATTGGTCTCCCTTTCCCCGCCTTAAAACCGCAAACATGGGGAAAACCTTACCCCTTCAAATTTGGCACTGTCCCTTAGGGACTCATAAATAACTCCACAAATGTACATTCTTAATGTCATGAACAGAGACACGATTCTAATCTGGGACTGGGACGGCTTTGTCCCCGAACTCTGCTCTTCTACTTCTCTAATCTGATCTTCAACTATATTCTCTCTTTTCTTATATTATTTTCATTTCTGTCCTTTCTCTCCAGTCTTGCTTCAATCAGCAGAGCTGTACATATTCATTGGTCGTCCTTTCCCCGCCTTTAAACGGCAAACATGAGGAACACCTTACCCCTTCAAATTTGGCACTGTCCCTTAGGGACTCATAAATAACTCCACAAATGTACATTCTTAATGTCATGAACAGAGACACGATTCTAATCTAAGACTGGGATCAGAACCCCGCCCGCGAATCCCGCACACGACAAATCCATTCAATTAATTTTTATAGGTGCTCTCTCTCCTTTACAAAAGATGTGATTGGGTCAGATTTAGATCCCAAGACTTTTACTTCCCATTTTATTTATATTAATTACATTAATTAGAATGATCTAAATCGCCTCATCTCACCTATTTCTTTTGTACTGTTAACAGAGGCTTCATACCTAGGTTTGGTTTAGTTTGCAGCACTACGTTCTACGGTAGTGCTTCTCATCGTGGGCCGTACGTCCCTTCGGTGGGGCACAGGGTTTTTGAGGTGGGCAGTTAAATTTTCAACCCTTTCAAGATAGGTGATATAAAGTTATATGGAACTTGAGCATGGACAGGTAAGAACTTGCTGAATTAATGAGTGATGAGTCAGTTAAAGATACATTCAACACGAAAGAAGGGACAAATACCCAAACTCAGCTGGATTTGCATGAAAACTATTATTATTATTCTTACATCTTCATATTTAATGGAATGTGGCTTTGGTGCTGTAAATGATTTGTTACTGAGGAAAAATCACTAGATGTCCATAATCGAGGGAATTAGAGACTGGAGCTAACTAAATTTATGCCTTATATGCTTGTGTTTGATGCTTTGCAGCAAGCATCAAACACAATCAAACATAAGGCTGCATTTAATTTTTCTTAAGATCTATTTCGGTAGCCTGCATTCAATACCTACCTTCAATTCATTGTACTTGAATAAAATAAAATAAAATTTTCTGCTTTTTATTTCTTCAGAATTCGACTTTATCTGTTTAACATGTTTAAAACCTACTTAGTTTATATATATATATATATATATATATATATATATATATATATATATATATATATATATATATATATATATATATATATATATATATATATATATATATATATATATATATATATATATATATATATATATATATATATATATATATATATATATATATATACATATATATATATATATACATATATATATATATACATATATATATATATATATATACATACGTATAAATATATATATATATATATATATATATATATATATATATATATATATATATATATATATATATATATATATATATATAGAAAGAGAATAATTTTGAAAAAAAATGAAAATGTTCAAAATTTTACCTGTATGTTATAAAATATGCTCTTTTTGAAATTTTCGCCAAAAATTTTTCACAATTTCTTCCAGTTGTGCAACAATATTGTGATGAGTTGTCAAAAGTGCTAGTCAATCTGTTCTTACATGTCGAATCCAATTTGCAACTACTCCTTAACTCTATGTCACTGTTCTAATCCCACTTTTGTCTATGCACAACTAGGCAGATGACACACACATGGTCCATTTTCTTTCCACGAAATGGTCTTTACTAATTTCCGAGGGGGTGACCGGTCCCTTAAATCCCTCCCCTTGCATAGGGTGGATCTTTAACCGGCTCAATCCTCGAACTTACGGAATCTCCATGAACCTTTGCCGAATGCGCTAGCGCGGCTCTTAAAATTATAAAATCTTTTGCTGAGAATGCAACGGAGTGGTATGTCTGTACTTGTAAGATTATTTTAGTGTGGGACCTATATGTAACAACATATGAACAATCTTAAAAATAGATGTTTATCAATATTTTTTGTACAACATAAGGGAAAACTGTTTACACACACACACACTTTTCTTTTAAAAAAACCATTATCATTTTTTTACCTGAAATTTTTTACCGTGAGGACAGTTTCTTAGATTGATGATCCATTTTGGTAAGTGAATGTTAATTAGAAAAATACATATTGCTTAAAGCCACTTCTGAACAGCTTCGAACATCCATGCCAACAGCAGGCCTCGAATCCGCGAATTCGGTACAGACAGGCGATGCCTTACCTATTCGTTCATCGTCTGTCCACTTTTCGGGCCTTCTGCGATTAGTTTCTATTTCTTTTCTTATCTATGACGTCTTTTCATCTTTACTAAAGTTTATAATTTTTTTTAATTTTAAATTTTCCAGTAATTTAAATTAACCGTAGCATACCAAAGTTTATAAGACATTATTGTTCAATTTTGTTTAATTCAACTTTTTATTCACCTTGCTGTAATTCCCATACATGGCGAGTAACTGAAATTTGAGCTCTACTTAACGAAATAAGCTTTTCATTTATTTAAAATTATGTCACAACGTATTATTATTAATATGCCTTTCGTCAGTAGACATATTCTAAAACTCATTAACAAGAGTGGTATAAATAACGAGACGAAAATTGCAGCGTGTCTTTCAAGCGTTTTCTCCAACATTTCTCTTCCTAATGTACAAAAACACTACTATCAAAAATGTTCTATTTAAAAGATATATATGCTAGAAAGGGCTTGCAAAAATTTTATCAAGTAGTTTTAAGTTTTAAACAAACATATGGCATATTTGGTAATTGATTTTTTATTTCCGTTTGAACATAGGATTATTTTAAGAAAATAGAAATAAAAATGTCCACTCAGTCGATTTTTCAAAATGGCAAATATAGTTCAGAAAAAACACGTATTTACTCTTTAGAAAAAGAGAACAAGAATATTTGAGTGATGTAAACAGTTTAAGGTGATAAAGTACGTTTCTAGACTCAAACTTTCATTATAACAGCTTTTTGGGATCCACCATAAAATAAAAAGTTGTGCTTCTTTTCGAACGAATTTATTACATATTTTTAATATAATTTATTACAATACTAAATAATTATTTTAAAGTTTTAATCTAATTATTTAGTATTGTAATTTTAAGTAATATATATTTTTTAAATAACTAAATATACGTTGATACGTTGATACGTTGATATAAATATACGTTGATACGTTGATACGTTGATATAAATATACGTTGATATAGGCACAAGATTCAAAGATAATCTGGGCCGAACGATCGCCGAATGATTAGGGTGCTAGCTTTCGGAACCGTAGTTCGTGGGTTCGAATCCCACTATGGCATGGATGTTCGTAGCCGTTCGGAATCGGCTTTAAGCAGTAGGTTCCGGTCGCATTAGCCCTCGTGATTTCATCTTGAAGGATGGTATTAAGAAATGAAGCCGCGGTAGCTCAGTCGGCAAAGTCAACGCTCCGTAACTGGAGGGTTGTGAGCTTGGACCCGAGCCGGCTTAAGATCCTCCGTGTTCGTTAAAGGTGACTGAGGAACGTAAAATATGTTCGTGGTCACAGTGTCCTCCAAGTTCTCAATCAATACCTCTGGAGTTTCAGGCCAAGCTAGGGGTCTTCTGCTTTGTCCCTGCTTCAAAATGACGAGGACCCACTTGAGCATATGTCCTTTCACCCTTGAGGTGCTCGTTAAAAACGAAAGGCATATGTATTATGGCAAAGGTGTGCAACCTTTGCCATAATACGAGTAGCCTCCCGCTCAATAGTCCTTGGTTTAACCAAATGGCATAGGACAACAACAATAACGAAAGGACAAAAAAGTAAAAGTATAGATCACAAAACAGAAAGTGAACTAATCAGTCCGTATTTTAATCTTTTCACTCACTAAGTTCCTATACAATAAGATACACGAAAGGAAAATGAAGAAAAATTACTATATCTTTTATCGTATAATATTACGACAGAACTTTACAGATCATGATCAGGGAAGCACAGTATAGATTTAGATGTAAAGACATTCAGCTATCATTATTTGTTGATGTTATTATTTCTGTGTTTCATAAGTGTATTCGGCGGTGTCTAAAATGCCTAGCTATTTGTCATTAATTAAAATATGTTTCATCGATATAATAGAAGCGGAATTTTGTTTAAATAGGCTAATAGTTTGTATTTCGATAAAGAGATAATAAAAGCATGAAAATGATTCATAATATAAATACGAATTCAACTATATTTTTCCAATGCGGAGGTATTTTTAACAATGTAGATATTCTTGTGCCAAACAAGGCTGCGAAGTTGTTACTCGTTTAGCACCACTCAAAAAGCACGTGTAACGTAAGGAATGCTAGTAGCATGAATAACATTGTCCTCGCTAGGTCCTCGTTATTTAAAAGACCAAGCAGAGGACAGCCAGACAGGGTCTGCCACTTCCAATGGTATTGTTTGGGAATTTGGCAGACATTGTGATCACGAGTATTTTCCGTGCCCAAGTCGCCATTAGTGAACAAGACATATCGTTGATCGACTCGAGTCTCGAACACAAAACCTTTCGGTTATTAGATCGACACTTTTGCCAACTGAGCAACCGCGTCAAATCCCAAGTTCAAGTAAAAGGGAATAAATTATGTTTGTTCTCGAAAGTGAACTTTAGTTTTTTACTGTATACTGTAAAAGAAAAATAAAATAAATTTAAAAAAAAAATCTGTTGTGGGCACTTTATAAATTGTTTACCTCCTTATTAAATTATACCCATTTAACATTGCATGATGCATCATCAGAATAATTTGCACATTCTTTTAATAATTGAAAGTAAACTACGTTTATCAATGTCACGTGGTCGCCTGCTTAGAGTACAGCCTCGATTATCCGAGCTTCGATTAACCGCGGTTTCTGTTTAACCGAGCCGATTTCTTCTTTCTGAACATCTCATAATCTATATATAGTAGTTATATAACATACATAGTGTTATTAAACATCGAAATCAATTGTTTCGTACAAGTTTGATATCTATTAAAGAAAAAAAATTTTGTAAATAAAGAAGTAAATTAAAACAATTCAATTTCTTTGAAGGCATTAGCATTATAAACTCATATAAATTAATATGCTAAATAAGAGTATATTTTGACACATTGTGTGCGAGTACATTTCGCAGCGGAATTGAACCGGGAACGGGCGTTTTGCGAGTAAATTTAGTTATTCAGTTCAATCTCAATAGATCGAAAATTATTTAATTTTTTAACCAACTTTTTGTATTTTATACTGAAATATATAAACAAATATATAAATAAAAATACATAAATAACAACCATAAGATTTTTGTAAAAAAATATATATTTTTAATGGATAAATTTATAATAGTATCGTAAATATGAAAAATCAAATAGAAATAGTAGTATATAGTTTTGATTTTTTCAAATTATGTTATATATAAACATTTTTACATTATAAAAAATGAAAAGAGCAATCATAAAACTAATAATGTAAAAACTAGTTTTTATTTTTCTAAATTTTTCCAGAATCTAAGTAGTAGACAAGAACAGTCGGCTTCGTTTTCTTGTATATATCATTATTTTTGTACCCACAAATAAACCATGTTGTTACATTAACCCGTACTTTCGCATTTTATATTGAAATATATAAACAAATATATAAATAGAAATGCATAAATAACAACTATAAGATTTTTGTAAAAAAATATTTTTTTAAGGGATAAATTTATAATAGTATCGTAAATATGAAAAATCAAATAGAAATAGTAGTATATAGTTTTAATTTTTTCAAATTATGTTATATATAAACATTTTTACATTATAAAAAATGAAAAGAGCAATCATAAAACTAATAATGTAAAAACTAGTTTTTATTTGTCTAAATTTTTCCAGGATTTAAGTAGTAGACAAGAAATGTCGGCTTTGTCTTCCTGTATATACCGTTATTTTTCTACCCATAAACAAACCATGTTGTTACATTAACCCGTACTAATACGGGACTCGCGCTCAAGTATCAATCGTCAAAAAAGGTACTAGTACGTGTCCCACATACAATGTGTTAACTACGCAAGACAAAATAGAAATCAATGAAATCCTGCTTGACTCAAAATATTATAAAAAAAAACTCAGTCAATAGTTACTTTTTATACTCATTACCTTTCTTTTAAATGAAAGACAGAATTTTATTTCAATCTTCCAGTTTAATCATTTCGCAGGAATTTAAAGATTGTTAAGGCCAGTATTCTTAACGACTCCATCTTCAAAAATAAATAAATAAAAGCAAAATTAAAACATTATTTTTTTTCTAAATTGCTGGAATTTTCTTTTAGAAAATTTCCATAAAACGTTTATTTGGATAGAAATTTTCTAAGTTTCTGGCAACACTGCCATCTCATTTCGATGATTATGCTAATAGGAGGGGGAAAATCCCGCAAAGAGAACTTTCCTAAAAAAAGGTAAACCTGTTTTTTAAAAAGTCTCTACAAAATTATTCAGACACGACCCACATTATCTTTGCGCCAAATTTCATATTTATAGGTATTAATAAGCTTTCCCGCTCAGAGTTCGACAAACAATTTTAATTCATAATTTTGGATACATCTTTAATATTAGAGACAGATGTAACATACTTGTCTAAGTAAAGATAATTAGCTTAAAAATATCTAGCCTAACACTTTTTAGTGATGGCAAAAATTTAAACACTGTTAATCTCTGTTGTCTGCATTGGACTGTTATACAAGGGGCAGTTATTATGTTATACACAATTATAAAGAAAGCTATTAATAAGAATATAGAACATAAATGAAAGAATTACGTTATTACCTTTTAACAAAAGGGCTGTATTAGAAGCATTTACACCAGAACAAGATCAATTTGAAAATCCCAGTCTCATAGAGCATTGATGAGAGTAAACAGCTTTTAAACAGTTTACACAATATCCCCTATTGGTATTGTCCATAGAGTCTGTTAAGTAAATGTTTACCATTTTAGAATGGTTTCCGACAATTTTATTTTGCTAAAAGAAATATTATAACTGCTCATTCGTCCTCCACAATCGACGATGTAATCGGAAATGCCATTTTAATGGTGACTATCACTCGATACGAGTAATTTTGTACAACAAATACATGTGAGTTAGTTATTGATACCCATCGTATTTATCCATCCAAACCATTTTCTCACTTTTGTTTTGCTTTTCTTCCCCCAGGTTTTGTTCCGACGGCCCAGAAGACGGTCGGGCGCGTCAAAGAATTCGCGTCTCGTCTGACGCGGAAGAAATTTGTGGATACGGACGTTATGGAGACGAACTTGAGGCGTTGCCTGAACACCGCAGACATCACCTTGCTCGCCATCGGCCACATGGTAGGCTCGGGCGTCTACGTCCTCTCCGCTACCGTGGCGAAGAACTTGGCCGGTCCCGCTATCGTCATCGCCTTCATATTCAGCGGGTTCGCCTCCTTTCTGGCTGCCCTCTGTTACGCAGAACTCGGCGTCCGATATCCGAGGTCGGGATCTGCCTATTCATACACCTACCTCGCTCTCGGGGAGCTTTGGGCTTTCCTGGTGGGGTGGAATGTCGCTCTGGAGCACGTCATTGGGGCAGCCGCCATCTCTCGAGCTTGTAGTGCTTATCTAGACTCTCTAGCCGGAGGAATTATAAAAAACGGAACAGAAAAGCTAGTGGGGACAATAGACGTCCCCCTGTTCTCTAAACACCTAGATTTCCTTGCCTTCGGTATTTTGATCCTGTTCGTGGTATGCCTTTCCTTCGGCGTGAGAATGACGTCCCATCTCAACAACGTGTTTTCGGCAGCAAATATGATCGTCATAGTGACTATCATCTGCGTGGGTGCTTACTTTTCCGACGTGAAGAATTGGTCCAATCCCGAGACTGGCGGTTTTATGCCTTACGGTTGGTCCGGGGTGCTGGCAGCTTCTGCGTCCTGTTTTTATGCGTACGTGGGATTTGATTCTATAGCTTCATCCGGGGAGGAAGTGAAAGATCCCCAGAAGTCTATACCACGTGCTACCATGATATCGATGGGAATCGCAACAGCTACTTATGTCGGCGTTTCCACGGTTCTCACGCTCATGGTCAATTACAAGGACATCGCGGACGATTCGGGTCTTCCAGAAGCATTGGCTAGTCACGGAGCTCACTGGGCCAAGATCGTGGTGATTATCGGAGCCGTCAGTGGGATGGCAACGGGCATAATAGGGAGCCTTTTCGCTCTGACTCGTGTGATATACGTCATGGCTGATGATGGATTGCTCTTTGCATTCTGTTCCAATGTGAATATGAAAACAAAGATACCCCTGGGCGCAATGTACATCTTTTCATTCTTGTCTGCCATAATGACTCTAACTCTTGACATTAACACTTTAGTAGAGGTCATGTCTATTGGAACGTTATTTGCCTACCTCGTGGTGAGTGCGTCTGTCATTGTGTTGAGGTACAGGCCTACCATACATCTTACGCACGATAGCCAAGAACTTTCTTCCATCGGTGATAACAGTGTCGAAAAGTCTCCAGCAGAAGACACTGCGGGCCAATTCAAGGACTACTTCCAAATAATGCGAACGTATTGCAATATGTCTCCTGGCCGTATGGTTACAATGAGTGTTTTTGCTTATTGTGTATTTACTTTTGTACTGTGCGGATTTGTAAAAAGCTGCTATTCTAGTATTTCAAATGGATCTTGGTGGACAATTATAATTATAATAATTCTTGCAGTTGGAGTTATAACTTCTCTAGCTTTTATCGGCATGCACCAACAGTCTTCAACTCCGTTGCGGTATAAGGTATGTTAAATGTATCTCTTTTCTTTATTATAAGATATTTTTACATCAATTTTTACATAAATAAAATAAAATTAACTAAATAAAAAATTTTAATTTCCTAAACTGTTGAGATATTATATTATAAATTTCTAAAAAAATGTTTATTTGAATGGAAATTTTCTAAGCTTTTTCTAAGAAGTGGAAAGAATGCGATAGGTTTGATGTAAACTTTTAATAATTTGAAAATTTTGCCCATTTTTATGTACATATAACGCATTAAGTAAAATATGTAAACTAATCTAAAGATCGTCAGTGGTAAGAATGTGTTGTTAGGGTGAGAATTTCTGAATCCCAAGATTATTGGACACTTTTAAAATATGCTCCATGTATTTTTTCCCAAATATTGCGTTTAATGATTCTTCAGCTTCATGCTCTGATTATCAGTAGAAACAAGTAAAGTACGACTGATTAATTTTACTTTTGACTTAGAAATAATTAATTTTTTATCAGTTTTAAATACTGTGTGGCTTTAGAATTTGTCCAATTAACATAATCCAATTAGCATTAGTAAATTTACTAAGCTTAAATTACGTAATTCCTATATCCAGGCTTAAAAAAAGGAGTAAAAGTATGGATAAATAAATATATTAATTAAACGTAAGTAAAAATACAGTGGAAAACCTAAACTACAAAAATTAAGCTAAAAAAAGGAAACAATAGATAAATAAATTATCACAGGTTCAGACGAAATAATAAAATTATGAATACCAATGCATTTTTATCACTATCGTACACGTATTTTGCAACGAAAATAACATCAGCCTCATTTATTGTGCTTCCCCGTACGTGAAACTGTTGTTTTGAATTGCGAAATAATATTTCAGGGAAATGCGAAAATCTGGAAACGTTTTCTTTTCCTCTTGGAGTAACGCTTCATTTGCAACCTTCAAATATACATTAACGAATGAACTAATTTGAGACGATGATTCAGCTTCGAGGAGAAGTTTTAAAGTAGGCTATCAGAATTTTTAAAATAAAACAAAAAAGAATAAAAAGAATAAAATAAAAT
>CM063501.1:118171508-118231508 GCA_032207245.1 Pardosa pseudoannulata | reverse complement strand
CCATTTGCAGACGACAGCTCGGAAACGTGTTGAATAGACAGAAAATTTACATCTATAGGATAGAAAGCTTTGGGAATTGTATCGAAAGAATTTTAAGTCGAGGACTCTCCTTTGATTAAAACATTTAGAGTCTGGGAAAAAGATTTTAAGGAATTAGAATCGGAGAGAGGAGATTTTTAAGGAAATATTAAAGTTAAATAATTTTGATATTTTACATATATATAAATATATATATAAATATAAATAAATAAATAAATATATATATATATATATATATATATATATATATATATATATTAGAACTTATACCTTAATGATGACTTAATTGAAAGCAAGCAGTGTGCGTGTGCATAATACTACGAGTGATAGATTACTAAATTGTTTGCTTTATTCTTGAATGTGCTTCAAACACAGAAGGGGTACTAAATAAGGGCAAGAAAACATGTATTCTAGATAAAAGTTAGATTTGAATTCCCAAAACAGAGGTCGGCAAAGTATTTGATTAATAGGCCAGATCATTAAAAAATATTCGGAGGGCAATATTGCAAACTTGAATAGATGTATATTTTAAAAGGTATTTCAACTGAAAAAGCAAAATAAAATTTTTATATGTAATATTTTTAGTTATTTTATAGGTAATATTTTACATACATAATATTATACATATTATTGCTAATGCTTAGAAACAAATAAAACATTTTAATCAAATTTATTACAGAATGGTTAAAATTTGTACTAATGTGAAAAAGGAAATTCTTTCTTCTGAGACAATATTTCTTTATACTGGACTTTTAGTAACATTGCTTGTTAAATGGTTATCAGTTAATAATGATCGATATTGGAATTTTACATATTTTATTTTAGAAAATGTCTTTTCACATATGTACTTACAAATACTGATATAAATACCAGTGAAACTCACTTTTAATCGGTCGTATTTATCTCCCAAAACATATTTACAGAATCGGATTATACCGATTTCTTTAAAGAATATTTTTTTACTATCATCATTTTACAAATCAATTACTTGCATTTGAAGGTTCGACAAAAGCTGTTCATCATTACTGTCAGGGGGATTTTGAAATATTGAAATGCTTTTTTGTATCCGTTTCTATCAGTATCTAAAAAGCACTGTTGTAACTATAAATTCAAGTGGAGAAACAATTTCATTTAAATAACAACATGCAAGTCGTGCCATTTGGGTTCATTACTCAAAACTTAGATTGGATAAGACTGGTCACGCCATCTCAATTGATTTACTTTCGCGGGTTGTAATTCACCGACCTCTACTCTAGAAGACATTTGAGCTATTGTATCCTTCGAAATTGTTGGGAAACAAATCGTGAGAATGGAATATTGTCTTATGTTTATACTACTCGATTCATTGGGGAACATTTCTTAAAATTCTTATATATATTGCAAAACCGCCAGTCATCCAAAATGAGCCAGGTGCAACTCTCAAGAGAAAACATAAATAAAAAAAGTAAATTCTTATGTATTTTTACAAGAAAGGAAATAGGCATTGAAAGAATAAATTTATGTCACATAAATATGCTTCTAATTTTTCTGTTTTGGTAAAAACGGTATTTTGAATTCTAGTCGATAAATTTAGTGTGGATGTTGTGTTGTTCAAACATTTTAATGTTCTTAATTTTGATATTCTTCTAGGTACCCTTGGTTCCATTTATACCAGCGCTGAGTATTGCCATCAACGCTATTCTGATTGTCAACCTGAAGGCAGCTACATGGTTGAGACTTTTGGTTTGGGTGGCGATTGGTAAGAGAGCTATTATTCATGACCTGAAAAAATAATATAGTTTCGTTTCATAACTACTCTTTTCCTTTGTACTGACGTTATTTATATTAACTTTAATGAAAACAAATAAAATGTTCGACTTCCAAAAGTTAAAGAGGGTACTTAAAATTTCTTTCTCTTTTTTTGGCATAATTTTTGTTAAATATATTAGATAGCTAGTTTAATGATTTTGATTTTATTTTGATTTATTTTTTGGGGTGGCGATTGATAAGAGAGCTATTATTTATGACCTGAAAAATAATATAGTTTCGTTTCATAACTACTTTTTTTGTACATTTATATTTTATTACATTTTTTTGTACATTTATATTTATTATTTTTTGTACATTTATATTAACTTTAATGAAAACAGATAAAATGTTCGATTTCCAAAAGTTAAAGAGGGTACTTAAAATTTCTTTCTCTTTTTTTGGCATAATTTTTGTTAAGTATATTAGATAGATAGTTTAATTATTTTGATTTTATTTTGATTTATTTTTTTGAGTGGCGATTGGTAAGAGAGCTATTATTCATGACCTGAAAAAATAATATAGTTTCGTTTCATAACTACTCTTTTCCTTTGTACTGACGTTATTTATATTAACTTTAATGAAAACAAATAAAATGTTCGACTTCCAAAAGTTAAAGAGGGTACTTTAAATTTCTTTCCATTTTTTTTTGGTATAATTTTTGTTAAATATATTAGATAGCTAGTTTAATGATTTTGATTTTATTTTGATTTATTTTTTTGAGTGGCGATTGGTAAGAGAGCTATTATTCATGACCTGAAAAAATAATATAGTTTCGTTTCATAAATACTTTTTTTTGGTACATTTATATTTTATTACATTTTTTGTACATTTATATTAACTTTAATGAAAACAAATAAAATGTTCGACTTCCAAAAGTTAAAGAGGGTACTTTAAATTTCTTTCCATTTTTTTTTTTGGTATAATTTTTGTTAAATATATTAGATAGCTAGTTTAATGATTTTGATTTTATTTTGATTTATTTTTTTGAGTGGCGATTGGTAAGAGAGCTATTATTCATGACCTGAAAAAATAATATAGTTTCGTTTCATAACTACTTTTTTTGTACTGACGTCATTTCAATTAACTTTAATGGAAACAAATAAAAAGTTCGACTTAAAAAAGTTAAAGAGGATACTTTAATTTTCTTTATTTTTTGGCATAATTTTTGTTAAATATATTAGATAGCTAGTTTAATGATTTTGATTTTATTTTGATTTATTTTTTGGGGTGGCGATTGATAAGAGAGCTATTATTTATGACCTGAAAAATAATATAGTTTCGTTTCATAACTACTCTTTTCCTTTGTACTGACGTTATTTATATTAACTTTAATGAAAACAGATAAAATGTTCGATTTCCAAAAGTTAAAGAGGGTACTTAAAATTTCTTTCTCTTTTTCTGGCATAATTTTTGCTAAATATATTAGACATCTAGTTTAATGATTTGTATTTTATTTTGATTTATTTTTTATGAGAAAAACTGCAGATAGAATAACTTTTTTATAGCATAAATTTCAAACAAATATATTTTTTAGCAAAGTTCTTGTTAAATTCTTCCAATAGCTAGTTTAATGATTCTGATTTATGCTTTATTGGAGAACAATTTTCGATAAAATAACTGTATGTGTTTGATCATAAAAATTTTAAAGAATTTTATTGTTTTAACGTTTTGAAATCAAAATCAATCTCAGGATGTCCCATTTGCTTTCGATGAGCTTCGAAACGAACATTTAAAAGGATCAGGTACCCGTTGCATATGACTTTTCTTTGAAAGAAATATTTCTACTAGACTAGCACCTTTTACTCTTTGGGAAACCCTTTGAGATTATCATTTTCTTGAGGAAACCTCTTGATTAAAGAGCAGGAAAAATAGGATATCAAAGCTTTATCCTATTGTACAAAATTATTATTGCATCGTTATTTTATCATAATACATCTTAATAAGATATTGGATGGTAAGGTGGATAATGGATTTTTTTCTTTTACTTTTCTAAAATGCATTCTATAAATAATACACTGGTGTGCAAAACTTAAGCAACAGGTGGGTTTTTTGCCATAACTCCATGAGAAATCATCTGAGAGACATGAAATTCAGAAATGAGGGAGAGTATTATGTACGTAAAGGATGACGAAAGCATCGGCGCTGAAAAAGGAATACAATGCATACGGTATGGAATCAAACAAAAACAAGCTTTATTGAACGCATAGTATCGTGACTCATGATTGTCTATCCAAGAGGAAGAACAACAAGCAGATGTTCCTTAATATGAGATATGCCCTCCCCTAACTGCAATGGTTGCTTCGCACCGTCTCCGCATACTCAGAACCAGCTGGTCCAACATTTCTTGCGGTAGGAGTGCCCATTTCGCAATCAGCATCTGTTTGAGTTGTTGGGTGTTCTCCGGAGGATGTAAGCGTGCTGCAATGCGTCTCCCCAAAGCATCCCACACATGTTTAATAGGATTTAAATCAGGAGAGTACGCTGGCTAATCTATTCAAGTGATAGCTTCACTTTCCAATAATGAGTAAATGAGTAAATCTGAATCACCTGACCACTTTGTGATACTAACATCTGATTAATTATCACCAGTTGTAACAAACAATTTTCTATATCCGTTGAATGAAACTTGCCTGTTTTTAACCACATATTCATTATTGTTAATAATTGTAAATAAATAATAAGTGTTATCAATGATGATGTAAAAACAAAATAACACACTTGTAAGTGAATATATTTAACAGACAACAGAATTAATATGTTTAGTTTGGTAGTGCGGATAATATATGCTGCAACCCAAGGGGTCACCTTTATCCCAGATAGTTTGAATGCAAAAGCAGGCAAGGAGAAACAAAAAGAAGAGACTAATATATTGTAATACGTCTAGATTAATCCATTTAAAACATATGACTTTTACGAAATTTAAGATTTTATTTCATTCATAAAATATTTAGTTATATTAATTTTTACAAGCAAACTGCCTTTAAAAATTCGATATTTTATGAAAAATTAGAATTTTACTAAAATTTTGGCGTGATTGACTAAGAAAACCTGGGATTCCTTAGAATCCAGGTTGAAGACTTCTGAACTAAACATTTGAAAGTTTCGTTAAATAACTTTACCACATGATTCATGTTAAATTTAGTTACATTAAATCAAAAGATAAGTGAAAATTATATCTAGTTTTAACGCATTTGTGAAAAAACTTTAAATTACTTTTAAAACGTAAATATATTTTAATTGGTAAAACTTTAAAAAAGAATAAAGAATAATATAAAAAGTAAAGTTATGCAATAATAGTATGTTCATATAATTTATAACGAGTTAAAATTCTACATAGTGAAGACATATTAATTTTAAAGAGCTTCATATAATTGAAATTTTTGCTTCTTTTCTGAGTCTGAATCACAGTTAGGAAGTCTATTCATCTAAAACCACTCTATCCTCCTGGTCACCCACAGAAATCAAATTTCTCATTTTTCTGGGTAGAAAGCTTCTATAAGTTTTACAGTATTAAAAAAATGACACTTTAATTCGATAACTCTATAACTAAAATCTAACGACCAAACTATGGTACTTATTCTTGAATTCTATTTAAATGAGTGAAACTGTCGTTAATCGTCATAGATGTTTAAAATTGGTATTTGCCATAGGGATACAGTTCAGATGAGAAGTTCAGCTTAGTATAAGATTTAATCAGCAATAAAAATATAACAAGTGTTTTTCAATGATTTTCTTGTGTGCAAAGTAATAGGGCTATTTATAGTGCAATAAAACGTGATGGTGCTTGTACGTTGCACAACCAAGTGATCTAGACTGTAATGCCATCAAGGGATCTAGCTAGTAGAGAAAGCTATTGAATGGTAAAGTTTGCGTGCAGAAGCATGATTTACGGCATCTTGTCCGTCTAGAGACAATCTTTACAGGTGATCAGTCTATATATTTCGAATTATTTGCACCCATTCATACCATGTGTGCATTCCGACGAGATTAGACAATTTCAGTAGCTGTACAACACATCCGTCGAAAGTGTTTATCGAGTAACTCCAGGAACACTACTGAGTCCTCCGTTAGCTCTCAAAATCCCCAGCCACAAATGTTAATTATCTTAAATTAGATGTCAAACAGCGAGTTCTACGACACAAATATCCACACATTGAACTCCACCACTATTATATCTGCCATGAATCTTCGCATGGCATGAATTGTCATGGCATGATTCATGGCATGAATTGTCTCTAGGATATCTCTGTACATTAGGGAATTAGACGCTATGTAGGGCTACAGGAGTTACGTCTGTTTTAGGGGACCTATATGACATTAGATTGATGTACCAGTTTTTCGGGCACTTCAGTTTATATACACTCCCACACAAGCACATGCACTGTTTTCAATATAACGTTTGTTGTCAATTGCAATACTTCATATAAGAGAAAATAAAAGAAATTACCTGATTTAACCTTAAAGTTTTCCTTTCTTCTTGTTCTAGGTCTCTCCATGTATCTGTTTTATGGAGTTGGTCACAGCAAGCTTGATGCTACATCGCCAAAGTCTACTCTTTTGAAAGCCGGATCGCCCCCTCCGGCTACTTGGGGCTCCCTCGAACGGGAGTCCTCCTTCGACATCACGGGAAAACTGGCCCCAATGGACAGACCGAAGGGGCACGTGTCCTCTTCTATATCTCAAGAAATCTTAGTAGACCACCAAGATGTGTCGCCGTGAGACAGATAATATTTCCTTCTCGATTTTAAAGCAATTGCACGGAAAAAAGAAGAAGAACGCGCCTCAGGATCCAGTCTGCATCAGCTGGCAGGTCCGACTGCATGTGATATTAAAAGCCACTCTATGTGACATGTATGTGCAATAAGATGTCTTGTGAATTGATTTATGCCATGTTATAAGCGAAATATATTTACAGTGAAATTCGACTTACAATTTTACAATCTAGGATATTTTGCAGGCTATTTTAATGTTGACACCATTTATTCTCGAAAAAAACAAACACACTCTTTTTCCTGTTTACTTGTATTGACACTTTCTGAGCAATATACAATGTTATAACATTTTTGTCTGAACTTCCGTATATAAAGAATGTAAATAAAATTTGTTAGGAGGGGCCAAAAGGAAAGAATACAGAGATGCATTCGTCCACTTAAATGGAATCTATGAATTTTAAATATTCACTCCAGGTGGAAAAACATCTTTTCATGTAAAAAGAATCCTATAAAAAAGAGATATAAATAAGCCAAAGCTATTTTTAAAAGTTGCATACTGTAACTAAAATAAAGTGATGCCACTTTCTAATCATAAATAATTGATAAATATTATTACTAGTAGACTTTCAATTCTACTCTTATCTTGTAATTAATACGTGTTTAGTATGTTAAGATAATACATTTGACTGGAGATTGAAAAAATTTTTAAAAGTTTCTATATTTAATATTTTGTAACAACAAAGTACTAAAGAAAATTTTTAAAGTTTTATTTTGTAGTATTTTATGATATTTTTTATTAACTAGCTTAAATTCGACAGCTCCTATTATACAAACCTTGAATAAATTCTCCAAACTGTGCACTAAAAGTTTTAGCAGAATCTTAAGCAATTGTAGCCACTTGATATATTGCCCAATCAAATTAGTATGTGTTACCTTGATCTATACGAAAATTATTTTGGTTTATAATTGAAGCGTTTTCTGCCTTTAATTCTCTGACTCATTGTGTATGAAAGTACTTATGCCCTATTCATTTTAATTAGTTTTCATTCATGTAAAGTCTTTTTTATTGTTTTACAAAGAAGTAATGTTTTACAAGAAGCTCAAAGTAGAAATTGTTAACTTTTAAGGCAGGAAATGGGCAATATCAAATTGAAAAATCTCTTAATCTGCATCTTAGTCTTGGCTATTGACTTAAAGGAACAAGGGACCTTTGAAATAGAAAAATTCAACCCAAAATATGAATTGAATTTTTAAACTGATAAATTAAAGTTAAGTATACGCTCCATCATTAAAAGACTTTTTCGGATCAGTTTAAAACTTTTTGAATAACATGATTACTTTACTCACAGAAAAAAAACTTTTTGTTTTACACCCTTATTTTAAATGTAAATTTCTTTTTATTTAAATTTTTAGAATTTTTTTTTTCAGTTTGACGATTTTTATATTGAATTAGTAATTTCAAAATGCTTCAGGTGCATTACTTTTACGTATCTTTTATTCAAAATTTTGTAAATTATCTATTAATGTGTTAGACAAAACACTGGGTATGCTTTTTTTAAGTTAGAGAAGGTTTAATACCGTGAAACGGCAAAAACAGCTGATAAAACATTGAAAAATTGTGTTGTACAAGCCAGCGGTCTGTAAACTTCAGAACTTCAAGGACCACAACATATTTTATTTTTGCTTGTCGGGCCACCAATTATATGAATTTAAAATAAAAAGACAGTAAATATATTTATAAAATAATGATCAGAAACTTTTATTTTATTAACACAAAATACACATATTAAAAGTAAAAAAAGGTTATATCGTAATTTTTTAAAAAAATCATTCATTAATCAGCTCCCCAAGTAAAGTATTATTATGAAAATAGTAATACTTTACATGGGAAGCTGATTAGTTACATTAACTTTCATTATTTATTTATTAATTTTCATTAGTTACTTTACCTTTATTTTTACTAAAGATATACATAATATCTATTTATTTTTTCTCACTCATTATGAGGGGTTTTCCCATCTGTTTAATTTGAATCTGGAAAAGAAGAAAAAGAATCAGTAGTTTAAAATTCAGTCTTAGGTAGTATTTATTTCGCTAATAAATAGTACCTCAGATTTAAAAAAAATAATTAAAAGCATAACTCATCATAAGATCTGTTAGTTTTCCTTTCTAATCTGAATGTTAATGAAACGTTTTATTAGTTGTGTTGCAGCTTACAATAAATAATCAGTTTTATCAGTGGACCATCAAATATTTTTCACGGACCACTGGTAGTCCGTGGACCACCATTTAGCGACTAATGTTATAAACAGTAATTAACGTAAATGAAAGTCGATATCTAGTTTCGTTTCTACATAAATTCAAAACATAAAACAGAAAAATAAAAGCAATTGGTTTGTATACTTTACACTTGGACATATTACGGAATGTTGGAGGTGGATTATTGTAATCTCGTATTTTAATCAAAAATTATTTTTTTAATATATTTTAGTGTTTTATATGTTTTATGAAACAACATTATATATTCTCATTATAAAAATATCGTTAAAATTTTAAAAAGGTATTCAATGTCTCTCGTACCCTTAAATTACGTTTGTAAAAAAAAAATTGAATACATTCTATATTTACCTATAACCAGTAGGAAAAATTGTGCATCAGTCATATAATAAAGCAGTGTAACATTCTCCTGCGTTCTTTTCCAATTGTATCAAATGGAAATCTGTGAACCTCCTTTCGTGAATATTTTGAATTTTAAATTACGGCTCTGAATTTAAAATAACAGTTATATATGGTTGCACAAGATGAAATAACTTGTACTATATATGTATTTTAAAGTTGAACAATAACTTTAATAAATTAAATTCCAAAATGCTTTATTATGATGATTAAAAATTAATAATGAGGAAATCCATCATTATCTTTCGCTGTTGTGCAGCATGAAAGCTTGTTCCCTAGAAACAGCCTCCCTGCGGGATAATCCAAACAATCATTTTACATAATGAAAAGTAAAAGAATAAAAATTTATTCATTACTTTAAAATTGTAAGAGGACTGACTATGTATAAACAGATAATTTATTCCGGCATTACTTTTGTGAATGCCATTCACCATGAGTAAACTCTTGAATCTTGCGAAGAAATGAAATTTAAGGCTTTTATGTCTTCAAATGTATTTACTATGTTAGTCATTTGAAATCGTTTTGGCCTTGTTTGTTTTTGATCTCTGAAACTTTCTTTTAACAATTGTTGCGGCCAAATTTAGTAATGGTAACGAGTTATAAACATTACAGTGTTAGCAATAGGCGATCACGTTTGTTTACTACGACTATTTAACATTTTTTCAGTTATGGAAACTCATATTTTCAACTACAGTAAAGGCTTATCAAAAATGTAGAGAGAGAAAGCGGGCTCCGTACTTTAAGGTTCCTTCCCAGCATACCAAGTTACAGCTTATCGTAAATTAAAAGACATAAATTTAGTATCGTCGATTAACTTTATGATGACAGATTGCCTTAAACCATAACTTTTTAATTTATATCCCCTATAACATATTTATTTCTATTTTCTAAAGGATTACTCGCGAGAGAATTTTTCTTTGTAGAAGGACAAGACTCATTTATTCGAAAAGGCATTGTTAAATAATTAGTCCATTTTTAGGAACCATTTTTATTTCGTTCATTATGTTCCACAACACAGTACAAAAACAACAACATATACAAAGCACACAGAGAGAGAATGACTCACTATGGAAAAACAAACTATATGGCTCTCTTATCACCACCTAGTTTGTCGAACGATTGGTTAGGGTGCTGGTCTTCGGTACCGGAGTGAGGGTTCGAATCCCACTGTGGCATGGATGTTCGTAGCCGTTCGGAATCGGCTTTAAGCTGTAGGTCCCGGTCTCATTAGCCCTCGTTGCAAAAAGTAGACCGTAGCACTCCAAACCAGACCAAACTTAGCGCCACCTATCATAAAAGGAGAGGGTGGTAATTGTAATCACTACAATTTGAATTTTATGAAAATCTTATGAAAAGTCATGTGCAAGTTATTCATCTTGGTGACTGCAGGAGTAATATGCAAACACAGAATATAAAATATAAACCTGAAGCATATTATTTCCCTATATAATACAATATTTAATTTTAAAATTTATAATTATGTGTTATTAGCATTTAATCAGCTATTTTGAGGAAAAATAATCCAAAATCATAAAAAATAAAGGTATTTACTTTTTAAGACGCAATATCGTCAATGACTAGTCAAGAAAGTTCCTTTCGTTAGAATTTCGTTATTATTTCCCTATTTAAGGTAATATTTAATTTTAAAATTTATAATTATGTGTTATTATCGTTTATCAACCATTTTAAAAAAAATACAGCCGAGATCATAAAAAAAATAAAGGTATTTATTTTCTTTTTCAAGACTGAATATCGTCAATGACTAGTCAAGAAAGTTCCTTTCGTTAGATTTTCGTTATTATTTCCCTATTTAAGGTAATATTTAATTTTAAAATTTGTAATTATGTGTTATTATCACTTAATCAACCATTTTGAAGAAAATACATCCGAGATCATAAAAAAATAAAGGTATTTATTTTCTTTTTCAAGTCTCAATATCGTCAATGACTAGTCAAGAAAGTTCCTTTCATTAGACTCATTTAAACACTTTAAGCCATCATTTCCATCAGAGTCATAGCCAGTAGAGGGCATGGACTCGACGGGCTTGAGCCCTTTCTCCCCTAACCTTCTGAAATTCTGGAGTTTATTGCATTGCATGTGAACTTTGAAATAAAAGTAACTTTCAAACATAAAAACTTTTAAACAGCATACTTAATAAAAGTTTAATTTTTGAATAAATATTTCATTTTTTTATATCGATCTGCTTTTTTAATTTTATTATTTTTCTCCAAATTCTTTTATACATTTATTTAAACATATTACCCAAGATTGAGTATGAACTTCATTAAATAGTAATATTAAATTTTATAATTTTTAATTCTATTATTAATATTAAATCTTAACATTAAATTTTATAATTTTTAATGCTATTATTAATGTTAAATTCTAACATTAAGTATTATATAATTTTTAATGCTATCAATAATATTAAATATTAACATTGAATTTTTTATAATTTATAATAATATTGTCAATTTTAAATAGTACTATTGAATTTTATAATTTTTAATTCTATTATTAATATTAAATCTTAACATTAAATTTTATAATATTTAGTGCTATTATTAATTTTAAATTGTAGCATTAAGTTTTATAAAATTTTTAAAGCTATTATTCATATTAAATAGTAATATTAAATTTTACATAATTTTTAATGCTAGCAATAATATTAAATATTAACATTGAAGTTTTAATAATTTTTAATAATGGTGTCAATTTTAAATAATAATATTGTATTTTATATTAATTTTAATGATATTTTCAATATTAAATAATAATATTTAATTTTATATTATTTAAACAGCATACTTAATCAAAATTTAATTTTTAAATAAATATTTCAGTTTTTTTTTAATATTCATTTACTTTTTTAATTTTATTATTTTTCTCCAAATTCTTTGAAACATTTATTTAAACATATTACCCAAGATTGAGTATGAATATTATTAAATAGTAATATTAAATTCTATAATTTTTAATTCTATTATTATTATTAAATCTTAACATTAAATTTTAAAATATTTCATGCTATTATTAATTTTAAATTGTAACATTAAGTTTTATATAATTTTTAAAGCTATTATTCATATTAAATAGTAATATTAAATTTTACATAATTTTTAATGCTAGCAATAATATTAAATATTAACATTGAATTTTTTATAATTTTTAATAATATTGTCAATCTTAAATAGTAATATTGAATTTAATATTAATTTTAATGATATTTTCAATATTAAATAATAGTATTTAATTTTATATTATTTAAACAGAATACTTAATTTAAAATTTAACTTTTAAATAAATATTTCATTTTTTATATTGATCTACTTTTTTAATTTTATTATTTTTCTCCTAATTCTTTTATACATTTATTTAAACATATTACCCAAGATTGAGTATGAACTTCATTAAATAGTAATATTAAATTTTATAATTTTTAATTCAATTATTAATATTAAATCTTCACATTAAATTTTATAATTTTTAATTCTATTATTAATTTTAAATTGTAACATTAAGTTTTATATAATTTTTAAAGCTATTATTCATATTAAATAGTAAAATTAAATTTTATATAATTTTTATAACTATCAATATTAAAGATTAACATTGAATTTTTTATAATTTTTAATAATATTGTCAATTTTAAATAGTAATATTGAATTTGATATTAATTTTAATGCTATTTTCAGTATTAAATAATAATACTTAATTTTATATTATTTTTAATGATACTGTCAGTATTAAATAGTAATATTAAATTTTATATAATTTTTAATGTTATCATTAATATTAAACATTAACATTAAATTTTCTATAATTTTAATGATGTTGTCAATCTTAAATAGTAATAGTGAAATTTATATTAATTTTAATGATATTGTCAATATCAAATAATAATATTTAATTTTATATTATTTTTAATGATACTGCCAATATTAAACAGTAATATTAAATTTTATATAATTTTAATTCTATTATTGGTACTAAATAGTTTTATTAAATTTTATATAACATTTTACAAAATTTTATGTTTTTAAAATTAAAAATAAGGCAATATATAATTGGCTCGGTCCAATTTGAGGCCCTGGACACTAAATCTTGGATATGACTCCGACTGTTATACTTGTGATGCTTCACCATTGTGAAATTCCAAAGATATTTTATAACACATTTTTTAAATTGCACGTCAGTTGTAGATTTTATTTTAATTTTTATTTTAATATAACCCTGTTTCTTGTGAATACACGATCTACTATTATTCCTATTTGTACGTTTTCATAAAAAATATATTATTCTGTAGGAAGTTCCGAGTCGGACATTTACAGTAATGAATTTTCAGATCCCACTCTGCAGTACGTTTTCTCCGTACTTCCTAAAAACGCACTTCACGGAAATTCAGTTTTGACGTTAACGTTTACTCTCATTCAGTTTAAACGCAATAAAGAATGTCCGGGGCTGGAACTTCCGATGGAAACATCCTTGCAATATTATGCCAAGTCAACAATAACCGTTATGTGTGGCAGCTTATATTATGAATACTTATTTATGTGCTGTGATGTTGTGACGAAGATAAATTTGATTGTACGTAGGAACAGAATAAAACTATCGTCCATTTTGTTTCTGTAAGCTTTTTTGAAATGCAACACACTATACACGAAATGGTGTAGAAACACGAAAAGGAGTAAAAACAAAAAATTGAAAGAAAAAAAGGGTGAATAAATTCTATGCATTTAGAGAAATCTAAAAATACATAATACTTAACTATTAATGCTAGTTTAGACAGTTAAAAAGAAAATAGTTTGTAGAATGTTTATGTTTCCTTCGAATGATTTTTTTTTTCTTTTCAATAAAGGTACAGGACAGTTCTATAAATAATTTGCCAAATTTTGAAATGTCTTCTATTGTTTAAGTTACCGATAAAGTTTAAAAGTCGTTAATGTGCACATAACCTACCTAAACCGCAGATTAACTATTTTTCTCCGTTAACTAGCGAAATCAAGTGTTTTTCGCGTTTTACCTGGGGAATGTGCACATTAAAGGCTTCCATACCGTTAAAGTTCAAAAGTTTGTTTCTCTTATTTCTTTTCCATACTCCTTACCTTTCTCACTCTTTGAACTTTTAGTTCTGTTTCACCAGAGTCTTGGCGTCTATAAAGGGCTTACTCTGGACGTTGCTAATCGGTCCGAACGTTCGTTGTGACGTCACTTTGACGTCAGCTTGATCGTTTGGTCACATAATGTCCGTAAGCTGACGTCAAAGTGACATCACAAAGAACGTTCAAACCGATTCGCAACGTCCAAAATAAGGGGCCAAATGTTTTTATTTCTCATAATTTGAATCGTCTGCCACTGCGTATCATAGGGGCTTACTCTGGACGTTGTGAGTCGGTTCGAACTTTTGTTGTGACGTCACTTTGATCATTTGCTCTCATAATGTCCACACGCTGACTTCAAAACGTCAAAAGCCGGCGTCAAAACGAAAAACGTTCGCATAATTTCAAATTGATTTAAAACTATGCGAACCGAACCGCAACGTCCAAAGTAAGGGCTATAGCTAACTCTCTTATCAAATTCGTTTCTGCGTGTTACGAGTTAAGTTGTGTTGAAAGTTTTAAAGCAGATAAATTTAGTTCTTAGTATGCAAACAAGCACCGAATTTATGAGTAAAATGAAGAATAGATTCTTCGTAAAATTGTTTAATGGAGATTCGAAATACAATAAAGTTTTAATAACTAAATAAAAGTATGATACCATAATTGCAGATATAAAGCGAAGAAAAGCTTTCAAGAAGAAAAAATCATCCCGAGATTATCGAATATTTCAAAGGTATGATGTGTTGACTGTACAAGGCTGAGATAAATTCATTGAAACGTTGTCAGATACGGTAAAAAGTGTAAAAATGTTGTCCATTTCGAAGAATTGTTTGATATTGCGTTTGACACATTTTTTAATTAGCCACGATGGGAGGGACAGAATGAGGATTAATTTGTTTATTATTTGATTGTATAAACTTGATTCTTCATACTTCGTAAAATAAGTTAGATCTTATTTTCCCTCTAATGAGTTCCTAGCAGGTAATGTGCATATTATCTAGGTAATTTAAGAAATGAAACAATTTTCGGAAATATAATAATTCATCCTAGTTACTCTGCAAATTGCCAAGATAATCTGTAAAATAACTGATTTCAGCAAATTTTTCGATAAAAATTTATAATTCTATGTTTTGTATCAAAATTTTATGAAGTTTTGAACCTAGCCCATAAATTTAATTTTTCACAGTTACTTCAGCTTAAATCATGACCAACAGTTATGCAACTAAATACTAGGATGTAGATTTAACTGCATTGTAACAATATTCATAGTAACCGTATTATTAAGTGTGGTGCTTTTTGCAGTAAAGCCGGATCATGAGGTAGTGTTCGTGAAGCAGTTGTGTAGCAGTTGCATATTGTTGTATTGTCTAGACCCTTAAATTTCTACATGTCATACTTAAAGACATAACAACTAAGACGAGGGGGATCAAATGAAATGGCTGAACAGTGGCTATATAACGCGTGGATTGCAAGTCTCGATTCCACGGTAAATCATGGTCGCAGTATATGGAGAGCGTACAACTAACAGTTCTTTGATAGAAGCTATGTTCACGACGTAAAGAAACCAATCGCGTGGGGACAGTGTTTTATAAATTACTGCGGTACTCAATAACTGATAGTAATCACAAAGATAGCAAGACGTTAGAGGAAATTTTAGCGGTCCCGAACATTTGATTACTTTACAATATTTACTACAGCTCAGTGATTTTGGAAATCGTGTAGAGATGCCTTTTTAATACACGTGTGGAGAAATCAGAAGTGTTATCAGGAGGTTAGAGCACTCAAATAACAAAAGGTTCCTGGAGTTCCATCTGAAAAAAAGCTCAGGACGCAAACTCAAACGTCTTGGACAATTCAATAGCATGTACCAGTGTCGGAAATATTCAGCCTAGAAAACCCTCCTCGCCGCTCTAATCGAATAAGGAGACCACCTGCAAGATTTAGAAGTTGTTCTAAGTGAGAAGGAGATTTATGACCCTAGACTATGCTGTAAATAATGGTACAAACTGTAACTGTATTGGAAAACATAGTACTTTTGCAGTAACACGGTGTCATGTGGTAGTGTTCGTGAAATTATGAAAAATTTTGTTAAGAGTTTAGATTTCTAAATCACTACACATTATACTTATTATTACTAATATAACAATCTATTATAAAACTTCATTTTACAGTACTGTGTTTGCACATAATAGCAAATAAATCTCTTAACACGTAATTTTTCTATTTTATAAATGCCTTCCTCTTATGTTTAAAATTTCAGTTTGTGAATAATAAGGAGCACATGAGTCACAGTTGCTTCAATTTCCTGTTTCTTTTACTCTGGAGAATCCTTAGTAAATAAGATTTAAAGCATCCATCAATATATAATTGGCAGAAATTATGCAGGCATTAATCATTTAATGCATTGTAATTTCTAAAACGACGAAACAGCTTATTTTTGTTTATAAACAAATGTTGACCTGCCCTCTCTATTTAAATGACTTCCACATTATTCTAGTTTATGTCTTCTATGTATAGTTGTGAGCAGTGGAAAAAAAAAACCGTATCAAACCTGGGGAAAAAGGGTTTTTTGGGAAGGAAATTTTGAAAATTTCCAAAACATGGGAATTTTGAAGTCGCCAATTCCTATGACACAATGAAAACCACCATTTTTTCTGTCTTTGTTGTAGACCCCAAAAGTTGATATTTTCACAAAATTTAACTATTATATGCTACTGAAAAAATTGAATAATTGAAATTAGCTATATTTGGCAAGGCATCATGTTTAGCATGAAAGTATGAGTATATTTTTACTTTGATAAAAAAACCAAAATTTTTATTATTACCTAAATATTAGGCAATAATCTGTAGTGTCACAAAACCCATAAATCATTATTTTTCTTGGATAATATTTCTTTCTCTCTCTCCCTCTCTCTCTCTCTCTCTCTCTCTCTCTATATATATATATATATATATATATATATATATATATATATATATATATATATATATATATATATATATATATAATATATATATATATATATAAAATATGTGCGTGTGTGAGTAGGAATTGGACACAAAATGCAACAGTGTCATTTGATTACACCTTTAAATGATATATGCATTACAAAGAATAATAAACTGTTATTTTAAATTTTAAAATATTTATTTTTGTATTATAAAAGGAGGAGAAAAGTTTAGCATAATGCAATTTACATAATAAATAATGATCAAAAATAATGTATATAATTATTATATTAGCAATTAAAATTGAAGCAACCAGTTATGTGTTTGATAAGACTAACAGGGTAATTAATTGCATAAGTACTACTATAAAATCATTTAAATGTTCATTGCTATTATTTCTTGAATATATATATATATATATATATATATATATATATATATATATATATATATATATATATATATATATATATATTAAAAGTAAAAAAAATAATCTCTTAGAAATAACATGCTAGTTCTTAAATAGCCACTGTCGAAAAAATAAATGTAAACATTATTAAAATGATTTCTTCCCAAAGTTCTCAAAATTCGGATTTATTCTCCAAAATTCCCGGGTTTATTCCCACCTCTTCAAAATTCGATCCTAAACTTCTGATAAATTGTGTGCATGGTCGGTCCAAAACTCGAATGAGAATTTTCAACAGCTGCTTATAGAAACACTTGTTCACGGAGTGTTCGCTGGCCATGCAACTTTGGAATCTGATACAATAATGCAATCATTGTATGATGGTGTAGACCTCGCACAGAATATTATAAAAAATTTTAATATTAGAAGTGGGTTCCATATTAAAAAAACTGAAGAGAATTGACTGTAGTAAAGTGAAAATAGCCGAGTTGTCAACTGCAAAATGAATATAACTTACAAGAAATTAAGAAAAAGTACAAAATCCTTGAACAAACTTCAGTTTAAATGTTTAGCCAAATATGTATGAGCTGGAAAGTATTAATTTCAGAACTTTAAATACATATGAGTTATTTGATATTGTTTTTACCTTTTTTTTCAGTTTTCCAGTACTTAGTTTCAATTACTCAAATATGTCAATTGAAGTATGCTTTCTACTAAAGTGGTATTTAAAACTCGTGCTATATCTAGGAGCTTAACTTTATTGACATTGCTATTTCAATCAAAGTAAACAATAGTGTAGGTCTTGCAAAAAAGCTATCCGTGCAAATTATTAACAAATAAAAAAATTTTAAATGTTGACAATGATTCAAATAGAATATAAACATAAATCAAAAATGGCATCAATTGAGAATTAAATGAATTTTCTAAAGCTCTCCCAAAAAATCTGTTCTGAAAAATATATACTATGGAAAAATGACTGTAAAAAATATTATGATTCATGGGCTAAATTAACAAACTAGTGTGGTCTCTTTACGTCATTTGACAATCCAATTCTGCTATAATAAAAAAGTATAAATTAAAATATTTTGTGTATGAAATGTATGAGTCATTCATAAATACAGCAACAAGAAGAATTTAGTTTCAATAGAAAAAAAAACAAGTTTAAAAGATTTTTTTTTAAATTCATAGATATATTTTTAAAATGAAGATTAAAAGCTATACTCATATTTCACATAAGGATGTGAAGAAAATATCTAAACATTGATTGGATGTACTTACATAATTTCGATTTAAAAAAAAAACAAATCTTATTAACATTTAAATAAAGCGATGAAAGTTTTTTCCTGAATTTATATGCATTAATAATATTTAAATTTAGGAGAGGTATCGTAGTATTTAAAAGACATTCATTTAAATTAAAATCAATAGCATCATGAACAAGAAAAATTAGAGATCTAGAGGTAAATACTTCGACCTGTAAGGACACAGAACTTTCTTACTATTTAGGAAACCTTAAAAACTTCATTTGTCTTGAGATTTTTTACCTTTTTATTCGGTTGGTGCTAACTTTGTAATTTATCTGTTGGAGCACTATTCATTGCTTTGGCACATAAATTATAATACTGCAAATGCAGGAGAAACACAGCGTAGTCATTCACAAGTTGTTTGGAGTCCCTTGTCAAATAAATAAAATGCAATTAAACTATTATGAAATACAGTTCTATAACAGTAAAACAGATTTGATTAATGTAAATATAACTTTTAATTATGATTTAAGCATATCGTTCTATTCATTAATTAAAAAAAATTGACACTATTATTTACAGAGAATGAAATTTCCTACTGAAATTAAAATCAGAACAAATAAAAATATAATTATATAAATAAAACCTAAGATTTCAAATATAAAAAAGAAGTAAAGATAATTTTAAAATATATCCTTTGATTTTAATTTAAACACGTTATTATATTACAAGTTATTATAAGCTGAATATAGCAATTTACTTGATTCGTTTTGATCTGTAATAGTAATAGTTACACTATTAATAACTTTTATGTTTTCTTTTTTTAACTGCTTGAATAACAAACGTTTCTTCCATCTGTAAAAACTTACTTTTTCCCAAAATTAGACTTAAATTATACTCTACTTAAGTATAGCAGATCGTTCGTGGGAATCGTTTTTTTTTTCATTAATTTTCAAAATATATTTTTGAATATTTTCGAAAGAAAAGTTATACCTTGAGTTGATCAAAAATAGAAGATGCCATTTTAAGGGATACACATGCTAAAATACTAAAACATGAAATAAAAACTTCTCTCAAATGTGTATCATTAACATTTTTCTATGGAAATGTGAACAACTGGGAAAATTGAAATATAGGCATCACGTGGTTTTAATGCCAGTCACATAAACCTCATTTAGTTTTCGAGGTGGAGCTTCAAAAGAGGAGAATCAAAATATTTTATTGGCTGTTGAAGATAAATGCCTTTCCTGCCTTGTGTGACTGTAGTGTTTACTTTTTATATTTTTTGGCGCGAAATTGCCTGCGAAATTTACCGGAAGTGTAGTGTTTCGTGATTATTGATATCACTCTCTGTGACGGATCTGATGTTCTTTTTGACCGGCTTGACTAGTGAGAATTAAATGCTCAGATTCACGTCGTAATTTGTACGTGCCAAAGTTCCTTTTCATTTAATATCTGAGATGTCTCCTCCTCAAACTGGTGACGATGATGAAACATCTAACATTTCGACAGAAACTAAGACTGTTATTTCCTCATTTGCCGATTTGTCTACAGAATCTCCCAAACTTTGTATATCAACCCTAGTGTTTTTCGACCTAGAAACAACAGGGCTTGCTAAATCTGTTGGAAAACAGAATGTACAAATTACCGAAATATCTATGGTGGCCGTTGATCGAAATGAGTTCAGTAAATGTGTATATCCTGACTTGCGGGATATAAGAATAGTTCATAAATTAAGTTTGTGCATCAGACCAAAATGTGGAGTTTCTCGGGAAGCAGCAAAATTAACAGGTTGGATACACTCAAACTTAAACCCCTTAAAATATTTTGTACCTTCATAGCCGCACTAATATTCCGTTCTTAAGTTTAGATGCTTAACATTTCTATGCATCTATTGATTTTTTACAATTAAAAGTAATGGGAAAAGGAAGGAAAATTTCTTTATTGTTTGTGAAAATTGGAAAGCTTATTAATTTACATGAATTGTGTAAATTCATTGTAAAGGTAGTAATGTAATGACAGATGTAAATGTGAATAACTAATAAATTCCATCTTTATGATGCCATGGCCTATTTAACTGAGAGGAATCAAATTCTACATAACTTCTGAATTATGTGCTATTTTTACTTCCTTAAACCATTATAGTTTCTTTAATAAAGCATGCTATTTGAGATAATTGTTATGTATCTATGACACATTTTCAAATGCTTGAAAATTGTTTCTAATTGTATTTACAATGTATACAATATATTACTTTTAATGAGCCATCTAAAAATTGTTGCTGTAATAAGGAAAATTAAGCTTAGAGGTGCAAAATGGTGAATTATTTTACTCTTACTAGTTACATAAATTAACTGTTTCATAGATTATATATTTAATTTTATAATCTAGAGTCTTCATGTTGCCATTAATATGTCATGGTTAAAATTATAATTCTTTTTGTTGGGTATCATCACCTAGTTGCTAGCATAATTTCTTTAAAGCATAAAATTACATTTAAATAATAATATAACTTATTAAATTGTAATGTTACGGAATAATGTATTTAAGGTGACCAATAGACCTTTTTTGGGAGGCAGTCTTCTTGCAAAAAAGTGTTCTTCTAGACTCATTCTTTTCATTATGTGATACTAGATATACTTTTTTGATATATTAAAGCTGATTTATAAATATCTATACATTTACTATTGAAAATTTCTCATAAAAAGGAAAAAAAACTTGCTTATTTAACCCTGTGACTGCTCAATTTGTAAACTGAGATCTCATTAAAAGTTGCTTATTTTTTTGTTGTATAGTTTAAGTATATAAGCATACTATCTATAATTCTAAAGAAATATAGTTTTAAGTCATATAATTCTATTTATTACCTATTTAAATGTCTAATACTGTGTATAATTTATTCCACTGGTTAAATGGTGAAAAGGCGAAACGTGCTTCTTGAAAAAGGAAGAAAAACACATGCCTTCGAAAATTGCAGAATGAGCAAATTTTGCTACATTTGAATTGCCTGTGAAAATCGCGGGATGAGCAGTCAGAGGGTTAATTTTATGTAAACAGTAAGTTTGTAGTGACTGCAATTTGGAAGATAATACATAAAAATACACAACAGTTGCTACCTTCAATTGTTATTAAACAGGCACCTGGAACTTGGTATTCCACTCTGCCTGTGATTGGCTGGTAAGTACATTGGCAGTGATTTCTAAAATTGGCGATGCTTTCCACAATTGGCTTTTTATCTATTTATTTCTCTTTATCCATTATTTATTCTTTTATTTAGAAGAATTTGGAATGTACAAAGAATGGAAATTGAAAGTTTTAATTGTAAATATTGCAGCTCTGTGTTTTATTAGAAAAAGTATTTAACAAAGCATGTTAATTGCATGCATAAAAAGAAAATTGAAGAAATGATTAAAATGAAAGACTTGAAAGTAATATAGAGTATAAAGAGGACAACTGTAATTTGAAATTTTGAAATTTACCGGAATTATGAGAACATTTAGAAA
The DNA here is from genome assembly GCA_032207245.1 of Pardosa pseudoannulata. Taxonomy (NCBI): domain Eukaryota; kingdom Metazoa; phylum Arthropoda; class Arachnida; order Araneae; family Lycosidae; genus Pardosa; species Pardosa pseudoannulata. The sequence continues at coordinate 118,209,092 of CM063501.1, read as the reverse complement.
GTGCTCTTAATTTGAAAGAATTTAGAATTTGTCAAAAATTAACATTTCCCCCCAAACCTGTTACGTTTTATTGTTTCAAAAATTGTACCCAAATTTTTCTACATGCAAATCTTTATTTAACATTTTTTATTTAATATATTAATATACTATATTTAATTATACAGATATGCATATGTATTTAATATATATGTAATGTATTATATAGATATAATATATACATACCTTTTTTGTAGAATTTAGGCAACTTTATTATTATTATTATTTTTTTTTGTGTGTGTGTGTGTGTATGTAAATTTAGAATTTTTATAATATTTAGTTTAACAATCTTACACACAAAACACATTAAACATTGTTAATATTTAGTGTTATTCATCATCTTTATACACTTTCATTATGCTTTGTGTGTTCTTTTCATCAAATTTGTAATTTTACCCACCCTTTTATTTAAATTCTCCTGTAAAAATATATGGTACCATTCAATATTAAAAAATTCTCAAACCTGTATTTTTAAAACTTAATTTAATAACAAATCTGAATTCATCTTAATTTTTAAATAAAAAGGTCCACACACACATATATATTAGTAATTAAATGTATTGTATGACGCTAATAAAAAAAAATTGCTTAGTATTATTCTTATAAAATTCTCATTTCGATAAACTATAACTAATTTAGATTGTAACTTAACTTTAATTAAATATCAGTAAGCCTTTAATTAAATATATACTTGCTCCCCCCCCTCCCTTTGAAAAAAATTCTATGCATGATCCTGTCGCTTTTGGATTGTTGAAAATATATATAAATTCATGGAAAATGTCGCAAAGTTATTCCGCCAATTTTAGAAGTCGCTACCAATGTATTTACCAGCCAATCACAGGCCGAGGGGACTACCAGGTTCTAGGCGCTAGTGTTATTAATAGTATATTGTTAGATTAAACTAGACTAATGCTATTTTCTAATGGATTAGTAGCCTTACTGATTTCTTTCTCAACTGAAACATGACAGTAATAATTTAATTTACTTAGTTCCTCCTTTATCAATATAATATCCTCTGTTTCACGGAAAAAAATGTTAGCCACCCAAATTTTTTATATAATTTAAACTTAAAAAAAAAACTCTTTAGAGCAACAGTCCCTAGGGGGCCAGGGCCTATGGTGTCAATCTCCGTTTTCTAGACCAAGGGCCCTGGGGTTTGAAATATATGTTCCAGTTAGGTAGTCAGCCTTATGCAGAACCCCCAGTGTTTAGATTCCAAGCATGCTTTGTCCGAAGTTTATTTACCCACTGAAGGGATAAAAGGCTGAGTCAACTTTGCCCAGCCCAGGGATCGAACCTCAGACCTGTGGCTTGGGAACACGAAGTGCTACCCCAATGCCACTGGGCTTTTGATATAATTTACTTAATTAATAATCTTATAGTTTTTAAGTATTCAATTTAGTAATGTTTCTCTGTAAGAGAGTAAAAATGTTTTAAGTAAGAAAAACAGATAATGAAAATTTTTTTATATTAACTATCAGTAGAAATGTTTCATTGTTAAGTTTGATATTAATTATTCTTATGTGTTATCTTATATCTTTTCATATCTTTTCCAGGCTTATGTGATGAAAATTTGGAAAAGCAACAGTGTTTTGATGAAAATGTTGCCACATGTATAGTATCTTTCTTGTCTCATCTTCCAAAACCAATTTGTCTATTAGCTCACAATGGGAAACTGTTTGATTTTCCTATTTTAAAAGCAGAGTTTCAGAAGTTGAATATACAGCTACCTTCAGATTTTTATATTGTTGATACTCTTGTTGGTTTTAGAACTATTGGTATTCCAGATCTTCCTTTCAGTCAGAAACTTCATAAAGAAGTAAAATTTAAACTTAATGGCAATATATCCTATGCTTTACAAAACCTTCATCTTTATTTTTTTGGTAAGCAGCATATTGGTAGCCATAGTTCAGAAGGTGATTGTATTGCTTTAGCTAAAGTGTGTCATAAATTAAGAGACAAAATACTTCAGTGGATTGATGAAAATTATTATAATTTTGATTCTGTCAACCCTATGTGGTAAATATAAATTGATTTGAAACCCCAAACTGTAACTAACAAATTTTAAAATAATTCACGCTGTGTAACAGCAGTTAAAATTAATAGGCAGTAATTTTGAGATATTTAAATGTTTAGCTCCCAGGTTGCATATAGTTAAATTTATTTATAGAATTTCACATATGCTTGTTAAATTTCAAACTCCTAACATTTTTCAAATAACTATAATACTTTGATGTACAGCGTACAATTTTAAGCTTAAAAACTAAGCTTTTACACTACTATATCTCATTTTTTCATAAATATTAAGGTGTATTTTGTTTACGTATTAAAACTACTGTTAAAGAAAAAGAAAATTTTTGAATTTTAAACCATTTGACAAATTATTATTTATGTATACTTTTAAAAAGATATAATTATCTATATATAAAAATGAATAATTGCTGCCTGTGTTTTTTCTTATAATACAAAATCATGTAGTTCTTATTGTTTCTGAAACTTAGTTGTATATTTTTATAGATTGCTATGTATGAAACTAATAGTTACCCCAAATTTTTGCTAACATATTTTGTATTTAAGAGTAATAAGAAATATATTTTCCTCAAATATTGTTAGTATTATGTTATCTGACACTTTCATGTGAAGAACTGAAAGACTCTTAATATTTATATACTAAATATTTAATAGGGATGAAACAGATTATGACGTTTTCAGATATTTCAGTACTGGATATTTGATGGGGAAATATCCAGTACTAATTTTTTATGTTTTATGCTGATTATATGCTGTTATTTTATGTATATATGTAACTGGTAAAAATATTCTTCTCTGATTAAACAGAAGAAATAGCCTATATTTTTAAATTGCCAGAGCTTGCTTGGCAATGTAGCTCTGATGCAGTTATCATGGCAAGAAAAGCTCTCAAGATGAAGTAAATTACTTAGCAAAAGTCCATTATTTCCATGTTAATTATGGGTAACTGGTAGACACGTCTTAGTGAAGAGACAAACATGTATTCCAAAGAGAGGAAAATTATGTGAATGACTTCCCACGAGAAAGAGTTTTTCTTCAGCATTTAAAGGCTTTAAAGGTAATGTGAAAACTGAACCATAGGGGTGAGCCCTTCAATCTAGAGGCTTCTGTCAGTAAGCACAAAAATGACAACGAGTGAAAAATAAACACATAAAAGAGCAAAGAGATAGAAGGGTGGATTCGTGAGTTCATAACACAAAACTAGAAAGAAAGTTTAGGGATAGATAAACATAAAATATTTTTGTGGCCAGTGAAATCCATACAAAAAAAGCCGAAAATATTGAATAATAATGATCAAAATCGAAAAAATTTTAAAATTTTGAAGAAATTTAAAAATATGTTTTAAAGATAAATTGCATTAAAAATCCGAAAAGGGCCTAAGCCTCAGCATTTATTTTAAGACATATTAAAACATTATTATAACTCTTCAAAAATAGTGGTATTAAAAAGTTTAGTAGTTCGCCAGTTGTGAGAAAACTATATTTTTTTAATAATTTTAAGCATATGACATGTGAGAAGTTAAATTTCTAAAAAAAATGATTTTTTTTTTGGGGGGGGGGCTAATTAAATTCTAATTAATATGGTTATTAAAAATATATATAGTTTTTACTTAACTGTTTGAAAGATTAACTAAAAGATTGCTTTTAATTTCATCAGATGAATAGATATTTAATGATTTAAAAACATCAAATTTTTTTATACTTGAAAAATAAGTTATTTACAGATTAAAAAACATGTTATTGCATACACACTATATCTTGTAATTTTGAAAAAAAAACTTCTTACAAATTTCTTTGATTTGTTGAATATTTTCCTCTAAATATTTTTTTAATACTAGTTTAAATTTTATTAACATTAATTCATTAAGTTTTCAAAATCCAGTCTTTTTTTGGACAGCAAAAATTTCTCCCTCTGGATATCTGGTTCTTTAGTTCAAATATCTGGCAAGGTTGTAGATAGGTGAATTTCATCTGGATGTGAGATAGCTATCAGATGTCTGTTTTATCCCTATTAATTACTATATGGTGCTAAAAATGTCACAATGAACTTTGTTTACAGATATTGCAAGATTTTTTGTTAAAATTGCAAAATTTATTACTGACTGTAATTGCATTAACTGAGTATAAGTGCTTAAAAATTTTTATAATACTGTTTGCATACATTAAATGGAAATAATGTTACCACAATATTAAAATCTTCATTATATGAATATATTATACTAATAACATTTTTAAGCCTCTCATAATAATCAGTTAACTGATTCAGTATTTGCCTCATAATAAAAGTTATAGCAGGGTTAATTAAGACTGAAATAGTAGTGAGTGGTATTAAAAGTTTTGTAATTGTTATCACACACAAATATTGTGATTATATTTTTATTCTTTTTGTCTTTGTTAAAAATATCTTTATAACAGTTGTTTGTGTATTGTATCTTTCAGGTGTTGTGTATTTAGGAAGATACTTAATATGTGTGTGTGTTTGTGCACATCTAATTATTTTGTATGACATATAGGTACAAAAACTTTAAAATGACAGTTACTTTATTTCAGGCAAGTTTTTTAGTAGGGGTGTTTCTAGTCTTATTTTTTTATCTACTCAAGTAAAAGCATGTATGTATTTTTATTGTAAATTCATTGACTTTAATTCTCATTTTGCTTTTTACTTGCCTTTTTGAGCTATATTTAGTGCCATTATTTATATTTTACATTTGGTTTAACTATTTATATATATATATTTTTAAATTTTGATTGTTAGTTATCAATATACAGGTATTTGAATAGTTTACATTTTGTACCATGTGTTATTCTATACTATATACCTGACTATAAAATTGTTTTCATACATATTCATGTATACACATATAAATACAGACAGACATTTATCTCTGTGTGTGTGTGTGACAGAGAGATTAGAACATGGAGCTTAGAAGCTAGTGTTTTCCCCCTTATTTTAACTCATTTATTTTTTTATTAATATTTAATTCATCTTATTTCAATTTTGTCAAAACTTGTATTTTATGTATGTGATAATATATGTAATTGTGTTAATATGTGTAAACACATACATATGTATGTATATATAAACATATATAAATATAAAAAATTGTTCCTTCAGATATGTAAACTAATTGTTTATTATCCCAATTTAATTAAAGTATAGAATATTTATTTTGGCAGAAGTGAAAATGAGTATTATCTTAAATATGAAGAAATTAGTATAGTATATTTCAACAGTATATGCAGCTAAAATTATGATTTTAGAATATCCGTAGTTTGGGTAAATTGTTTAGAATGGAATTAAATAATTTTTTTCTGCATCTACTTTGTGTATTAACCTTCTGAGCTAAAAAAGGTGGAACCATCTTTTTAAAAACACTAATCACATTGACTTTATTCCAGTGATAAATTGGGTATGAAATAAAGATGTCTTAACATTAAAGCAAAAATATATGCTTGTTGTAATCCAGAGTTGCAAATCAGAATTCATTTACTTATGATTTTATCAACAAGCATGAAATAATAAATACATTGAACTTTACTTAATGTGATTGGGATTAATGCTATCAATTGCTTATTGTTATTGAAATCCCTTGGTCCCGATTTTCTCTATTCATTTTTATGTTAAAATTATCGCTTTATCTGATCATTACATCGGTTAATGTTATCAGTTTTCGAACCTCATTTTAACTGTCAAAGGAATATGCCCAATGTATTTAGAAGGAACCCAATCTTTACTTTCCCTTCGCTGCTGTTTTAATTTCACAAGAATTCTCCCTCTTCCGCCTAGGGAAATGAGGAATGATCAAAGGAGTGGGGTATTACTTTCCTGGAATTTTTCAAAAAAACGCACACCCTACTGGTGGTCAATGGTTGTTAGATAAGCAGAAAGCAAAACATTCTTATAGGAACTGAGAAGGAGTGTCTTCACAATTTATGTCTTGTTCGCTTACATGCAGCTTGTCGACATGGAAGCCAAAAAGCAAAATGATTTAACGTTAAAACAAAAGATTGAAATTTTAAATCGTTATGACAGGTTACCAAAAATGAGTCAGCACAATGCTGCAGTGCAGTTAAACATTTCTAAGCCTTTGAATTACTTTGAAACTGTTGAAACGTGAAGTATAACACCACTCCGATTACTTTAAAAACATTGATTATGAACAATTTATCAATGAGCTTCTTAGAAAAAATTATAGACACTAAACAATTGATCAATTTTTTTAACTATGTGTATAATTCTTATGTTTTAAAGGATAATATACAGTACATAAATATAAGGTGAGTTTTTTCATTTAATTTTGAAATTTAATACGTGAGAATTAAAGGGGAGGGGTAAATTTATCTAATTTTGCATATCGTATATTGTTATCAAAATTATGGTGTCCCAAACTGATCAAGCGGAGTCCACTGTATATGTGTATATATATATATATATATATATATACATACAGTGGTGCCTCTAAATATCAATCAGTGACTGGATGTTTTGTCCATAATTGGGAGATGTTTGCCATTGGAGAAGAAAAATTTCTCTTGTTTTTAGCATGACATCTAAAATTGAATAACTGCTATCACTGAAGCAGATTTACCAAAACAAACAAACCAACAAGGAAGTATTTATATTAACAATTTGTGAGTTTTGCATCACAAATAAAATATGCAGTTTATTACATTAAAAGTCATTGAAATTAAATTCAATACAATAACTATTTTACTGAACAAAGAAATAATTTTATCAAAGCTTGTGAAAAAAAGATCATTTATTATAAGTATCTGTGAACAGAGTTTGATTCATTTTATTTACTCTGCAAACTTTTTTTTTCCAAATTGAATTTTTAAAACATTTACCTTTTCAAAGCCCTCATCATCCCCATTGCTTAACAAAAGCTTTTAAAGTTATTCAGGACATCTGAGTACTTCTGAAAAGTTCTTAATTATTACATGTCTTTATTTTTATAGTAATTTCCTCCTTCTCTTAAATTAAAATTTTCTTTATTGTCTCTAAGAAAGTTAGTAACATTCAACTCCTTTCCCTCTGCACAAATCTACACCAATTTCGACATATACAGTGTTAATCTAGACTTGTCACGCAATACGTATGTTTTTTTTTTTATTTTTTTTTTTTCTACAGTTACATTCTCAGCCATTACATTGCTCTAACTTATAAATCCTACCTTTTCAAAACACTTTAATCCTCCTTTGGGCCATTTATTTCTCTTTCAAATTCCTCCCAGTTTCTTGTTGTATCAATGTATACAAATGCATTTTATTTTGTCAAATTTTATATTTATTTTTAAATTCAAGGCATGGGAAATATACTTTTCTTGAACCATTTATCATCATATAAAAAATTAAATTTAATGTGTAAAAGGACAAGACTCATTTATTCCAAAAAGCGTTGTGAAATAATTAGTCCATTTTTAGGAACCATTCAACAATAGGCCTTGGGCTGCAGTGCTGGTGCCCTTGTGGGCCGCCCCACCCTAAATCTAAATCTAGGAACCATTTTTATATTGTTTGCTGTGTTCTGCAACATAATACAAAAACAACATATACAATACACATACTCAGAGAGAGGTGACTCACTATAGAAAAAAAAAACTAGATGGCTCTCCTAGTACCACCTATCATAAAAGGAGAGGGAAGTAATTGTACCCACTACAAATGGCTATTATTTGCCATGGAAAGATGAAAAGCATACTGCAATGCCCAAGGGTACATCATAGTCTGTACACATGTAGCTGATACTCTTTACTTGGGTCTCTGTGCTACATTTCCTACATTGCTTACAGTTGGAAACCATCTTTGAATTATCATTCCATATACTGACTGAGTGTACATCCTCTGGAGCCAAACATTTATTTTATTGGAAGCTCCCAGGACGACCTTTCATTTTTTCTTTGGGAATATACATCTATTAGCTGACAAGCAAATACTATATAAGATGTTACCTGGTCTTAAGTTTTGGTATTTCTGCAGGTGTAAATTTGTAAAATTATCTAGGTCAGAAGAAACATGAAAAGGTTAAAATATCCTCAGGAGATTGCATAAGGAAATATCCTTGAAAAAGGAGTGTGTTAAGATGAAGATAAATTCCGTTGTAGGAGGGGGGAGGGAATTTCACTGAAGAGATGCAAAAGTTCTTTGTGAATATATTTATACCATAGACTGGAATAAAGAAGAGTTATTACGTGGATAATTCTTGCATTATGCATTATTTTTAGTGAGTGTGTGGAATTATTTTGAAAATGACTGTTGAAGAGGTATCCACTATTTGAAGTGTCTGCTATTCAGAGTGGATAATACAAACTCTGTATTTTTGGACTTTGGATTGAAAATATGTTTCCTTAAATAGTGGTGCCTTTAGGGAGATACTGCTGTATATGTAAAGGTTTGACAAACAGAAGGTTAATTTGGTACTTGCAGCTTTTTATAAGAAATTATTACCCTTTACAAAGATTACTTTCTTTGTAAGCCAAGCTTTTTTACAGGTGTAATATTTCATTAACTGAAGAACAGTTATTAACTCAGAGTTATTTTATCCATGAGAGAAACATTTAAATTATTTCATAACCTAAATTAGTTAAAGAAATTATATGTTTGTGTGTGTGTGTGTGTGTGTGTATATATATATATATATATATATACATACACACTCTGTATAAGGTTTATTTGTACCTATGTATTTTTTTTTAATTTATGGATTGTGTATGATTTTATAATCAGATTTTTATGTATAAAGTTTTCATAGTGACATTTAAATTTTTTTTTTTTTACATGCAATTTGTTTAACATTTTATAACTTGAAGATTATCAAGTTTTCTGTGTAATTTATAATTTGTGTGTTTATGTTAAAATCTGTATTTGTTGTAATTGGGTTAAAAAAGATTTCTGTAAATTTTAAATAATTGTTAACAAAACTGTTTAAATACGATTAGTTTATTGCAGCTGATGTTTTATTATGGATTTAAGTTTATTTCTATATAAGGTGAATAAATAATAATAAAAAGTCCTTTGTATTTAAAATATATTTTTTTTTGTTTCTGTTAACAAAATAGTTACCTGAAAAAGAAGTATTCTGTAAGAAAAATTTAATGTAGAACAAGTACATTTTTTAATAAAGAAAAATTCTGTTTCTATGGGTGTATGATTTAACATTTGTTTACTTTATGTTCTAGCTTATATACACACTTTCATTAGGGTTTGAAACAACACCAGATATTTGACTTAAAAAAAGTCCAACCTAGATGGAGTTCTTTTTTGTTTTTTTTAAAAAGACCCCAGTTCTTTTATAGATTTTTACAAAAACCCAGGTTTTATTGGATTTTTCCATCTAATATCCATTTTATTTTCAAGGTTTTTATGAAAACCTGTGTTTAATTTTCAGGATTTTTATGTAAATAATCATGTTAGCCCTTTAAATGGATTAGTAACACAAAAAAGTATACTAGAGGCCTTGAAAAATTTAGTCAATCAAGACTTTTGCAGGAAACTGATATTTTCATCATAAATGATAATAAACTTTTAATTTGCAATAGTTCTGTTGTTCTATTATTCAATGAATGTCAGAAGACCAGTTTTTGCATAAAACTGAATATGCTGAACTTCTAGTTTTGCTAATTTAAAGTAATTAAACTTCAAATTACTGGTATATATTTACAAGGAAAAAACCAAAATGGATTAACAGTACAGTAAGTCTATGTAAGTATTTAAAAGTTGTCTATATGTTTTGTCTTTGATGTAAAAGTGATCAATGTACTACAGTAAATTCTAGAAATGTATATTTTGCTAAAAAGATTTAATTAATGGGCTTACTTGAAAACATCTATCCGGGTCATTTTCAGACAGGTCCTCTTTGGCACACCTTGATACTCATGTATGCCCTTTCTGTTTAAATGAAGAACAACAGAAAAATTGGTAAAAAATAATATCGGGATTAAACAATGAGGAATAATCTGTAACTATTGACATCCACGCAAATAGACAATAACATTAATAAATTCTATGCTTACTGTAATTTTCTACAAACTGTAAATTCAAAAAAGTTCTATACATTGTTTATTTATTTGCCTTGATATTGAACAGGATGCCTTTAACTTTTCATATGTTCTAGAGATTTTGGCTGTAGTATTAATTCTCATTTTTTTAAAGGGACAACATACGGTTATGGTGTTAAAATAGAAATGTTTTCTAGCCTTAAAATTTAAAGTGACCCTGGTTATATTTGTTATTCAAAGCCACTATTACCGTCTTACGTTTTAAACTAAACAGGGTCTCAGTTTAATCCTATAATCTTTGTTTCTTGGAGTGTTGAATACTAAAACTACGAATATACTTGAACTGAGTATTACGAGGCCAAATTTTGTTCGTTCTACATAGTTTGTAGGTATTATACATTTGATGCTGTTCAATATAATAATCGGTGATGTTATTTAAAATAATAATAATAACTTCTAGCAAAGTTTAAAAAAAATATTTTGTTCCCAAAACTTTCTTGGGTTTGTTTCAGGAAAGTTTTAAATTTTAATTTCTATACTGATGTTGAACACAAATTTATGAATTTTAATAAACTGCAGATTTGAATCTTGCATAAAATTAGATATTTAATATTTTTTTATGACTAGTATTGTTGCTTAGACTAACGGCTTTTACACTTTTTTCGCCACGGTATTCCTGGTGAATGCTCGAGGCATTCAAGTATGTCATGGCACCAAGCTTGAGAACCGTGGAGGTAGTGAATTGTTTTGACTTCCTAGATAACTACAGGGATGATTCTTAACATATTTCACCAATCGATAGTGAAGGCGAAGGAAAACAACTTAAATTTTAACATAAGGCCTTTAAAGTTTCAGAATTTTTCTTGATTATTGCCGAATCACCCAATTCGAGAAAGTTTTTTTGCTTATTTATCTCATATTATTAATTATGTTTAATACATACATCATTCTAGTTTATTTATCGAAATTATTTTTATATTTATCGAAACTATATTTACAAGTTATTAGAACAATATCGATATAGAATTTATAATGTGGCCTCCACACTATGACCAATGTTCACCACTCTAATACTGATGGTGACCTTGGACGATGGTTCACGGGTTGCATCCATACACTGGGTCCCTAAATGAGCAGAGCTCGTGTATGCATACAGTTTACTGTGCACCTTAGTAGCGCATGATGCTGTCTTTGATCTTTGGAAAAACGGCTTCCTCAGCCAAAGTCATTTTATAGTCTGCTATCTTTGACCTCGATAACCCATACCCCATCCAGACAGTGGTAATGGTTTGCAGTGGACCATAGTGTCGAAGAGCCTTTAATGAACAAACGTTTTAGATTGAAAATGGCAACAGCTTATTATTTGAAACGAGAAATGTCGTCTGCGACATTAAATTTATTCTTCATCTGCATGTTGTCTTTTCGTTTTTCAAATGTCCCTTGTAAACAATCTGTGGATTGAAAGAAAAGTTTGCGCGGTTTCAGAAGAGAAATATTTCTGTTCCTTAATTCCAAAACGTAAAATGCACGGTATTAAAATTCGAAGCACAAAATAAGCACATTATTAATTGAAAAGGGAAAAATTAACAATCATTACTTCTACAGCGAAATACTTTAACCCAATACCAGGAAAAGGTATGTAATGCATTAAGTATTTCTAAAGTTAAAGTAAGGGGTTTATAGTTGTCGCATGGTTTTTCCAGTGGTATAATTCATAATCTCATATGTATATAAAAACTTGCAAGACAATGATAAATGATATACAAATACAAAAAAGGATATATAAAATAATTAAATAAATAATTCCGTTACCAATGCTTATAAAATAAGACTAAGTTCAACAAAATTGAAAATGAAATACCATAGATAATTCTTTTTATTTGAACACCTTTAAGTATGTGCTCCATTGTAACACATACTGGCTAACGCCATACAAAGGGATTGAAACAACGCAAGGTTAACTCTCCAGTCAAGTTGAAGGTGTCCGACCAGGGCCTGCCCTAGGTAGGCTACTGCCTACGGCGGCAAAACTGCCATTCAAATTTCCGTGAATTTGTGTTAATATTATAGTCTTAATTTTATTGTGTTGATATTATATGTCACTTTTTCTGGTTAACATGATTCTGATATAATTATTTTTTTATTTTTCACATTTTAAAGCTTTTTTTATAGCCTGAAGTAGGGCATTTTTGACTTTGCCCACGACTGCAAAAACACAAAAAGCAGCCCTTGTTTGACTTAATACCATCAATGCGAACTCCTTTTTCGATAAAATAGCAAAATAAATAGTTATGCTATTGTATTTAATGTGCGTAATTGAAAAAAAATTATTATCTTTTGCTTTATCGAAATTAAGTTAATATAACGCACTTACCCCAAAAATTTTTCGATAAGAGGGTAAGTGCAATAAACAAGATTATAAACGAGGGAAGTCATTTTTGATTTGCAGTTTTCAGGGTTTTGAATTTTTTTAAGGTATTATAATCATTTAAATTTTTATAAGAAAAACGCTACATTGGTATTAATGAACTGAGTTTAGAATTTTGCTTTTGCTTTTCATTGTTTAATCTTTTTATCCAGCCATGTATTTGATGCGATGCAAAGCTCTACATATCTGTGTATTTATTATTATTATTTATCTTGAAATTTAAGCAAGAAAATAGCCAATTGGGTTCGCTATTTTCTGTCTTTATCTTGTTGAATAATCAATCCACATCAAAGATATAACTTACTCCGTTTTGGTGTGCCTGGGACCGATTTATAAAAAAAGGAGCCCTGTGCAGAAATGAAAGTCTGGTCCTCCATTTGTCTTACTACGGCACTGCAGCAAAAAATTTTTGAAAATTAATATAAATTTAGAACATTTTGCGTCTAGTTTGAACCGTCCGTAATCGAAAATATTTAATTAAAGGAATAATTCCTTGAATATAGGTGTCAGTCCAAAGGTAGAAAAATAAATTTGTTTCAAAATAGCTAACACACATCTCCATTACATTACAAAATAACTCCAACTCATCTCAAACAAAATAGGTTTGGTTTGGTTTGGAGCATTACGATCTACCGTTCTGCAACACGAGAGCTAATGAGACCGGAACCTACTGCTTAAAGCCGATTCCCAAGGGCTACGAACATCCATGCCACAGTGGGATACGAACTCCGGAACGATCAGCGGCCAAACAAAATAGGAAATGTATAAAAAAATTAGTTATTCTTAATCATTTTCCTACATTTTGTTTCTTTATTTTTTATTTTCTCGTATACGTAAAATATTATAACCGTCTAAAAATTCGACTTCGAGATTTTGATTGATCTTCATGTTATGGACCTCCCTGAGTCCGAAAATACCATTTTTAAAATTATGTCTGTGTGTATGGGTGAACAAATCAAGTACGTTCCGACTTATAGAAACGAAATTTAAATTCGTATATTATAGCAAAATTGCAGTTTTTTGTCAACTTTTAGGTTATTTTTTGCAACCGAAAATAACAGCTTGTCTGCTACTTCTAGTTTTAACTGCCTCCAGTTTACCTACAACTCGTGATGCACATTTTTATTTAAGTTCGTAAAGTAACGTGTTGGCTTAGCTAAAAATCAGATATTTACGTGATAATGTTCATCTGTATAAGAATAAAATTATAACAGAAATAGCTACTTGTCTTTACCACAAGTAGACAAAAAAAATTACAGGCTACTCCCGATAAAATTTTTTTTTACCATTTACAAAATTGTTTATAACAAAACTAATCTTCGTATTGCATTAGACTCTAATGCTAATATAAAGCAAGGTAGGATAATTTTCATAGACTGATCAACGATTTTTAGGGAGATTTAAGTCGTTTTAATAAAGAGAACTTTTCTTCTATACAGTTAGGTATATGAAGCGTTAAAATTAACTTTAATGCCGTTTCAGTATTTTCAAATACTATATTTTCTACGTTTTTGTTTAACTCTTAAAAATGAGTTTTCAGATTATTATACATGTAAAATACATCGAAAATGGGGTTTCTTTCAAAGTAGGAGGAGCCCAGGCAAGTGCTCTGACTTCGTAAGTCGCTCTGTTTGGGGCTATGTATATCTAGCTCAAAAATAACTAAAAAACAGTAGCTTAAAATAGAACTAACACGTCATCAGGGCGTTCAGTAAGTCAGAGTGGATATATTTCTTCTGGTTTCTCCTATTTAAAATAAATTGAGTGTTCCACGGCGACAAGTTGCCAGGAGCTATTCCGACAGAGTATATAGAACTCGAAAAAGTTTTTCGACCAAATTGATAATTGTTCTTAAGATGTCAGAAGAAACGACTACACTGTTAAAAAATTAAAAATAGTTTAAACAAATGTAAAAAATAGATAAATAAAAATAATTAACCTAGTATTAATAGTTTGTTTGTTATGCCTCGTTAAACTTTGTATTTCATATGACGCATTTGCTCCACTTCACCTTAATGTGAATATATATCGCATGTTCTTCACAGAAATATGTATTCTTAATATTTTTTAGAAATTTAAAAAAATAATTGATAAATCTAGGTTACAATTAAAATTTTTACCATGAAATAAATCTCATCATTTAAAAAAAACAGTATATTACATTTACTGAAGCTAAAAAAGTGGGTACATTCAGAAGAATTGATATAAATTATGCGCAATCTTCAAATAACCTTTTTTTCTCTTGCTTAGTCTTGTCGATTTTTTTAAATGATTGCCAAAATAATGGCAGCTACGGTAAGCTAGCATCACTATGACTACTGTAGTTTTGAAATTAAACTTTTCACCAATAAATCAATTGTGTCCACATTTGACAACAATAAACATTTAGTTTCCATGCATCACCGAAAAACTGCCGGCTTGCTGGTAAAATATAGACTGAGTAAAAAATAAATTTGAATAGAAGTATTATAAATAAAAATATTGCTTAAGAATATGAATGCTTTTTATTTACGCATTTTCTTTCTGCCGGATGTTTCCTCCAAGAGCATTTCTGAAACACATGCAAAGAATATTTGCGGTCACCAAGCGTAAAATTTATTTTGTTAAACATGAAGTTTTCTTTTTAAATTCGTGTAAGAGACGTAACCAAACGAATCTAATTATTTGAACAAGAGAATGTGAATTTAACAGCAGAAAGTGCAGAGAAACGCTTATTTCGAAAGATTTTACTATTTAATTTGAAGATTATTGTAGTGGGAAAAACTATGCTGTTCTATCGGTCCAAATTCATTGAAAGATTTATCTATTTTAATCTCATATTTCACAAGTAACGAGTTGTTTATCTGATAAATATCTGATGTCTGATGATAAATGTCTGATATCTTTGTCTGAGATACATTGCGACATCCAGAATTATATGAAGTACTATCATATATCCCGTCAAATGACGGGATCAGTAAAATTTTTAATTTTCCAGAATTGTAAAATACCCTATGAGGCAGGTAAAAGAAATGGATTTTTTTTTGTCAGATAACTATCTGGTACACGCTCAATAATTTTTTTATCTTTACTGACCGCATGTTACTCGTCAAGCTTATTCTTATATTGTCATTTTACGTGATAGGATAAAAAGCAGAGGATTATTTGGCGGTATATAGGAATTATATCCAAAATTTAGAGAATCGATTGCAAACTGTGTGGTTATGTATAAAAGACAAACACACAAACTTCTTCATTTTCAAAGATATATAACTTAAACGCTAGATATTTATTAGTCCGTGAAATAGACTCCTAGACTTGTGAAAAGAATTTGTTGTTCATACGGGTGATAAAATTTTCATTGCAATAAAAAATAATCAGGGATTAAATTAAAAATTATCACATAAGTGTACCTAATCTGTTATTTAAGCCAAATATAAAAGAAAATTATTTACGTAATATTTAAGTTCCGTAATAAAATGTATAAAAATAATGCAGACGATATTTAAATAATTTAATATAAGACATGATTAAACGAGATGGTTAAAGGAGTGACGTCATAATGCTAGAAAAAAATGTTTTTTTCATCTACTTATAATGTGGTAAATTGGAATTTAATCATCGCCTGCTTTTAACCGGGGAAAATAGGGCTTGAAATAATGGCATTAAACAATCGAAAAAGGAGGAAGGGGTGGATTTCAAACGTTTTTAAACTCACTTTGAATTTTGCTAACCAATCCAATATGGCGTCTATTCATTCCAAGCCCAACCGCTTCAAAAATCAGAGGACAGACGGACAGATAACTTAGGCTATTATATAGAGGATAATTCCAGATTTATTTTAATTCAGCAATAGTAAGTTTTGAGTCTTAAGGGGGAGGACTAATGAAAGTCATAATTATCTCTTGGTTTCGTTTGTATATATATATATATATATATATATATATATATATATAAATATATAAAAATATATATATATATATATATATAATAGCTTGCTGGTATGTAGCTCTTTCGCAAGTTTCACAACATTTGTAAATTCTGCATGCAATTTTGGGAAACAATATTATCCACTATATAGGATAAGTTTAAGAAGTGGATATGGTACAATCTGAGTTAAAAAAAAAAAAAAAAAAAAAAAAAAAAGAATATGACCTTAAAATCTTTTAACACATTTATTTTCTACTCTCTCTCAACCCTATTCTAATTTGGTTTTCAAAATCTAAGAATAATGATAAGTGTTGCCACATACAAAAAGTAAAGTTTTACAAGCATTTACAAAATAACATTTACAATTACTGAAACACTTAAAAATGATTTACATTTAAATTAATTATGTTTAAATTATGACTTGAAATAATTACTTCTAAATGAAATATACCGTTACAAGCTAATCTAACTTATTACACTGTAAAATTGTGTATATTATTTTAAAGACATTGGCGAGTGATACATGTTTGCATTTTCTAATAAACATTCGAAGCTGATATTTCTCACGTCCTTTCATACATACCCAAGCAGGAAGAAAATGATTGCATTATGTGTGATTTTATATAAATGGAGGAATAAATTTTTTGCATTGTATTAGCAACAGCATTATAGTATATGCGATAAAATACAGTCGACCAGGGCCGTAACTAGGGCGTGGCAAAGGTGGCATTTGCCACGGGCGCATTAGTCATAGGGGCACCGCACCTTCAGGAAAATGGGGTCCGAAAGAAGACGATTCGCCCCAAGTAGAAATAAGAAAAAGTTGAAAAATATTTTTTTTTTTATTATAGAATTAGATTTTATTTTTAAGATCCAATGTGTTTAAAAATAATTGCTTTATGAATTTTCTTACTTTTTAAAATGCTCCTAGAGGCTAAGCTTGTTATAGATTCTTACAAAATGTTTACCATACACGCTTAATATGCCTTTATCTGGGTATTCGTTTTAAAATTCGAAATTATCAAGTTATTAAAACTAAATTTAAATTTAGAAAATCATCAATTTTTTATGAAAATTCAATGTACAAATTAAAAAATATTCCCCTCAAATAAACTATTCAGTTTATAAATAAAATAATACCCCTAGAGTGTTCGAAAATATTTTTAAGTATTAATAAAATATAGAAGAAAAAATTAAAAATTAATATACTAGGAACATTTTAAGAATTAACAAAATATTTTGAGTTTATTCTAAATATATGGTATAAAAAACATATATTCTCTCAATATATTGGGTGGTAGGGGCGCAGATGAGTTTTTTTTTCCGCGGGCGCTAAAGGACCTAGTTACGGCCCTGCAGTCGACATAGACAAACTCGCAAAATGCTCCCTACCCCTTCCCCGAGATTCATATAAAACCTATTCGGAATCTTTTTACTTCATTGTGGATAGTAAAAGTAGTTAAAAGATATAATAGGAAAAGATCTGATGAAATATGCATTACAATTTCAAACTATTAGAAAGAAACAAAAATTTCGGGAGACATTTTACTATTCATTTATTTCTAGATTCAAGCAATCGAATCATATTTTTGTGAGCTATCTTTATTTTTTAGGCTCTTCATCCTGCGATTTTGTCACCGTAAGTAGTCGCCCACCTTGACTTCTGGCTATGTTCGGCAGGCTCGGATGTACTTCAAATTAGAAAAATGTTAAATTTATCATTTTTTCTTAAAAAAGATCCCTTATGGCACCCTGGGCAACTATTTGTGTGGCCGATATCTTCAGCTGACGCTGAATTAAATTTCACTGCCCTGCTCTAATAAACCGCTAGTACTTTTGAAGTTGAGAATTTTCCCTTGTTTGCTTCCAGATACCACAGTTAAATGAACCATACTAGTGAAATGCATTTTTGTTTGCTTAAAAAGAATTGAGAGGGAATTTAAAAAAACGCATTCCAATTTTGTGCAGCTTAGTTTCATGGAAATATTTATTTATTTTTTATACACTAAATTAATTATGTTTAAAAAGCAAAATATTTAAAAAAGAAAAAAAAACCCTAATGTGCTTTTATTGCACAACCATTGTATTCAACCTTTCGGGTTTTCTGGTTTGTCAAATTTCATCCCACTCTGTTAAAAATATTTTACAAGATATTCCCCGAGATCCTCGTATTAAATTAAAAGGACTTGTATTTAAAACATGTATTTCATGATTTTCCTGATTGACGACGTTAAAAACTTATTCAAAATGAATTACTATTTCATATACGATTCCATTGTCCAGCAAGAAAGTCATCTTTTTTAATTCTGATTTCTAATATTATAGAATTGGGTTACAGCTTGGAATACAGCACATGGGAAATTCAACCTATAAAACATTTAAAATGTTCCGACGATCTATAATTTAAAAAATTTCTTTAACAATAATTTCCTTCTTCTCTCTCTCAATAGTTTTTTCAGCAGTCAAGATAGTTCCATTGTCGAATACCAACAAAAGTACAATCCATACGCTATTATGCAATCTATATTTTATTCTGCGCCCGTGCTTCGGGCTTGCTGCGCTATAGCTGCGTGCTAAGAAAAAAACAATAAAAAATAGAGGAAATAGATATTATCCTATTGGTGGCCGAATAGTACAGTGCTGATCTTTGGTACCGGAGTTCGTGGGTTCGAATCCCGTTGCTGGCATGGCTTTTCGTAGCCGTTCGGAATCGGCTTTAAGCAGAAGGTTCATGGCCTCATTAGTCTTCGAGTAACAAAACAGTAGAACTTAGTGCTCCAAATCCAATCTATTGATAGGCTGGATATCAGAATATTTTTAATTTACTTTTTAGCTTAGAATGGAAAACATTTTATTCTAAAATTTCGGGACATAGGTTTGGTGCTCTCTAGATGCTGCGACCGGGGATAGATTTCCCTCTCACCTAGCTATGCCTCTGGCCAGGGCCGTAAGTAAGGTGTGGCAAAGGTGGCATTTGCCATGGGCACATCAGTCATAAGGGCTCGGCACCGTGATAAAAATCAGGTCCGAAAGAGGACGATTCACCCCGAGTAGAAATAAGGAAATGTTGAAAAATAATTTTTTTTTATTATAAAATCCGATTTTACTTTTAAAATTAAATGTGTTTAAATTGTTTTATGAATTTTTTATTTTTTAAAATTTTTCTAGAGACTAGTTATAAAATAATACAACATCTTTACCAAACATTCTTAATATACCTTAATGTAACTCAGGTTAGTCGTTTTAAAATTTGAATTTATTAAATTTATTAAAAATAAATTTAAATTCAGAAATTCGTCAATTTTTTTTATGAAAATTCAACATACAAATAAAAAATATACTGTAGAAGGACGAGACTCATTTGAAAAGGCGTTGTAAAATAATTAGTCTATATTTTAGGAGCCATTTTTATTTCGTTCGCTATGTTGCACAACACAGTACACGCAACATATACAACGCACACACTGGCACTATGGAAACAAACTAGATGGCTCTCTTAGCTCCACCTATCATAATAGGAGAGGGGAGTAATTGTACCCGCTGCAAGTATTAATAAATGTAAAAATAGAAGAAAAAATTAAAAATTAATAGACAAGGAGCATTTTAAGAATTTAAAAAAATGTTTTGGGATTTCATTTTAAATATATATTACAGAAAAAAAAAAAATTACATATTTTCTCACTATATATGGTGGTACGGGAGCAGACCAACTTTTTGCCACGGGCCCAGTTACGGCCTAGCCTCTGGCTGTTTGTTGAAATCAAATAAAACTTGATGTAAGCCTATATAACTAAATAAAACTTGAAGAAGCTACGTGTTTTAACTCATTAACTCCCAGCATCCTCATTTGAGGACAGTCAAAAAATGGTTTGTAGAGTTTTTGTTTTCTTGAAACAATTCTTCCTTTTTAATGGAAATAGATATTAATCTTATGAACAATCTACCAAGTTTTCAATTATGATCTTATCTATAATTTTGTCATTTCGACCGGCATTTTATGATTTTCAAGCTTAGAATAGGAACGTATTATGACCAGTATTCTGAACGTATACCGGTCAAAATCATGGCGAATAGCCCTATGTGTAATAAGTCATCCCTTTTCAGTACTTTTCTCATATATGATAGCAAATAAATCTCTTATCGCGAAGTTTTCCTTGTTTTGAAAGACATCTTATTATGTTTTAAAATGACACCTCCTCACTAATGATGACTTGATGTCATATTTAAAGGTGTTTAAATTTCATATTTTGTTTTACTTCCAGGTTCCTATAATAGCTTCTATGTTAGGTATTTACTAATATATAGTCATCAGAAATATCCGGGCGTTAATGGGTTAATGAGTCAGAAATTGTTTTTGAATAAAAGACAAAATTCAGATCCAATAGGGTTAACGATTATTTTTTTAAACTAATGAAAGAAAAATTCCAATCTGATGTTTACTAAATTACGGTTAAAACATAATGAAAGAAAAATTATCCGTTATAACACGTAAAAGTGAAGATTCGCAAGATATATTTATATAAACTAAGGAAAAGGAAATGGAAATTTCGATCTGATGTTTACTAAAATATGTTTAGAAATATAATGAAGGAAAATTCCTCGCTGCTTAAAACAGAGAAGTGAAGATGCACAAGTTGTATTTCGATCTAACGTTTACTAAATTACAATCAGAAATATAATGAAAGGAAAATTCTTCGCAACTTAACAAGTAGAAGTGAAGATCCACAAAGACACAAGGTCACAAAAGCAGGCTGACGCGCCGCCTTAAAAGTAAACTCGGCAACATATTTGGCAGATTTTTTTTTTCCCGTCGCCAGAAAAAAATGGTTTTCCGGTCTAATTTCGGGAAGCGTTTGTCACCCTCGATTTTTTTTTGCTGAAGACGAACACCTTGAAAACGTTCGATTCCAAGCCGTTGTTTACTGTGGGCAAATCCTCTTTATATCCACGGCAGGGGCGTACTTTCTTTGAATTGTGGGAGGAGTGCCTGTGCGTGTATTGCACGGTCGAGCGATCACAGGAAATGACAGATAGAAAAGATTTTCTTCACCTTGGCGGTCTCTCGGACGTCCTACATCTCGGTTGGGTCACGCTCTTTGCCCGCTTTCATCACATAGGAACGCACAGAAACTCTTCATCAGAAACAGCGAGTCCACTCAGAGTGGAGAGGTTCTTCGGACTGCACGCAAAGAGAAGGAATTCGTCTGCTTCACGTGCATTTGCTGTTGCCACCTTGGTGTCTGTGGGTGAAAGAGTTTATAGCTGAAAGTTGCCATCGCATTCCAACAGATCTTTAAATTCGGAGTGACGATTGTTTTTAATATCTTTATCTTAGTAAAATAGACAAAGCATTTTATTTTAAGCGTAGTATTTTTATCTTGCAGAATATTTAATTTTTGTAAGATTTTTATAACATAACTGATTTGAACTGGACAATCTGTTGAAATCAGATGATACGAATATTTTTTAAAACATGGATATAATACTAGTGTAAAACGAGAGATATAAAAACAATTATATATTTTCATTTCATAAATCTGAAACTATCAGAAAAATAAATAGCTTTTCGCTACTGGCCTGTAAATGTTTTTTTCTGCTATTATGAATCTGAGGATATTATGCCTGACATGCGCTTCTCTGTGGCACTCAGCGCAAGCTGTGGTCAACTCCAATGGGTTTAGCGGCTCTGTAAATTCTTCATCTGGATTGGTCATCCTCCATGGATCCGAAATCGAAAGAAGTGAATCCAGAAGACTTCGCTATCCGGTGAGTTTTGCTCTGAATTCCTTTAAGATTCCTTTGTTTGTTTGTTTTTTACGTTTTCCGTAATATACTGTAATATAGAAGTTAATACTAGGGAATTCCCCATTTCACTGGTTCTTTATTTGTAGAAAGTTTGATCTTATGGATGTTCAAATTGTGAAAAATTTCGTAACACTTGAATCTTTTCAACTAACAGAACTGTAAATTTCTTTTTTATTTTGAAAATGTTGCATTTACTTTGACAGATCGAAAAGATTAGCCATATCTGTATATACTATATCCATACTATATATATATATATATATATATATATATATATATATATATATATATATATATATATATATATATATATATATATATATATATATATATATATATATATATATATATACATACACTATATCCATATACTATATTATTTATTATAAAAGATTAGATAGAAAAGATTTCGTAAGCTTTACCGGTAAGTACCGGTTTGTAGCCTTTACCGGTAAAGCTTACGAAAAAAATATGGTAATTCTAAACATGTATAAAAAACAAAGCATATTCATAAAATTGTTGCTACTCGTTTAAATCAGAACCTCTAAAATTTTTTAAATGAATTTTTATGTATAGAAATTTTTTCTTAGAAATATTTGTTATTTTACATGGAATTACATTTTGTTCTTAGAAATATAAGTTATTTACATGGAAATAAATCCTCATACCTCGAAAAGATTAGGTAAAATAAAATTAATTGACTATAATTGAATAATTTGAATTATTTTGTAGAGTATAAATGTAAGCATATTTAATTTTAAAATAATTTTCCTTAAAAGTATTATAACTTGCTATTGAGTTTACTTTTCCTTTTTAAATTATTTCCTATTTATAAGTCCAATTTGTTTAAACCACTAATGGCCGAGTCATTTTTGGCGAATACGTATAATGATTAAAATCTTAAATCTATGCTATTATGGTTTGGTTTGGAACGCTACTGTCTACTGTTTTGCTACAGGAGGGTTAGATAACTAAACTATTATGGTCTGCACAGAGTAAAGTAAATAAGAAATTTAAATAACTGTGAATATTGTAGCCTAGTTTTAAATACCATTTTAAGTATCATAGGATGTCATAGGTTATATCAGGTCCGTAACTAGGTCCTTTAGCGCCAGTGGCAAAAAAATGGTCTGCACCCCTGCCACCAACTATAGTGAGAAAATTCATAAACATGTTATATATATATATATATATATATATATATATATATATATATATATATATATATATATATCATATCATATCATATATTCAGAATAAACTCAAAATATTTTGTTAATTCTTAAAATGTTCCTAGCATATGAGTTTTTAATTCTTTTTTATTTTTCCTTCATTGATACTTAAATATTTTTAAATACTTTGCGGAATTTTTATTTTGCTGATAAACTGAATAGTTTATTTGGGAGGATTATTTTTTATTTAGACTTTGAATTTTCATAAAAAATAGGCAAATTTCTAAATATAAATTTAGTTTTGAGAACTTTATTAAATTCAAAATTTAAAACGAATACTTGGAATTATATTAAGGCATATTAGGAGTGTTTGGTAAACATTTTGTAAAAATCTATAACAAGCGTAGTGTCTAGAAGCATTTTAAAAAATTAGAAAAGTTATAAAAAATAATCTTAAATACATTGGATTTTACAATAAAAGAGTTTTTTTTTTCAACTTTTTCTTATTTCTACTTGGGCCGAATTATCCTCTTTCGGTCCCCATTTTCCTCACGGTACGGCGCACCTAAGACTGATACGTCCGTGGCAAACGCCATCTTTGCCACGCACTAGTCCTGAGTTATAGATGTATAATTCGTGATAAAAGATTTATTTATCATGACATACACATAAACACTGTAGTACTGTACAGTTAGGCCTTTATAATAGATAAAGCTATCTGTCACAATTTCAGTAGATGTACTTGCTGGAAAAGTAAATTTATGTGCTATGCTTGAAAAATCACTAAATGTCAATCCAGGCGTGTTGGAGCGCTACAGTCTACTGTTTTGTTCCACTCTTACTGCTTAGTCGATTCCATACGGCTATGAATATTCTGGACAGCAGTGTGATTCGAATCCCGAACTCCGATACTTAACTACTCATTCGACCATAACTCGCATACAGATCAAGATAAAAAAAATTTAATAGCACATAATCGATAATTTGGTTGATTGCTTATAGGATTGCCATCTGTCTTCAGTGAAAAAGAATACTCATTCCGAGAAAGCATAAAATTTCTACAACTTATTTTTTAATTGTTCTTAAAAAGAAACACTGGGTATTGTTGAAGCATAATGAAGAGCCGCAGATCACAAAACACCTTTTATTAAAGACACCGAAATAATAACAATAATAATGATATTGATAATACGAGGTACATTGGGCTTTTATAGTTTTATAAAGATCCTGAACCCAGCCAATCAAATTACATGCACAAGACAAAACTAATCAAACACAACCAACGAAAACACAAAAGGATCAACTAAAAAAAAACCCGTACGTCAGAGAAAGCTATTACTTAAATAATAATAAACATCCAAGTCGCCAAGTATGAGTGCGATTATATATTTCAACAGGTATTAATGACAGGACCGAATTAAACCACTTTGGGACCTTTAGACATAAAACAACTCAACTATAGACCTCAGTTATAAAACTATAAATAGAACAAAACTAAACAGCATGAAAAACTAAAATAATAATAATTGAGTAGTATACTGTGCACTAAGAACATTTGTAAGGATTATTGGAGGAATATTGCAGTTTCGCATTCGAAACAAAATATATTTGATAGATTTTAGTGTTTCATATATGTAACAACATTATATATTTGCTTAATATTATCGCTAAAATTTAAAAATTTAAAAACTGAGATTCAATGTCCCTTGTACCTTAAAGCAGTAAAATCCGGTGTCATTGGCCCTCGTGTATCCAAAACAGTAGACCGTAGCGCTCCAATCCCACCAACCAGCCTTACTGAAATCTAGTCGTGTGAAACAAGGTATATTTAATATGTTTCAGCTTATTTAAGCATTAAATGATTTGATAAATTACATTTTTCAATGAATTTACTCTTTGAGCACACATGGACAAGACAAAATCATGATTGATAAATATATATTAGGACTTTATATAGAAAAACTAGTCACTTCATAACCAGCTTTCGATATGGGTAGGTAATTGAGCTCCTTAGTTTCCCAAATGAAGTTTATTTTTATTTCAAAACTGATATTAGCTTTTGCAATATACTAAACCATCAATATAAACAATTTAAAAATAAAACAATTTTCTTTAAACGAATAACATATTTTTATTTAAATTTAATTTTTCCCAATCTTAAAACTAAACATTAAACTCGGTGCAACAGCGCCTAGGGGGCCAGGGCCTCTGGTGCCAATCTCCGTTTACGTGACCAAGGGCTCTGGGGTGTGAAGCATATGTTCCGGTTAGGTGATCAGTCTTACGCGGAAACCCCAGTGTTTAGTTCCCAAGTACACTTGGTCCTCAGTTCATCTACCCACTGAAGGGATGAAAGGCTGAGTCAACCTTGCCCAGCCCGGGGATCAAACCTTAGACCTGTGTCACGGAAACAAGAAGTGCTACCCCAATGCCACTGGGCTTTTTATATAAGTTACTTAATTAATAATCATACAGTTTTTAAGTATTCAATTTAGTAATGTTTCTCTGTAAGAGAGTAAAAATGTTTTAGGTAAGAAAAACAGGCAATAAAATTTTTTGTGTACTCCCAAAGAGGAATCTAGCTGTGCAGAGTTTATGCGATCGTTTTGGGACACCCTGTATGTACATACATTTGTGTGTGCTTGTGTGCTTAACTGGTGAAAATATTCTTGACCGATTACTTGGAACAAATATCCTTTAAGTTTAATTGCCAGGGGTTGCGTTGCAATGTAACTCAGATGTAGTCATCGTGGCGCAAGAGGCTCTCACTCAAAACTCAAGACAGGCGAACTACGTACTAAAATTCTTTTATTTACATCTTAATAAGGGAAAACTGACAGACGCATCTTCCACAGACAAGAGACAAGCGTGCATCTGTTTGATCTGTAAAATTCCGAGGAGAAAAAAATCATACGGATGACTTTCCATGAGAAAAAAAATTTATATCAACATATCTTTATTGGCTTGTTAAAACAGTAGTGGAAAAAATGCAAACAACGCATTAGAATTCTACAGATCTTCAGTATTTCTTGGGAGAGTTCCTGCTTTAGAGAAAGGAAGGACAGTAGCAATTTTCAATTCAACCTTTAGTTTTGGGAAATTGTGGTAGGAATATCAATCTTAATGATTCATATCATTGGCTCATTTTATGTGTATGGAAGAATTAAGATAAAAAAAAAAGTAAAACGGGAACTGGGAGAGATTTGAGAAACAATAATTTTGAATATACTACACAAAAATATGTATATATATATATATATATATATATATATATATATATATATATATATATCTTAATAAAAGTATTAGAGAGATAATTATTGACAGATATTTAAAAATCATCGATTATTATTTTGTTCAAATTAACGGTATACCTATGGGTGGAGGATGCAGCTCCTTATTAGCAGATATATTTCTTAATTTTTATGAATCCTGATTATTAAGTTTAAATCATTACAGTTTGTATCGCTATGTAGACGATATCTTAATTTGTATTTATGACAAAGACTTCTCAATTCAAAATCTAAAATTTCATCTTTCTACTTTAAGTTTTACTGAAACCGTTACAGATAATCAAGGTTTTCTCCCATTTCTAGATGTCAAATTAAAAATTGAAAATAATAAAATTTTATATAAACTTTATGACAAAAAAATCTAACTACAATTTTACAATTAATAAAATTTGTAACTGGGATGCATGCATATCCACCCATATTAAACGTAATATGTTATTCAATTATTTAAAGCGAAGTAATCCAGTTATATTTCATACTGATATTAATCTTTATTTAGAATTAGCTTTAAATGCTAATTATCCCCTCCCTTTTATTTTTAAACAACAAAATAATTATGTTTAAGTAGATTTAAATGGGATTAAGTTAATGTTTCCAATTCTCAATAATAACTGTAATTTTAACTGACGCATTAACAATATAAATACTGGATGAGTTGGCTTTTTGTATAGCTTTAGAATTGTCTTGTTCTTCTAATTCATATTCTCACTTCATATTCTTATGGTCTTTTGAGTGTACGGGAATGTTCAAACCTGATCAAAAAATTGGTTAACCGTGTATGGAAGTCGTAAACCTTTCCAATCCTTCTTTCTTCCTATCTGTTTAACATTTTTTATAGTATTTATTACTCTTTTATTATATACATACATACATATATATATATATACATATACATATACATATATATATATACATATACATATATATATACATATATATATATATACATATATATATACATATATACATATACATATATATACATATATATATATATATATATATATATATATATATATACATATATATATATATATACATATATATATACATATATACATATATATATACATATATATATATATGTATATATATATATATATATATATATATATATATATATATATATATGTAATATTAAAATACCTTATTTACGTATTTTAATATTAATGTAATATTAATTTAACTTTTGTTCATAAAGTACGTTCGAGGTTTGCGCAGAAATTCTGATTTTTCCCTCCAGACACGCTATAGACTTAATCCAGCCTATGTCTGTACTACTTTAGCCAATAGTTAGCTCGTTCTCTTTAAACATGGGTATTTTGTATCACGTGATCAATTGTGCTTAGGGATTATTCGTAGTCTTTTTACCTTAGGAATCCCTACTTGAAAAGTGTATGTGCGGGATCACATTGTCTAGGTGCACGAAGTTGTAAAGGTGTTTGCCTGTTGTACAGATACATGTTTATTACCGCCGAACGGTGGCCGATTGGTTAGGGCGCTGATCGTCGGTACCGGAGTTCGTGAGTTCGAATCCCACTATGGCATGGATGTTCGTAGCCGTTCGGAATCGGCTTTAAGCAGTAGGTCCCGGTCTCATTTAGCCCTCGTGTGCAAAACAGTAGACCGTAGCGCTCTAAACCAAACCAAACCATGTTTATTACCAGGAATAAACTGTGTTGTGAGTCTCGCCCATATTACACACACATATACATATATATATATACATATACATACATACATATATATATATATATATATATATATATATATATATACAAAATTTTTCTGGGGCCGTGGGTTATTCACCACTAATCTGACAGAACTGGCTGTGGCCCTGAAGATGTTGTAATGACACCTGCGGTGGTGTTTCTTTGTAATCAAATTTTACAGTTTGCTGCACCCGCTTATTTCATTCGGTGCAGACACTATTGGAGAAGTCGGGGCTTAAGGGGAATACCTAAGTCGTGCTGTTGAATCACCCGATTAAACCTTCGGATTTCCTTTTCCTTGAGTAATTTTTTAAAGGTTCTTTTATCATCATTTCCCAAAATTTCACCAGTCTGCCTAGTGATTTATCGCTACATCATCGCTCCTTTCTTTGTTAGTAAGGTCATTTTTTATTTATTTGCTGTTACTATCCCCAACCGATGGATCAGAAATATCGAAATCAGATGGTTATATATATATATATATATATATATATATATATATATATATATATATATATATATATATATATATATATATATATATATATTGCCCCTGAATATACGGAATATACAAGTAACCTTAACTCTGAGATAAAGCATTAGGTCTAAAGTAAATAGTACACGTTATCAAGAATCTACAAACCATGGTTTTTGGGGTTGAGGGGAATATTTTTTTATTCGTACGTTGAATTTTCATAAAAAATGATAATTTTATAAATTTAAATTTAGTTTTAATAACTTTAATAAATTCAAAATTTAAAACGGATGCCCGAAATTTATATAAAGGCATATTAGAAATGTTTAGTAAACATTTTGTAAGAATCTGTAACAAGTTTAGTCTCTTGGAACATTTAAAAAAAATAAGAAAATTCGTAAAACATTAATTTTTAAACACATTTGATTTTAAAAATAAAATCTGATTCTATAATAAAAAAAAAAATATTTTTTTTCAACTTTTCTTTATTTCTACCTGGGGCGAATCGTCTTCTTTTGGACCCCATTTTCCTCACGGTGCGGCGCCCCTATGACTAATGCGCCCGTGACAAATGCCACCTTTGCCACGCCCTAGTTACGGCCCTGGTCGACTGTATTTTGTCTCATATACCATAATGCTGTTGCTAATACAACGCATAAAATTTATTTTTCCATTTATATAAATTCACACATAATGCAATCACTTTCTTCCTGCTTAGGTATGTATAATAGGATGTGAGAAATATCAACTTCGAAAGTTTATTAGAAAATCAATGCAAACATGTAACACTCGCAAATGTCTTTAAAATAATGTTTTTAAAATAATAAATAATTTTACATTTTAATAAGCTAGATTAGCTTGTAACGGTATATTTCATTTAGAAGTAATTATTTTAAGTCATAATTTAAACATAATTAATTTAAATATAAATAATGTTTAAATGTTTCAGCAATTGTAAGTAAATGTTATTTTATAAATGCTTGTAAAACTTTACTTTTTGTATTTGGCAACACTTATCATTATTCTTAGATTTTGAAAACCAAACTAGAATAGGGTTATGAGAGAGTTGAAAATAAATGTGGTAAAAGATTTTATAGCCGTATTCAAGTTTTTTTTTTTTTTTTTTTTTTAACTTAGGTTGTTTTATATCCATTTCTGAAATTTATCATATATAGTTGATAATATTGTGTCCCGAAAATTGCATGCAGAATTTACAAATGTTGTGAAACTTCTCAAAGAGCTGCTTAACAGCAAGCTAATAAACAAAAAAGCCACGCCCTTGGTACGGCCCTGAGCTCAGTTCATTCTTTTAATTTTAATGTTTTTTTGCTACATACATCGGACTCTCCAAAGGGTCTATAAATTTCAGAGTTCATGCGTCGTCGCCAAAGGTCATTTTCTTTCTCACCAACAAGGCTACTTTTCAAAACCATCTTTTCGAAAACTGCGATTTTGCCTTCTCCATTCTTAGTTGCCGAACGATGGCCGATTGGTTAGAGTGGTGGCCTTCGGTACCGGAGTTCGTGGGTTCGAATCCCACAGTGGCATGGATGTTCGTAGCCGTTCGGAAACGGCTTTAAGCTGTAGGTCCCGGTCTCATTAGCCCTCGTGTGCGAAACAGTAGACCGTAGTACTCCAAAACTAAACCAGTCTTAGTTAATTTTTTAATTCATTGTTGCGATTTCTATCTCCTTTTGTTTTAAGAATTTTGTGCTGCTCGATTTTTTTTATTCAGTGTTGGAGCGCGGACGAATAGACTGTTTGTGGTATTATTATTATTATTTTTACAAATAAAGTGATAACTACCTAACTGAAAATAACATTCAGTTAGTGGGACGATGGACCTTACAAATCGTTTTTGTAAAATATTAACTTAGAGTTATGAAATTTTCTGCAACTGTACACTGGAGTGAAAATAAAATAATCGTATTTAAAAAAATATTAAAAATCAGATAATTTTCTTTAAAAATCTAAATTTAAAAAATATTATATTTATTTTTAAAATGTTCATATCACATTAATTTTTATTTATTTATTTATTTATTTGTTGTGTTATTATTGCTTAAAAGAGTCTTTGAACGAATTTGAATATTATTTTATTGATATATTGAATAGTTATTTTGTAAGAAATATCTTTTGTCTGCACGCTGACTTTTCGAGGTAAATGCATACTTTTCTAATTTTAAATTGAGTTTTTTAATAATCTAAATAAAGTCTAAATTTAAAACGGATACACGTAATTATTTTAACGTATATTAGGAGTGTTTAGAAAACGTTTTGATGGAATCATTTAAAAAATAAATTTCAATGAACATTATAAAATCTAGAACAACATTTCGTTAAAAAAAACATTTTTCAAAAATATAATGAGAAAACAATATGATTAATTTACTTTTACTGCACTTAATATGAGCTTCATAAGTCTCGTAAGTTAATAAGTTTAAAACCAAAATTATATCCCCTAAAAAATAAATGTTTATATGTAGCAAAACAGTAGGACGTAGCAACCAACCAACCACGCTGCTGATTTCAGTGAGATATATTTATCTAAAAGCGACTGAAAAAGATAGAAAGATGTATGTAACACTGTATTAGCTTTGGAAAGGAAATGAACTTCAAATCACAAGTGTTATTTCGGAGGTTCAAAAGAAATCTTTGTACTGAATGCGATACCTCCTCAAACCCCTTGGGACGAAAAGAAGCTCTGTGAATTATAAGCATATGCTGTTGACCTGGCCCTCCCTGTAATAGGCCCGGATCTAATTAATTCTAAAAAAATAAAATAAATTAAAATTAAAATTAAAATTAAAAAAAACTTTTTTTTTGGTTTTCATAATATTTAAATAATCAAAAAATTAATCACTTCTAATTTTTATAGTTAGATTCGGGGTACATATCTGTCTATTGAGATAGAATATTTTCTATATTTATTTACAAAAAAAAATCCAATTATAGTAGTCAACAGTTATCATTGAAGTAGAGAAGTTTCTACGTTAAAAGATCAGTACCAAATATTAAAATAACTATTAATGAATATAACTACCGGGTTCCTAGTAACCTGGAAAGTCAGCGAACAGTAAAATTTTCAAGGAAAATCAGGAAAAGTTAGAATAATTATCAAAAGTCAGGAAAGTTGGCGAATATTTTTTTAAAAAATCAGTGAAAAAGATTTGGATTTATTTTTCCTAAGCTGCTTCCCATACGTTTATTTAGTATTAATTTATAAAAATCAATCTAAAAAGCTATAAGAATGTGTTACTTTTAAAATAATAATACTTTTAAATGAATTACTTTACTAATACTGATAATAACTTACCCCTTTTTAAAATTTAACTGCATAATATTACGTATCCTGTAGTCAGAGAATTTTGAGAGATTTATTCAAGGAAATTCAGTGAATTTATCAGATGAGTTTTGCTGGTAACCTGGAGCTATGTATATTTTATTGGATTGGACTGGATATATGCATAAATATGTTTTATATGTGTTCTCAGTTTTTATTTCGAAAAAATTTTAAACCTAGTATTAAAATGTAACTGCGTTTTTTTTTTTTTTTTTTGCTAGCGATACATGTGTGTACTACTTACACCACTATGCAAGAAACTTTCATTTTCTAAAAAAATATTCTTACATTCTGATATATATTATATTTTATTATTTAATTATCTTAAACATTTCAAGAAAAAAAGGAACATGCCTTGGACACATGCCCTGTGAAATTTTACGGCTCTCAGCGAAATTCAGAAAATTTATAATTAAAAATAATCTCACCCTATGTCTAGAAAATATATTATTCGATTGTTTTCTTTATTATGATTATTATAATTATTTATGTAGTGATACATCTTAACTGTTGTATTGTTAATTTAGAAATAACAATAATAAAATTTTAATAATTAATTGCTCTAAATTTTCATATAAAATATTATATTCACACATATATACATGTGTATGTGTGTATGTATGTGTATGTATATATACAAGCACACAATACACGTCTTTGAAATAAAAGGATTTTCTAATACATCCTGTAAAGTATTTTGAGTAAAAGCCCAGCAATCGACTAATATTCTTTTGTGCCCAGGTAACAATCCAGTTTTTGTACCCCTCCCCTTCTTTCCATTTTATGATGACCAGTTAATAGCATAATTATATTCACATAAAAATTATAGCATTAAATTAAGAAATATATTTAATTTTTTATGTTTTCTTCCTTATTTATAAATATAAAACTATTTATTGAATTTGAAATACACATTAAAAACAAATAAGTGAAGATATAATTATTAATTTGACTGCGAAAACATGCAAAACACCAACAAATTTATCATTTCTTACTCCTTACTCTTAAAAAAAAGTACTGATTAAAATATTATACCCAATACATGTGCCCCGAGTATACCTGTGATGATAATGACCTGGACAAGCGTAGACTGTAATATTAATTTTTAAAATATGTTAAGGAAAATTAGAAAATTAATTAATTGCAATGATTAACACATAACTCATAAAAAGTTACACTACATTTCTGTTCAATTACGTCCTTAATTTACAGAATTACCTTATCAAAAACTTTGATAATAAATTATCAATATCACTATCTCACATTTATAGACATTGAAGGAGTGTTTATATTGTTTTAATAACGATTACTAATATATTTTAGCAATGTAATAATTTGTGTATTCTAGTTGCTGAACAAAATATTTTGACATCTCAGAATGAGGGTAGAAAGAATCGTTAAAACGCTTAGAAAGAAAGAAAAAAAAAACCACCCAGAAAACGGTTTAATAAGAAGGTGATTTCACGCCTAGCAAATTTTGACGTGACTTATGTTTGAGGAAGAGCTTCTAAGAAACATGCTGCGTCAAAAGTTTCCTTTTCTCTTCGCATCTTCCAAATACTTTTTTTCGGGAGACAATGGACGACAGGAATCGGAATTATTTGTTCCCATCAATCACGCATAGAAAGCATTTAAGCGCATCTTATATTGGGGGAAGCCATTGTGTTATTTTGCATCAATGTACTTCGCATTACATACTTTTTTAATAACGTTTCCGTCATTTAGTGATGCGGAACTGAATGTAGAAGCACGAGGTTGTTTCTTCCAATGAAAAACATCACCTTGCAGTTTCCTTTATCGCTTTTAATACAGACTCATTTGCCAAAAATATACAGTACATGGAAAAAGATGTTTCGCACAGAATGCAAAGATATAAATAAGACTTTTAAGAAATAGAGCCTTTTTGTATCGCAAATGTTACAGATAAATATCCTTCTCGTTAGTATCTTTGCTGCAGTCTATCAGCCTGTTCGCAAAGTGAATTTTAATTTAACAATATATCACCAGTTTATTGTTTATGAGAGTAATTCGGTTCCGGCTTGTTTCGATATTTAGATTTTTTGAAAGAGGCACTCCAAATTTATCGAAAAAATGCCTAAGATGGCCAAATTTCACAGAAAAAAAACTTGGACACAGTGTAAAAATGCTGT
This sequence comes from Pardosa pseudoannulata, assembly GCA_032207245.1. Lineage (NCBI taxonomy): Eukaryota > Metazoa > Arthropoda > Arachnida > Araneae > Lycosidae > Pardosa > Pardosa pseudoannulata. Next base: position 118,174,742 of record CM063501.1, on the reverse strand, counting down.
TTTCTCCCTGCACCGGTAATATCCTAAAATAAATTAACTTCATAATTGTTTCCAAAATACTTTTAATCCAAAAGGCCGGACGCTTGTCGAATGGTAGGACGCTGCTCTTCGGTACCGGAGTTTGTCGGTTTGAAACCCACTGTTGGTATGGATGTTCGTAACCGTTCGGAATCGGTTTCAAGCAGTAGGTCTTATTCTCAATAGCCTTCGTATAGCAAAAATATAGACCGCAGCTCTCCAAACCAAACCAAAGGAAACGAAATATTATTTAGTTTCCTCTAAATTAAGTGTCTTTTACATTAACTGACAATGGGAATTTGGTTTATGAAGAAACAGAGCTTGTTTATTATAAAAATTTGAATTTATATTTAAAGGGTTTTGTTAAAAATATGGATATTTAAAGAAAGTGTCGGAACACCGAGATATTATACATAAACGGAAATCTACAGTAAAATCTTAAATGTATCTGGCCATCTTAAAAGTATTCTTTATATTCTACATAATATGTAATAAATATTTTAATTTCTATAAATAATAGATAAATTTCTTGGGGGTAAAAAAAATTCCAATATGTCTTGAACATAAATTTACCCACTCAACACTCATAGAAGGTCCTTTATATGTTAAAAAACTTGCAGCTATCTTCATCAATAAAGCTACCTATTGGTAGAATTATAAAACCTGTCTTAAAAAGCAACTGGCATTCTTATTTGTAGTTAGAAAAATATTTGAAAGGAGTATAAAACTTTTTAAAAAATGAAAGAAAATAAAAAATAGGTAAGAAATAGCATTACGAGATTGAAGTTTAGATTTGAAAAATTTTGAATGTATTTGTATGTACAGTCAGGGTCTAATCATCCTATTTAAGGGCCAAGTGCAAACAGGTTTTAGGCCATTATTCTAGTCTTTACGAAATGTGACTCACTGTGAAACATCACGAGAAAGTTTCTCAGAAAGTGTCACACTCAGCATTATGGGATGTTTTATGCCATCTCAGGCCAAATGGTTGGTTAGGGCGCTGCTCTCTGGTACAGGGGTTCAAGGTTTCGAATCCCACTATTCGTGTAACTGAATATTCGTATATGTGAATGATTTGTTACATTGGCCTTATGGGAGTTTTTTGGGGAAAGTGAAGTACTTCTATAACTGAATATTTTGAATAAACTTGTTTTCACGGTATATAAAGCCCTTGGTAAAATATAATTCATTTTTATGAATTTTGTATAGATATCGGATAAAAATAATTTTAAATTTTCAGATCTTATTTTATGATTAAGTAATACCTGCTTTTGAAACTATAAATTAAGAAAAAAAATTTTTTTGATTCCCCCCCTTTCCCGTAACAAGGCCCTTAAGGCTTGATTGTCACTTGTGTTAACCCTTCAAAGCTTTGTTGAACACCAATAGAGATAATTCTACAATAAAGTGTCAATAAATACGCAAAGCTGTATGGGTTATGTTCAAGGGCAATGTACCCCCTCAACTTGGAAAAACAATATCTTCAATGAAGTATTTCTTGTAAGTATTTCATACGCAAATTTCTCACCTGGTGGAATTAACCAATAGTGTACAGTAAAGTTCAAAGATGTGATACACTTCTAGTGCGCGTATCTTTTAAATTATTTTTATAAACTACAGAAAAGCCCAATAAAGCACACGTGTACAACTTACAAAGGGAAGGTAAATTTAAGATACCAACATTGTATTCAGTAATAAATGTTTGACATTTATACGAAACCGAGATTCATGAATTCTAAATTATTTACTTTATATAGAATTTATGAATTTAGTCTGTTTTTACAGGCTTTTTGACCAGTTTCAAAGCAATCATGATTAAATAAGTGCGTTTATAGTGTTAGTTATAAAAGATTTAAAAATTAAGTATAACTTTATTATTATTATTATTATTATTATTTCAAATGCGGGATCACTAACTTCTTATAGCAGTACTACCAAGCCGCAGGTGTTTATTGTAATTTTAAATTCTTATTTCTCGTAATGTAATTTTCCTTTTACTATTAAAGATATACAAAAACCAAAAAAAAATATTAAAATTTTATAAAAATGGATGGCTTTATCCACAAAAATATCTATCTTCTTTTAACTTTTAAGCTTCTTTAATTTTACATTCTCTTTTATTTTCTTTATTTATTCATATTGCTATCTAGGGCCCTAATGATTTTCTTTAAACTTTTAATGTAAATTTACCCTTTATATTGTTTTGCTTCCGTGTAATTGCAAACTTCATTTCCTGGCTGCACACCTTCATTGAATCTATGTACTCTCATAACGATGGATACGGCTACAAGTTAAGGCGCTCCGAACAACCTACTACAGAAGGTATTTGTTGTCCATTTTATTATGGGAATAATAGGCAGTCAACATTTTCCTGGGCCAACACAAAGTGGGTTCTCGTAATTTAGAAACAGTAACCAAGTTGAAAACCCCCAGGCTTGGCCTGCCAACTCCCAGAGGTATTGTATTGGAACTTGGAGGACATTGCAAACACGAATCTATTTTCCGTGCGCTAACCGTCATTAATGAACACGGTGCATAACTCTATTACAATTTATAACTGTTATCAACACGCTTTTATTATTATTTTTTTTAAATATGTCAATTCATTTAAAAGTACGCCCAAATCCTGGCTTTGTTTGATTACGTAAAGCATTTAAATGATTGTCGATTTTTAAGACCCCTGTCTATTTTCTTTGCGCAGACATGGGAAACTTGGAGTATCTCATTTCTCGGTGTTGTTTCTCGTCCAAACTACCCACGATTACCTTGTAGCGACATCGTTTTCTTCTTGTTCAGGGGAAACGCGCGAGAGAGAGAGTGTGTAACAATGCATAAAGTTTCCAACTGGGAGAGAAAGTGAATGAAATTCTCCAAACGTGTGACCTTTTTCCTGTTTATTTTTCTAATTTGAGGCGTCATTTATATGTTTCCAGGTATTATTAGGAATAATCAGTCCTAAAAATGGTGTGTAACAAAAAAGGAGAAACGGAGAAAATTACGCATATAAAGACAAGTACGTGTGTACTCCAAGAAAAAATTGTTTACTTTGGTCTTTTAATACAGATTTAGATGCTTGTTTTAAATCTCCTTTCCTACACAGTGATCTTATATTTGTTTTAATGAGAAGCATTTTTTAAAAATTTCTCTAAAGGTTATTTAAGTTGTATTTAAGTTCCTTAAGGACTTATTAAGAGAATCACCATAAAAGACCCACAC
>CM063501.1:118129008-118166508 GCA_032207245.1 Pardosa pseudoannulata | reverse complement strand
AAAGAGATTTGCTTTTCACTTTATAGCAAAAATTTCGGCTGTCTGGAAATGAGGCACATTAAAGTAAGAGCTGAAGTACTTCTTTCAGTGGAACTGCTGGTGTTTGTAACTATCTCTCATTACTATCTTTCCTTGTATAGAAGGAAAGAAAAGTAATTTACTTCGCAATTTCAAATACTGTAGAGATTACGATAATGTTGTAGGGAATTTCCCGTGTTGAAGCTTTATGAGACAATCATCCGCGCTTTTTATTAACACATTTTTGTTTTCATTCATTTTCATTGCTTTTTATTGTCGCCAAATAAAATTGTTACGGCCTTACTTCAAATGTATTTTTGGCGTATCAATTCCCTTTCATTTCTTTACGACAAAAAGGACATTAACACTAGATTTACGGATCGAGCCAATTTGACACATTAAAAATTTGATCACTATATATATATAAAACTTTAATATCACTTTTCAAAAACATACGTTGGTTTTTAGTTAAGTAATAAAATATATGTAAACTTTCATTCCTCTTCCCCGCAGACCCCTTCATTTGGCATTATCAAATGTGGTATACCAATTTTCACGGGTGTGAACCAATTTGACTCATAGAATGTATATGAAAATAAATAAATATGGTAATAAATATAGTATAAAGTATATAAAGTATAGTATAAAATAAATACAGAGAAGAAGTCGACAACACTTCCATTCCAATGACAAAAATTCATGCTACTGACGCACGGGAGAATTGTCAAGTTCTACAATCATGCAAAAAAAAAAAAAAAAAAAAAAAAAAAAAAAGATGTAGAAACTATTGTGCTAAATGCAGTAGAAATGTTTGCGGAAAATGTGTTTCAAAAACAGATTTTATATGTAAAAAATGTTTTCCGTGAATTTTTTGATAATATACATTTTATTTAAATTAATTTGAAACTATTTTCTTTGCAGAAGACTTCAATTTTCTTGTATGAGTCAAATTGGCTCACTTCAGTAAAAATAGGTATATAATCAACATCCGTAAATCTAGTGTTAAGTGAAATTTTGAAAGTGATAATTCATCAAAATATTTAAAGCGTTTATCAAATAATTAAGAGGCTTTAAGAACACAAACCTCCGCACTTCATCCTTTGAATTCACAGCCTTCATATACGTTTCAGTTAACTTTAAATTTCTATGGAAATTAAAATTTTGAAAATATGGAAAAGTCCTTCGCTTGGACTGTACATCACATACACATACGTCTAATGCTTTACAATCTTGTATGTTACTTATGATAAGCAATTAACATTATTTTAGGCGGAAAATTCTTTGGTTTGGTTTGGTTTTGGAGCGCTACGGTCTACTGTTTTACACACGAGGGCTAATGAGATCGGGACCTACTGCTTAAAGCTGATTCCGAACGGCTACGAACATCCATGCCATAGTGGGATTCGAACCCACTAACTCCGTTACTGACGATCAGCGCCCTAACCAATCGGCCAGCGTTCGACCGGAAAATTATTTGGTATAGCGTTTTAAATTTAGCTATTTTTTAGTTAGACATATGAAATTTAAAGCTTTGTATCTAATGTACATCGTATAATTATTCTCTCATGTGGGAACATCCAAAGAACTAATTATGTGTAAAATTAAACATAAACAGAAATTTACGAGTGAAAGATTTTAACCTTTAACTAGTTGTTTTTCATTGTTTATACTATCAGCTGGCAATGGGCTACTCCAAGAGTTTACTTCATGCGTTAGCAATAATGTTTATGATTTCTAAAATAACCAAAGAATCAAAAGATATACAAATAAGGAAACATTTTATAGATTCAGATACGTTTTAAATTAAATATTGCTATTACAGTCTTCAACTGTTTTTTATTGCTCATTGCTTATTCTGTTTACCTGGTTTTAAGTTGTTTGCTGCTTCAATATTAAGAAACTAGTACTGTGTGGCTGAATTATGTGATTATTGAAAATAAAGCCGGTACTGAGTTATAACCCGCCTGCGAGAAATCAGTATTTGGCTACCCTGTACCTAGACGGATTATCAATAGATTCATAATTTTGAATAACGCATAGATGCTTACTATTATGTTCAATGACTGTTCCATATAAAGGACTAGGGATCACAAAAATTAAAATGCATAGATATACATCATATTTTATTTAAAGTTTATTCAAATGGATATCCTATCAAAAGAAATAATAAAATGCTCCTATAAATTGTATCCTTTTTTTTCTGTCAGTTTTTCAATATTATCTGATAGTTACAAATTTTTACATAATTTCTTTTCAATTGCTAATAATACTGTCTAAAAGAGTATTTGGTATCAAAATTACACATTACTTACATTTTGTTCCTTTTACAAATATTTTTTGATTGTTTTAGTTCTTCTTGTAAGTAGGAATTTCTTATAAAAGCTTGGTATATATTGCAAATCAATCTCATTTTTAAATAAAAATATATGTGAGGAAGTATTTACTAAAAACTAACCAAGTTATGACAGCATAATTCTCAAACGCGAAAAGGCAGAGAAAAGATAAATAGTTTTCCTCACTTGATATTTCCAGTAAAATCCTCTTTTCCTTAAACAAAATTTGAGTTAGCATACTATAATGTTATTTATTCGATCAACTAACATAGAGATTTGGCCTCCTGCGTGCATGCACGCATCTGCACATTGCTAGCCACGGCTCCCACTAAAAATATTGCTTCAAGTCTTCTCTTCTGATAATTTCAGCTACAATATGTACGTAGCAACTAAAAAAATTTCAATACGCAGATAGAAATGGCGCTCGTAGATACAACGTGAAAAGTTCTTTAGAGAACATCAAACTTGTAAACTGTCTGCATCGGCCACTTTCTAAACGCATTTCTTCTCAGAAAGTTGGGAAATTCAATATTAAGTTCCCAATAGGTCTGCGAGTAACGTCTCAGTGACTTTTACTAGCTTGTTTAAAAACGCATTTAGAGAAAAAAAATACTAATGTAAAAGAATTAACCCCAATCCGTAAATAAGGCTCATTTATGCTTCTGAACAACCATTGTCTGCATTTCTTTTTCATAATGCACTCGGTTGAGGGAGATACGGAGAGTAACAGAAGACGTCATCGCTTGCTAAGCCTCAAAGTTACGTAGGATAGCCAAGATGACGACATAGTGGGCAATTATTTTCGGACCTTGTCCCTTTCATCCTTGGGTGGACATCTTTTCTTGTTCTCTCCCAGCCTTGGTGCTTTTCTTCGGGATCAGAGTGCCATGAAATGGCAACAAGTTCCGAAGGAGCCTGGCCATTGAAGAAGCGTTCATCGGATCCATTGTTGGAGGTCGAAGGACCACGAATAGAACACATTCCGACGATACGACCTTGAAATTTAATTGGATATTGTTAAAAGACACCGCAGGAATGAAAGAGGATGAAACGATGCTGATAGTTTTCGTGATCTGTTCTGATATAGTCCGGTGACTCGACTCTTTAGTGAGCTGATCATGTGAAACACATGAAATCTTTATTGTGGAGTCTTGATGCATATATTTAAAAAAATTAACATTTGCATGATCCCATGTAGAACACGCTAAGCCATGTTGATACTTTAGCTTTCTTTATCTTGATATCTACGCATATATAGCTGCGCATAGAGGCAAGTTACGCTGATTGCCCAAGGGGATCTTCCCATTTTTCGTGCACTTTTTAGTCCTCGTATTTCTTTAAGTGTCTGCATATCCACCATATTGCATTATTCAGTTCCATGTTAATTTATGGACGAAATTTTTCTCGATGGAGATCTTGTATTTAAAGGTAAACAAGCGTCAACAGTGATATGATGAAAAATGTTTTATGTCTCAGCCTGATTATAATTAAAAATACAAGAAAAAACGGCTATTAGTTTTTTGTGAAAGAAATATAATTTTTACATGGAAGTACTATTTTACGACAGAAAAATTTTAACATAAAATGAATAATACGTCAATATCATTTTTAATAGTCATTTGATGTTTAAATAACGTTATGCCAAAATCTAAAATGCTCAAATTAAATTTATTTATACATTTTATACATTTGTATCCCTTTTATATTATTTTTTCTCAAAGGTTTCCGATTCAATTTATAAAGTTTTAACTCCTAATTTCAGACTTTATATAAAGTAATCCACAGGTTCCTTCGAATTAATAAATACTAGCCATTCAGTAATTGAAACGAAGTCAAATTTCTTCTTGATATGAATGAAGTATACAACTAAACAGCAGTGTTCACTTTCTGTTAATACGAGGGGATATCAATAAGTAACGTGTAGCTCACGTAACTTTAAATGCAATTAATGAAAATAAAAATCAGAAATGAAGATACCCTAAATTTATTATTTTTTAACAAAAAGTTTCATTTACGTCGAGGCTTTTGTCTCAACGGTAAATCAATTTGAAAATTCCAGTCTCATAGATCTCCAGCTATGAGCAGAACCAATGTCGCACTACCCGTTTGAGGTCAGCCCGCCTTTAATAATTTTCAGTTGCTATGCTCACAATATGTACACAGCAACTCAAAAATTGTTCAACACACAAATAAAAATGGCGCTGGTAGATACAATGGGAAAAGTGCTTTAGAGAACATCAAACTTGTTAACTGTCTGCAACTTACTTTCGGCAACTTTCTAAACGCATTTCTTCTCAGGAAGTTGGGAAATTCAATATTAAGTTCCAAAGAGGTCTGCGGGTAACGTCTCAGTGACTTTTACTAGCAACAACTAAACAGTTACTAAACAGTTTACACCATCCTCTGATATCAGTATGATCAGCACAGTCTCTTCGGTAAACATCCGTAATCTCCAAATGGTTTTCTCCGAGTTTTCTTTTCTTTCGCTAAAAGACATCGTATCCCTGCTCATTATTCCTCCTCAGTTCTCCACGATGTAATTGAAAAGCCATTCTATCTGTGACTAAAGCACCTGACCAGTAAGTAGATTTACCAGATCTCTGTAACACTGGTGCAGGCAGTTACGCACCTTTTATTTTACCTTCTAGTTTGACCTTTCACACTTTTTTCTGAATAATTTTGTACTGCGAAAAAAATTTATATGTGTGTTTATACTTATTTATATCACTTTGTAGTTATTAAAGATGACATCTATTAGAAAAAAAATTTCATTAAGTAAAGGAACATTTTCTGTACTTATTTTACACATCGGTGTGTATTTATTCCGTACTTCCAGTCACTGAATAAAGAATTCATTTTGAAGCTATTGGTAGTGCTAGTAATTCCATTCACTGTGATAAACATTCAGCGCAAAAGGCATTTTGGCAAGCATCTCTACCTATATTTCACTGAAAAGTATAAATTAGTGATTAACTACGAAGCGTGTTATTTTAACTTTTTATATCTCAAAAGCCTCGAATTGAAAAATATTTCTCCGACTTTTAGAATACATAATTTCTTACATGTAAAATATAACTTATTTAATTTAAAACATAAAAATATGTACAAAAGAATTCCCTTTTCTATAAACATAAAAAATGTGTTTCGCATAAATATTATAAATTACTTTTCTCAGAATTCTTTTCAAATTTACATAAAGAATTTGGGGGAAATCTACTTCTGATGTCTCCAGTACATTTTTAACTGATTAAATTCAAAGTTTATTTCAGTAATAATAATGTACATCTAATCAAATAATAAATGAAACTTTGATATGAAAATTAAACTTAGTACCTCCATTTTAGAGGAATTCTACAAATAAATTGTGTAAAATATGATTTTGTGGGACAGAAACAGTTTTAAAAACTATCTTTTCAAGCTCACTGCTTTAATGGCAGCAGTTTTTGTTTACGTTGCAGATCTGTAATATTAAAATACAAAGGATTAAACATTGGTGCTCCTTGAATTCAGTATTTTTGTAGCGCTAAAATTTTGATTTGACTCCAAATTATTGTGTATTGAGGTGGTATACTGGCGTTAGAATTAAGTATTAAATTAAGAAAAAAACGAGGAAAGAAGTGTTGTTAAATTACTGATTATCAAAATAATTTAAAATAGTATGTATAAAAAATTAAACGTATACCCCCCTAACTATTTTGTCACAGAAAAAGTAGCGGAGTTTCAATTTTGTTGTTTCTTATCCCACTTTATCTACAGCTACAATCTAGATCTAGTCTATGAATTCGTGTGTTTCAAACAATAAAGAACCTCATCACTAGAACACAGCTCTCTTTGCTGTCAACCAATGCTTGTTAGTAAGATATAGGCAGAAGTGTCTTTGGTCAGATTGCAATTTGGGCAAAGTAAACCTTAAGGCCAAATGATGTTGTTGTTTCATATCCCACTTGATTGACAGCAACATTTAGATCAAGTCCATAAAGTCGTGTGATTCAAACAATGAAGACACTCACCAGCACTGGAATACAGCTGGCTCTTCTGGCAATTAATATATGTTAATAAGACATGGCCAGGAGTAGCTTTCGTCATATTGCATTTCGGGCAAAGAGGATAAACTTTAAGGCCAAATGCTATTGTTGTTTCTTATCTCACTTGATCGACAGCAGCATCTCGATCAAGTCCATGAACTCGCGTGTTTCAAATAATGAAGAACCTCACCGGCGCTGGTACACAGCTGATTCTTCTGACAGCAAATGTATGTTATTAAGGCATCGGCAGGAGCGGCTTTAGTCAGATAGAAATTCGGATAAAGGGAATAAACTTAAAGGCCAAAAGCTGTTGTATATTATCCCACTTTATCGACAACTACATCTAGATCAAGTACATGAACTCGTGTGTTTCAAACATTGAAGAAACTCACCACTGGAATACAGCTGGGTATTTTGGCAACTAATGTTAATGACTGGGAGGAGTGGTTTGAGTCAGATATGAATTCAGACAACGGTGATAAACCTTAAGGCTCAACACATGCCGTAGACTACGAAGCCTAGCAAGAGCCGTCAGATAGCACCTACTGCTTGTCCCAATCAAAGCAGTACCAGGACGGTTGCTACCATACTATTCATGTACCGAAATTTTTCTCCAAGAGGGGTGTTAATTGCTAGTTTAACACAAAAAGCAAGGCAAGTGTCGTAGAAAGAAGACAGATACCATCAGTAGAACTCTTAATTCTTCCGTCCTTGGACAGGCCATTTGCCAATCTCGTTGTAATAAACATAGTTTAAAATAATTTTGCTGCCATACGCAAAAATATAGAATTTTTTTATAAATTAATAGCTGTCATAGTTTATCTTAAACTGTAAACAAATTTAAAATACAACTATATCAAAAAATAAAACTAATTCAATTGAGGATTTTTATTGTTTGAATAAACTTTATTTGTATCAAGTAAAGACAGAATATAAATTTAGTGACTTTATTACTAACAAGACAAGTAAAAAAGTTTGAAATATATATTAGTATATGTAAAAATAAAGTACATTTATAAATATTTTACTCTTTTAATGGTAAAAGGTTTTAAACTATCCCTGCTATTTATTGATTTATAAATATTATATTATAGCTTTTCCCCAATTTTTAAGCTAAAAAGAGAAAAAAAACTAGAAGAGCAAGTAAAACATGTTGCTTTTAAAAGACTTTTAAATATTTTTGAAATATATAGTAGTATATTTAAAAATAAAGTACATTTATAAATATTTTGCTCTTTTAATGGTAAAAGGTTTTAAGCTGTCCTTGTTATTTATTGATTTTTAAATATTAAATTATAGCTTTTTCCCGATTTTTAAGCTAAAAAGAAAAAAAAACTAGAAGAGCAAGTAAAACACGTTGCTTTTAAAAGACTATTTTAGATTTAATAAGAATGGTATATTTCATTAAACTGTTTCGAAATTTTTATTTCCCGAGCAATTTGAAATTGAATTCTATATACCACCTAATAGTACCAACTTATGGAAAATGTAAATCGTCTACTTGTCATATCTATGTTTATTATAGCTATTTAAATTTTCATTTTATCAATGCTTCTGAGTTTTGAAATATATTATTTTATTTTTCAGGAGGATCGTAGACCTATTCCTTCAGGTTAGTAAAATTATCCTTCATGTCATTTAACTTTATACCAAGTTTTTTTTTTCTGAAGTCATTTGTTTTGTTAGAAGATATTAAAAGGATTTCGTAATTTTTAAACCTCTTTTTCTTTCTTTTTTCCCTAATTGTCAGAGTTTTGAAAGCATAACAGTCATTTCCTTAATTACTCTGCCACTTAGTATGTTGTCTACTGAGTATAAAAAATTCGTCTTTAGAACTTTGTTTCTAAGCAAAAATAATTTCACCATTTTTTTTCCTAAGTTGGCATTAGAATTGTTTGCATTAAATAAGATAATTATTAGAAGTCATCTAAAATCCATTTAGTTATTTTATGTAATAAAGTTTCTACATAAGGAATAAAATTTTTGAAACTTAAGAACATATGTTTGTTCTTACATCTGTAAGTGATATCCATTTTTTTCCTTGACATTTAAATCTCCAACTTGTTTGAAATTCATCTATGTTTAAGCGTACTATTCATCTACGTTTTCATACAAATACAAACGTTCGAATTGGTAGTTCATAACTAATGCTTTTTTAACGTATCATTTTGCAATTTTACGTAGCACTAAAATATTGATATCTGTTACTATAAAAGTAATTTAAAAAATATTAAGAAAAAATAAAATTTTTATAACGCTTTCTGCCTTTTGGCTTAACACTAGATTTACGGACCGAGCCAATTTGATTCATTAAAAATTTTATCACTATATATATATATATATATATATATATATATATATATATATATATATATATATAACTTTAATATCACTTTTCAAAAATATACGTTGGTTTTTAGTTAAGTAATAAAATACCGGATGGCCATAATTAAACTGAGGGTGCTCACAGTGTTCTGTAGCGCGATCTATTTGCAAGAATGATGCCACATTTTGTAAGAAGATTAAACAAGATGGGAGACGAAGGATTCCGCGAAAAAACAAATTAGTTCCAAAAATCACCGCTAGGGTAATATAGGAATATTTGGAGCTAGGAATATTTGGCGCTGTGTTATAGAAAATAGAGTGTTAACAAAAGCAAATCAATACGGAAATTACTTTCTGGCACTGTGCCTATAGATGTAACGTGAAATTTGAATAAAGAACTTCTGCTCAGTGTACGTGATATTGCAGATCTCGAGACTTTATCGGTGTATGTAGATTTTACGCTTTTTTAAAAGTGTTGCCATATTGCACTTGAACTAAATCAGAAAATGTACATTATAAAACGTAATTTTATTCCTTATGAATTTGCATTTGTTAACGCTCTATTTTCTATAATACAGCGCCAAATATTACCCTAGTGGTGACTTTTGGAACTAATTTGTTTTTTGGCGGAATCCTTCGTCCCCCGTCTTGTTTAATCTTCCTACAAAATGTGGCTTCATTCTCGCAAATAGATCGCTCTACAGAACACTGTGAGCACTGTCAGTTTAATTATGGCCACCCGGTATATGTAAACTTTCATTCCTCTTCCTCGCAGACCCCTTCATTTCGCATTATCAAAAATGTGGTATACATATTTTCCCGGTTGTGAGCCAATTTGACTCATAGAATGTATATGAAAATCAATAAATATAGTATAAAGTAATTATAAAGTGTAAAGTATATAAAGTATAGTGTAAAGTAAATATAGAGAAGAAGTCGACAACACTTCCATTCCAATGATAAGAAATTCATACTACTGACGCACGGAAGAATTGTCAAGTTCAACAATCATGCAAAAGAAACATATAAAAACCATTGTGCTGAATGTAATAGAAATGTTTGCGGAAAATGTGTTTCAAAAACAGATTTTATCTGTAAAAAATGTTTTCCATGAATTTTTTTTATCATAAACATTTTATTTAAATTAATTTGGAACTATTTTCTTGTATAAGTCAAATTGGCTCACTTTAGTAAAAATAAGTATAGGATCAACATTCGTAAATCTAGTGTTAAGTGAAATTTGAAAGTGTACGATTGAGATTTTATACTAAAAAGTACCCACCGGAAGATGAGCGAATGGGTACATGCTGCTCTTATCTACGCTACCGCTGTCAGTGGATTTGAATTCCTTTGTCATTGTTATTTGTAGCCTTTCGGAATCAATTTTAAACAGTAGGTTATCGGTCTAATTAGCCCACGTATTGTAAATAATGTATCGTAGTGTTCCAAACCAAACCAAATCAAAAATTGCTCAAAAATATTTCTACGTAATTTAATGGCCATATAAAAAAATCTGCGAAAAATCTTTAGATTATTTTTGCTATTATGCATATTGTGCCTATAATGTGAAGATCTATACAATATATTTTTAAATACTGATTAAGGAGTCAAAGGAGGGACTTCTTGTCAGTTGGAAGATTTAAGACCCCCCAAAGAAAAATTTGTGACTAGAGAGACGACTTTAAGACTCACAAATTAATCATACACGCATTCTATCGACGCAGATGGGCTTTTTTGACCACCTAGGACCTCAAAGAATTAGCCATCAAACTATCACTCAGTCATCTCGGGCCAGACCATTTGTGAAAAGTATTGTTATGAAATTCAAACGGAGAAAGAGATTAATTAAAAACTAAATCGAACTTAGGTTAAGAGAAGTGGGAATTAATTCTCTTGAGGGGTTATTGGTAAAGGAATATAGCACAAATACCAATAACTACATTTAGAAACATTTCTTTCCTCGCATACCAGTGTTTATCTTTCTTTCTACATCTACGTAGTCTTTCTAGAATTTTCTTTTTTTTATGCGTAACACTGAATCACTGAATGCCATCATAAAACTGCATACATTTTAATAACAATCAAAAAGTATGTTTTTTCTTTTTTAATATATAAACAATATAATAAAAAAAACGAAATTTATTGATGATAAAATACAAATAAAATAAATAAAAGTTATAAATACCATTTATAATAATCAATAAGAAGGATTAAACAGCTTAATCTGAGACGACATAATCATAATTACAATAAGTTTTACATGTTAATCTGACATGCGATTTCACATCAAAAAGCTTGTAGTTATTTTTTAACTTAGTATATACACATACTAAAAAGTAATTTCACATAGATATGAAGCTGGGAAAGACAAGATTATTTAAGAACTTTCTCTGTTAAAATTAGATATATATGTTGCATTTGCAACATTAGTGATGCAAGTGAACTAACTACTTGTGTTTGTTTTTAAAGAAACTATCTAAAGCTAATTCCAATAATTAATCTTCTTTGTATGCGATAAATCTTCTCTCATGAATATAATATAGTATTAGACTCTGATACGCATACAGAACCTCCCCCCATATGCAATGCTATATGCCTCCCCCCCCCCAAAAAAAAAAAAAATATTTAAAGCTGATTGTTGCACTAGGCGCAACCAAATCTTTGCGTAGTTTATTATACTCTATTCAAAACTCTTCCCGTACCTCCCTAGGTTACGAGACCACATAAGTGTACCACACTTTCGAAAACACTGTAGCAGACCATTGATGCCATGCCACGAACTAAAATTTAGAATTCTTTTGAAAAGTACCTGCTGTCGGATAGCAGATGCTGTGCAAAGGAGTAAATTTTTGTTACTTTTTTTCCCTACTTGCAAAAGCAGCAGACAAGCAATTCAGCATGAATTAAAATTGGAATAAGTTTTTTAAGAAAGCGTATTAGAATTGGAAAACCAAAACCAGACTAAATAAACGTTTTCCGTGAGAGGTAAATAAGTTACACGCTGGTTCAGAAAGTCATCATGAGGTCACGTTTTATTGAAAGACTTTTGACACCCCATGATTAAAATAGGAAATGTCACATTATTCAACCAAAAATTTCATTGTGTGCGCGTGTTAGATATTTCTGGTTTGGGAAAAAAAATTATTTGAAATAATTCATAGAATACAGCTTATTCAAGATTGTGAATTTGAGGCTTTTTAAATGAATACTAAAACTATCTTTTATTTTATAAAAATTAGGATATATATACAAATATTTTTATGAAAACTGCCGCAAATGATGGTGATTTACATCAGATCTTCATCTTACATACCCAAATTCTATGGAAAAAAATTAATTTTGATACTTACATAAACATAACTTCAGAATGGGAATAAGAATCTTGGGCATGGTATGACCCGTTAGTTAGTGCGCAAGGCTAGACTAAGGAGTGCAGGGTTCGAGCCTAGCAGGCATTTGAAACGTTTAATTGTGCATTCAAAGAACATGTGGCATACATGTGTGTATCTGGATGTTCTCTCGTTAGGAGATTGACAGGTGAGTGAGGGGCACGGAATCAGGAACAAAAATACCACCCTCTTAAATATGATAAAAATGGAAGAGAATCACGAACACCTTGCACCCATCAGAGTAGGTTGCCCGTTACTAGTAGTCAGAACTTGATAATAATATATCTTAAGCATAGAATATATTTCATATAGCTTTACGCATAGGTAGTATAGTAATCAGATAAGTTATACAGAGACGTGACTATTTCTAGTTGAAAAAATAATAACTGGACTTTTCTTTCTTCAGATCACGGCTATGACGTCATGTCTGATTGTGATGCCCTCATCCGAAGCCAGGAGGGATGGATCTTCACACCCAACTACCCGTCCGACTACGACGACTATCGTCGGTGCGACTACGTGGTGCAGCGTCTCACCCCGGACACCTGCAGGGTGGAGATGACCCTCAATGACTTCGACCTGGAGGAGAGCGATCACTGTCTCAAGGATTACTTGGATCTGAGGGACGGACAGCAAGGCGTATTGTGTGGTGCACTGGCATCCGGCACTAAAAGTAAAATTGCATACCACCTTTAAACTTTCTTTTTTTTTTCATTTAAAAATGATCTAGAGGAATAGATATTCAGGGAACAAAGAGAATAGATATTCAGGGAAGAGAATGGAACAAAAAAATGCAAATTTGATAGTGCTGAATACATTCTGAAGTCAGACAGCGATAAAGCGAAAGCAAAATTTACATTAAAGTCAAAAATTGAGCGAGTTTGTACAGCTCTTGTATATGAGGCTACCATTAAATTTTGCTGATTATCGCATATCACTTTCATGCATCTGTCCAGGGACATACTTACATATAAATAAATAAACTATCTCTATATGATTATATATATTTTAATTCCTTATAACCAATGGCAAGAATAGCTTGACGACGACGAAATTAGAACTGCAACTACCGAGACTAAACGGCTTGAAAGTCAGTCCAACATTCTGTGTCAAACGATTTTTACATAATAATTTCTCCTCTGTAAAAGTTCATTCTGTATCACGAATTTATTCATGTCGGCTATCATGTTAATTAGACAATTATTGCTTTATGAAAAACAGGACATCTACTACTAGCATTTTGCTCTAAACTTTGATATTATTTTTGATTTTCAGAAACAGACATTAATCGGGACGGACTCTTTGCTGGATAGCCCCTCGTGTAACCGTTATTATATTTATTTCTCCGAAAGTTACGTTAAAAGCCTAAGCAAGCATCTTTCATATTTGATCCTTGCTCTTCATCCTCTTACTATTCCCCCTTTCGAAAGATATCCTTAGCGGGTCGGGCTCTTTATCCAGGGTAGCAACTAAAAGCAATACACCCAGCACTGTAGGCTGTGAAGTACGACTGTTCAACTATATCTGCTTTGTATGTGTGTTGTGCGCAAGACAGACAAGTGTACACTATTTTTATCGCTATCTAAAGCTTTTATAACTCGTCAACCTGTACGCGTTAAATAAGCAACAGATTCAGTTTACATTTCCTTTTCTTGATAAAGAATGCTCTGATTTCTTGTGCGATAGCGAACAATTTTAAACCGACTAACAGCCTTCTCACGCGTCATGTTAAGCCAAGATGTAAAGTTTGAATATGTTTCGATATCACACAATAAATCCACCCATTCTTCAACCGAAAAAGTATTCATTGCTCCTCTTTCAACACACAAAGCAAACGTGTGATACGCCTTTTAACACTTTGCTCTCCAAATTAATTTTTCTCATTTACAGTAGTCTATTAAAAGCTAATATTTAAACTATATCAATTTTAATGCAATTTCTAGCAATTTTAATGTAGTTAAACAAATATGAACAGAAATTCTTAAGTTTAAAGGCCCCTCCACACTATGGTCCACTGTAAGCCATTACCACCGTCTGGAGAGGATATGGCTTATCGTGGTGGATGGTGGCAAACGATAAAATAGCCTTGGCGGACGATGGCTTCGGAGGCGGTTTTTCTCCAAAGATCAAAGGCAGCCAGGTGCGCAACTAAAGTGCGCTGTAGACAGTATGGACGAATCCACTCGTTCGGCTCATTTAGTGACCCAGTGTGTGGATGCAACCCGTAAACTATCGTCGAAGGTCACCATCAGGAAGTGGTGAACAATTGGCCATAGTGTGGAGGCTACATAAAAACTGTGACTTGACATAATACTTACTGAGACTAGTCAGATTCGACATTGAAGCGCAAATGGTTAAGAGGTATTTAGAACATAGAACAGGGATAAATTGTTTCCTATTATTGATAGGCCAAATACGCCGTTTTTACACATGAACAATTGTTTAAATAAAATCTCCGAAGCCGCATATGAACATTTGATGTGTGGAGGGGATATTTTATGAAATACCATTTGAAAAAAAAATTGACTTTTAGAACGTACTATGAAACGGTTTCTTTCATTTTCTACATTTAAAATTAAAGCAAACTAATTGTATTTAAGGGAAGAAGACGGAAATACTATGTATTGTTTCTGACATCCTAAATACCACTCTTTTATTTCAAGTGGCAATCTTTCGCAATCAGCCTGTAAAAGATCCATTTTAAGAGGAAAATTATAAATATTTTATTCCACAACAAAAGAAACACGATTCACGGAAATGAGCGTTTGTAGAAAAGAAAATTACTAAAACAATGGAATAATTAATGTCGTATAATTCTCGGAAGAAAAAACATAAACCAATGCCACAACTTTTTAGATGCTTTATCAAATTTCATGTCCTAAATACGAGATAAACAGCATTTATAAGGAAAACACTAAAAATATATAATTATACACCAGTGTAGCTTTAATATATTCATTTTATTTATTTGTTCACATTCAAATACGTATTCATGCCATAAATAAGAATTTGAGTATAATTTTAAAATCAGTATTAATTGAAATAAATTCATAAACAAGTATTACTGAAATTTTCTTTTAATTGTAAAATATCTAAGTTTTTTTGGTCCCCTAGCTCTTTAGACAATCTAGCATTTGTGAGACCTATCCATCGTGATTTTGTTTGCTCTGAGAATCGTCTATGTCGTATAATCCAGAGACTGTTGAAAGTATTGCAATTAGAAATTTTCAAGGAACTTGTGACTGCCTACAAGCTCCTTATTGGCGGTCCATTCTGCTATTTTTTAGACATTTGAGCGGAGTACTAATATTTGATTACGTATTTTGATTTCATGAAGATATATTTATTCTTTATGTTTAATGAAAGGAGGTGAACGTTGAACTTTAAATCTCCGTCCATTATCTAAATCTGCTAAATGACGATCATTTTCGTGATTAGAAAACTAAACTCGAATGCTACTCATTTTGCTGTTTGAAATTAAAGCAAAGTAATTTCCCATATTTCAGTGCTAAGTTATAAATAAATAGCTCCATAGTTCAAAAAATATTTTCAGTATTGTTAAATCCATTTATTTTATAAAGACGTAGAGTGTACAATTACTCACCTCTCCTTTTATGATAGATGGCGCTAGGAGAGCCATCTAGTTTTTTTTTTTTTTTTTTTTTTTTTCAATATAGTGCCAGTCACCTCTCTCAGTGTGTGTGTTGTATTATATGTTGTTGTTTGTTGTTTTGGGAACATACCGAACGAAATAAAAATGATTCCTAAAAATGAACTAATTATTTCACAACGCCTTTTCGAATAAATGAGTCTCCCCCATCTACAGTGGAGCCAAACATGAAATTTTAAAGGTATGGAAAAGTGTCATCTAGACACATGCCATGTTTTTTCCCATCCTGGGAAATGGTAAAATTCTTTTCGATTTATCGATTCATCTCGACATGTGTTGCCCTAACACGATGTAAAAATTTCTGTGTGTTTGTTCTATAGTTTATTAAAAACATACTTGTAGTTTTAAATTTTTATGTTTGCCGCATTCATAGATGCTTAATGTATTTGACTAAGATTTACTTATTTAAGTGTTTTACAATCTAAATATGTAATATTACAAATTATAAGAGTATTTTGGTGTGATTTTATTTCAGAACAATTGCAGTTCAGGTCGGGTCAATATACCATGACCTTAAGATTCAAGAGTGACAAAGAAAGCTCTAGGAAAGGTTTTATGATCCAGTTGAAACAGATTCCAAGATCTTGTGGAGCCACCAGCATTCCAAGTAAGCACAGATACATCCATATATGTACATTAATGGAAGTGATAAAAAATATTCATCATTCTTAAACTCAACTAACATCAAATTAGCAACAACTTTTAATAGTGTAGCCAATTTACCTGGCAATAACATCAACAAGTGATATTCCATCATGAAGCTATATGCCGACACATATTATTTTTATTTTCGATTGCATTTTCAGTATTATAGTGTCGGAATGGATGTCGTAGCCGATGAGAATAGACTATAAGCAGTAGGTCCCGGTCTAGTTAACTCTCGTGTTAAAAAAATAAATAAATAAATAATTAAAATTAAAAAAAAATTAGTTTACTGTTCCGAACCAAATCAAACCTTATTTGCTTCGAAGTAGATCTAAGTTTTAACTGAGGTCATAACTTATGCTTGATGCGATTATATTAGATATACAGGAGAATACGCTATACATAATTGTAACCAATGTTGTCGGTAACTGATGAGAGCTTGAAACTAAGTGTTAAGTTGTGTATCCTTCTCAAATAGTTAAAATACGTCTATTAACCCCTTGAGAACCAACACGTAAATGCTATATGAGTCGACCGTTGTGAAAACCGTTGCCGTTTAACGCCATCTAGTAATTAAATCTAGCATTTAGAAATTTAAACAAAACGTTCCAATCTCCGATTACGCAAACGTGACGCTGATCTCTCAATATCAACCGAAGATCATCGCGTGGAATCGGCGCTAGGCTGATAAGAGTAGAATCACTTTGTAGCGTATACGAGACGTTGGTCGTGAAAGGGTTAATCAACCAGTATTCAGAGTGCCGAAGAACAATGGTCAAACAGATTTTTCGGTATTGAAGTCCGTGGGATCGGCTTCTGCTAAGGGTAGATATTTATAACTATTCAGAATAGGTTTCAGGCAATAGTCCTAGTCAAGCCAAGTCTAATTTTGAAAAAAAATAACTTCTAGAAGTTTGATGGCATATATAGTCACTGTGCAAAATTTCAAGCATGTAGGTCACACTGTTCCTGAGTAATCGTTATTACATACTTCCATACTAAGCATATTACAAGTTTATTACAAGCATATTGCTAAGCATATTACAAGTTTGATTCATAGTTCTGAGCTGGACAATTGTATTGCAGCGGGTTCTCCAGCGTGCAACCAGTACATCGACACCTTCACTAGCAGCATTACATCTCCTGGCTATCCCAACGGCTATGCACCCAACCTCCGATGTGCCTACACCATTCGCAGGGCGGACCCAAAGATCTGCAAAGTACTACTGGAGATCAGGCTCATCGACTTCGGAAGGCAAACGACGGGACCCTGCAGGGGAGACTACCTGGAGTTCCCAGATCTGTCCAGGACATGCATAGGATATCCATCCAGAAGTAAGCGCAATAGTTCTTTTGCTTTTCTCCACAATTTGTCTGCTGAATGAGAAAGAATAGTGGAGTGATAGAATGGGAAGAATATTTCGCAACCTTACAATCTATTTTGGAATACACACATATACTCATATATACATATGTGTGTGTATGTAATAATATTTTAACGTAACTAACCATCTTAACTATAATTGCATTTTGAAATAAATTTCTGCCGTTTACATCCATAAAATTACAACCTTTGGCGAAGTATCTTTGTTTCTCCTTTAATTGTAGTAACCTATATCGACTTCGAGAATACCAAATTAACTTTTGCCTAGCTGTACTATTCAAATATAACTCCTTTATTAACTTAGTTTCATTCCTTAAGAGTCATCATGTGATTAATCTTAACCCTTTGATTGACTGGAACCCGTATTTGGCGTCACTGCACTATAGATGAATGTAAAACGTGTTGGCGGGAGAGCGCCAAAGATGGATTGTCTGAATAAATGTCACATTTTTTATTTCCAAATTTTCGTGTATTCTTTTATGATCTAATGACTGCACTTTATCAAGCATGGATACTTTTCTAGGATTGTAGTAGGTAAAAAACATTCATAACACACACATACATACATATATATCTATATATGTGTGTGTGTGTGTGTGTGTGTGTGTTTAGAGTACAATCTTCCTATTTCTTATAATTGGAACCTAGATCAATATTATAATATACTGATTATTGTTATACACAGTTTGAATAGTTGTTTTTTATGTTCATGTACGTAGTAGACTTCAAATAACTTGTATTTAAAGATATAAAGTAACTTAAACTTAAAATATAAATTTACAACATTTAACATAATTACTGCTTTTTTGTGAACTAGCACTAAGTAAAGAAGTTATTTTGTGGTACAGGATTAAATAAATAAATAAATAAGGTCATTATAGATAGATGTACACATGTTTTACTACGTGTGTTTGTGTATAAACTGTACGAAAGAGTTTTAATAAATTGTTGCAGCCAAGTTTGTAAGTCGAGGCACTTGAATGTCAAATTGAAAGTTAATTAACTCATGCCATCTCGTGTTGCAAAAAGTAGACTGTAGCGCTCCAAAAAACCAAAAAAACCAAACTCATGCCATCTTCCTCAAACTTAACAAACATTTTTGTTACTTATTTTTAGCATAAGAAAAGTGTATTCATAATTTTGTATAGAAACATAATAAAACTCAA
The DNA here is from genome assembly GCA_032207245.1 of Pardosa pseudoannulata. Lineage (NCBI taxonomy): Eukaryota > Metazoa > Arthropoda > Arachnida > Araneae > Lycosidae > Pardosa > Pardosa pseudoannulata. Next base: position 118,147,553 of record CM063501.1, on the reverse strand, counting down.
TAAAAGACAATATAAATAAATACATTGATTTTATAAGGTGTTTCTAATATTGCACTTCTTCTTTGGTACCGTTAAGGCTTGATTGTACCTCGAATTTTTACTCACATCTCAGAGCAAAAAATCCACAGAGCTACGATTCATAACTCGAAATATTCGTATGTTTGTACACCTGTAAGTAGTAGGACCACTTTTTTTGATAATCTGGTCTATGGGACGACCTGAAGAGATAATTTATCTGAAAGAAGGTCAGTTCAGCTTCTTGAAGGGAAATGGAACAAGATGTACAATTTAAATAACAAAGGGTCTCCTGAATTTGCCTCGTTATATTAGTAATATCTCTTATCTAAAGTCTTTTTTTTTAAGAATATGAACGTACTTTATTAATAACAGCCTTTACAGCATCATTCTCTGCACGCTTTTTAACCGGAGTCCTACATTTATTCTTTTTCTAACTCATGGCGTGCTATGTTGTCATTCACGGTCAACTATTGTTCATCTATTCGTTTGTTTATCTGGAATTTTTTCAACCTGAAGCAGAAAGACAAAGTTCATAATAATGTATTATAGTGCTTTTAGGAGGTATGATGAATGTGGTATCATTTATTAAATAGCAATTAATAACTGAAAATATAGGTGATGTTTTTCAAACGTTGTTATATAAAATGCCATTACATTTAAATGAAATAACTACTCATTCTTTTTGAATAATATCGCCCTATTCTAGGAGAATTGAATATCCACCATAACCATTTATTTCCTATGAATCCTTTCAGAAATCGTAAATCTGTATACAATGCCTTTTTATTTCCTTTTCATTGTTCCTCAAAGTCTATATCCATTAGTAAATCTCCTACTATATTGGAGCTGAACGATGGCCGAATGGTTAGGGTACTAGCCTTCGGAACCGGAGTTCGTGGGTTCGAATCCCACTATGGCATGGATGTTCGTAGCCGTTCGGAATCGGCTTTAAGCAGTAGGTCCCGGTCTCGTTAGCCCTCGAGTTGCAAAAAGTAGACCGTAGAACTCCAAAAACCAAACCTACTATATTGGAATTTACTACAGATGTGAAAAGAAATTTACGGGCATTTGTTTTAGTTTGGAGCTTTACGGTCTACATTTTGCAATACGAGGGCTAATGAGACCGGGACCTACTGCTTAAAGCCGATTCCAAACGGCTACAAATATCCATGCCTCTGTGGGATTCGAACCTACGAACTCCGGTTCCGAAGGCCAGCACCCTAACCGTTCGGCCATCGTTCGGCGAAATTTGCGGGGAAGCTGGGAAGTATGAGATGCAAACTTCAACTTTAACAAGGCATAATAAATCAGCTATTAATGTTAGGTTTTTAATTTTTTTCATTGCTTACTTTATTAACTATATTCTTATTAACAGTATAGTTTTATACGATAATGCAAAACCTTTGATCCACGGTATAGCATGGAATGCAAAGTTAGCACATGTTAGGCTCAAATAAAAGGGGAATCTCAGTTGTTTTTAAAAGTCACTGGGTTCTCTAACCAAGGACATATTTATAGGGGGAAATTTAGGGGTCTGGACCTTCCCCGAAATATTTTGAATGTATACATTGCAATATTTTTTAAAACTTATTAAAATTTGAATACATTACTAGTTTTTTATGCAAATGTTAATAGATGGTTTTAAACCACTAAAAAAGTAAAACATTTCTTCGCAGTAGAACTGGTCACGAGAGTTAACACAAACAAATTTATCATTACTTCGGTACATATAGGTATATTTATAAATGTAAATGAAGGCTTTAACAAGCTCACTTTAAAAGCTAGAAGAATTAATTTACTAATCTAAAAATGTAGTTCATAAATTTTGATTATGCTATTCTGTTTTCGAATTTTGTTGGCATAAGAAATGTGTTTACACACTTACATACGTAAGGCACATAAGCTCATTTTTATTGTTCCTCAAAATCTATATCCATTAGGAAATTTCCTATTACATTGGAATTTACTACAGATGTAAAAAGAAATTTAGGGTAAAGCGGGGAAATATGAGATGCAAAATTCAACTTTAACAAGGCATAACAAGTCAGCTATTAATGCTAGGTTCCAGAAAAATCCTTCCTTTTATCCAGAAAAATAAAAAAAATATGTCCTTATTCTTTTTCCAGTATTTTTTTTCTTAATTTTTCAGGAAATTTCTTCAGTTCGTATGGTAAATACTTGAGCGTAAATTAAATGTGATCCAGTATTTACCAGGCAAATTTAAACCTGGCAGAAACTTAAAGCATAAGAAAGAATGTGGTTGCAAATATATTTTTCAAGAAAATTATATTTTCAGTCACATGAAATCACGTACAGCGTTGCTGATCTGTCTTATTATATCCGTTGCTGATCCGCATTTATGTAAGCATACAAACTATGTGTTGGGAAAACTAAAAATTTAAAAGCAAATTCTGCTTTACAACATGACGTCATTGTGAGTTAATGATATTCATCCAATGCACTTAACTATCAGCCACTAGTATTTAACAGTAACAGAAAGCTATATGCAAATTTTCGACTGAAGCATTGTATTTAACCCCTTAATGCACAGTTTTTTTTGTTTTGTTTTGTTTTTAAGCCGGCCAAAAAAAATCATTTTTTTATGTAAAGATTACAATTTAGAAAGCAAATATATATTGAAAAATGAGCTAATCAATCAGAATCTGAATACGCTGAATACGGAAAGCGGTTCACAAGAAAGAGATAAGTCGTAAGTGATAAGTAGAATATATATATATATATATATATATATTATACTTGAATAAGTAAGTGTTATAGCTTACAATCCCATGTAAATGATAAATATCAATAAAGCGATTGGTTTTTTTTTCACATTGCTATTTTTAATTCTCAATTGCATTCGAGTAGGAAAAATTATAGCAACATAAAGTACAACGCCGCTCGAATTGTCTCGAGTGTGCACAGTTTGGCCAGTTTAGCGCGTTCGAGTTAACTCCAGCGTGCACGTTAAGGGGTTAAGATCAGTTTTACTTTACGATTATTTCTAACTTAACTTAAGCTTTTGCAGGATAACCTGGCCTGCTACTTTTCATATCCTATGTTTTACTTTTATGCTGTAGTTACTGCATGTTTTATTTTTATAGAATTAAAAAAAGTTTTTAGTTAAAGTGATTTAAAGTGAAGCAGTTATTTTTAAACCATTTCTATGGAAAGCAAATACTTTATCTATCCACTGACCCCTCTGCAATTTTTAGAACTTTTTGGAAAATTATTAGCGATTAATTGACCAATTTTCCATCACTATGTATATATATATAAAACTTATGTATGAAATTTGTGTATGTGCGTATGTGCAATGATTTTTTATATAAAATTAAACGGTCACTGTTCTTTGGATTAAGTCTTTGGTACCCTCCCAGAAAAAAAAAATTGGCTGAATTGAGAATGTTGCTCGCTCAAAGGAACAGAACATCCGTTTGCGTACTTTCCCCTTTTATTTATATGTTACTTACATTGGCTTTGCATTTTATGCGATTTAGTTGTTTTTCATATATCCTAAACATTATTGTCAGCTTGAAGGCAAAACTGTTTCAAGTGTAACTCAAGAACTTATCTCTCCAAACGGGGTAATGCATAGCTATCTTCCAATTGCCTTTGCTGTAAATTGATTATTTGATGGGTCAAATGCAGGAGAAAAGTCCAAATAATTTTTTTCTTTTTAAAGTTTTGGCATCAGAAAGAAAACCAAAGCGTTCTGGTGGAGTGGTGTGTCGTAGGGATTCAGCAGTGAATCTAACCACGGACGGCTCAAGAGTGTGCTGCTCCCCTGAGCATTTTTTCTTCGCCCTATAAATTTGAAATTTTAAAAATACTTGGTTTGTTGATGAATATGGATCATTTGAAAACAACTCTCCTCAATACCAATTACAACATTTCAAATTAAAAACACATTAGCTACTTAGTTTTATTTTCAATGCATATTTTAAAAAAACTTCATTTTTAAGCACACAATGACATTAGAGCTTAAATTCTGATACAACAGATATTTTTAACCTTGGAAGTAAATTTTTGAGTGTCACTGTGAAAAGTGTTACTGTTTGTGTTTCACTATACTTTAATCTTTCCAGTTAAGTTGTTTTCATAAATTAGATGTATACGGGGTGTTGGGATATGGATATCCAATTGCAAGGAGATATATGAAAAAAGGCGAATATCAGAGACTGGGTAAAGGGATGTTAGAAAATAAATGGTTTGGTTTCGTTTGGAGCACTAAGGTCTATTTTTGCAACACGAGGACTAACAAAGGGCTGGACATGATGAGAGTGAAATACAGAGAAAAAAAGGAATCTAAATTACAGGCATTCTTCGTTGTCCTAATTTCGCAAAGACTGGAAAGGGAAAAAGGAATAAAAAAACTGGACAGCTGAAAGAAAAGGGAATCTCCATGAATTTAGGGAAAACAAAGATATCCCACCCCAACCCTTAAATGAGAAAGATAAAAGTAAAAAACACTCTGGAGGGCGCCCGCTTTTTGATAACGCCCCTGGTGTGCTGTAGCCAAAAGTCGTACTTGGCTATAACAAAATACCATAAAAAGTAAGGCAGATTCTTTAATTTTTTTCACTTCTCTTGAAAGCTCACTTCACTCTAACTGATTTTTAGGGTTGGCGTGATTTAAATCAGTTGATTTAAATCATGATTTAAATCTTGATTTAAATCAGTTGATTTAAAAAAAAATCATTGATTTAAATAATTTTTTTTCACTTCTTTTAAAACCTATATTCCAAAGACAGGAGAACTGGGAATCAGTCAGCACAGTAATACCAATAAGTAAATAAGTGTAAATAGATAGCATGTCCTTTCCAAGAATTTAGGGGTTATTATCAGAAAATATGTAGCAGGGGTAGTACAATGATTGATTATGACTGGTTGAATTCATTTTATCTAATGGGAGGTAAAGAGAGTATTACAGAACTTGAAATCCAGTTTGTCTACCAAATAACAACAGCCGTGGCTTCGTCTGCTGGAATGGAAAGATAGTTTTTTTCTTCTTTTGGTATTGTTCATTCTAGCCTTCGTAACCAATGAGGAGTGGATAAAGTATCAAAGCGAGTGATTTTATTGAAACAATTACATCCATAATTCGGTACTTTAAAAAATATTAAAATAATTGTAATTTGTTTTTTTAAATAAATAGTTTGCGTTAAAAGAATATTTAATTTGTTCTTTTAATTGACATCTTATTGAGTTTGCACTATCCAATTACAAAATAATAGAATGTATTTAGATTAAAATTTATATATTTAAGTTTAGGTAATCAGTGTGCAGAATATACTAGATAGATAAAATGTTACTTCTTATAACAAACTATTCTATATATATTGCAAAAAAACATAAAAACAACAATTAAAATTAGTATTCAGAAAAAAATCAAAAAAATCCGATTTAAATCAAAAAAATCTGATTTAAATCAAATAAATCTGATTTTTTTGATTTTTTTTAAAAAATCATGATTTTTTTTCCAACTTTGCTGATTTTTAAAGCTCGTGATATGGGAAAAATTTGTATAATTTTCTTTTTACAGAGATTGTAGATTTTCTCCGTGGCAGTGACTTGCTGACGTTTTCTTTCATCAGTGACGGTTACGGGTCAGGAAAAGGTTTCGACATTGAAATATTGCAAGTACCAGACTCTTGTTCGTCTCCACCAACTTCTGCACCTAGACCATCGGGCTCGGGTAGGTATTTTATCATTTATTTTAATCAAATAACCTTTTTCAAATAAGAAGTTACAGTAAGATTTGTTATTCTCTGCATTCAGTCATAGCCGATAAAGTCAATTTTTTCTTTGTTTATCACTATGGACTTACTATTATGGGTTTGTCTGTCATCGAAAAATACTTCTTGTTTCTGCAATAAATAAGTTTTCAGCTCTATCTCGAGCATTAAAAAGAGGCGGGGGTAATGAGTAATCCTCCGTTGGGCGTTTAAAGATAAGTGTTTTTCAGAAAAATTTTGCATACACGACAATTGGGATTTTGACTCTCAGCTATTTATAAATATTAAACTTAAGGATTAAGTAAAAAGGATTATAAATATCATCTGTTTCATGGTAATAAAGCAAAATGGGATATCCCACATGGGAAATTAAGTTTTTAAGGTTCCTTGTACACCTATTGGATGGTTGAATGTTCTTAGTTTGTGGTTAATACGTCAGCTGTCAAAGATGATATTGAGAGTCCGTTCACATGCACCAAAATCATATTTTCAGTTTTATGGTTTTAAATTATTTTTTCCTTATATGATTATTTAAATATATTACTTTAACCAATAAGTAAATTCTCACGAGTAAGCTTATTAAAACTTCAACATTATACAGTGGACTCCGCTTAATGTGGTCGCGGTTATTGTTATCAATCGCTTATTGTTATCGAAATCACTTGGACCGGATTTTCTCTATTCATTCAAATTATCGCTTTATGTGATCGTTACATCGGGTAATGTTATCAGTTTTCGAACTAACTGGCAAAGGAATATTCACAATGTATTCAGAAGGAACCCAATCTTTTCTTACCTTTCGCTCCTGTTTTAATTTCGGAGAATTCTCCCTCCTCCATCTAGCGAAATGGAGAATTATCACAGGAGTGGGAAAATACACGTTCCTGGAACTTTTTCAGAAATACGCACACCCTGCTGGTGGTGAGTGGTTGTCAGATAAGCAGAAGGCAACACATTCTTATAGGAACTGAGAAGGAAAGTATTCATAATTTATGCCTTTCTCGCTTACATGCATCTTGTCGATCTGGAAGCCAGAAAGCGAAATGATTTAACATTAACACAAAAGATCGAAATTTTAAATAGTTATGACAGGTTATCAAAAAAGAGTCAGCACAATGCTGCAGCTCAGTTAAACATTTCTCAGCCTCCGAATTGCATTGAAAGTGTTGAAATGTGGAGTACAACACCGCTCCGATGACTTTAAAAAACATTATGATTATCATGTTTAACAGAAACATTATATCAACGAGCTTCTTAGAAAAAATTGTAGACAGTCAACAATTGATCAATTTTTTTAGTTATGTATAATTCTTATGTTTTAAAGGATAATATAAAGTACATAAATATAAGGTGAGTTTCTCATTTTATTTTGAAATTTAGTACTTGTGAATTAAAAGGGGAAGTAAATTTATCTAATTTTGAATATAATTTATTGTTATCAATCGGTTATTCTTATCAAAATCACGGTGTCCCAAACTGATCACAATAAGCGAAGTCCACTGTATAACAAAAATAAATTTTCTTTGTGCTCAAAATATATTGCGAAAAGGGTTATTACCATATTGTGGTCTTGTTAATAGGGTAATTTATGGTACCAAATTCACTTCTCTGGCGACCTCTGACGTCCTTATGACGCCGAAATAGCTTCTCACATATCGCGACCGCAATATGGTAGCACCCTAGATATGTTTTGTGTTCAAAACATTTAGTTATTATATACACATTTTAGAAATAAATTATTCATTTCAGTACACTGGGGAGCATTACTTAAATTATTCAAGTACGCTAAACACTCAAACATTGCATTTAAGATGGCAATACCTCAAGCTCAATGAGATTTAGGTAATGCGATCAATAACGAGTTACCTCGATCTTTGCGAACCACGCGTAATCTCGTAAATGGCAGCGAACGTGTTCAGTATCAGAATTTTATAAGTTTTTAACAGGAAATATAGCTGCAAGTACGAACAGCCATCTTCTCAGAAATTAAAGCTGAAAGTCTGAAGCAAACGCTCGTTTTTCTTTTATCTCCTCAGCGCGTTGAATTCGATTCATATTTGAAAGCCAGACTCGTTCTCCTAGAGTCTTCCTCTTTGCGGTTTCACTTCAGTAAATGTCTTTTTCACTCCTTAAGCATTCTGTGTTTTCTCTTTCACCCGAGACACAAAGAGTTCAGAGTTTGTAGGTTTTCAGGAGAGTCCGTTTCCTGTTGTCGCGTGACGAGGATGTTTCGTTTGCTATCTCGTCAGCACATCTGGCTGGAAACTCTATTCTAATTATTGTGAAGAAAAAAAAATATTTTAATGAGGATGGCATAGTAAATGGCGCAAGCACGAATGTTCTCAGCTTGAGACTATTCTGCAATGCCCAAGTCTTAAAACTCCTAATGAGACTGATCCAGATGAGAAGAGAGCATTCAATATTACGTGAGAAGTAAATTAATGGTCGTCATGCGACGAAATATGAAAGTTATTCTATGCACTTATTTCCCATCAATATGTGTCAAGTTCACGTGTTTAAATTACCAAACGCCAGTTGAAGATGAAATGGAGCTTGAGGTGTTTGATATATGGAGCTTAAGTATGATTTAATAACAAGAGAAAATTATTCTAATTTGAGAAGACCTAGGTATTTTTCCTTTTTAAAAAAAAGCAGCTTGGATTGCGAATATTTTCCGTACAAATGGTATTGCGCCATTTCAGGAAAGTGTCGCAGCACTGAAAGTCTTATATGAGCTGCGAATTCACACTTGTGATACATGAGAAAGTAAACTATGGAAACTCCATGCAGCGAAATCAACCGATTTAGCCTGGAATCTAAACCATGACTGACCGGGCAATACGATCTCTCATATGAAAAGTAGCAATTTTTGAAAACCGGGGGGAGAAAGATATTAAATGTCGAGTCAAGGGGGGGGGGGTGATACCACATTTTTTGGGGTGATGAGTGGGGGGGGGGGGGGGGGGGGGGGGGGGGGGAGGGGGGGGTGGGGGGGGGGGTGGGAGAGGGGGGGGCCCTCCTCCCTTAAGACCTTGTCATACGTTAACATGTATGTGTTACTTTATGTTTCTTTTTACTACGGAAGAATGTGTAGATCTCTTGTGTTATAGGGAAAATCTTTCAACCGATTTATTTCAGTTCAGGTAAACTTGTAATAAGAGCTTTAACTCTACTTCTTTTTCAATACATACATGTAGACGTGGGTTAAGGCATTTAATTTTTCTGTATGATCCTGAATAGAAATCTCAACTTTGGTTATGTAATTTGTTAAGGAGAAAATTTAAAACGATATGTTACATATTTTACCATCCATAAATTAACAGTAGGACCGTTAAACATTTTGTAACTACATAAATAATTGTTGCAATAAAAATTAATAAGTCAGTAGAATAATATTATATTTACTTTAGTCAATGTAATATTTGTTTCAATTACAAATTTTGCTAATCCCCTATGGTTCGGCTACACTTGTTCTATAGTTCACCCCTAATAACAAAATAGCAAGATTCGAAGAAATTTTAGAAGTTATAAAGTAATTTTTGTATTTAATAGACATTTCCATTCAAGACAAAGTTAGGTCCAGGGCCTGTTTATTCATAAATCCTCAGCATGCCTTTCAATCAATTTGTACAAAATATAACAACCTACTTTACACGAAACAATGAAAAAGTTTATAAGTATCAAAAAAATATTTGACATTTATTTTTATAATTTTTAATAAGAATAAAAACTATAATTTGCTTTTACATAACTTTTTGCGTAAAGTTTCATGAAATATTCCTTGAAGAATTAGAGAAATTTTGGCAGATATATAATAAAAAATTTTATTTGATACTAGGACCCGATAAAGACAAAATTGGGCCCACGGCCTAATGTTTATTTGGGTCCTACACCTGAGGTTCAGTATAAAGTTCAATCAATTTATACTAATTATAACAACTTTCTTTACGCAATTCAATGTAGAAGTTTATAAGTACCAAAAAAGTATAAATTTTCAATAAGAATAAAAACTATCATTTGCTTTTATATAACTTTCTAAGTAAAGTTTCATGAACTATTGCTTGAAGAAAATTAACCAGAAGGTTTTAAAGTTTTGTTAAGTAAATAACTTAACCCTTTAACGCCCGGATATTTCTGATGACTATATATTAGTAAATACCTAACATAGAAGCTATTATAGACACCTGGAAGTAAAACAAAATATGAAATTTAAGCACCTTTAAATATGACATCAAGTCATCATTAGTGAGGAGGTGTCATTTTAAAACATAATAAGATGTCATTAAAAAAAGGAAAACTTCGTGATAAACGATTTATTTGCTATCATATATGGGAAAAGAACTGAAAAGAGATGATTTATTACAGATATGGCTATTTGCCCTGATTTCGACCGGTGTAAGTTCAGAATACCGGTCATAATAAGTTCCTATTCTAAGCTTGAAAATCATAAAATGCTGATCAAAATGACAAAATTGTAGATAAGATTATATTTGAAAACTTGGGAGATTATTTATAAGATTAATATCTATTTCCATTAAAAAGGAAGAATCGTTTCAAGAATACAAAAACTCTACAAACCATTTTTTGACTGTCCTTAAATGAGGACGCTGGGCGTTAATGGGTTAAGTTATAAAATTTTAAAACAAAACTTTGAGGCCCTAAAAATCAGAAAGCCCAGGTTTACGGTCCAGTTTGCCCGTGTTTGATATTATTTGATATACGTTTATGTTTGCTATAACATCTTCCTTTATGTACCCAGGTGTGGGTGAGCAGTGCGACCAAGAAGTGACTTCTGTGACCGGCCACTTCACATCCCCTCGCTTTCCGAACAATTATGGTCCCAACGAGCGATGTCGGTTCACCATTCGGAAGGTCGACCCGTCCGTGTGCAGCGTGGAACTGGACTTCAGAAGATTTGAACTGGAGTACAGCGGAACGCGATGCAGCAAGGACTACCTGACGCTTCCCAGTCTTAACAGGCTGTGTGGCACCATCAGCGGAAAGCGTACGTATTTTGTCTATCTTTTCCTAGATAAAGACATTTGGTATGCAGCACCACGCGAGCAACGAAGGGCAGAAAACGAACGCCGTCCGTTTTATTACTGGAACGTTGGCACACATTTCAATATGTATCTTTAGCAATCTGCATTCACAAGGATTTTACCCTTTCGTTTTTGTGTGCTAGCTAAGATACGGCAAGATGCGTGCGACTGTCGCTTACTATATCGCATACACGAGGCTTCAAAACAGGGTGTACAACTTTGCTTTCATTAAATCCTACAGACGTGGTAGATAGTTGGCAAGAAACAGGTGATCGGATGACAGGTGATCTATTTTCCTAGAAAATATCATCCATTTCTTTCATCTCATCTTGAACTTGAAATCAGTATAACTTGACTTTATTGAAGTAAGAAAAGAGCATCTTCCTAATTGGCTGCATTAATTCACTATTCTATTTTAGAACAGAACAACCAGTGGCTTAGTGACGATAAATATCGCTCAGGACAATCAACATCTCCTTCCCCTCTTCTGACGTACGCCATGGCTTGTACCGTTCAGTTGGTCATGGTGTTATTGTGTATTGCTTTCTAATTTAAGTGATTCTTAATTTTTAAAATATTACATCCTTACTTGTTCGTCTTGATCCAAAGCATAGATTGAAGACTACGGTTGATATGTCGTCTATTGACTTCTTATAACATATTACAAAATTAATCTTGCTAAACTAAAGATACGAGTTTACTGTAAATAAACAGTTATTAAGTTAACAGTTATTCATTTTAATTTAAGTAAATTAAAATGAAGTTTTATTAACACATTGTGTGCGGGTACATTTCGTAGCGGAATTGTACCCGAAGCGGGCGTTTTACGAGTAAATTTAGTTATTCAGTTAAATCTCAATAGATCGAAAATTATTTAATTTTTAACCAACTTTTCGTATTTTATATTGAAATATATAAACAAATATATAAATATAAATATATATATATATATATATATATATATAATATATAAATATATATATAAATATATATATATATATATAATATTATTTTCGCAGGGATAAATAAGAAGTTATTTTTACATCTAAATTGATTTTTTATCAACCTTCCCATTCTGTGGTTCCGCATCAACTGATGTCAAAACTAGTTTTTATTTGACTAAATTTTTCCAGAATCTATGTAGTAGACAAGAACATTCGACTTCGTTTTCCTGTATGTATCGTTATTTTTGTACCCACAAAGAAACCATGTTGTTATACTAACCGCTACTAGTATGAGACCCGCGCTCAAGTATCAATCGTCAGAAAACGTAGTAATACTTGTCCCGCGCTCAAGTATCAATCTTCAGAAAACCTACTAGTACGTATCCTGCATACAATGTGTTAAAACGATTCTTTATAAAAATTTTATACATGGCTTTAGGTATAAATGACAAAAAAAAATAAGCGCGTGCTAACATAGTTTTTCTTTTATTCGACTATCCTGAAGTTTGTTGAGTGCGCTAGATGCTAGGTGCTAGGTGGTGCTAGAAATAGTGGCTAGATGGAATAAGTTCTACAACTCATGACTTTCGAAAAGTATATTTTTTGAGTTGACAGATCTTTGTCTTCGGAATTATACAAGGTGGTCCAAAATTTTTGAACGCATTTTATATTCAGGGGAGGAAAAAAGAACAAAAAGGGTACTACATTTTTATCTTTTATTGGAAAGACATTTTAAAACCATTTTACATAACAAAATTTTAAACATTAAATAACTTCCACGCGAGCTCCACTTGGGGCTCTCAAATTATCCAGCTAATACTAAATTTCCCACCAATTGTTTTGAAACATTTCAGCAGGTGTTCCTCCAATGGCTTAGAGAATCTCCTTTTAACACATTGTGTGCGGGTACATTTCGCAGCGGAATTGTACCGGGAGCGAGCGTTTTGCGCGTAAATTTAGTTATTCAGTTAAATATCAATAGATCGAAAATTATTTAATTTTTTTAACCAACTTTTCGTATTTTATATTGAAATATATAAACAAATATATAAATAGAAATATATAAATAACAACCATAAGATTTTTGTAAACAAAAAATATATATTTTTAGTGGATAAATTTATAATAGTATCGTAAATATGAAAAATCAAATAGAAATAGTAGTATATAGTTTTAATTTTTTTCCCGTTCTGTGGTTCCGCATCGACTGATGTAAAAACTAGTTTTTATTTGTCTAAATTTTTCCAAAATCTATGTAGTAGACAAGAACATTCGGCTTCGTTTTCCTGTATATACCGTTATTTTTGTACCCAAAAACAAACCATGTTGTTACACTAACCCGTACTAGTACGTGTCCCGCATACAATGTGTTAAGTCTGCGATGTTTTGGAACTTGAGTTGAATACACTCGTGTTTATCCTAATCCCAAAAGGAAAAGTCAAGGGCTGTAGTGGCCTGGTGTCTTTCTATTTTTTACATTTTCCAATATGTTGTAACGAATTCACGTTACATTAAATTTCCAGATAGAGACTTATCTGCGACCGTGAGAAAACCCGGCATAACGTAGAAATAGCAAACGTGCCTTTTGTGAGCACTTGAACTGAGCCCTTTTTTTAACCTAGAGAAAGAACGCTGTTTCGCGCAGAATAGGATGCTGAATAGAGGATTCTTAACACCGAGGACCATCTCAATCATTCTGTCTGAGAAATTCATTGGGATGCTAGAGAAGTGTTTCCAGTGTTCGTTTCAATGGCACCCCGAAGAAAGACTCTCACACGACAGCAATCCTCTACATTGTAAGGGAAGCAGCAATACTTTCCTCCAAGGGTTTGTCCCGAGACATCGATTAATGATCGGCGAGATTGCTCCCGATTACTGCAAACTTCCCTGTCACCTGCTGGCGAGAGAGTTTACACGCGCTTTCCTCACCACGTCATCAACCAGCTGTCCGATCAGCTGAGATGGACATTTCGCGGTCAAACGACGGTATAAAAGACCAGAGTTCGAGGCCCGGAGAGAATTTTTGGCCGGTCGAGTCTCCTCATCGGCCCAGAACGTCGAGGGAGCGACTGAGTGTCCTCCCCCCCCCTTTTTTTTTCTTTTAGGAAGTTGATTCCTGCAACGATCATCATTTTCATTTGTAGATATTCATTGTTTCATCTGTATTAATCATAATTTCAACGTTGTGTTTCTAAATAAATATCATTAGTCTGTACGTAGGCCTCCGCTTTCCTTTTTCGGGCTCACTTAGAGCCCCAGTACGCTACAATGTACATGACTTTCATATCCTTTCTTAAGAGGACCAATATAAATTTTTCGCTGCCGGGGCTTCAATCGATATTAATCTGTCTCTGGGAATAGATTATTTCGGGTACGTTCTGTTACATAATTTTACTTCATGCGTGAAAAGCTGATAAACCTGGCTTAAGATTGAAAAGATGATAGGCAAGTACTCTGCTGAATTTACTGCTTTGAACAAGCAAAATTAGAGAGAGAGACAATCTAATAAAAGAGATAATTAAAGTAAAATTTGTCTAGCTGTTCATGCAGTACGAAAATTGAACTTAAATGTAACTTTTAATAACTTCGTAGTTATTTAATAAATGAAATGGATTTTAAAATGAAACTGAACAGGTACTATCAATTTCCTATAGTTTGATTTTTTTTAAATATCTAATTGAAAAAGTTTAGCAGATTAAAAGTTATGTTTCGCTGAGTTTAATAATAAAATATAAATTACACTGTATAATATGGAGAATATTGAATTTTTTTTATTTCACCACGTGTTAAATTTTAAAATTTTAATTTTGAAAACACTAAGTAACTGTATGTATAATCGTTTTTAATTACTGAAATTACAATTCATTATTTTTTATTGTGCCTCAGATATAAAATTTATTTATGAATACATCGTTCTCTTAAAAAAAATAATTCGTTTGTCTTTAACGCAGAATTAATGGATCTCCCGAAAGACAGCGACTACGTCAATTTGTATTTCGTGAGCGACAGTTACGGTACTGGACTTGGATTTGACATCCACGTAACTCAGCTGTTCAATACATGCGAAGGACATGGTTCTCAAGGTAAGGCATTCGTTTATTCATCCATCAGAAATTTTGACACAAAACGGTGAACCCCTAGACCTCCTCATTCAGTTCATTGCCTTGTTAAAAAAATATCAAAACTAATTTCAAATGAGTATAGAATATTCGACAAATTATGGATTGCCAATTTAAAATGTTTACTACATAGCTTGAATACTTAATAAGATACACTGAACATAAGTTAATTTAAATTAGTTTTGATTTTACATTTATTAATCGGAAGTGGCTGTATGACTTCGGCTGAGACAGCGTAGGAATTCCCTTATTGATCAGAACTTCTCGTACTAGTATTTGGATCTGAAGCCTACGATCATTCCACCTAATGAAATGGGAATCTAATCTTAAAACCGATTCAAAAACAGCTATGAATAATCAACACAGCGGGATTAGAATCCATGTACCACGTGCAGAATTATAACTGTGTGTCCTTGTGAATTCCGACAATAAAATGAACTTCTCTTAATGACACTTCTCTTAAGTTCAAAAACGCTGCACTCGAGTGCAAAAGTATTTTTGATTAACTATTATATCATGGACTTTGGTTTGATTTTGTCTGGAACACTATGGTCTATATTTTTGTTACTCGAGGGTGAATGAGACCTGAATCTACTGCTCAAAGTCGATTTGGAATTACTACAAACAACCAGGTTAGCACTGGGATTTGGGTACTGAAGAAAAATGCCCTACTCATTCGGCCATCGTTTGTAGTTCAGCATTGTAGTTCCCTAACAGAATAACATAAATAAAGCCTTTCCTGAATTTTTATAATCCTCAGAAAGAAGAGTTTTTCTTGATTCTGTAACCTTCTCTATCTACAAATCTTTTTAGCGAGGTATGTTGGTCCCACCTATTTATTTTGCAAAGAAGATGTTTTCGGCGTCGAATCCAACATGTCAGGATACTAACTTGACACATTAGGCCATCACACTATGCCCTCTCAGTCCTCCTTCCTTTTCAGTAACATAGTAATTTAATTTTACTATACAAAAATAAGGGACACGTATTCCAATTCGTTTCATTTATTTTCTCGTCTTTTTGACCATGATGACCAAATAACTCGAGTGGCTTAGCCCTCGTGTTATAAAAAGTAGGCCGTAGCCCTCCAAATCAAACTCGAGTGGCTGCAATCAGAACAAGAGCGTTTATGTGCCACTCCTAGACCCTACTCTTGGGTTAATCTTTGTAGCCACTGTAAGCTAAGCACAAAATTTGATCTCCCTTTTATGAGTCATGAAAGAGTTAAATGTTGGATTTATCGATATCGAATGTAATTAAGATATGTTGTCATTGTAGAAGAACCCACGTTTGTGACCAACACTCCTCTGTGTGATAGAATGACAGAAAACAACCAAATCTTACTGAAGAACCAAAAATGAGCTCATTGGAAATAAGTGAAGCTAACTACTAATGAATAGGGACGGCGTATTAAATTTTCCATTTATTGAGCAGAATCTTATCTAAGATCCAACAGTAAAAAGGAAACAAAGACTCCTGAAGAGGAGTTTTCTTCAAGCCATTACGTTCTGTTAAGTAATTGCATGATGTTTTGAATCTATTTTACTTAATTTTACTTTTCAAGATCAAAATCAAACTATTGCGGTTTAAGTGATTCTTATTTAACAACTTGTGGTTACATAATATTAAGATAAAACGAAATTTCCTCTTTGTAGGTCCTTGCGATCAAGAAGTAGGTACCTTCACTGGACGCTTTACATCCCCAGGATATCCTTCGTCTTATCCACCAAGTCAGCGTTGCACTTTCAGCATTCACAGAGCCGACCCGACGGTGTGTGCTGTAGAACTCAACTTCCTCAGCTTCGACGTCGAATACTCTCGAGATCAGTGTTCTAAAGATTTCTTGATGATGCCAGACAGAACAAGACTGTGTGGGCCTGTGTCAGGAACACGTAAGTATAACTTACATAATTTAATGTCTGGAAAAATAACCAAAAGAGATTTTGACAAATAGTCTGTTGTCAAAACAAGAAGAAATTCAACGCAATACAATATAAGAAGCGGAAAGATCTTACCGGCATTTCCGATTACGTCCCTTCTTGTCGGTTCCTCGGGTCGGGCTATTTTTTTACGAATACTCTCATGGTTCTCTAAAATCCCCGTTTTGCCAATTAAATGCTCGATATTTTACTCGAAATGGGAATTTGTTACAACATTTAGAAGATGTATATGGAAATAACTAAGTACAATTAGAAAGTGTTAGGGAGCGAGATGCTCGTGTATTTACAGTTTTTTCTTTGCTGGAACTGTCTATGGTGGTTATAATTGGTTGCGGTCTGTTCTGCACATGTTTTATATACAGATAGATGTAAGAAACCCGGAATTTTGAAGAGGTGGGAATAAACCCGGGAATTTGGGGTAATAAACCCGGAATTTTGTGAACTTTGGGAAGAAATCATTTTAATAATATTTACATTTATTTTTTCAACAGTGGCTAGTTAAGAACTAGCATATTATTTCTAAGAGATTTTTTTTTACTTTTGGCAATATATATATATATATATATATATATATATATATATATATATATATATATATATATATATATTCAAGAAATAGTAGCAATGAGCATTTAAATGATTTTATGTAATTAATTACCCTGTTAGTCTTATCAAGCACATAACTGGCTGCTTCCATTTTAGTTGCTAATATAATAATTATAGACATTATTTTTGATCCCTTTTTTATGCAAATTGCTTTATGCTAAACTTTTCCCCCTCCTTTTATAATACAAAAATAAATATCTTTAAATTTAAAATAACAGTTTATTATTTTTTTGTAATGCATATATCATTTAAAGGTGTCATCAAATGACACTGTTGCATTTTGTGTCCAATTCCTACACACACATAATATATATATATATATATATATACAAACATACATACATACATATATATATATATATATATATATATATATATATATATATATATATATATATATAGAGAGAGAGAGAGAGAGAGAGAGAGAGATGTTATCCAAGAAAGATAATGATTTATGGGTTTTGTGACACTAGAATTGCCTAATATTTATGTAATAATAAAAATATTGGATATTTCTCAAAAGAAAATATACTCATACTTTCATGCTAAACATGATACCTTGCCAAATATAGTTAGTTAATCCCAATTATTCAATTTTTTTTTCATAGCATATAATAGTTAAATTTCATTAAACTATCAACTTTTGAGGTCTACAACAAAGACAGAAAAAATGGTGGTTCTCATTGAGTCATAGGAATTGGTGACTTCCAATTACTTCAAAATTCCCATGTTTTGGAAATTTTCAAAATTCCCTTCTCAAAAAACCCAGGTTTTTTCCACTGCTCACAACTCTAGTTTTATAACGTAATGGTCATTATAATTTAACTAAGGAAAACTATACAGTTTTCAATAATGTATTCTTCTAATGAACATTTAGGCAAGAAGACATAAATGCCTTAACCGATAAGTTTCAAATTTGTGTTGAATAGGCATAATAATTTATATTAAGTGGCATGCGAGTTTCATTTAATTAGGATTAGAGAATGACTCTCCTAATCCATTGTACATTGCTTGTACAAATACCTCAGATTCTTAAGCTCTCGTGGCTCTTGCATTTTAGACATGCTAATTATTTAACCAGATCAACAACAAAAAAACATTTTTGATGTTGTTGTTATTATAAAAAGATAATTGATTT
>CM063501.1:118021508-118124008 GCA_032207245.1 Pardosa pseudoannulata | reverse complement strand
GTGACACTCACTTCGAGAATCCATGTTCTGCGGCATGATCCAGTAGATATGATGCATTAGATTAGCACAAACTATAGAACTCATCAAGGTAGTCGGCCTGTTACGAGTTGCTACTACCTACTACTACAACCTACTAGTTGTCAAAACTACAACAGATAGGTATGATATATCCCAACGGATGGCCTAATATAGTATTTTATCTTAATATTTTATCTGTACACAGTACACAGGTACCGAAATGGGTATGTATTTCATTAGTACTTTGATGGTTGTTTGAATGGTTTAGAGCTCTACGGTCTACTGTTTTGCTCCACGACAGATAATAAGACCGAGGCCTACTACTTAAAGCCGATTCTGTACCGCTATAAATATCTATACCAGCAGTAGTATTCGTATCCACGAACTCTAGTATCGAAGAACAGCTCCTTACCCATTTACCCATTGTTTGGCATTACTACTTTTTACAGACAAACAGATTTTAAATCAAACAGATTTTAAAATTCATCTACGACAGGGTGGCTTGACTAAAGAATAGGGTATCCCCGCCGACTTGGTGATATTGGTTTAAGTATGGTCGCCTAACATTTTCTCCTGATCTAGCCGTGTCCAAACAATCTGTATCTATATTATAATTTATATGATAATTGCATCCGGCTCTCCTTGTGTAACTCTTTACTTATATATTAAAAGCACGCAATGCTTAAAAAATAGCTATAACAAACCATTAATAGTTCACTATAGCTGATTTTTTAATAATTTGGAGCTGTTGCCTTTGTAAACTGTTATGGGATTAATTGCCCATAAATATAAATGTCCGGTTTCCAAGTCGTTTTGTTTAATTAAGTATGAGTATATTATTCTATTACGATGGCTTGCTGTGTATTAATTAAAGTCGCCATAAAAAGCAAGAAATTCAATGTTTGGATGGATTACCTTTGCGTTTTAGTAAACATCGCCAATAATTTCGCCAAATTTGCCAAGGGGTACCCTCTTCTTAAGTAGTACAGACAGGGTCAATATTAGGGCGCTATTTAACTGATTGGATCTATCAACTGGTTGTTCTATCAAATTTTCTACATGAGGATTATTTAGAATTCAAAACCGATATGTCCTTCAAATATCCACCCTGAGATTCTGGGCTAGTATCTCAGGGTGTGATTCTAGCCCTGAACCTCAATGTGTCAGGTTCAAGCACTATCAATCGCCCAAAAAAATCAATGTATACGCAGACAATTTATACAATATAAATGCATAGATTAGAATATATGTCGTGGCATATGTAATGGATATTGCGAGTCGATATATTCTTATAACATATTCAAACATTTTGATGCCATACTTTCTCGAGAAATATTGTTATACTATTACATAGGTCTGCAAACTCCATGCATGTAACCTCATAATTTTGAGTAAATAAATGTGGAGTCTTTTAACCAATGAGTTTGGCAGCGCATGCTTGCTTGCGTGGCACTTCATTAGCTGAGATGGATATCTCCACCTAAGACCTTTGGGTTGCCATAAACCCCTTTGAATTGGCAACAGGGGTGGGAATTAAGTAAATAAAAAGTAGGCAGACAGTAGCTGTGGGTTTGGATATCTTCTCGCTTGTATGTCGGCAGGTGGGAGAGAGGTACAGAATCAGGATCATTATCCTCCTCAGGATATTCGAAATTAAGAAAAATCTCCAGTGTGGTATCAGAAAGCTTCACAGCCTTCAGGGTAGGCGTCCCGCTGAGAGTTTTTAAATGCCAGTAAATTGTATCACGATATTCGTAAACTAGACTCATTCTTTAAACTTCTATCTTCTTCTTCTCCTCACATTAGATTGCGGTGGAGAAATATCCAGTTCGGCAGGACGCCTCACGAGTCCCGGATATCCCCGTTACTACACATCAGGACTACGATGCCAGTACAAGATCCGCCGACCAGAGCCCAGCACCTGCACTGTGGAACTCGATTTCCGATCTTTCGATATCGCCAACAGCGCGGGTTGCAGCGAAGACTACCTGCAACTCCCGGACAACAGCAGACTATGTGGGAGCCAAACCACTGCAAGTGCGTGAGGAAACCTACGTTTTGTGTTCTTGAAAATGTATTGCGTAGTGGAGAAATATTTATTATAATTTATCCTAATTTGTTTCCTCCAGTGCTGCAAACTGTATCTTTAACTCGGCTTCGAACAATCGCTTAATACTGGCACGAAAGTAGTTACGTAGTCACGAGGGTGCTTTAATTCCTTTCGGCCATTACGATGTAGACTATTGGCCGGCATTAAGATACGTGGGGAAAGGTAATACATGTATTTGATTACATAAAAATAACTCTTTGCGAAACAACCATTCTCACGTGATCCCGATTGCGCATGCTCTAAATTATTAACTGATATTTATTTCTCTATTTTAGAAAAGAATTAGATATATCGTCCTATACTTTTTATGCATTACAGTAATAATCGTTTACGTAAGACAGTAATTTTGTGGGGAAAGAAATTTGTAATACTGTATTTCTTAACCTCTCCACATGATCAGATCTGGTGTTCAAATTGGTACTTCGTGAGTGGGTTTTATTATCTTTCTTGATAGACTGTCGTTGCATCAGACATCTGATGTATTCCGTCATTTAAAGCTCATACATTTAATATTTTAATGAAGTACATAGATCATAAACAAAAAAAGGGACTAAATCTATCAGATGAATCAGTTTACTTACCAATCCCAATAATCTAACTGTCGACCTGAATGTTAGATATAATTAATGAACAAATAAAAAAAGCACATATTCATTCAAAGCTATGCATATGCGTAAATATGCGAGAATAATTAAACAATATTTGGAGATGATATATTGTTACAAAATTTACATTTGTGAGAACATAACTTCTCAAAAGAATCTTCTGTTCTGGTCTTTGACGAACAGAGGCTGATATCCCCTCATTCAAGAGAGAAACCAACATGCAGCTCTCAAGTTTTCTTTTGGAAACCTAAAAGATGTCTCTATTATTCAGTGGCATATCAAGCATAACTGGCCTCATGTCACGATATCCCCTTCCCAAGAAATACATATTATTATAATATATAAAATATACAATTCAGTGCCTCTCTGTGAGAGACTGACACTCTTGACTCTTCACTACGCCAGTACCATTATCCTCCATTTGGCGACTTTGGAAGACAATATCCTTACATGTCAAAGAAACTTTGAGAAAGCTGTTTACCAGTATTTTTCTTGATTGTACATTCATCTCAGACATTACAAAAATACTCGCTTTCAGTCGGATTCAGTCTGGATCGATTGCGAGGTAGAACAGAGCTCATTGCGATTGACACGGGGAAGTTATTGCTAATTTAAGATAGCCCGAAAACTGATATTTTTCAGATATATATGCTGAACATTTTATGCGTATTCCAGTGTCTTCTGATTTGTTGTATTGACTTAAAAATAATTTTAAAGTTAGTTTCCTGTTAACTGCGTGTAGTTACTCCAAGTTGGAACTTCTATCACATAAGTATGTGTTAGTCTAGCAACAATATTTTAGTTAGCACAGTGGCATGCAAAAACATGTTTAGACAAAAGCACTTTAAATAATTAAATTGTAGAATAATTAAATTGTAGTATGTAACTCCTTCGACATTTTGTTAAATTATAATATAATACAAATACGCATTACATTATAACTATAAATATAAAGGAAGTGCCACCAGAATAAAGCACAAATGCGTAAGACAAGGCGTTATCTTTATGAAAAAATAAAAATATGGACTTTTTACCGTCAGTTGACCCTTTCAGGGAAGGGCTTCCCAAATTTCACCCTTATATATATAGAAAGATGGCTGAATAGTTAGGGTGCTGCCCTTCGGAACCGTAGTTCGTGGGTTCGAATCCCACAGTGGCATGGATGTTCATAGCCGTTCGGAATCGGCTTTAAGCAGTAGGTCCCGGTCACATTAGCCTTCGTCAAAAAGTAGGCCGTAGCGCTCCAAACCAAACTACCCTTATGTATATCGCTATAAGACCATATTATTTTGGTTTCCAAAATAAGTTATTCACGTTCGGTTTAAACGTTATGGTTCATTCTAAGAAAAGAGATAATTCCAGTCTCTCCTTTCCCCCCTCAAGCCACTGGAAGGGGAGGAGGAGTTTGGTTAACACGATTGTTTCGTACTTATTTTAATAGACTATAAAAATTCCGAGTTACCCAGAACAATTACTCCTTAAACATTCAGCAGTTTGTTTGTTTTTCCCACCAAATAAGGCCACATTATGCATTTTTTCTATAAAGAAATTTTTCAGTCACAGCCAGAAATTATAGCAAGGCCTTTTATTGTTTAAAATCTGATATATATCTATGCATATATATTTTTTCCCGAATGTAGCTTAAATTCTGACTTTCCTAACTTTACAGAAGCCTTGGATTATTCGTCGATTGGTAGCGACGTTATGACACTGACCTTCGTGACCGATTCCATTGGAGCAGGAAGAGGGTTCGATATAGTGGTACGACAGATACCGAATTCCTGCAGCATTTTGCCTCCTCCACGTAAGTATGCAACCTTTGATGACAAAGAACAGAGGATAGCTGTTCGAAATATATTTTTTTCTACAAAGATTCAGTGGAGTTCAGTTATATCCATATAAACATTGTTTGAGTGGGACGACTATTTCTTTTTCTTTTGCAAAATGCGAGACTCTTGTTATCTCAGCAGGCATTAGTACCGTCCAGATCTTAAGACTAAATGAATTGGTTTAGTACCTTTTGAGGCAAAAGGGGAAATTGTCCCATTTCTGGCGTTGAGTGTGAAAAGGGTTGTTGGTTATTGTTTTAAGAGGTGTCTTTTGAGATTACTATAATTGGTGTGTAAAGCTCTCACACCTGTAGCTAATAAGACCTGGAATTAATGGTGATATCTCTTTTACGTCATCACGCATTCACTTTTAAATTTAGTGGCCCATATATCATGCTTTTTCAGACTGCAGTAGTTTTTTCTGAAGCAGCCGCTTTTTGAGTAGGTTGAATCGAATTTCCTATCTGTAAAACATTATCTTTTTTAATAATAATGGAATACATACAGAAAGATCTGGCCTTTAAAAAGCCTTAATATTTGGCTCTAGGTCTTTCAATTTTAAAGACAAGAACGAAAACAAGCGAGGGTTGTGTCGATTCAGGAAATGAAACGGAAGTTTGATTAAGTCTTCTGATGAAAATGTAATTGTGAAAGAACAAGCATCTTCCATATACACCCGGCAATGCTAAGATTGCTCTGAAATAGATGAAAGTGCAAGGGTTGAAAACATGTGAGGAATTAATACCTAATCCAATGAGACACAGAGAAAATCTGATGAAAAAGGGAGGCGGAATATCGGGTAAACGCTGCTAACAGCTTATGAAATATATCTTGAAGCCAAATAGCAAATCACAGCCTCAAATGGAAATACCAAGCGAGTCCTTTATATCCAACCATATAAATAATTTTCGACAACTGATTCAACTTGAAATGCATAAATCGGGACTTTACAAAATGGGTTATATACCCTGACTACAGGGCGGTAACCAAAAGGGGAAAGTATGACGGGCTCGAGCAGATCCCTATTCCCTCCAAAATTATTGAGTTTACTGTATTGCATTTAAAATTTTTTTTAAGTAAATTGATGAAGTGCACACTTTCCAATGAAAGTTTAGAGACCTCTGCTTAAAAATGACCTCCTATAAATACTAAAATAAAAAAATAAAATTTTGAACACCCTGTTAATAAAA
Organism: Pardosa pseudoannulata; assembly: GCA_032207245.1. Taxonomy (NCBI): domain Eukaryota; kingdom Metazoa; phylum Arthropoda; class Arachnida; order Araneae; family Lycosidae; genus Pardosa; species Pardosa pseudoannulata. The sequence goes on along the minus strand of CM063501.1, from coordinate 118,118,256 downwards.
TATAAAAATACATACGTATTTAAAATTAATTTTTGTATTAAAAATATTTTTTAAATTTTAATATAATTGATCCCAACTCTTAGGTACATTAACTAAAATATATTATTTAATATCGTACGTGGACTTTTTCTAATTATATAATATTAAATTTTAGATTATTTTAATGCTACAATATTATATATTAATATTAAATGTCATATAATTTTTTATTAAATTTTATGTTTTTTTTTCGTAAAAAGCAGTAAAACTTATATAAATAGTCCAGTGTTACAGTATTATTCCAGTTCAATAACCCCTCCCCCCCTCCCTGAAACTAAATAACTAAATTCTGGCTAGTTCTTGACTAGTTAAAACTAGGTGTTAGCCTTTTGGGGTGAATCAATGAATTTTGTCAAATTATTTTTACTAAATACTCTTATTTGTATGAAGATTAGGAGAAAATATACCTATTGCAAAACTTCGTTTGTAGACAATTGATTCAAAAATAGGGGATACATTTGTCAGAAAATATTGCGCTTAAACGAAGATCATACTGAAATTTTATATAAATTTGGGAACTTGACATTTTTTTCTCATATCTTATTGGATTATAGTTTATTTTTCTTTGAATGGCAGTCTTACACAGATTTGGAGCCATCGTGAATCATTTAATTCCTAAATAGCATTACAAGTAAAATGAAATTCAAAGGAATCTCTTCAAGCAAAGTTTATGGATTGACATTAGTCACGGATTCCCAAGCAATATGAATGGGCTTTCCTATTGTCCTTAGATGCCTCACTCCTGTTTTGTCTGCTTCTCTGGACACCAAAATACTGAATATAATTTTTTCTATTTTACTTATTTTACTACGCACTTGAATTAGGCTTAATATTACGAACGTTATGAACACCTAAACGTGAGTTACAAACTATAATCGTGAACTCTGAATCTAAGATGGCAGAAGCTAGCTCTAAAGATTCCATTGCTTGACTTCTCTTTAAACGTAATCTCTTTAAATGTATATTCAACTTGTGTAATTTAATAGGCCCCGTGTCTTTTAAAGTAATCTCTTTCGTCCAAATTCACAGAAAAGTAGAAATAGAAAAAAGTTAATAACCATTTAGTCATTAAGATATCACAAATGTTTAATTATCTGGAAGATATTAATTCATTCTATAGATAATACTACTATATACACACAAAGAAATAAATTAAGCTGATTATTAAATAGAATTTTAAAAAATCTTACGGATAATGATTTAACAAATAGTTAAAAAATTGTCTACATTAATTATTCTATACTTTTATTGATCAATTAAGAGGGATAATTTCAGAATTTTATAAGAGTTAAAATAGGTCTTAAACATCTAAAAACTTTTGTTGATTTTATTACCCTTTCCTGGAGAAGAAGTTACTGTCTTTCAAAATACTACAGTAAACTTTTCAGCTATCTTCATTCTTGGCACAATAACCAGCATTTGAAGAAAGATAGTCCATTTTCTTTGAAAATGATCTTGTTATCGAGTAATGTAGAGACACAATCCTTGAAACTTCTTGTTGATTTTACGTTAGATCCTGATAAAATTCAATTCCATGCTAAACTTTTGAAAAGAAGGGCTAAAAAGCTGAAGGTACTTGAATAAATCAGACAAATGACGCTAGAAATTAGTGCATCTCTAAATCTTCCCTTAAGATGTATACTGATAGCAGCGAGAGCGTTGGTGGTGTTTCTGATAATGCTATGCACATCGAAACTTCCGTTGGCACTTGTCACAATCAATATTCTCACTAGAAACGCTGATCCCTACTCTGTATTTAGGTCTGAGCTCATTGCCGTTTATTAAGGTATCCACTATGTTGACATTGCTACCAGACCGTTTCTGAATTAGGACTTAGCGCTAAATTAGGACTAAAGCTATTTGTCGAGGCACCTGCATCAAAAATCGTATTCCCAATTATTAAGATAAATAATTATGACCAATAAGAGTGCTCTTCAACCCTCTGTTTGTCCTATACATCGCATATGATGTACAGGATATAATGCTTTATAAGCTTGTATATCAATGATATAAATATATAAATGCTTGATATAAAATATAGTTCCTTGCATATCCTATGCGATATACAAAAGTATAAAGCATTAGATGTGTGTATCATATGTGATGTGCACGACATGCAAATGGTTAATTAAATTTGAAAGTTATAAAAGGGCAAGTCATAAAATATTCTGTAAATTATCTAGATAATACTCCATAGTGTGTGAAATTTAAAGATCCTTTCAAAATAAGTATTGACTTTGAAAGGGTGTTTAAATTTCGCATAATCTTGCCGGCATTATCAGGATAATTTACAGAATATTTTACGACTTGCACTTTAAGAAACTTTCTAATTTAATTAAGAAGCACTGAATTTTAGAAATATTTGGATGCTGAGCGACAGTCTTGTTTCTAGGCAGTACCTCTCTGACTCGACATATGCTGGGAGTCTGGAAAACCTAGGATATTTAAAATATCATTTCTTTACTTTCCTTGCAACACCATCCACTTTCAATGAATCTCATATCATGACGGGCTGTATGGCAACGAGCGGATGTATTGGCCATGACTGCTTCTGCTGAAATAGTGCATAGGTAGTGCCTCGCTTTCTCTGAATATCTTCAATTAAAAAGATGGAAATAAATGAGATTTGGGAAGCTCCACCCAACCATACATGGTAGATTTTAATAGAGGCCCAAGTTAGTCTTTTCAATGAACAAAAAACAGACTGCTCTTTCACGTTTTATTAGCGGACACACAAATGCTCTTGCTTTCCAGCAAGGGCGGAAGTTTTTCTCAATCGCCATTGGGGTAAGTCAATTCTTACGCTGACCCATCCGAAGACATACAGTAGCAACAAACTGAAGACCAGTACGCCACGACAGAAACCACAACAGTTATGAAGCTGTTGCTGAACTACGAGAGTTCCGTCATGGTCCGATAATAATTTTGTCAAATGACCATTGAGGTAAAGCTGACCAGGCTTCTCTGTCCCACATTCTTGATTGTTTAGGTCTTATAAAAAAAAGACGCTTTAAATGATCCAACCTTGTTCATTGACTTTTTGGATTCATGGAGATAGTTTATAGCTCTCTACTACTCTATTGGATTAGTAAATACTTTTGTATTTCAGCATCCTGTGATGTGACCGTAACCTCCGAGAGAGCAGTAATTCACAGTCCAGGCTATCCAGGAGACTATCCAGCAGATTCTCTGTGCGTGTACACCATTCAGAGGCTAGACAGAGGAGTCTGTCAAGTACAAGTGGAATTTCTGGACTTTGATTTGGAGGAAGAAACGAACTGTGCATCCGATTTCTTCCAACTGAAGAAAAACGGGGACAGGTACTGCGGGGTGAAGAAACCGCCCACAACAAGTGAGCCAATATCCATTTTACTTCAATTTTTTTATAAATATTCCTAGTATCCTCCAATCAAAAATATGAATTAGTATATGAATCCAATGAAAAACGTTGTTTAAAATCAAGTAATTTTGATCACGTTTGTAAGCAGAATATGGTTCGCATGAAATACTTAAAATCAATGTAAATTATAAAGCAGAAAATACTTTAAAAACAATTAAATGCATTTAATAAATGTGTCATTTAATATCAGAAGCAAAATTAATAAAATTGAGTTACCCTTAGAGTTATTTTACATTTTGCACAAAGTCTTAAGTTTTGGCCTTTAGTATAAAGGACCGGACATGAATCTTTATGCAAAACATGAAATAACTTCAGAGCACATCGAATATTAATCAGAAAACTTTTAAAACGAAACAAGTCTAGCTACCAAGAGTAAAAATTACTCAAAAGTAGAATAGCAACATCACACTTTCGTTCCGTCGCCAGCCGTACGTACTCTCTGGTGGTAGTGGGAAAAGAAAACCTATATAACTAAGTGATCTAAAATTCAGCCAATCGAAACACACGTGCAAAGATACTTTTTATTTAACATAAGTAGGGAGGAAAATTTTCATAAATTCAGGTGAGAGGACTTTTTTTCCTACCATGGAGGAAAGATAACATAATCTCCAGTGGTTCTTAAACGTTTTTAATTTTTGGACATAAAAACATGAGTCAATTTAAAGAAGTTCAGGCGGTTAACTTAGTTTAAAAACATAATAATAAATTAAATTCATTTAAATTCGTTAACAATAACAATTTGTTGAACAGGCGTATTAAAATAATTGTTGAAATGGATAAATGTGTTTGCTTATATAAATTTTCCCATCTCGGTATCAAACTGGATACAACTACCATTTTTAAATTACTAATAATATACTTATTATTGCACAAATTGATGTTATATAAACGGTTCTTCCCCCCCCCCTTCTTCGCTCGCTCTCTCAATTTCTCCTGCAGCATCGATTGCTAAGGCCACACTTTGGTGGGTCCCATTTTCTAAGATTGCCATTGGTCTGTTAGTCCAATAAATTCTATTGGTCTAGAATTGCCTTCTTGAATCCGGTTAGCACTTTCCTTGCTCTGCTTGAAAGTCTTACCTAAAACTTCATTTTTTCTTCGGAAAAAAAAAAAATAAAAAAAATAAAAAATAAATAAATAAATAAAAATAAAAATAAAAATAAAAATGTCCTTTAACTTATATGTCAGCTTAAAATGCAATTAAGCTTTTTTCGCTTTTCTGACTCTTGGTCAGAATTAGACTGTTTCTCTGAACTTATTTTTACTTTATTATTTGTGTTATGTTTCCTGCCCAAACTCAAGCAACCATTGCCATTCCCTCTTATTCTCTTCTCCCAGCCATAGCCAATACAATTCAATAGTGTTTTGCCCAAATTCATATGTATCACAGAACTAGAGGGCTAGGCCCAGGAAGTTCTGTGCCGATCCATCCTGTGATCCTGTGATTATATAAACGGAATATTACTAATACTTTCTAGTACAAAAACTGTATAGTCTTCTGTCACCATGGATCGTGAACACAAATCAATCGGATATTTATTCATCCTCTGGATTATTTAGGGTTGCAGATGCAGTCTAATATTAAAATCTATTTTGTGGCTGAATTATATCCAAATTGAAGGGAATCTTCATCATGGCATTACGAACACCTTGCTGACGACCTGTTACGAGTTATAAAGCCATTATACACTAGGCCAAAATTCTTACAACCGGATTTCGGGAAACTTCTGGAGGGGATCTGGGAAAAAATTAATGTTTAATTGTAAAATAATCTATACAAAAAGTTCCGCTCTAATCTAACTGTAATTTAATTTAATATTTTTGTAACTGTATTTATGTTATTCAAAGCTAATTAATATAACATACTCAGCTTGATATTAACATTATTTTGTGATTTAAATTAAAATTCTTAAATATGTCACTAAGTTTCATTTTTGTGGTCAGAAAATAGCTTTTCCATTATTAACCGAAAGTGTTAGAAAATGTGGGATGGACGAGAGCAAAACCAGAAACAGCCTAGTGATTAATGTGGATTTATAAAATTATAGTTTAGTTGCTATTTATTTTAATTTGTTTGTTTGATTGGGGGGGGGCTCCTTCTATTAGTTTTTTTTCTTTTGTAGTGTTTAAAAATTATATATCAAAATGTAATTTAATAATAATAATATAATTTCGCCTTTCTGAAAAACAACTCTAAAGCTATGCGGCCACCAGATGCGGAGCGGATTGGAGGTCGCGAAGTTTGGTGCAACTTCGTGTACTGGGTGACCTTGAGAGTGGGTGGCAACGAAATAAGGAGTGTAGTAGAATGGAGTCAGTTGCGTACCGATGTTTTGAATACTGTGTGTACTAGCTACACACAGTATTTAAAACATACTACATAGTAATAATGTACTTTAAGTACTGTGTGTGCTAGCAGTTGTTTGTGAGGAAAAAGGGAGAAAAGGGGGAGTCAGTTTTCAAAACCGAACCACGGTGGAATCAAAGCAGTTGAACTTTGCGAGGTCGCTATTCAAGTATCAAATTCACTTCCTATTCACTCCTCCACTGAAAACCCCGGTTTACAGTCACAAGGTCAGCCCACTGCTCTCAAATACAATCCATTATGCATCTGGTGGCCACCTAGCCTAAAGAATGGAGAGTGATAAATATACAATCTGAAATTGCGAGGATTCATTCAGAAATTCCACATGTCAGAAAGCAATAAAAGACTGAAAGCAATAAAAGACTGAAGAACCCCGAACTAAGCCACGAAATGGTCCAAAAGTTCGCACACTGCACTACAATGTCGTACTCGGAATATCTTCCTGTATAAGCACAAAACTGCAAGATAAATCTTTAAGTTTAAATGTCTTCCCGTTGGAAGGTGGTACATGGTAGAAATGCTTAGAATCTGAAGAAAAATTTTTTCTTGGGATGATCGGAATGGAAAGGATTCTCGTGCATGGTATTACTAATTCCTTACACCCGATAGGACAATCGGCCCCATGTGGGTTACCAAACTACTATACATTTTCTATGCAAATAAAATTTGTACATATATGAAACATTTTTAATGAATATAATAATACATTTCCATTATTATATTAAAATATATTTTCCATTTACATTGAGTACGAGGCGTAAAACTGAACTAAGCTAAAATCAAAATTATGATCTTTATGGAAAGAGTTTATTATTATTATTATTATCGATATGATTCGTGATATAAAACCTTATTACTTGCACTTCAGTTAGTTACATTCATTTACATACAAGAAAATGCATTTATAAAAACTAGATAGCACATATGCAAAGAGAAAATATCAGTAATACAAAAAGGGGTTAAAAAATCTTTTGAATAAAGATATGAGTACAGTATGAAATGACGGTGTATTTATACATTTTATGCATTCCATTCCTATTTTGTTTATACGATTACAAAATCTTCTATCCTATTTTAGTTCTATCTTTCGAGGGTGATTCAGACGTGCTGAGGATGGTGTTCAGGTCTGATTCAGTCAGCCACCGCAGAGGGTTTGAAGCCAGAACCCGCCAAATCAGAAACTCCTGCTACAGGCCGATCGGTAAGTATCATCACAAACGAAATCTCGAAGACGCTCCCTTTTCATTCAATTTCCCTTTCTAGATAGAGAAGGGCTATTTCCATAACAATAGTTCTTCGACACTAGTTTTCAAAACTCATCAATCCATTTTCAATCTCATCACGAAAGTAGGAAAAGAATTGCGTTTATTCAGACAAGAAGAATGTCTGAAAAACGTTCAATTTTTCAAATGCCTTTAAAAAAATTACTTTGCAATTTTCATGAAAAGGGATACTAGATAAACACGCGATCTCAGGAAATTCTTTGTAGTTAACTGCTGTTTTAAACATATAATTCTTTTATGTGTCATTGTTGTCGCTTTACAGAACTTTAAAGTGAGAAGATAAAGTACTTGAAGAATATCACCGCCTTGACCTTACGGCAAAAGCTTGTATTTGAACGTGATACGAATGAGTTATTACCACTGGAAATAAATAAAAGTGAAAATTTCATCGGATGCGTACCTCCTGACACTTTTTTTATTATGATTTAGCTCTTACTCAGGGTTGCTACGAGACCTGGAAAACAGGAAAAACTTAAAAAACTGGGAGAATTTGAAAAATCGTTAAAATACCAGGAAAACTCAAGAATTTTTCTAGCTGGATTGATTATGGATTTTTGTTTTTAACCAAAAAACAAAAATCCTTATTGAGTATTTAAATGAATGTTATACCATATCGTCAAAGTTGTTAAGTTATAATATCAGTTAAGTGTACAATATCAAGTTCTATTAACACCAAAATACTACATGTAATGAATTAAAGAACTATTTTCATTTAACAGGACCTGCAAACCCTCGACTGTGCGGTTCTTATTCCGATGCTGTCAGTTACATCCAAAGTGAGAACTTCCCACTCCTCTATCAACCCAACACCGACTGTGAATACCGCATCGTCCGACACTCACACGACATCTGCCAAGTGGAACTCTACTTTTCTCATTTTGATGTGGCATCAGACAACGCTGCTAACTGTGACAGGGACTACTTGGAGATCAAGGGAGCTAAATATTGTGGGAAAAGAGACGGACAGAGAGGTAGTCGTTTCATTTCTAAATGATCTGTTTGACTATTGACTCTTTTTTCACTGTTAGAAATTAAGAAATGCTCTTAAAATGAGATAAAAACAAATAATTACTGCCTGTAACAAAACAAAATTTTTGTATCGCCTTTTCTTAAAGTATTTAATGCTAATTTGTCCTTTTACAACAAGCCTCCGAAATCTTAAATCGGATGCATCAAACCTTTTTATAATCCACTGATATTTTTACATTCTTCCCCAGTGGTAAAAAGAGTACTTCGTCTCTAATTTCATGACAAAATGCGTGAAATCAATAAGTTTTTATTCACGCAAACAGTGGAAGATAAAGTATGAAAGCCCTTTGTTGCATTGAACAAAGTGTTTCGTAATATTTTCTTGTCGTGCCTATTACGTTCTGCAGCCCTTAAAAGACAATCATAGGCTTCCAAGACCTCACAGCAGTCACGTGCCTCTTTCAAAGACATGGAGAGGTGCGTGGCCATCCAACATGAAGCCTGCCCAGAACATTAAACCTCCGACACCATAATGGTGGATTTCACGGACATTAGAGGGTAGATACCGAGTCTCTGCTTCTCTCCATGTGAGCGTACGGCGAAAATCAATGGTTAAGCTGAACCATGAGTTATCAATGAAGAAAAAGGTTATTGATCCATACTCCAATCTCTGCACTATGCTAAACGGACTCTCTAGTTCATTGAAGTGAGCAGGACTCAAATAGCAGGTCTTCTTGTAAACTACCCTCTCTCATGAAGTCATCTGGAGAGAGTCACCCTTAAACTTTGGGTTCCTGTGGTTGCATACAAGTCAGAGAGAGAGCTGAGAAGCTGTAACACCCCTGTTAGGTCTCGCTATAATGGACAAGTGGCGATCTTCTCACGCTGTCGTGGCTCTTGTACGAACTTGCCCAGACTTTCTCTCGATGGATCCAGCACCCTGAACTGTTTCCATAGATTGAACATAGCACTGGGTGTTAAATTAAACTCATCAAATCTGAACCTGAAACTGGCTACTTCTAGACTCCCCACAGTTCGTCACCTCATTCCATCATCTAAACGTCGCTGGTTACTCATTTTTGTTGTTGGAATTTGAAATTACTCGATTGAGGGGGAAAAAACAAGAATTTTGGAGAGCTGTGCTATCGAATAAAATGTATGTTTTGTCACTTACAAATCTTGTTCCTCTACTGGCTCCAACCACACACGTGTAAGCTTACGTATTCGACGTACAAGATTTGCACTTTTGTCTCGAAGCAGTAGTTTTATATTGTCACGAAGATACGAATGAACACACCGTTTAACTTGACAGATGAATTTATTGAAGCTAAGTAGCAACTCGCAACTTTACAAGATCGAGAAGTTGCCTTCAACTAGTGGGTATCAGCTTTTATACCCGAACAGAATATTCGAGAAATAACTTATTTACATATTAAAGAAAGATCTAGAATGTTCGAGAATATAAAGCAACAATAGACAACATTTTTAAATTAAAAATCCATACTTTGGATCAACCGCCATGCCGAGCATCGAACCCACAATCTTCAGATCTGGATCTCGTGCTTTGACCATTCGGCCAATGAGCTCGTTGGCACAGTTTCTTTATGCGGTAAAATTCCGTTCAGTTCTTTTCATGAAATTAGACAAAAGATGCAAATTTTCTTAATTTTGAATATGATTGTATATATATATATATATATATATATATATATATATATATATATATATATATATATAAACTCTTTCATTTGCCATCAATTTTACTCAGTTAATTTTTTTTATTAATGGCAACTGGTCTATTTAATTTATTAAGATTGTTTTCAATAGAATTCTAATAATCATTTAAATTACATCCCAATAAAATACTCTAAATAACTAATGAATTTTCTTAGGTCTAATATTTTTTTAACGATTCGAATACAGCGAACAAAATCTTTAGTCACCTGAAATTTGCTGTAATGGAATTTAACTGTTCTAAAATTTTGAACGGTATAAAAATCACATAAGTTTCAAAATCAATTACTATAATTTTATCTAATCATCTTTCCACATTTTTTACTAACAAATCAACGTTTTTCTGTATATTGCAGTTCTTGTAGATTTTCCACCTGATCAAAAACAGTTGATTCTTCGCTTCAAAACAGATAGCTACCAACAGCTGTCAGGATTTAGAATCGAAGCAAAGCAGCTTGTGTCCGGTTGTGCCCCAACTCCAAACAGAAGTAAGTCCATTAAAAATACTTGAAAAATATTTCATTTGTTTTAGACAACCTATTTTTTAAAAATTATTGCGAGAGGAAAAGCCTTTTTAATAAAATATGGGTACTTAAATACAAAATATAACGGCATTCAACTTCTAGGAATAAACAGACTAGTAGCGTCAATAAGAATTTTGCAGACAAAACAAGAATATTCAATAGCAATAAAAATAACAAAAAAATATAAAGAAACGGAAAATAGTAAAACAAGACTACGTCTAAGTAAAGATTATAAATCAGTAGCCGTTCTTAGCCAATATTTTTCCTCGATGGCTTATATGCAAAGCAGGCAGAGCCTGACTAAGGCAGGGGCATATGGGGCAGTTGTCCTGGGCCCCCACATCAGAGGGAGGCCCCCAAATCGAATAAAAAGTTTATTTTATGTCTCCTTCAATAATGAACTTTTTTTTTTTTTAATATCAGTACAGCGTAAAACACCCGGGGTAAAATAGTTTTATGTTAGCTTCTTCAGTAATCTATCGTAAGAACACAAAAAATCTATATTTCGTATATCCAAGCAGAGGTGGGCCCCAAAGAAGCTTTTGCCCAAGGCCCCAATTAGGCTAAGTCGGACCCTGAGAGCAGGGTAACAAATCAAATGCTTGCCATATATTTCTTCATTAAGATTGCATAATTGACACTTCGTGTCAATTATGCAATCTTAAAATTGGATATGGATCGTAAAAGATGTTTGGTGCGAAAGTCATGGCTAATAGCCAGACAAAGGTAGCTACTGATCTTTCTCTTGACCATAAAGGAATATTTTAAGCATTCTTCCTTTATTTTCCTTGCCTCGCATATAACTTTCCAAAAAGCTTCTCTAAAGGATTAATTAGTCTATTAAAGAATCAGATAGGAATCTGAAAATAAAATTTTTGTATAATCTTAGCCCCTTCAATTGAAAAAAAAAATCAGCTATTTTGTTCGGCTGAAGACGACAGATTTATTCGTTCGTATAAATTGCATGGCAACTGCTTCATGATTTTCAGTTATTAATGATCTGTAGTCATATATTGCACGACGATATACACTTGTTCTTTTGGAAGTAAAAGATGCCACCTTCGAAAGAATGTCAACAAGAAAAGCATATCAAGAAGAATTATGTATTTGTCTATTTGTCCCCGATAATGCTGTTAACTCTAATGGATATGCAGAAAGCAAAATAAAACACCATATTACATTAAGGATAACACCACCAAAAATAACTACAATCTGTAAAAAACACGGTATTAATAAGTTTTTAAAATGAACTGTAAAGTCCTAAATATTTTTCTTTGTCCTACAGCTTGCGAGGAGACTTTTAACACTGAAACATTCCAGATCATCAGTCCAGGCTACCAGACAGGATCTTATCCAGACAACACGGATTGCAAATACATAATAAAAAAGTCCTCATTCCAAGTATGTGCTCTCCAGGTAAAATTCTACACCTTTGACATCGAACAGTCCGAAGATTGCGAAAAGGATTTCTTAGAAATAACGGAACAAAAGATGTGTGGACGCATGGAATATGATTCTGTTCGTGAGTATATTGAATTTTTAAGACATGCTCTCATTTCATAACTTACTTGTTTCTGACACGGAATATATATGTATACATGTAAGGAAAAAGTAAACTAAATCTGTAAACAAATGAAGAGACAAGATATAAAACCCCGCAGACGGCTCCTTTAGGAGCCGTCTGCGGGATTACATAGTCAGGATCTTCTTGTAATTCGATAGTTCAATCATGCTGAAGTTAATTTATAGCCCTCATTACGGTCCGAGAAAATTCTCAGGGGCTTTCAAGTCTTAAGTCAAGGGCAAAAACCCCGCGTCTCTTTGCTTTTCCTTCTTTTTTAACCCTTAATCTAAACTGACCACTGGGGCTACAGTTCCCGCCCTCCAGAAAGGGGTCTAGATTAAAATTTTATAGTGCCATAGTTGTCAACTCAGGAAATTATGAACAAAACGAGGATGCACGATATTGGAGACAAATTTTTCAGAGATCTTTTTCATGGATTTTTCATGTTAGATGATTTAGCAGTTCGTCTCGTTAGTATAATGAAGTGGGAACCCATCCAATTGATGCTGTGGCAATAAATATATTTCGTAGCAGGAAACAGTGCCTTGTTTTTCACCGTAACAACTGGCCATGACAGCAAACCACCCGTATACTCCGATTACGACACACACACACACACACACACACACACACACACACATATATATATATATATATATATATATATATATATAATATAATATATATATATATATATAAATATATATAACCTGTTAAGGGCTATTAGTCATCTGCACCCAAGATAGTATTTGGCCGTCCCCTACCTATACGGAATCCTAGTAGATTGTTAATTTAGCCCAATGCATAGAAGCTTACAATTTTATTATATTTAACCCTTTGCACTCCAGCCTTGTAACTCATAAGAGGATACCAATAACTCCAGCACTATATTAGTTACAAGTACATATCTGTGATGTAAAAGAAAAATGGAGTTGCATAAAATGGAGTATAGTGATCATTATTGAGTAGGCTCACCGTGTCGCCGTTGCACGACAGTGGATTTAATGTTATCATTTTAATGTCGCAAATACGGCGACGACGGAGTGCAAATGGTTAAATGACTACATATAATTGACTAGAAATCAAAAAAGTTTTAAAAAAGGTTATGGCATACATTTATTTTAAATTTATTACAAAAGTAACTATCAAAAAAGCATCGAAAAGGTGCACATCATATATTTATATAAAAGTGATTTTAGAGAAATGTCTAGCATAGAAAAAAAAAAAAAAGCAACAATACGTATCCATAAACTACATTCTTTTTGCTTGCTTTCTTATTGTCAGTTCTTTAATAATATCTGATACATCTAAATATCTATAATATATTTGAACCATCACTTCGATAATATCTGATAGTTCAAAATTGCTGCCTCATACAATTGCAACGCGTTTTTCTAGTTTTTAATCAAATTTTATAATCTTTCAAATTTTTCAGGAACATACGAGTTTTTAGAGGATGAAACCGTCATCAAGTTTCACAGCAATTCTTTCAAAAATGGAGCTGGATTTTTTCTATTGTTCGAGCAGAAAACCTGTTAAAAGATTAAAGAACAAAACGGATATGCGTATGGTAAAAACTGTTGTACATAGAGCTCATCTTCCGTCCTACGCTTCTGGGGAGCTATGTAATTTATTGTTGAGAAATTTATACTTATTATTGTCTGTCTGTGCTGTTTCAAAGAGGTACAAGAGGAATTAGAACCTGTAAATTGTTTAATATAAAAAATAAAGGACAGAAATAACGATGGTATTTTATTAAAAGTAAAAACTAGTAACAAGGAATCAAATAATGATTCCTCCGTGATTCAGGAAACAAAAAATGAACATGAACATGAATGAACAAATGTGAATCAAATGAACATGTTTTTGCGTTTGACACTGTGTAATAAGATAGTCCTTTATTCTCAAATTTACAGTGTACCTTTCTACTCATCTTCAAACAGAATAGTAATGATACAAAATGTATAGAAAAAATAAATATACACATGACTAAATTGTAATTTTATACTTCCTTTCACTTTGCAAGTAACTAGATAACAGAATTACCAAAACGGTAGATCGTTTTGTATTATCTACGAAACTGGACAATAGGCTACGGTAACTCAGTTGGCAAAGGCGTTGATCTCATAACTGGAGGGTTGCGAGACAAAAGATCCGCCGTGTTCATTATCGGCGTCCACGGCAAGCAAAATAGGCTCGTGGTCAAATATCAAGCTTTCTGGATGGTAGGCTACACCTGGAAGGTCTGCTTGCTTCCTGCTTCTAAATTGCTCGGACCCAACACGAGCAAAGCTACTCGAATCCGTAGCATTCCTATAGCTATACGTGCTCCTCGGGTGGTTCTAAATGAGTAACATCTTCACAATCGCATTTGGCATAAAGATATTTTTAATATATTTCTTAAACAAAACCGGATCAAAAATATGATCGAATAAACAGGTATGGCGTGGATTGTCAATAGCGGATTTAGTAAGAAATTTGTTCCATAAAAATAGCTCAGGGCTGAATACTTTATCTTCTATTCATCTAAGATAAACTTGATTCACATTCGAATATTAGAAATATACAATCTCATTTCATTGATAATTTTTTTAAAAAGGTGGGGGTGAATAATAAAGATATCAAATTAAACTTGTCTAAGATAAGTATTCAAATGTGAAACTATTCAGATTTGTCACAAATATGCTACCATAATGTGGTCGAGATATGTCACAGGCGACTTTCGCATTATAATGACGTCAGAGAGGAATTTATGGTACCGAATTGAAATCGCTGGCAAATTCTGACGTCATCACGACGCAAAAGTCGCCTATGACATATCTCGACGTTAATATGGTAACACTTGAACCATTCTGGAGGGAAGAAGAATAAACGTAAACTCGAGAAAATAGCGAAGTGCTCATCCAAATAGTGTACAAATGGCAAACCTAACTGTACACACACAGACTATAGACATATGTGTATTTACTTTATGCTGTACACATAGCTTAACTTTGCTTGGCCCAAAATTCATTTTATATTTTTAGTCCAAAATTTCCATCATGAAAGCCCTTTGAACCCCTAATGAATAATAACTAGAATAATTTAACTTCCATTATTTGAAAGAGGTGAGTAATTCACTACAAATTATAGGCATAAAATGTTAGCTTTATTTAATACAACAAAAGTTTGAGATAATTTACAGGTGCACAAAATGACTAGACTGGAATATACAAGAGTTGGCATTAGTACTGAATACTCATAAAAACTATTTTTTTAATTAATAACACAAGTTTCAGTGTAAAGTCTAATAATACCACTGTACTGGGATGTCTCACAAAAATAGATCATTTTTATTATATCCATACAGACAATGGCAGAGTCATCAGCATCACAACAAAATGGATGGCATTCTGAATTAAGTAGTTATATATGTATACATATCACTAATGTTGTACATATCTAAGAATATGTCATGAGTTTGAACATTTATATTCCAAGAATGCATACATCTTAATGTTAGTAAGAGAATCAGTTACAATAAATGAGTTTTTCATATGACTGCACCACAGAGAAAGAATTTAATAGCTCAACAATGACAAAAAACTAATAAACTTTAAAAGCAATAAATATTTTTTAAATCTATCAACAAAATTTTTAAAAAATGGAAGAGTATACTTTTTTCTAATAAATAAAAATATTTTCTGTATTTACAACTTTCAAGTTCAATAAAATGAACATTTCAATGCATTTCTATTTCCAGAAATGGAAAAAACTTTAAGAAATAAAAATAAAAAATAAGTAAAAAAAAATAAGAAATTAAAAAAAAAATTCAAGAAATAAAAATATCTAAAAAACTTAACTTGGATAAAAATTATTCTTTATTTTTCATTACGAATATTTGAAATCAATCCAATAAAAAAGAATATAATCATTATAGAATATAATATGTAATTTCAGATCCCAAGGGTGATAACCTAAAGTTTCTGGTTCCCCTATGAAATCCAAAAAGCCATAACGTCAAAATGTTAGCCTGGTACAGTGGTGTACACAGACTTATTTTAAGGGTACAGCAGACACAGAAGTAAAAATTTTGGGAAAAAGGAGGGAAAAAAAGGAGAAAAATTCAAAAAAGAGGAAGTTAAATAACTATTAAAAATTAATGTTCTGATTTACTTAATGCAAAAACAAGTGCCTAAATATGAAATATGAAAGTATCTAAATAACTTTTTATCAATATAAGCAAGTACTCAAGTTTCATAGTAAAAAAATATTTAAAATAGATTCAAATCAGATGCTTCCTCAATGTGCCTAATTAAAAAAAAAAAAAAAAAAAAAAAATGAAATCACCAATACAGTTGCACTTTATTATATTAAAGTTTGAGGAACCATATTGTTTGTTGTACTTGAACCTTTAAGAAAAATGCTAGATCTCAGAAAATTATAACTTGTATAAGATTTACATAAGATTACATATTATCTTATATAAGATTTATAAAAATATTATCTTTAATGATTTTAATTGACCTTAACCAAACAACTGAACGATTGAATATTAGAATGACCAAAAATGTAGACAAATGCAAAACTAGTTTTGTCTTTAGTTATGGCTTACTGTTTAATACTGAATTAATTTATAATCCTCTACAGACGTGATCCCAGTATCAAGATAGTTTAAGGAATTTCTTTGTCAAAAAAAACTATTTTTTTTTCTTGAGTGGCTGGACAAAATGTTATCAATTTCATGCATTTTGTTTATAAATCTAGAAACATATATTTGAATCTGTTTTTATAACTGCAAAAAAATTTTACAAAACATGAAGAAAAAAAAACTTAGTAAATGACTGAAAGAAAGGATATTTCTACCTCATTAAGATTCACTATAAATGTATAAAATGGAGAATTTACGGATAAATTAGCATTGTAAACAAAAGGAAAATCATGAGATCAAAATTTTTATTTGTTATAAACTGGTTTGTTAAAATAGGGCTCTCAACAATACATCAATAATTTAAAAGCCGTTTCAAATAGCAAAGCTTTAAAAAAATGCACTTCCAAACAGAACTTGAAAACTTTGTAACAGCAAAATTTGTTATTAACTAGTTTGTAAAATTCTATTAATTTTTCTTACATTCATTTATAATTAATGTTTAAAAAATACACTATAAGGATACAAATAAAAGGAGTGAATGGCCCAAAGAAAAAAGGAATAAAAGGCAGGAATATGTGATAAAAAGGAGAAATGCCTTAAAATAAGGAAAAAAGGATAGATTTCTTAAAAAAAAGGAGTGCTGCAGTGTCTAGGTACAGTTTAAGATGAAAGTGATACAGACAAATTTAAAATAAATTTGTAATACACCAGCAATTTTGTTAAATCATAGTACAATACTAGTGCATATTATATTATAATGACATAATATAATACAAAATATAATAGAAGTGTCAAAATATAATATAAATGTGTAAATTGAGGCAACATCTTTATGTCTAAAATTTATGGTCTTTTTCTGATCTATTGAATCATAAGGAAGGGTTTGAGCCCCCAAATCCCCCCTTTGTGTACACCACTGGACAGATAAAAAAGAAGTTTTAACACTCAGAGAGATTTTTTTATTATTCATATTTTACTAAGAAATTTCTAAGATGTCTTTGCTAACCATTTTATTAGTTGATCTACATTACACATCTTCCATTTTAACTCTTTATAATAAATGATGAATTGTTAAACCCTCTGCTTTCATTCTCTTAATGTTACCAAAGGTCCTCAATGGCAAAGGACACGTATCTCAGAACAAACATATACATAGATGTATGTATTATGAAACTACATATATTACCTTCATTAAAAATTTCATGAATAAATTGTTTTTGGTTATTAAATGTTAAATCAGTCACTAATACATTAAAATAAATCATTTTGCAATATTCATTAGTAGTATGCACAAACAGGCTACTTACATAACTTATTCAACCATTTTTGAAAAACAACAATATAGTTTTCATTTACCCCTCTCAAAAAAAAAAAATAAATAAAAATAAAAAAATAAATAAATCTGACTACAGCCTTTGGGTCATTTGTAGACAGTTATTGAAATTAACAGAACCAAATTGCCTATGACTTGCATATAAAAACTACAAACTTTAAATTCAGATCATTTCTTCATTTTCTATGCTACTAATAATACACAAACACAAATAAAGCCTTAAATAAGAAAAAAAAACTGTCTCAAACTTTCTAAATACATTGAGATAATAATTTTTGGAAACTTCTCAAATGAATATTATAAAGTTTTAGTTAATAACATTTTAGTGCACTTATATGAAAAATTCATTAGTTGAACACAAATGTTATTTACCAGTTACAAAAAATACAGGCATTGTAAATTAATTTTTAAAAAAAAATATTACACATAAAATTGAGGAAAATCAAAACTTTGAAAGCATTAACTGAATACAAGGATAATATTTCAAGATCTACCAAAAAAATAGAAAAGTAGTTTACACAAAACATAAAAATCTCAGAAAAAAACATATATATCACTTAAAAATTAACACTAAACAAGTCCAACAAACATTGTAAAAATGACAAAAGCACTAATTTTTTTAATAGTTAACTAATTTAGTTTTGTGGTGGATTTTTATAATTAATGGATTAAATTTTCTAAAGTATAATAACTGCTTCACATACCACCATTATACAATTAAATACACATCTTAATGAATGATGAAATATTTAAATTTCTGTGGCACTGATATTTTTTCTCATATATAATAGCTAACTATTTTAGCTTTAAGGAAGGAAAAAATAAGTATAAAACACCTGAACATTTACAAAAAGTACTGGTAAATATTATATAAACCTAAGTTATCAAAATTCTAAAAGAGAATCTTAAAACTTCTGAAATGCTTACTAACTATTTTCAAAAAAGCTTACACAGAAAAAAAGCAAAAATATTTTCAACTATAAATGGCATGTGAAAAATTTTTTAATTAAAAATCAAATTAAGATAACTAAAATATTACTTTTTTATTGGTGCACATTAAATAAAATCATAATTAAAGAACTTAATGTCTTTAAAAGGCGAAAGCTACTATACAAACATTTTCTCATAACATTTAATATATTTTTGTTAAAATAAATTAAGAAAAACTTGTTAATTTAGGAAGTCTGCCATATAAACAAATGTAAAGTACATTCATAAAATAAAAATTTTCAATATACTCTATACTAAATATTACACTGGTTTTAGCACATATAAGATAAAACATCTGTTGTTGTAGGAAGATTTTAACATTCACTTACAGTGACAAGGATTGTCTACATTTCCTGTATACTTAGAATTTGTGACAATAATAAACTCTAAGTACATTTAAAACTGAACAAAGAAAAACAATCTAAATAAAATTAAAAACTTATACAGCCTAAAATAAAGATCTATTTCTTTTACAGTAATAATATTAGGTTAATACTGAAAACAAAGTTGTTTTATATAAAGTTTTTTCATTTGCTGTTTTATAATAACAACAGTAATAATATTGTAGCAATACCATATTTATGTCTATAACAGACTTTAGTTAAAGTCTATAACAGACAATTAACATTTTCAGGAACTAAAATTGTACAAAATAAACTCTTAAGTACATTTAAAAAATAAACAAAAAACCCATTAAAATAAAATTTAAAACTTAAACATCTGAAAAATAAAATAGAGATCTATTTCCTTTATAACAATAATAGCAGGTTAATACTAAAAACAATTTTAGTAACGACTAATCCTACGAACTACTAAAAACAATTTTAGTAGTTCGCAGTTGCATTTTTCATTTGTTGTTTTACAGTACTGTCATTAATAATATTGTTATCATGCAACATTTAAATATTAAATTAGGTCTTTAAGAGGCAATTACCATTTTCAGAAAATGAAAAAAAATGTGTTTGTTTCACTTTTAAGTTTAAAAAAAAAAAATGAGTTAATAGTTTTAAAATTTTCCAGAAAAATTTTATCAAACATGAATTTTGTCAGCATTTAATGCAGATTTTTAAAAAAGAGAGGAAAAATGGTAAAATTAATATATTAAACAATATTTTAGTAATGATATGATATAAAATATTAAATAATATTTATACATTATTAACAAACACATTGTTAGCCTTATAGGGCCATATGCAATAAATAAATATATTCAAATATAATCTAAATTATAAACTTAAATAGTTGAAAAATATATAAATCTGTTTCCTATATAACAACATCAAATTAATACTAAAAACAAAGCTTTTTTTCTGAAAACTGTTTTCATTTGCTGTTAATGGTAGAAGTATTGATAACATTGTAATCGTGAAACATTTAAGTATTAAATTAAGTCTATAACAGACAGCTGTTATTTCAAAATAATAATAATAATTTCATTTTTAGTTTAAACTACCTAATTTTTTTTTAAAAAATTTCAGTAAAATGCTTTAAATCTTTGTCAGTATTTAATGCAGATTTTAAGAAGAGAGAAAAGGAAAAGAGCAAAACTTATATATTAAACAATGTGTTAGTAATTTTCTGATATAGAATCTTAAATATTATTTTATAACACAGTGTTAACACTATTATGCCATATGCTAGGAATGAAATAAGAGTATTCAAATTTTTAAAAAATCCTATCAAGGAGTAAGATAACGTGAAAAAAGGTATGTAGTGGCCTACAACAAAAAGTGAAACTTTTTATAGTGAATAAATAAGGACTGTGTATATTAACAATAACTTAAAACAATTCTTCACATAATATTCCATACATGCAATAGATCTGTCAAGAGATAAGAGAGGAAAAGGGTAATGATAAAAAATAGAGATTAAAGCATATTCATAAATATATAAAAAAAAACAGTTTTTTATTTGTAGTTTAGACAGTTTTATCCACAGTCATGTCATTAATGGGGTGTCCAAATCATATCAAAATATCAACAACAGGATTGAGGTAACTAAATAAGATTTAAAGTGTTTTAATTTTGTATTATACAGCTATTTTACAAAAATCTTATTACCATAGTACTGCCTTTTGTTATAGAATCCTTCCTGCCATAATCTTGTTAAATATTATTTTTTCTTTTTAAAAAACTCAAATAGTAATCTAGCTTCTGGTAGTAAAATGTTTACATTAAAATCTCTAATGAGAATGAATGACTTGATCATAATAGTTTACAAGGTTTTTAATAACTTCTCAAAGAGATTGAAAACCTGCAATTGGTAATAGCAATAAATCATTCCCAAGTTTGATGACCTCCAAATGCAGCCTGCATTTGGGGATACATAAACTGCAATTAAAATCAATTTTTTCTCTAATTAGCATTACATATTTAATGCATTTGGAGATACATAAACTGCAATTAAAATTAATTTTCTCTTGCCTTAACATTACATATTTAATGAATTTGGGGATACATAAACTGCAATTAAAATTCATTTTCCCTCTCCTTAACATTACATATTTAATGCAGTTGGGAATACATAAACTGCAATTAAAATTAATTTTTCCTCTAGTTAGCATTACACATTTAATATAAACATTGAATGGCATAATCTCATATAAGAAGTTTCACTTCAAAAATAACAAAATAAAATTACTCCAATGACACAAACTATTCTATTTTTAATACATTTCAGAGTTTATTAATCTTAGTTTATAAGTTTAGCAGTATTTCTTTTGATACACAACTGTCTGAAATTTGACCATAAAAATATTGCAAATTGACCATATTTAATATTGCAATTTGACCATAAAAATTTACAAAATAAAATTACTCCAATGACACAAACTATTCTATTTTTAATACATTTCAGAGTTTATTAATCTTAGTTTATAAGTTTAGCAGTATTTCTTTTGATACACAACTGTCTGAAATTTGACCATAAAAATATTGAATAAAATTCTCTCTTTTACTATAATAAAATAATTAAATCTATTCAAAGACTTAGACATATTTCTGAAAAGAGGATAAAAGTCAAACTTCTTCCAAAAAATAAGATCGCTTTTTAAATCAAAACTGAATTTACAGAGATATTCTTAATAATAGCTTCAAAAGTGTACAGAATTTCTAAAGCATCCATAATTATGGTGAAATGCCATAACAGAAATTAATAAGAAAGATAAAGGAAATATTAAAGAAACAAACCAATATACCAAAATGTAACAGTCATATTAAAATTAGAATTCATAGAGTACAACAGAAAGCTTAAGCTGAATCTACAATCCTATATACAACACTATTATATAACTGTAAAAGAAAAAAAATAAAGAATGCTTATACATTTTATATTAGATATATTTAAAAAGAATTCTGGTGATACATATTTTTTATATGTTAGTATATAAATATATGGTAAATTAATATAATTTTTCTAAAAAGAAGGCAAGGCTTTGTGAAAACTACCAGAAAGCTTCTTTTTTAATATAAAAATAAAACAATATGCATATATAATTACCAAATAAATGTACAACAATGGTGGTACTAATCTTATAGAATATTTAAGGAAACTTTCAAGAGAAATAAATAATTAAAAAATGAGATTAAACTATTTGAATTTAAATACTTCAAATGGAACTTCAGTTTCGTCACAATAAAATCTTAAGTGCACTGCAGTATAAAGAAAGATATAGGAAATATTAAAGAAACAAACCAATATACCAAAATGTAACACAGTCATATTAAAATTAGAATTCATAGAGTACAACAGAAAGCTTAAGCTGAATCTACAATCCTATATACAACACTATTATATAACTGTAAAAGAAAAAAAATAAAGAATGCTTATACATTTTATATTAGATATATTTAAAAAGAATTCTGGTGATACATATTTTTTATATGTTAGTATATAAATATATGGTAAATTAATATAATTTTTCTAAAAAGAAGGCAAGGCTTTGTGAAAACTACCAGAAAGCTTCTTTTTTAATATAAAAATAAAACAATATGCATATATAATTACCAAATAAATGTACAACAATGGTGGTACTAATCTTATAGAATATTTAAGGAAACTTTCAAGAGAAATAAATAATTAAAAAATGAGATTAAACTATTTGAATTTAAATACTTCAAATGGAACTTCAGTTTCATCACAATAAAATCTTAAGTGCACTGCAGTATAAACTATCTAAGCAAAATTGGTGACATAAAAGTATTTAGCAAATAACAGCAAATCATCACTGACAGATAACCATTTTTTCTTTTCAAAATAAGTAATATGAAAAAGGATCTTTTTGCAAGATAATTCTAACAAAAAGCACATTAGAAAGGCTGAATGCTACAGGAGTTTTATCAAGATTATACATGTTCAGCAACTGTTTATTAGCTATCAAATATTTCATGTGTGTAAAATTTCTATATTTACATAGATACATTTATATACAAAGTTAATGCAAGCAGTTAAAAAGCACAACACTATCATGAAATAGCAGCCATATACTCTTATACAAAATTGGTATTAATCAAGTAAAATACTAAAATTCTCCTATTTCCCAACAGGAAACAAGCAAAATTTCCCAGAACAGTGGAAAAGTATTATTCAAAAATGTAAATGGTAGAAGGAAGATGAAAGATTTGTTTATACTTTAGTTTTTTGATAAATGGTTCTTTTCAGTTTAAAATGATTCATTTCTTTTATCCATACCGACTTTTACAAAAAACTACAAATATTTTATCTCAAAAATGAAAATAAAATATATTTAATATCCCTCTATAGCTCATAGCCATGAGACAATTAATAGAACTCTTTACCTGAGAATTTCATTTTACAAGGCTAAATACAACACTGCAAAAATTAGAAAGGACACCTTAAATTTTTTCACTAAGTAAACAAATATACTTCAGAAAATAGGAAACAGAAAAGAATATAGAAGTAGCTTCAACTACCGGAAAAAAAATTAACCTTTTAGTACAAAAAAAAAAGCTGACTCAAATAATACACTTGTAAAAGATAATAAAAATAAGCCTAAATAATAGATCTTAAATAATTGATAAGACTATATTTCTACTAATTTTTAAAGAATTATAATAATGTAAAATTAAATACTAAAACTGATACAATATCAAAAAGAAATGTTTACAGCTTTTATTATATGAAAATCTGAAGTATGTTTGAATTTTTCATTAGGAGGAGTAAAAAATTTGACTAGGTACAATAATAAAAATTTGTTGTGATAAAATTAAACAGAAACACATTTCAATGAAAACAATTATACACTTTTGCAACTAATTGAAAAAGTCACTTTTGTTTAAATTACAGTTCAACATAAATCAAATAAATACAAGAGGAATTAATGATGTATGATTGGAATGTAGTTATGCCTCTAATATTAATTAATATATAAAAATTACATACTTTTTGCTAAAAACCTTTTAACAAAGTACCTTTAAAATGACTAGCAGATGAGCCTGTACATCATCTACAATTTTAAAGCTAAATAAGAAGCCTATAAAATAATAAATCCCTTGAAATTATAAAAAAAGATGGGATATTAATAAAACTATATATAAATAATATATCCAATGAGTTTAAAAGTCATTTGAATGTGCCCATTTAAACAGTTCTATTAGCACTATAATTACAGTGTTTTTGTATAACAAGAATTACAGACAAAATCCACTTTGAACTTGGTGTTATAAAATAGCATATTTCAGTACTTTAAGAGTGTATGCTAATAAATTTAAATTTGGAATCTTAAGTTCAATAATTATTGTTTATTGTGAAGGATGTCTGAATTACTCCATCATAAGATAATCTAATTAATTACAACCAATCACAAAGGATGTCAGAGTGTAAACACAATGTAAATGCATGACTTATAGAAAAAAAAAATTTCATTTAGCTCTAGAAATCATTAGCTTTTTTTTTCCCTTTAGTTTATTCAAATTCAAATTAAAATAAAAGATTTCAGCCCAGAATGCCATACCTATGGTAGATGTAAAAAGTACAAAGTAAAAATTTAGTAAAAAATGACTGTAACAAGGAAAAGTAAATGGTAGTATCAAGAGACTTTAAATAGCTTAAAATTCTCCTTTTTACCATCAAATTTAAAAAACTTTCTACTCTCAATTTTTTCTCACAGGAAGTCAAACTTAACAGTCATTTAACCATTTAGAAGCAAATGTATTATATATGAGTTGGTGAGATAGATGGTATACAAAGTCAATTTATTGAAAAGCTAAAATTAACAATAACAATTATTATTGAATGCCATAATAAAAGTCTTTAATAACTTTAATAACTATTTAATTTAATTTTACAAAAATCAGAAGAAATATATAAAAAACTTAACTGCATTGGCTTCCTAGTGACACATACCTGACAGATGTCCTTAAAGAGTTAAAGAATACCCCTTTAATTCAATTATAATGCATTGGTACAGTGACATAATCCCGAATATACTCTTAAGAGGGAGAAAAAAAAGGATGGAGGAAGATATTTTATTCTTAGATAAACATTTTTATTAATATTCGAAATTATTTAGATGTTTTTGTTATTTTTCACAACACAAAACAAAACAATCTATCAAATCTATAACAACAAGGTGCATGACTCAACTTTAAATTATCCCTATAAATAACAAAATTATTGAACATTCCAAAAACTAATACTTATAAAAACAAATAATTAAAAATTGCTGCCCTTTTAAAACAAAACATTTCCTTAAAGGAGAAGATAAAATGTTTCCATTTCAGTCACAATTGAAAAATTAAATGATTTTTTTTATGATAAGAAGTACAAATAAAACGGAAAATTAAAGTCAAAATTAGAAATAAGCAAGTTTTTATCATCATATACCTTTAAATGACAATGTTAATTTTCTCTCTTTTTTAATTTAAGAAAACATTATGGTCTTTATCAAGGAAATTAAGGAGACAATCTATTCAGTTGATTCTTGCTTATTGTATTTTGGAGATAGGATTTTAAGAATCATAAAGACAAAAATTTTCTTTCTAGCAAAGCAGTATTCATGGGCACATACATAAGGGTCAACAAAATATAAAAACATTAAGATAAATACTCTGATCACACATTTGCAAGGCATCTAGTACTGATTTGGAGAACTCTTAAATGGAGTAATTCTGAAATATTTCATTTTCTTTATCTATGGAGGGAAGGCAATTGCCCCTTTGTCTTCCCTGAATATGTTACAGCATTGGTAAAGCTACACCAAAAATCAACAGTTCACCAGGTGTCAAAAACTAACCCATTCTGTAGTTCTCGTATTAAATAAAAATTTATTAACTTAAGCCCAATAAAGTAAGTAAAGATGATTATGAAATGAGGACATTACAGAAAGCTTTAATCTACTAATCATCAAAGAATAATAAATGAGCTAATCAAGACAAAACTTATTTAAATGCAATAACAAAATGATATTTTACTACCTTTTAAAGCATATAATTTCAGTTATAGTATGTGTCAGAAATATAAGAGAAAATAAAACAAAAAAAATGTGTAACTAAGTGTCACTAAGAAACCTAAAACAGCCAAGTTAGTTTACACTTACTATAAAAAATTACACATCCTATCAATAATGCAAAGAGAAACAGTCAAAAGGGTACTTTAAAGTATAATAAAAATAAAAAAGAGAAGCTTTCAACTATGCAATACTTTTTATTTATAAATTTTCATCTTTAAAATAAATATTTTTTTACAAAAGGAATATTTTAAAATTACATTATTAGTTTTAAATTTTTATGAGGAAAGACAGGTTGTTAGTGAACAGTTTTTCACTAAATCTGGCATCAATAGTTTCCTTTAAAAATAAGTTCTGAAGGATGCATTACCATATGGCACAATGTTAAAACCCATGGCACACAAGGGAAACAATAACAAATATATGAAAAACTACATTTGCTTTATAATAGGAATTTTAATTTCAAACTTCCCAATGTATTTTTGAGTTAAAGTAAAAATTAAATATACTGATAATATGAGATAGAAAATTAAATTCCATTTTGAAAAGATTATTATAATTAATAATCTATCAAGAAAGAAAGTTTTATGATTTGGAAATTAACATAATTAGAGCTTACACTTGATTAACAACAGTCAAATGAATTTGGTTCAGAAATGAATGTATGCTACAATAGAAACAAAAAGCTGTTCAGTTAGTTTTCATTCACAATAAGTTTCATTTGAATAATTAATTTATTCCAATAAAACTAAGAACTGTTATAAACATTAAAAGTATCTTTAATAACAAATAATATTAATACATTATACTTCAATAGAAATTAAAAATAAATTTAGTGGGAAAAGTAAAAGCATAAATTAAATTTAATAAAATGCATATTTTTTCATACCCAGATATAAAATAATTACCTTTGAAATAAGATATTTAGTCACATTAAGTACAGAAATAGCTATTAAAGATAATTGCATTTTAATTAATTGAGTGTACAGAATTATATCTGTATAACATGAAACTGTGATGTATAATACAAACTTTTTGTGCCAATCTTGCTAAAGTATTGCAGTTGTACTAATTCTATAAAAAGGGAAAAAAGGTGATTCTGAAAAATATTTTCATTAATAATTTTGACTAAACAGGTGTTTGTGAAAATAAAAAGATTAAAACAGTAACATTATATACATAAGGATAATGTGGAATTTATATTCCTTTTAATAAGACAATGAAATCACACAAATATGTAACAAAAATTATCACATTTGGCACTAATCGATAATGTTACAACTTCAGTTGATGTGATTTTGATATTGTTGCTTGCTACTTTATTAACAGTCAAGACTGGAACAATTTAATCAAATAGAGATAAAAATATATAAAATTGATTATCAATATACCTAAAACAAATCAAACATATACTGCTTAATACAATTTTTAAATTTCCTTAATAGGTTTATAAAAAATTAATTTACAGAATGCATGATGTTTTTTTAAATCAATTCAAAGATTTTAAGTTTTTTTATTGTATAACTCTTTGACAAAACTTCTTAAATCAATAAAAGTAACAAGAGGCAAATTTTTAAAATTTTAAAATTGAAATGCTATGATTGCTGAAATGATTAAATAATATCCATAGAAACTGATGAATAAAATTACACTAATATATACACATGCAAAGAATTCATCAATCTTAACTACTGAAAAAAAAATAATATGAGATTAATTTGCAGAAAATAAAAAAAAAACTATCAAATTAATACATCTTAATACAAAATTATTTGGTTCAATGCTTTTAAATTATATTTCATACTAATAAATTATCTAACACATGTAATTATAAAAATTAAAAAACATAAAATAAAAATCATAAAATAAATTATAAAAAACATAAAATAAATAAACACTGCATCAAAATAGCACAAATCCTTACATTTTAGCCAAGAAAAGGCCTCTTTGAAGGAAATTTATTTAATATATGAATACAATGACATTTCTTTGTCATAAAAGCAAATTCTCACTGATTCTAAAAATCTTACTTTTTATAATCTTTTATGACTAAAAACTGTTGTAGCAAAATAACTTAGCAGTATGCATGTGAAAACTATATACTTGTACACATGCAAACTTTTGCTTTCCATTAGCTGCATAAATCTCACATACTAAAAATTTACAGATTTTGTCAAAAATTATAAAAAAAAACTGTCACAGAGAAAACTATAAAAAACTCTAACAATTTTATCAACAATTTTAAAATAGGAATATTAATTACTGCCACTGATATGAATGACTAGATACATTCAATGTTTTTATTAACTAGTGTATAAAAAAATTAAATCAAAATAAAATAATAATTTCTCCTCTAGACATAATTGGCAGGAATAATTTAGCTAGATCTAGAGTTATCAGCTTCAGCCTCAACTGTTGATTCAGCAGGAGCTATTTTGGAATGTTTTAAGGAAGCCAAGGGTCCTCGGCGGAAATCTCTTTGAGGTCCTTTGGCTCGATTTTCTGTTTTAAAGCCTAGATTATTTGGGTTAGGACCTTTATAATTTTTTGGATCTGGACCAATCCATGGCATATATTCTTTTCTGAAATAAAAAAGTTAATCAACAATAGTGCAGAAAATACAATAAACAAAAGTTATTTAAATAACAATGCCAATAAATTGAAAGATAAGAAAAATTCTTTAAAATTTTAAACTGTGTTACCACTTTCAGTTTCCCTAAAACAGGACCCTAAATAAGGAGTCTAACTCCTTAGTACACAATCTATATAAATAAAGAGCAATGTTTATATATTTGTTCTCTATAGACTATGAAACTGCATTTAACAAGTAAACTAAATTTTAATGCATTTATAGAAAAGCTTGGTAATATTTTTATAGAACTGCAATGTTCTCTAGAAACAACCACAATAACCAAAGACTCCCACAAGATTCTATACATTAAAAAAGCAAAAGTTATTACAAGGGATACGGTCTGTTTAGGTGAGATCTTGGTTCATTAACAAATCCTTTACAAAATATTTTGTTATAAAAATGGACCTTTAAAAAAATATCTTATCTTAAAAAATGGACCCTTCACAATATTTTCATTTTAAAAACTGACCCATCACAAAATTCTTTTATGAAAAACAGATTCTTCACAAATTTATATTATCTTAAAATTAACCCTTCAAAAATTAAATGAACACTCCCTAAAATAAAATCTAATGGAAGCATTAACTCTTTGAATAAAGGAAATGCTTAGTAATAAGTCTATTTCAAAATAAAGAGTTTTTCTACAATAAAACCTCGTACTAATCCAAAATTTGTAAATTTGTATATTTTGATAAAAACCGGTCCTAATTTTACCAAATTCATAAAAGAACACAATAGATGAAAAAGCCAGATTTAACACTTTCAGTTTCCCTAAAACAGGACCCTAACTAAGGAGTCTAACCCGTTAGTACACAATCTATATAAATAAAGAGCAATGTTTATATGTTTGTTCTCTATAGACTATGAAACTGCATTTAACAAGTAAACTAAATTTTAATGCACTTATAGAAAAGCTTGGTAATATTTTTATAGAACTGTAATGTTCTCTAGAAACAACAACAATAACAAAATATTCCACAAGATTCTATACATTAAAAAAGCAAAAGTTATTACAAGGGATGATTACAAAATACTATTAAGACTGATTTTGCTGAAAATTTCAGTTTGTTTTCATTAGTGTCAAGAGTGTTTAGAGAATTATTTGACTTAAACTCAATAAGTAGAGCTACTGTTCTGTATTTAATTTTTATTTGACAGCTATTGACATTTTTTTTTAACTATTTCTCTTTTGTAAAGTTTTTGGGTAATATTCTAAAAATTCTTTTTTTTTTTTTCTAATTTAGATTTCATTTAGACATAAACTGTTGGAATTATCAGACATTCTGAAAACAAATGCTTCTACTATAGTGGGTTAATTAGACAGGAATCTATGATACACATATGTAACAATATTTTAATCGAACTAACCAATTTAATTATAATTGTATTCTAAAATAAATTTCTGGCAATTCTATCCTTAAAACTACAATCTTTGGCTAAAATACTTTTGCTGCTCCTCAAAGTATGGTAACCTTTGAACACTTTGAGAATACAATTAATTTCTACTCAGCTCAACTATTCTTATATAACTCCTTTACATCACTTTTTCATTCTAACATGCTCCATGTAACAAACTGGATCACTTGCATCCTCACAGCACTATAGAAGTGAATGTAAAATGTTTTGGCAAGAGAGCACCAAAGATGGATTATTTGAATATACTCAACATTTTTATTTTCAAATTTTGATCTTTTATTTCATGGCCGCATGACTGCACCAACTAACATGGATAACATTCTAACTTTGTAGTGGGTCAAAAACACAAATTATATAAATATATAAAAATTTGTATGTGCATATATGTATATACATAAATACTTATATATGTATATATATATATATATATATATATATATATATATATATATATGTGTGTATATATATATATATATATATATATATATATATATATATATATATATATATATATAATTTCCAAAGTTTTGTATTCATTCAATGAACAGCACATAAAACTTCAAAAAATATTTTTGAAGATGCTACACAAAGAAACATTTTGCAGTTTTTTAAAACATCAGTATCTTGATGCATTATTAAATACACAAAATTTCCTCAGATCTACCAATGAAATTTGTATATTCATAAGATATTAAGGACTCAGAAAGGCAACTATCCCATTTTATATTTTAAAAACTCTTTAAAAAAAGAGAATAGTTTTGAAATTATATGAAAGATATATGCATTCATAAAAATTGGTAATTTCAAAATCAAAGTATGTGATTTATATATACATAATATTTTTCAGGTACATATATTTCCTTATATAAGCCAGGAATTTTTAGGATTTTTTATTGACCTAAATTGGGATTTCACCTTATATACGGACCAGATATAATGTATACTCTTCTTCGCTACATTAGCAACAAAAAGTTGCCAAATCTTTTTTTTTTTTTTTTTTTTTTTTTTTTGTATGTGTGTGTGTGTGAAATTAGAAAAGACAGCTTAAAAACTAAAATTTAATTTGCCTTTCTTTACCATGGTCAAAATGTGCTAAGAGATGTCCTGATATCTGACTCAAGGTGCAACCAATCTTCTAACTTTGTAGTACTTAAATTGAAGACTGTGGTAAAAAAAAGTCTGAGAAGCATTGGTTTAGCATTCTACTTTTCAGCAATTTGATTTTTAAATATTTCACTTGTTTTACCTGCTTAGTGAAATTTTTAGTTTCTTGGTGACATGTTTGAATGATGTAGAATTTCTTTTTCATTTTAACATATATATTTTGCATTTTTGGTAAACTTTTGAAGAAAAATTGCACTTTTGGATTATACACATATCGGCTTATATTTGGAAATATGAGGTGTTTGCAAATATATATATAAGAAAAGAGAGATATTAAGATAGATAAAATTTTGATTTTCATGCAATTAAGAGTAAAGTAAATATCATAACCTACAATAATAAATTTTCACAAGGCCCTTTTCTTAGAGATGGATCAGGTCCTTTGGCTCTTGTGCGAAAAGCTGATACACTTTCAAAATCATTACGAGTACTTGTAGCTTTAGAAACCCTTAAAATATATTAGAAAAATGAATTTGCATCTTAAAATACTAAATTAAAAAACTCTAAAACGAAATGTTACACTATGAAATAATATACATTGATAAAATGTTAAATCCTTTAACTGTGAAATATGATTTTTAAAAAAGTAATGAAAGTACTATTCATAAGACAAACTATTAAATAAAAAAAAGTACAAGAAACATTTTTAAATTACCAGTTTAAAATTTATATTTAGATTTAGACAATAAAAAAAATCAAAAGTATCACAATGCTAATGATAGAATTCCAATACAAGCAATGCTAATTATTAATTTAAATAATAATAAATTCTTAATAGGAATCATACAATACTTTAAAAAAGCAGCCCTTAAAAACAATTATCTGATTCAATAAAAACAGAATACAAAATAGTTCTTACTTCAAAACTTCCTTTTTGAATTTAGGCCTTGAGGTACGTTCTGATGTGCTAGTACTCATATTCAGAGACTTATGGGCAGGGGATCCAGAACTTGCAAGACGGCTTTAAAAGTTAATAAATAAAATGTAAATAAAAATATAAGAAATAAGCAGCTAAATAAACTGGTAGAATATTTATTCCCTCTGAAAATATGGTATAAATATTTTTAATGTGAAGTTAACAAAAAGGGATAATATTTTAATCTTTTTTCCTTTAATATTTAAACTAGCAATCTAAAGTACTTGGTGTTGCCTAGGTTTTTTTATTTCTTCCAGTATTCTTTACAGTGTTATTAGAAATTGTGATGCAAAGAAATAACTACAGCACTCTGAACCATAATAAATAAAGTGTGTATCTTATCTGTGATTTGCAGCTGTATGATCAATTATATTGCTACATTAAGGCTAATGAGACCAGAACCTACAGCTGAAAATCAATTCTGAGCAACTTCAAGCATTTTTTACCAGCAAAAAGATTCAAACCCACAGACTCCAGTACTGAAAGACAAAAATTTACCATTTGCCATCATTTGGCAAATCCATTGTGCATCAGAGGATGCAAAAAGTAGTAATTTTATTCTTAAATAGATTTTATTCAAAGCCCTATTTACAGAAATTAAACTAATTAACAATAAACCAGCTTTATGGTATCTGCAAAAATTGTGGTAGTTAAGAAAGGTGAACTTTTGACGTGTTTTAGTGGCAGATTACTAAGAGCTATTTTTGGAGGAATTCAAGTTGATGGTGTTTGGCAGAGATGCTCAAATTTAGAACTTTACCATGCCTACACAGAACCTGGCATTGTCACGCACATAAAAATCTAAAGAATTAAATGTGCTGGACACATTATTAGAGTGAACAGAAAGCACTCAATACAGAAGATATTTCTGAATAAGCCCACTGAAACAAAGCTAGAGTCCAACCCAACCTCAGATGGGTTAACTGTCTAGAAAGCGACTTCACTCTGAGAGTGATTAACTGGAAAACAATGGCTAAAAACAAAAGAGGCCTGGAAGAACACACACAGGGCTGTTGTGCCATTGAAGGAAAGAATGAAAGAAAAGTGAGATATTGCAACAAGGTGTGATTATTATTCTCCCCAAATTTGAGATTAACCATTTAGCTATTTCCAAAAATTGGCACATAGCTAAAAAAAACAGTACAGTGAAAGCCAATATTTTGCAGATGTTTCAAGTAAAAAAAGAAAATAGCAAAAAGATTATTCCTAAAATTTAATAAAAATGAAAATGCATTTAATGACTAATATAAAATTTAATGTATTTATAGAATTAATGCATTAAATTTTATTTTATAAATATTATATAATTATAAATATAAAATTTTATGCAGTTATATAGTAATATTTTTATACCACTACATTCTTCTTTAGAATCAATCACATTGACAAAAGAAATTTCCACAAGATATCACACATTAACAAAGTAAAAGCTAGTTGCAAAGGATAATTACAATTACCATTATCATACTCCATGGAAGCTGTTGAGTCAGCCATATCATTGTTAGACTAAAATATTCCTATATTTAACTTTTATTATTCTTTGTATGACTTAGTATTATTAAACATTTGTAACTACTTTATAAATAAAAGCATTCTAAGTAATAATTACAATTGAAATATACACATTTTTTAATGAGTGATAATCACAAATGTATAACCATTATTTTCAGATGAAGGGAGTAATTGAGACTGTAAAAATATGAATACTACCTTGGACTTTTGGATGGAGTTGCTTCCCTGGAGCTATCCCCTGAAAATGAAGTACAATTATTTCATTTCTAGTAAAACAAGACAAACACTTTCCTATCTACCATTTAAATACTAAAAATACAAAATCTATATTATTTTACAAATTTTGTTTTACTGGTAATCATTTTAGTATTTTATAAAATATTTAGATTTTATTTAAACAGCTAAAATTTAATTCTGGAGCTAAGAAGCTTTTGCTGCTCATCATATATATATATATATATATATATATATATATATATATATATATATATATATATATATATATATATATATAAAGCCTAAAATTTGGTTAGCTCAAGGTCCAGGAAAAAATGTCATCCACCTGAGCTATTAGGCACTATTATTTAAATTTACTGAAGGAAGTGACACTTCAAATATATTTTATTGAAAACTTTAACACACACACAAAAAAAAGGTTAAATAACAGACAATAATCTTTTAAACAGGATTGTCTGTCATTGAAATTAACACATTGTTTGCCGTAAACATCTCCTGAAAAATTTATTATGATCATCTGCCTCTGTTTTGGTGGGAGATGTAAAATGAAAAATAAATTTTAAAAAACTAATCTTGCCCACCACAATTTTATTCTTAAATTGTTACCACCACCAGGTTCTAAACCTTAACTGTAACAAATATGGACATGATGGGTGAAATGTTTGAGAATTATATAACGAACAGACAAACACACAAGGTCTTTAATATAAATATAGATATTTTTATATAGATAGATCATTTATATATGTGCACTATTCACAGCAACTTTTTTTTAAATTTAAGTTTTAAATTTAATAAAAATAGATAAATAACATGATTATTGTATATAAGTGTGTTATAATGTTTTTCAAGCTAACCTTTCAAAGAGCGTCGTTCAATGCTCGAATGCCGAGATCCATGTTCACTATCCTGTGAAGCTGAAGTATGTCTACTACGAGGTGGTGGCACAGGTGGGGACTCAGAAAAGCCAGCTAATGGACTAGCTTCACTTTCCTTGTTTACTCCACTTCCAGATTCTAAATGAGGAACTGCTGATTTGGAACTATTAAAAAGAGAAAATATTTTATGATCTAGATAATTATTAATCACAGTCAAACCCCAGTTTAGTGGAGATAGCAACAAAAATTCCATTTTGATCAAAAACTAAGTGCTATGAGAAGTTATGCATTGTACAGAATATTGATAGAATATCCATCTATAACTTTTAATTTAAACATTTGTTTACTCTTTAAATTACAGAAAAAATTAAATATAAGAATACATTCATAAATATGCATTAGACCTTTTACATAATTTCATTCTATATAAATATTTTTAGAAGATAGATATTAAAGTACTAATCTGAGATTTTTTTCTCCTAATAATTCGGTCAGAAGAAGAACAAGAAGGTAGGGCACTCCATTTGGGTACCAAATCCATGGGTTTAAATCATACTGCTGAATGTTCTTAGCATTCAAAATCAAATTTAACTAATAGGTCCTAGTCTAAACAGCCTTTTTGTTATAAAAACTGACTACAGAACTTACATAAATACTAAATAAATTTTTCAACACCATTTTCTACAACTTAGAATCTACTTATTTTATCCACAATACTAATATTTTTTACTGTTTATTAATAGAAACTTCCCCTTACTCTGATTCATGTCCTTTATATGTTGAATTGTTGTAATTGCATGCACTGTTATATTCAGCTATGGTGAAGAAATGTTTATAATCAAGGAATTTCTTTTACTGAAACTTTTCAAATTGAAAATAAAATATTTTGGATCATCACCTTACAACTACTGTTGTGTCAAACAGATAAGTGACTTGACCCACTCATCAACTATAGATAAGATAACAATTTGAGACTCCAAGTAGGGTCAAATGAATTTCTTAACCCATCTACAAATATACAGTCCCTTAAAAAAAAGTCTTTTAACTGCTGAACAGCAATCAGCATACTGCTACCTTAGAAAAAAACTATTAAACTAAAAAAAATGTGTTAGAATTAAAAAGTTTAAACAAAATTGCAAATTTCAATTAAGCTTTATAAACATAGTATGGTAAAAGATTCTCAAATTCTGTTATGGTAAAAGATTGACAAAAATCACTAAATTTTTAATTAACTGCTGAAAAATAATAATTAAAAGACAATTTTCCAAAGCTAGTCCTCTTATATAAAATCAATATTATTTTTTAATATCCCAAGCCCATGTTTTTATGCAATAAACCATTTTTTAGATATACTTGATAACAAAAGTTGAGAATTTATAAGTAACTATACGTAAGAACTAAGAAGTTGATCAATTGGAATGGGGCAGGATGATTATACACAGTTAATTTTTTTATGTGTGACATCCTACAATGATTAAAAGGACTGCTGATCTTTATGAGTACATGCTAAAATATTTGAAGTTGTTTAAATTACATATTTGTATTACTTTATGTAGTCCATAATAACTTTTTTTTCTCTAAACTTTATTTTTAACTTTTCAAGATTTCAGACAATCAATATATATTTAGAAAAATGGCTTAGACATTAACGGGATCTATAACTTTTTAAGTCCATATGGAAGATTTATTGGCACAGATGTGAAACAGTGGAATGGAGTTGAAGATAGTTTGGGATGACACTAAATCAGGACCAGAATGTACTTTATTGTGATATATCAAATTATTTTACTCCACATGATTCAATGCTGGAGAATTCTTGAACTAAATCTGTACGAAAAACAGTAAATGATTCTTAAATTTAATGAGAAATTTAGAAAGCTATTCTATACTAAAATATAAAATTCAATTTTTATCATTTTACTTTTTTTTCCAAATCTCATTTAATATCTTGTGTATAGCACATTTTGTATTTTATAACTACACAATGGGGTATCAAAATAAATAAAAACTAATTTTAAAGTTCATCCACATCTAACAGTAGGAATAAATTTTTAATAGAACAGCTTTCTATGTTATGAAATATTAACTTATGAAAAGTAGCAATGTTTCTTCAGTAAAAAAATTAGTCTATTTCTGAAACATATGCATAAATCTGAAAATGATAATTTTTTTTATTAAATAATTAAATGATAATTAATTACTGTAAATACGTAATTAAAATCATAAAATAATTATTAATTTTATGCAGTTAAAATTGCTAAAGGATCTTTCTTTAGTACAAAATTACCTTTGAATAAATATAACATTAGTTAAATATTTTAGAGCAACAGACCATTCCACTTTCAATATTCTTTTTAAAGTTCAAACTTAACATTTAGACCTTTCATTCGTAATTTGATATACATAATAAAAATCATACATTTAACCTTCTCCCCATTTGTATATATAAAATTATTCCCTACATCATATTACTATAAAATATTTTTCTGCAGTTATATGTGATTTTATAAATGAAAATAATGTATAAAATTAATTTATTTAAATAGTCAATTACCCATCTTGTGGAGTCATAGCAGCAAGAAACTGTTTAGCACGATCTTCATTATAGTTACTGCTGTCTAAAGCCATATTGACTAATGTTCGAGACACAGCAGGAAATTGCTCTTGAAGCCTGCTGACCACTGCAATGCATAAAAAAAAGATATAGTAAAAAATTTGCAATTTATAATATACATTTAAATTCATTCCTTTTCCATGTAAAAAAACATCATTAGTTTTAATTTATTCAATCTCTTATATTTTTACCATATATTAAATTAAATTTGAAAAAAAGGCTAAAATGCCATAGCTATTTTTAATTATTTTCCTTTTCTCAGAGAGAATATAACATAAATGTATGAAAACAATCAAGACCACTAAAGTAATGAAATACACTTTCTAACACTGCATTTTTTTTTATCTTTAAAAAGTAAGTGATAGATAATTAATTTGCTAACATATATAAAACACAAACAAACAAAATTAAACAAAAAGCACTACTAACAAAAAAAAATAAAATAAAATACTAAAAACACAACTGAATAGTTAAAACTGCTTATCAAAGTATGATAAATGGGGAAGTAATCAATGATAATACAACCAACAGATGAAGTAAGTTGAACTGTTTAAAATCCCCAGTCAGTTTCCAATTACTTTCATCTTATATAAAAGTATATATTTTAGAAGATTAGCTAATCTCTGCAGATTTAGTATTGCTATTTTGATGCAATTATAACACAGATAAGAATCGTAAATTTATTTTTCATTTTTTTTTCCTTCTCACTTCAAAATTTTTGCAAATTTTATTCATTTTTCACCATTATATATTTTCCTTGCTTCCTACTTAAAAAAAAAAAAAGATTTGTTTATTCTTATCAATTTTGAGACTTTTTGTTGTTAACTACAAAATAACATCACCAAGAAGGACATATACTGTAAGTATATAGTTACTTAGTTTTTCAGAGAAATATAAGAAAAATTTCTTTAATATTAAAGTTGCTGCTTGTAGCAGTCTACTTACACTGCAATTTGTCAGAAGCACTGGGTGGAATAACAATGACTGGACGTTCAGGAGTAGGAGGGGGTCGAGGTATTTCTAGAGACGGCTTTCGGAAAGGCTGGCTGGAATTTGGACGAGTTATTGGAGTATCACGTTTTTTGTAACCCATTCCGGACAATCGATTGGAAGCTTCTTGAGCATTATTGTCACAGCTGGAAATGAACAGATATTACACTGATGATATACTTTTAACAATAAAAAATAATAAACAAGAAATTTGAATGAAAAGTTATGTTGTTATTCATGGTTAACCCTTTGTATCCCCACATTGCACATCTGAAGTATACACAAAAATCAAAGTCATTTTCGCTGTTGTACAGTAGCCTTTCTAAGATTCAGAGTATACAAAAGTTCCTTTCTTGATCCTTTCTTGTATATAAAATGTAAGGAAATAAATAAAATTCCAATGATGTAGATAAGAACAATCATTTAGTGCCATATTTTTAAATATTATATAAAATTTTAAGTACTTAAGAAAATAAACAATATTTAAATAAAGAAAAAAAAGGTGGGAAAAGTATGGCCAAACTGGAAGACCTTTTGGTACCAAAGACCATGGATTTAAACATTGCTGTTGTTATGGATGTCCATTCAGAATCAGCTTTAAGCAGTAGATTATGGTTTTATCTCTTATGTAGAAAAAATAGACCATAGTGCACTAAACATACCTAATATTAAATGTAAAAACTAAAAACATAAAATAAAACCTTTTAAGAACATGTAAAGAACTTACTTATTTAGCACATCAAATAAAACTGCTTCATCACATTCTGGGAAAACTAACTTTAGATATCGTAGTTTCATTTTTGGTGAACTAGGATGAGGACTTTGGTGACGGCTAATGTAACCTCTGTTACCAGTGACTAATGCACCAATCACTTCATGTTCTTGATTGTTATAACTAAAAAAATTATATTTTAAAAAATATAAAAGATAACACAGTCATACATAAATAAGATAAATAGTAATTTATGATTTCATGTCCATTAAATCCATTATTCCTGGCACAGTTATTTAAAGATGCAGTAATAGTTGTTTTGCTGTTTTACTAAAGCACTAGCTGCATTAACCCACCATTGTCCAAAAATATTATTACACTACGCAAAATAGTATATTTTAATAAATTATTATAGTACTCTAAAATAAAATTAATGCAGTATAAATTATTTAATTCTATAATACATAGTAATTTACACATTTCACAAGTTGATATTATAGTAAATGACTGTCTACCACAAAAAGTATTGTTAAACCCATATGTAGTTTTAAAACATGTGATTACCTTAGAAATAAATGAAAGAGAGAGATTTAATTTTATAGACTATATTACATTATTCCTAGCATTAGCATAACATGTAACACAGCACTTAGGATCTGACGGATCTGACTCCTCATGTAACACAAATTTCATCTAGTATAAAATGGAGAATCCTCAAAATTTATGCTGCAGTATAAGTGGAAAGTTTTTGTTATTTGTTTAGAATACAGAAAATACCAATCACACTGGTCTCTTATATGTAAATTTTTCTTACTTTAATTACTTTTATATACTGAAACCATTCTTCTAATTTTGCTATGTGTTGCCTTTTTAAGATTCAAACTATACAATAATCCTTTCCTTATTATTTTCTTGCACTGAAAACGTAAGGAAATAAATACAATTCCAATGATGGCGATAGGAACAGTCAATTTTTCCATATTTTTGAATCCAGTTAATAATAAAGTACAAAAACAAAACAAAAAGGTTTTTTTTAACTCTGAATGAAACAATGTTTTACTTGCAATAAATATTAAAATTCCTTAAGCTTTGAATCCCACAAAAGCCAGCCATAGTCAATACCTCTGAGGCAAAAAAAAAAAAAAAAAAAAGATTGGTATTACGTGTAGTGAAAATATTGTTGTTACTTTTCTCTGTGGTGTAATACAGCCTATACCAGGTCCAGTAGACCTGTTGCAATATGCAACTGGTCCAGGTTAATATGCAGATTCACTTGAGCAAGGAACCATGAGGCCTGAAGACTGCCTAAACCTCAAAAAGGAGCTGCACCCTTCATTTGATAAGCATCACTAGTCTAAAAGAATGACTTGCTTAAATAGGTTTTCATTTAGAAGCAGGGACCAAGCAGAAGATTCCCCAGGCTTGGCGATCCTGAGAGGTATCATTTGGAAACTTAAGGTATCTGTCTACGTTGAAAATGTCATTTTTTGTCAAAAATCATAATTTTTTTTTATTTTTCTATTGTAAAATTTCAACTCTTAGGCTTCTAAATCTGTTTTTGTTTTGTCTGTACAGCATTTTAAAGAAACTTACAGCTGTTTAAACATTAGTGACAGCTGTCAAAACAAAACGGAAGTAGAGACTTCGGAACCAGAAGTTGTAAATTTAAAGCCTTTTAAAGAGCATTTTTTGGACAAAACTTTTTAAATTTTCATGACGATTAGTTTAAAAAAAAATTCTAGTATTTTTAATAATCAGGATATGAATGGCTTACATTTTTTGAAGGTTTCTGATGTGTTCAGGATCAGCAGCTGGGAAAAAGTTACGGAGTTTATGAAACAATGCTTCATCCACCTGAAAATTCTGCAATTCAACCTATGTAAATACAAAAATTAAATAAGCCTTCTCTAAAGTAATAATACATGTATGTTAATTTAGAAGCCTTTGCCAAAGTATCCTCTTAAATTTTGTTATTAACCATAGATTTGCAAATGTATATTTTATAGCATCCTAATTTAAAAATTTGAATGTAAAAAAAAATGTATGATAAAATTAAAAAATTTTTAAATGTCTATGTACAATGATATGAACTACAAAAGTTTAGTCTGAAAATGATAAAAATAATCATTTATTAATATTCTATAAAACACTAATAAATTTTTTTTAAGATAAATATTTATTTATACTGAAATTAAAAGAATATGAAATTTTTTTTATACATACATATCTATTCAGCAGTTAAACTTTCTCATAGCTCAGTTAAAAAATTAAATTATCCACATACTTTAAACTTCATATTTTTAAAAAAAATTTTTTTTACAGATTAGTTTTGCTTTATAAGATGAAACATGAAACAATACATTGTAAACTTTTATCTAATAACTAGCCACTTTGTACCAAGCCTTTGAACTGGTTTCTCAAAAAAAAAGAGTTCTATTTAGTTCAAGACTTAAATTAGTTTTTAAATTATTTTATTTGCCAGCAATATATACAATTTGGAATCATTTAATCCTATATATTCACACGTTACAAACTGGATTTAAAAGTGCATACATGATGTCAATTTTAAAGGGTAAAAAAAAGAAAATATAAAAAGCTCTTTACCCTCTGTAACTTTGGGGTGATTTCAACTGAATGAGTTTGTGCCCTAGGTTGACCTTCAGCTAACAAAGCACTAACAACTACATTTTCCCGATTGTGATACCTAAATTGGATTTAAATTAAAAGAATGACACAATATCAAACATGATTCTAAATAAATTTCTTTTGCTGAGAATAGGACAATAGTAATATTAAAACAGTACAAACATTTATACAAAATATAATATATACATTATTTATTTCCACAATATCAACATAAGGAAAAGTGAAACACATATACAAGGCTTAATATATTTTAAAAGGTTTGCATATACTTTATTTTATGAAATTTATGTTAATTTTTATTTATCTAAGGGTATATAAGGCATATTTTAAACTTTAAGGGAGAAAATTTCATTTAAGAATTTCTATTCTTTTTTAAACTTACAGGTATCCTTTACTTTAATGAGACACATTAACTTAAGAAAAAATAATATACCCTTACAAAAAATAGAATAGGCAATTTCTGAAATTAAAAATATAAAAGACTAAAAAATATAGGCATATAAAAAATGTTTATGAATGAAAAATATGTTTATAAAAAAATTAATGAAGACAGAAAAAAAAGTTAAAACTGTTCACAGTCAAACATATTACGTAGATCCTAAAACTTGCAAACAACTATTTTATTAATTCTACAAAGGTTGTTTAAAAGAGAGAGAAAAATAAGTATATCTTTAATAAATTATAGAATTTTTTTTAACTTTAATATACTCAAAATAGCATTTTAACTCACTGCTTCAAAAGCTGCCAAATATGACCCTCCTCAACAGTTGGAAATTGTAAGCATAGCTTCATGAGGATTTGTTCATCCACTTGCACAGAATTTTCTTGCTAAAAATAATGCAAAATTGTCAAAACAGATTAAGATAATAATATATTTGAAAGATAATTTAAAGAATATCCTTTTATATTATACTTAATTCATTAATCTTTGTAAAAAAATATTTTAACAAAACATTATATAATCTTTGATATACTTTATTTATTAGATATATGTTTATGCATGTGTGTACGCTTGCATACTTCTATACAATGTGGATAAGAAATTTAGAAATAGTTAATAGACCCACACATTTTCGAAGAATGCAAAATATAAACTGATGTAATAAATAACTACTTTATACATAAGGAATAACAATAATTCAAATGAATGTAGCAAAGCTTCATCTTTATAAAAATTTATGTAAATTAAAATAGCAAAAGTAAAATGAAAAAATACCTTAAATCTATAGGGTGTTTTAGGACTGCCATAATGAGGTGAATACCCTCCCTAAAAATAAATATTTAAATTTCAAAGCATTGTAACATATCAATGTGTAAAAGAAAGTATTAATTCTTCAATAAATCAGATTGATGGTATAATATAAAGTATATATTAGTTAGAATTAATATATAAAAATTATTTACACTGGGGTTTTTATTTGAATTCTGTAAGTAGAAACAAAGTAAGCTTCCTAAAATTATGTGACATGTTTAATTACATAATATTACTTTAAATTATTTTTATAGTTCATCTTAATATTATTTTTAAAAAGATTCCATTGCTTAAATTTTTCCTAAATACACTTTTAACAACAACAAAGCTCAAATATAAAATTTTAATATATTTATAAAGATTAAAAAATCAGTCATTCTGAAATCAAAAGCTTGATAATGATAAATCATTTCCCAAACTAGAAATAAGGTGATTAATTAAATTATGAATAACAAAAATTAGTTACTTATCCATATCTATCATTATAATAAGAAAAGCTTAGTCTTTTAAGAATATAAAAATGTAAAATTTTAAGTTTTTAAAAAATACTCAGGTGATATTTATACTTTTATCAAATAAAAAGAAAGTTTCCAGGTTTTTGGATTATACAGTCTCATGACAAATAGCTAAATACTGAAAAAAGGAAAAACCTATGTTGTTTATGATAATATAGCATTAATAAATAAACTATGTAGAAAATGAGTATGCACAATTGTACTAAAGAGTAAATAAACAAGTTCAAGCATCAAAAGCACTTTTATAAGTTAAATTAATCTTTAATAAAATTTTAAGATTTATGAATCAGAAATAACTATACTCATATCACCTCATTCCATTTTTTCCTTATGTTAGGCAGTAAATAGATGCATTAATTATATGCTTTCTAGAAAACTAATAAATATTGGCCTTATTTTGATAGTTGCCATACCCAGAATAAAAAAAATAATTCTGGGTCTTACAGCCACCTAGTCAAATGTGTAAAATTCATATAATTGCCTGAATAAAGGAAGTTTGGGCATAACACCACTAATATGGCAAAGGTGTCTGTCCAAAAAGTTATGACAAGTTAAATTCTAAAATTTGCTACAAGACAGTGTAAGGCAGATCTACAGGAATAGATGAAGATAACAAGTGCTCTGAGCCATTTCTCATCATGTCATCACTGTACTTTCCTTTTAGGAACATCTGCATAACCTTAATCATTATAAACCAGTTTTGCTGTGACAATGAGACAATTAAAGGGACAAAACAATGAAAAGGGCAGCTGCAGCAGTTTGCAGCCATTTTTGACAACTTTGTATATCTTTTCATTTCCCAGACAATTGTAAAGGCTAGGAATCTATTCCAAATTTGAAGATAGAAAAATAATTTCAATATATCTATTTACTGTAAAGATTCACATTAAAAATCTGTTGTCTTGTAGGCTTTAAATACA
The DNA here is from genome assembly GCA_032207245.1 of Pardosa pseudoannulata. Classification (NCBI taxonomy): domain Eukaryota; kingdom Metazoa; phylum Arthropoda; class Arachnida; order Araneae; family Lycosidae; genus Pardosa; species Pardosa pseudoannulata. Next base: position 118,073,556 of record CM063501.1, on the reverse strand, counting down.
CAAAAAAATGTAAAATAAATTTCAATGGAAAAACTATCATAATTCCTAAAAATGTATCAGAAAATTATAAATATATTATACGATATAGCCTGCATCATTTTTGTATACTTATAAAATAAAACTAATCGCTTACATTAGTCAATTGTATCTGAGCAGATATTGGAGGGGATGAGACTGGAGGAGGAGGTGGAGGTGGGGATGAAACTGTAACAGAATAATGACTAGATCCATAATAGGGAGGATAAGACTGAAAGAGAAAAGATTTTTATAACAACCATTTAGCATTAAATATACTTCCCTTTAAAAAAATTATTCAGTAATATTAGGAAATACATTTATTAGTCAAACTCATCTATTAAAACTTTTTAAAAAAATGTAAAATTGCATATTTAATAAATTATAGAGAAGTTAATTAAGAAATTGCAAAACATATTGTATCTATTAGATTTTTAAAAATTCTAACAAAATTGTATTAAAATTTATTTTTAAATGTTTCAAATTGCTTAAATGTGATATAAAAATATATACTCAGTTACAAATATATAATAATCATTTAAATAATAAAAGGTAATGTACACACAAATCAAAACTCTTCAAAAAAGTATATGTCAAAGAATTATTTCATAAAGAATATTTTACATAATTTTCTATTAACTTTACACAGACATTTAGATCTTAACTAAACAATTGACAACAATTACAGAATTATTATAAATCAAAATATCTCAAAAATTGATAGTTATAAATGCAATATTTTTTATTTTATTACATATTTAATATATACATTACTAAATATATTTTACTACACATTTATATTATTATTTTGTAGCTTGTTTAAAATTATTTGGCCAGTACTATTACTTTCTGTTGACCTTCTATTATATAAAACAAACTTACATTTTTTTTTTATTTTAAAAATTTAAATTCTAGATATAAAATGTAGAAAAAGTTGTAGATTGGTATATTCAGTCCTGTACTGCAGAAAGCAATAACTACATTTTTTAGAACAACTAAAGATAAAGACATTTGAAACATAAATGAATACTTTCTATTTTGACTGACAACAAGAGTAATTACAAGATATTTTAGATTTAGAACTCAAATAAGTAGAAGAAGCAGTTTCTAAAAATCCATATCAAATAAAGTTGATAAAGTACTAATTAATATAATTCTTTTATCAGATGAATATACAATTTATTTTTATGGTGAATCCTTTTCCTCTTTAAAGTATTATTCCAATTCAAATCTAATTCTTGTTTATAAATTTTAATACAGATTCAGAAAAGTTGAATATCAAAGTCAAACTGGGTAACAAGCAAGATGCATCATTTTTTAGGCTGTTTTACAATAATGCCTAGACAGACAAGTGTTTGAACATACTCCATAGTAATTAAATTTCCATGGGCTGTTATGTTACTCTTCCTGCAATTCTAGATTACATTATTTTAGAATCATTCATTTTTTAAAAAGATTTTTTTTTAATATAAAATCACAGGTTATGAGAATGGAAGCTTCTGTTTACTTAAGTTCACAGGGCTACTGGACTAAAATTACAAAATATTATAAATGACTACAAGAAGTTATCCACAAAAGTTACAAAAATTTAACCATTTTAAATGGTTAAAATTAACAAACTGTTCCTTAAAAATTATGATTCTACTGAATACTATAACTTTTTTCTATAATAATTCAATTTTGACAATACAATATATTTTACAACTAAGAATTACATATAAATAACACAAATTAAAAAGTAATGCAAATCAATTTATATTACAAAATACAGCTCTGTACTATCAATCAAACAATATTGATTAACTTGATATGTAAAATAACTATATCTGATAAAAATATAAGATCAGATGTACAAGAAAAGCAGCTGCATTCAATATAATCCTAATTTAAAAATTAAAAGCCTAAGATAATGTTTCTAAAATATTAAAAAACACAACCATGGCATGTTTTTTGAATCTCCAAACCATTTTATATATACTTGGTGATAGCAATTTAACCATTTTTTTTACTACTACTTTATTATCATTTTTAAAAGTCATCAAGTATATCTAACACAATAAACTAATGGTTTTCAAACTTTGTTGACTCATGAAACCTTTAAAACTATATTTTATCTGTAAGCCACATTACATTGTTTCATATATATTTCAAAATAATATTTTAAATAGATCCATATGTTATAGGTACATTAGACAATTAAATACAAATATTTTTTTATTCAAAAACCCTAATAAACAATAAATGTAATTTATTCATGAATACCATAAAGTGATGCAAGTGTCACATCATGCTACACTTGCATTAGTCTACACACAAATCTTCCGATTAATTTTCTAACATAACTAAATGCATGTATATGTATTTTTAGTAAACAAACACTAATCAATTTGGGTGAGTATTTTATAAAAATTCATTCTTTGAATTTCTGGAACCCTGAGATATATACCATGAAGTCCCGAGGTTCAACAACATGCAGTTTGAAGACCACAGTAACAAAACAATTATGGAATAATTTCACTATAATTATGCACACAAATATTTTTATCAAAAATAATTTTTTTACTACCATTTGAGGAATCTTCTTTTTTTTTAATTCAAGGTTAAAGATAATGTTTGCATACTTTAAATGCACTATTTTGTGCCTTTATGTAACAGCTTTGTTATGACATTCCTTAAAAAGTAAGTTTCATTTTATTCTATTCAAGTCTTTAAATGGATACTATTAGAAAAAAGAAAAAGAAATTACTTCTTGAATCCATTCGTATGTGAGGTTTTCTAAATACGCTTTTATATATATATATATATATATATATATATATACATAAAATATTATTTAAAATTATTTTTAATTTATAAATTAAAATTTATTTTAATACATGTAAGCAGGTGTTTCAAGAAAAGCAATTTCTTACACAGATGTACAGATTTGATCATTTGGAAAAATAATACAAACAGTAAAACTTTAAATTCCCAACAAATCAATCTTTTAATACAGATTTGCTTTAAAATAATTTACAGTAAGAGGAAAAGAAAAGGAAACTGAATAATGATAGTGCAGACAAAATGAATGAAAGTGATTTAAAAAGTCTTGGTTTGTAGTAGTAGTTGAAAGAATGCAAATTGTGTATTCAATTTTTAAACTGCATGGAGATTATAGAACATTAAAACAAAAGAAGAAAATGAATCCTTAGTAGATGTAGCATTCATAAAAAAAACCGTAATATTCTAAGTAAAATATATTTTAAAGTGCATACAGATTTAAAAAAAAAAAGTGACAGAATTCAAACAGGAAAAAAAAAAAGGAGTAAATTATACATAAAACATTTGAAAATCATAGAATGCAAAACTATGAAAAGGTTGTTGGGGATTCTACTTTAAACATTTCATCCATGAATAAAATATAAAAGCTACAGGAAATTTGTTGTCCATAACAGAAAATATAATAATAATGACACAATTCATTCTCACTTACAGAATCAAATAAAAAAGTAACTACAGCTCACAATAAAAGCTAACTAAAACCTTGAAATATATAAGTCAGAATAGGAATGTTTTTATAAATTACAAATATGGTTTTAATAAACAAATAAAAATAGTTTTAATTGTATTCAATTATTTTCTGAACACAAGCACATATATAATCTTTGTCACTTAAACTAGGTTTTACACACAAAATAATAAAAAATAAGATGACAATAATTCTAACTATTAATCACTAATTTAAAACTTTAAAACCACTCCAAATATACAACAAAGCAGTATCAATGTCATTTGTTTAAAGTACTTATTATTTAATTATAAAAATAACTAATTTGTTAAAATTATTTTATGTAAATGCTACTTAAACACACTTAAATTTCAATTAATTATAGTGAACATATTTGTTATATCACAGATATTATTAAATATAACAAGAATTTCTTGAATGTCTGATGTTACAAACTGAAGCATGTCACAGTTTCCAGTTTATATAGAATTACACAATTTTGAATTAAAAGAACAAGATACAATAATGCAATTAGAACTGTTTTATCAAGCATGCAGTATTGACTCTTTTATTTCAATTTAAAACACAATTTAACATCAGAATGACCCTTAATATGAGTAAGAAAGGAAAATACAGGATAAAGATATAAACAAAGTCATTAATTTAAATTATCTACAAATACATATATTTTAATACATAAACTATATTACTAAATGCCTTATTTATAATTGTGTGTAAAAATGAAATATTAATAATTTATAAATTCTCACAGTGAAATAATAACTTAATTTGTTGATCTTTATAGATCAGTCATACTATCTAAAATTTTTTACTTTTATTTAACTTTTACAGTAATTAATAAAATTATATAATTATTGAAAATACAGTTTTTGTTGGTATATATGTATTATTGCTATTAACTCTCAATGGAATATTAGCAAGAAGATTAACTTTTTTCTTATTTACAGAAACTTATTCAAGTGTATTTAATGTGAAACTGTTAATAATTTAACTTCCCAAAAATATATATACATGTGAAATCTATTTTTAAGAATGCAAATTTTAAGTTAATTTATTAATTTTAATTAAAATATATTATATTGAGTTAAAAATATCCCCACATCACACTCAAGAAAATATCACTACGTTACACTGTAAAATTTGCATGGGGAGGGAAAAAAAGTGGAGTTGTTGGAGCTTTTTTCAGCAAGCTTAAGATATACACTTAAAAAAATTAAATTTTTAACTTTTTTATGAATTCACATTATTGTGATCAGAAAATAGAGGCTTAAAAAAATAATCAAAACAAAAAATTTCAAAAAATATTTGATTCACAGACATTAATGACAATAAAATACAAAATTATTTGAGAGCAGACAGCTATAATTATAATAACCATAAACTCTTTTAAAATAATTCAAACTCTCAATTTAAGAATAATAGTAAATTGCAAAAAAAACTGAAATTTAACAGCATTTTAATATATTTAAAAATTGTGATCCTGTAGAGATTGATTCTTTAACTGTGAAAGAAAGGGAATATTAATATTTAGCACTTTATTGTATAGTTTTCTACAGTTTTAGAACAAGATTTTATTATATACTCAGTTTTAACATCTAAAGCTTAATATATTAATCAACTTACAACCAATTAGAAGCTTAACACATTGATTAACTCTCAACCAATTAGTTTTTAAAGCTTGTAACTTTTGATATATAATTATTTAAATGTGTACATTTTCCTTTAATTTAATTAAGACCCAATTTCCATTAATACAAATTCTTAAAAGGATAATCAAAACTGCAGGGTAAATGTTGCTTATATATAGATTTTTAACAGCAAGAAAAGAGTAATAAAATATACTTTAAATATTAATCACTACTAGCAAGAAGCAATAAGAATAAGTAAAAATACAAAAACTATGTTTCATATATACAATAACAGTGTCAAAAAATAATAATTAGTTAAAAGAAGAAACTTAAGTAGACTGATTTTTTAAAAAAGTACTCTTTTTCTTACAATATGACATAGTTAAAATCATAGATAAGTAAAACTGAAGAAATTCTTTTAAGTAGGACTTTAATCTTTAACCATTAAAACATATAATATAAAAAGACTAACTAATCATTTGCAGTGAATACAGATTTTTCATGTTATTTAAGAACTTTGAATGCACATTAAGAAAACTGATATCAATAAGGATATTCCAATTCTTGTTTTTAAAACACCTGTGTATTATTACAAAAGTATACAAACTGATTTAAAAAGAAAACTTAGCATGAAAATATATACTCTTGATTTATTTTTTCTATTGGGGGAATATATATTTATAGTTAATTTTAGTGGAAAGCATTTTTATAAACCTAATGAAAATACCAAAATGAATAAATATATACATATCAGTGATAAGTTGCTCTTAACTACTCTCTCTGGGGAAATAAATTTTATGAACTATTTGATTTGTACCACCTTGAACTATTATCATTTTACTATTCACTCACAACTCGTGAGAAATAAAAAAAAATCTTTTATATATTAAGAGGCATAAAGAGAACTGCTGTCCATTGAATCTTCCAGAATTCAGGATAAAATGTTTTACCTATTTTATACATTAAGTTTTACAGATATTCAGGAGCATACACTGTAAAATACCAATATGTTAAAAATAGCTACAAATTTTAGCTATTTTTCACAATTTAATAGTTGATTAATTTCTGCAAATTGAAAAATATTTTACACAGTGTAACAAATTAACATTTAAAGTAGGTGATTCTATGAACTCTAAAATAAATAAATTGGTATTTTTATCTATTGAACCTTCACAAATTTTTAAAATTTTATGTAAGCATGAACATATCACAATAGAGCAAAAGCAGTTGACTCACCTAACGTATGAAGATATTAATTATGTAATACAACTTTAAATAAGATTTTTTTTTAATAAAGGATAGAAATTTTCTGTTTTCATGCAAAAAAAATTCATATGACAGCTTTATTATAATTTCCATTAATAAAAGATTATATATGCATATAAAATACTCTGTATTCTACATATATATATATATATATATATATATTGATAAAAATATAGATAAATTTTGATGAAAATTGCAAGACCATGGGAAGCTTTAAGCAGGACAAATTAATCCAAGGTCAAGATTTACTTTAGTAATTTAATATTTAATGTTTCTTTTTTGGGGGAATGCTTTAAGCAGGTCAAATTAATTCAAGGTCAAAATTTACTTAAGTAATTTAATATTTCATATTTCTTTTTTTTTTTAATTAATTTTCACTTTTTCCTATGACAATCAATTCTGTCCCTAGGAATATCAGCATAATCATTTGAAAAACTAAGAGAATTTAACATTTTATTTTGGCCATGAGTTCCATATTTTTGTTTTTTATAAATACCCTGGTACTCTAATTAATTTTGCAAAAAAGATAAGTACTTTTCCATTAGTAAGGATAAATTGCCAAATATTGCACTTTATTATGTGATAATTTATATGAAATTAAAATAGACTGCAAAAGTGTTTTTTGAAGGCTGCATAATGCTTTGGTTATCTAGACTGCAGGTTGAACACCAAGAGGTAAGTTAATCATATTATACAGAGAAAAGCTATGTGCTTGTACACTTATTGCTAAAGGATTTCTAAGTTTCAATTCCTAAAAATAAAATATTTCAAAATTTTCCATTTAATACTTGAATAAAATTGCTTGTAAAATTAAATAAAATTTAAGAAATTTGGAAATGCAAAATTATATACTTAATACTAATCAACAATAAATGCTTTATTTATCCAAAAAGGCTAAAAAAAATAATCTCACATAGTGTTTCATGTACATATTTATTTTCTTAAAAATTAATTTAAATGAATAGCTAAATTTCAAAATGAGATTTAATATCTGTTAAATTTATAAGAAATCTGAAAATTATTAGAAGTTTTATATGTTTTTATAAGTTGTAAATGAAAATTAATTAATCAATATATTCATTTGAAATAAAGGATATAATAAGAGAAAAGCTTGCCTTATACTTTTAAATTGCTAAATATAAAGTTACTTAGTAAAAAATAAGTGGTACTGGTTAATAGATAAAAAATATTTTATAAATTTAGACTATTATATTTTTATTTTAGAGTGTAATGGTTCTAATAGCATTATCACACCTTTTACAGTGAAGTTTGACTATTTCTTATTATAGTCAAATATATTTTGAGAACTACATTATAAAGTTACTATACACAAAAGTTTTACAACATATATTAAAATACAAACATAACTTCTGTCACATATTTAAAAACACTGCACCTCACATATTAAACTAATTTCACTAATACAAATAAAAATTTAGCTATCATGCAAAATAAATGTTCACGCATTCTTTTTTTCATTCTCATATCACTGAAACAAACATAAGTGTCTGTCAACAAAAATTAAACTTAAAATAATTTACCATACCAATACCTGACAGCAAAGCATATTTATGATAAAATAAAAAAGTCAAACTTAATTCAATCAACAAATAAGATACAGACAACAAATGCATGCATTGGAGGAACACAATGCAATATTTTTATGCAGAGAACATGCACACGGGGATAAGTTATCACCTTGACTGCTCCTGAGGTTGGCTTTCCAGTTCCATACAGATAATACTTTGCATAAGATCCCTGAGAGAAATATATAAATATGGGAAAATAACTTAAAAATAAATAGCATGGGGGCTTATAACTTTTAGTGATTGACTGATTTCAATAAGGATTGTGACATCATAAAAGATATACATATAGATTTCTGAAACTAATACATTAAATACTACATATTAAAATACTAAGTACATAATAAATTAATATTAATAAAAACTTTTTGCTTAAAATTCTACAAACCACTAAAAAATAGCAACATAGCAATAGTGTATATAAAATATGCAATGAAGCCATTCTTTAAGTAGAATTTCTTTCTATTAAGAAACTACATTATGATTACAAAAAGAAATAATTTTTTAAATATCCAAAGCATGGCATCAATTTGAATACATAGCAGAAAAAAATATATATCCATAGAAAAAGAACTTAAAAATTAATAAGTAATAAAATTTCCATAAAAATTAAACCTAAATAAAAGAAAAATAAATACTTTAATTTTACATATTTTTAAGAAAAATTGCATTTTTTTGGGGGGGTAACAAAAAGACAGGCAATTTATAAGCATTTTAATAGCAAACCTAAAATTAATAAATAAACTAAATACCTACATCTTACAGAAAAATAACTAGACTGAAAACATTCAACTCTAAAGAAAAGGAGAAAAATCAAGTACAAATACATTCTTCCCTTCTTGAAAATTAAACCCTTCTACAAGATAAAAGCCTTTAAGAAAAATATTTAGATTAATTCAAATTTATAGTTAACATATTTAATAAATAAATAAAAATAATTAACATATGATTAAAAACATACTGATATTTATGAGATACTCAACAGATAGAAGTACACGAAAAGGATAAGTAATAGTTTTCTTGTTTTATAAAATATCACTTATAAAATATATGATAGGAAAAAAAATTTCTAACAAAATTTTTTTTCTTTTAGATATAATTTAAGTTTCTGAAGAAAGTTGTATTGAACACAATAACATTTCAATATGGTTTGTCCAATGAATAAAACATAATACTTAAATTTCATTTTACTACATTAAATTAATACTATTACTATACATTTACAACGATGAATATGAATAATAAGTTTTACTTACAATAAAATTTATAAAAGCCCCTTTTTATAATAACTTAAAAATGTAAATATAAAAACTTTAAATACTATTAATTCTAAATTATACATATCAGTCAACATTCTTTTAATGTACTTCAACTACAATAATACTAATAACATAAACATGGTTTTACCTCACTCAAAACACAAATGTATCATGCATACTTTAAGAAATAATTGATGCACACATTTTTAAAACATCAGGCAATTTTTTATTGGAACCATGTCAGTCTATCACATATGCATAACTGAACAAACTAACAAACTCTTCAGTCTCTCTAAATTTTATGCTAGGAAATAAAATGTTATTATTTCTTTTTAATGCATTAATACTTAACAATAATTTAGCTTTATTTTTACAAACCTTTTCTTACCTAACTGCTAAACAAAATACACAACTCTCTTTAAAATATGAATGGTGACTATTTACATAAGGGTAAAACAAAAATAAAGATGGTAGTATCTCTGTTATATTGATTCTATTAATGGAATTTTGTACAAAAAAATTGGTTCACTTTTAAAATCATAGACCAATTAAAACAAAACTATGTAGTTTTTTACCAAAATTTCGATACTTTTAAGACCAATATTCATTTCTCAAACACCATACAAAAATGCTTATACATTTAAAGTAACACTAACAAACATCATTCACATGTGCAGATATTAAGCAGTGCAAAACAGAACACAACTGCATGCCAAACCTATACATAAATTTAAAAAAAAAATAAGATGTATACAATTAAAAATTATAAAAATAATCAGCATATCAACCTTTTAAGAATAATTAACATTTGCCCAATGATCTCACATTTTATAATATATTTATAAAGCACTATTAGTATAATTTTCCTAAGTATTTAATATATAGAGAGAGAATAAAGAATGAATAATAAATCTATAAATATGTTTACCTTAAAAGTAAAAGTAAAATCTACAAAATATTGTATAATTTTAAAAATCTTCTTTAGGTCACTACATATGTAAACAACAAAATCAAAGTGTATTAATAATTAAACTGTTATTAGTTAATATATTTAATTATTATAAGTATAGCAGCAATAATCTACAGATAAACTAAGCTAAAATCAGCAATAATTTAACACATACTAAATATGTGCAAATTCATTGCACTTCCTATTAAATTTATACTAAATAATTTATACTAATTCCTAAGTAAATTTATACTAATATATAAAAAAGATGTCCTTAATTATGCATCCTAATATTAGTAAAATATCAAAAAGAAAAAGGTAAATTAAGAAAATATTACAGTTACCAAAATGAGAATGTATTTAAGTAAAACTTTAAATAATAAAATTTTTACTGTTAGTATATTTATATTTTTAAAATTGCAAGGTATTTTAAAAGAGAAAAAAAAATTTAACTCATTATTCTATTAAAGTACTTTCAAATTAAATCTTTCAATAATTTAGTTTATACAGGCTATCAAAATAAATTTATGGTAAAAATATGTGATGAAAATATTTATCATTCACAAAAGTTATGATTATTTCATCACACAAAATACAAACTTATATTTCTTAAATTGGTACAGAAAGCCTGGATTTCCAACATAAAAATCTTGGTACAAATTTTATAACTTACTTAAAACAGAAAAAGAAACCAATTTATAACACCTATGTTCTTATAGTATGTATTAATATAAACTTGTTTTCTTTAAAATTTTAATGAAACCACTTTATAATATAAACTGAAATAGCTATATAAATTAATTATAGAGTTAATTTTTTTTACACTTTTATGTAAAATGATGCAGTAGGAAAATACATCTCACTATCCTCTGGCTTAATAAGTAAATAAATTTTCCAAAAAGTAAATTTTAATTTCCTTTTGAAAAAAAAATCCTAACGAAAAAAAAATATTCTTGATTTATAATTTTATTCCTTATATGAAATCAATTAATAAGAAAAGAATAATTTAAGTAAGTTTTTTCTAAGATAAACTGCAATTTAATAATAAAGAGCAAAAAGGTAAATATCAAAATAAAAGTATGTCATGAAAAAAAATCATAAAACAAAAACTAAAACTTGTAGAGATGTATCTCCGAAATTATTATAATATGAAGATCAATATTTTATCATAATTTCTCATATAATTTATAATGTATTACCCATGCATATCTTGGTAAGGTAAGAATTTTTTTTTTAACCAAATAATTTCCAAGTAAATTTAAGTATATTATTTTCAATCTATACAGAGAGAATTAAATATATTTTCACTCATTTCATTAACATAAAATGGGTATGGTAGAAGCAGTGTCATTTATCAAGGACTGATAACAGCAATATCTGTTATTAAAAATATAGCTTGAGAAAAAGATTTCTTTGTTCTGATAACTACAATATAGAATGAAAATACCCTTATCTGAATATAAAATAGACAAATTCCCCCTTTTATTTATTTATTTTTTAAGTTCTAAAAATATTTTAATCATTCCTATTTCAGTTACATGAAAACTGCAGCACACACATTTATCAAATACTAAAAGATTACAAATTTACAGGAACTTAATCAATAAAAACAAATTATTATAATCTTTTAAGTATTTAAAATGCAATAAAAACACAAAGTTTAAAATAAGAAAAGTAATTATACCTTTGAAATGTGGAAACTAATGCAAGTAGATTTAAATAAGAAAATGAATATAATTTGAAAGAATGACTATATCAAGAAATTTTCCATTGGAGAATTTCTGGTAAAGAACAAAATTATTATTTAATATTTCACCTTATATTAACTACTTCTTGAAAATTTGTAGAAATATGTAGATTCTAATTTGATATGAATGAAAAAAAAATATTTCATTTGAAATTAATTATTTTCCCCAAAACATCAGTTTTTTTTAGTATCATTTCAATGATACTAAAAAAAATTCTTTTCTTTGAAAGAAATTATTTAAAAACACGAAATACTTCTTCATATAATGTAATTTTTCCAAAATTTGAATAAACACTATATAAGAAATTCATGAAACAAAAAATATTACCTGCTGCAAAGTTGAAGGTCGCAATCTAGGGTCTTCCCAAGTAGTTATATGTTCCAGATGATTCAAGAAATAACTACAATGTAAATAATATGTAATATAAATGCTTCATATGACATATACATATATTATATTTGACAACATAACTCCACAGAGTTAAAAATGTTAAGCAAAATCTTTTATTCAATTCTGTCAAGAAATGATATCTATATATTAGAGACAGACAGCATTTAACAATTTGAAAACATAATTTAAAAATGTTTAATAATAATTGTGAAACATACGACAAAAATATAATTCAAAATATACTTTTATATAAATTTTAAAAGCAGCATACGATACCAAAATGAGTTTCTTTCTTTTAAAGCAACACATATATTAATTACATCTATTGTTTGTGTGTGTACATATAATAATTATAACACATAAAAAGACGAAAAGCATAAATTTTTTAAATGTAAAAATTTCCAATATTAAATAATTTTTTACTTCATTAGGTTCTAATTAAATCCTGGGAAATATTTATAGGACTAAAAAAGCCTACAAACCAGTGGCCCCCACCAAGACAAAAAAATGTGGAACAAAGCATTAATTTCTTTATATGGTGTTATAAAAAGACCAAAGTACAACTAAAATCTAACACTGATGAAAATTTTACATCAACCTCCCCCTGTCTCTCTACATATATGTGTATGTATAATGAAATCTCCAAATAGACAACCCTTCAAGAATAACTAATTTGTCCCATGCTTATGTGTGTCCCTTACTTAGGAGGTTTAGAAACAAGGTGTTAAGAAAATATTTCATTTACTAAACCACTTGTTTCTAAATATATATTTACAATTCATACTTTTATTTTCATTTTTAAAAAAAATTAAACTTTCATAACACAGTAATAAAAAATATATAACTTGCAAGAACTCTTTTAGGAAGTTGAGACTACCTATAATACAAAAGCAGACAGAGCAATACTGAGTCAATGTGATACAGATATTTCTACAAAATAGAAATAACATTTTTTATTTTTCTAAAAAAAAATTGCTACATACTCAAATTAACATGGTAAAAGAAAACAATCAGCATGTTTAAAATACACACACTTTGTAAAATAAGTTATGCTTTAATTTACATGTAAACCCCAACAGTTCGACTTTTTCAGCTAAATTTACCGCACACTATTCTTAGTGTCCCTTATTTTGTGGTTAATACACAGAAAACATATATATTAGGAGTGAGGATTGGAAAAGTATCCCTTATTCAGAGGTGTCCACTATGGAAGTTTTGACTGTACAACAATATTATATTTTTCACAACTAATAAATTATTACTATACCTTGATTATTACAGGCAATATATTAAAATCTGAGACACTGGAATTTTACCTAAAATATTATGTTACTAAGCATCACTAATACTAAATAAAAAATATAAAGAAAATAAAAACTTTTGCTAGATATACTAATGATCAATATCAATTTTATGTTTAGTTATAACTGAGCACCATACTATAAAATATAATTTTTAAGAAAAAAAAAACTCAGGGTTAAGGAATTTATTTCTTATTAAACTTCACACCACTTAATGATAAATTAAAATCTATCTCTATCTTCTAATGCTAATGATATAATCAACTAGATGTTTTCCCAACCTAATGTCACACTAATCATTGATACCCATTTTACTAGTGGCTTACTATCAACATACCCAAATTTTGCTATCTAGTATTCTACAATTTTCATCTATTTGAAAAATTAGAGTGCCTCTCAAATAAAGCATTACATTTTGCTTTTTATTATATTCATAAATATTAATTTTCCCTGTTCTACTCATTAATTTATATACATTTAATTTATATATTTTATACAAAATAGCTAACATTAATATTCAACATTACATAAATAAATATACATATTTATTTATTATGCTAATATGGTTTAAACTTGAACTATAGCTATTGCAGGATAAAATAAAACTCAGTTTCTAATATTTAACATAACATTCTAAATAACAAAATATTGAAGGCGATATACGCAAAATTCGAGAAATTGAATGAAAATAATAATAAAAGGCTTTAATCCCATAAATTATATTATCTTAAATTTTATGATTTGGAATATTCTTTGTTTTCAACAAGATCGACATAAAAATGTTATACCACACTTTTTTTTTATATACATGGTAATCAAAATTTATGGCGCATAAATCTATGCAATTATATTTTAACATTTGCGGCAGGGAGTTGGTTGATGTGCCTCGAATTAAATAAATAAAAACGTGATTGCCTTTAAACAAGTTTAAATATTTGGATCAAAGAGAATAATAAAATATCACCAAAGCTCACATATTTTTAACGATAAAATTAAATTAAAATAAAATTTGAATGCAAAATATCATTCAGATAAGTAATGTAAACAAACACTAATCAAAGCACAGTGTCTGAGAAGAACCCCAAATTGTCAATTTAAACCTAATCTAACATAAATCAAATGCATACTGTCGTCCAGTTCGAGGATCATATCTACATTCCCATCCTGGAGGCAATGAATCTTGAGAAGGTTGGGGATGGACAGCCGCCATTGTTTAACATATAACACCCTAACTTCGCTTCGATTCCATTAGCAGACTTGACAAGCGTCTTCAGCGGTAAAACGAAACTCGGCCATCGGTTCAGTAGAAATCTATGGTGTTGCCAAATTTTTACATTCCTGTAACAGTATTATTTGCATGTAGGACAAGGTACATCGCACATGGTTTAATAACGGGAATCAAGGCATCTTATTATTAATTCTCAGCAGAAACTAAAAAATGAGCAATATAATACACTAAAAAACTAATATCATACTAATTTCAAGCCATATAGTGATAACTTTGTTGACGAAAATTTGCTAAAGCTAACACATTTTTTAAATATAAATTTAGTGTCTTTTAATTATATCTGAATACCCTTAAATTGCTTTTATTGTTTTTAAGGGTTGATAAAAGTTTTAAACTTTTGCGACGCTTTAATAATTTATCAACTAACTTTATTAAGCCACTTAATATGTGGAATAAATGAAGATTGGCTAGGTTAACTAAATTTATCCTATTCGTCAAACTTTTAGAGTTTTGATACACACAGAAGGGGATAATATAAACAACTGATTTCTAATAGGCCATTGCGCTTCCCATCAGGATATATAGGTGTGTGTGTGTGTGTGTTTATAAAGATTATAGTACATAGTCGTAGACACAGACATAATCAATTTTAGTGTACCAGGAAATCGAGACTCTCAAACTTCATGAAGTTTGAAAGTCTCGATTTTAAGGACGACACTGCAGTGTCGTCCTTAAAAGTGTGACTTTTATAATGGTACAAAATAATTGAGTCAGTAAGTAGCATTCTATAGAATGCCATTTACAAACTAAATTTTTTTTATTTATTTTTTATTTTTCAATGAAGCTGTAGCCTTTAACTGAACTTTCCTGGAACAACCAACTGGCGACTTTAAAATCAGATTTTGTTTCTACAACCAAGATTTGCGTCAAATTTCAAACACGTCTTACAGAGTGGCAAACTCAAGTATTAAGTAAAGCAGCAATATTTCAATCAAAATGGTACTAAACGTTGAAAAAAAGGGCCAAATTACTTTTATAGTATCACAAGTAAAAGCAAAAATTGTTTTTCCGAAAAACTTAATTTAAAATTCACCCTGATGAATTAGTTGCAGCCCACCGCTAACCATATAAGCCTAAGAAGAAAAAATCCTAACATAATTTAAAAAGTATTATTTCATTTTAAAAAGGCTGCGTTCCATTCTCCCCCACTGGAAGCAACGTTGTAGTATTCTACGTTCCGTTTCGCCAGTAATACAGGTAATGAATTAACAGATACCTCGGCTAAGGCCTCGGTAATCCATTCAAGTAAAAATCGAGTTAAGATAGTCATTGGTTTTCTTGCCAAGCTTTTATCGCGTACTGGTACGATATTAAATTAATTTTAAGCTTAGTTTGAACTATATTTATATTCTTATTCATTAATCAGGCATAATAATTCAATTAAAAGAAACGAAACATTTTCCAGTCTACTTAGAACAACAACTTTTATTCCATCATAATTTTTTATAAAAACTTTACAGCAAAAACAAAACTTGCAAACGATAAACTTGTAACAAACTGCAAACGATTTTTAAACTAAAAACAAATCATTGAGTCTGTGCTACAACATCATTCCCTCCCCAGTAACAAAGTTACGATACTAATTAAATACATTAAAAGACAAATAAAATTAATAAATATAAATTAAATACTACTATTTGTACAAAATAAAATTTACAAAATATAGTTCCGCAAGTATAGTTCTAAATATAGTCTTTATAACGAGAAGGCGGTTTTATTTCTCTACCTGAACGAGAAAGGTTGAACCGTAAATGCTTAGGCGATGAAGCTTCTTTTTGCAAATTTTGTGTCTGCGATGTCACTGGAGGAGTCTCTGCAAATTGTTGAACATTCTCCGTTGGATGTGTTGAATAGTTATTTTCATTGACTGGTAATAAGTAAGCAGGTTTTAATCGATCTAATGACACATTGACATTTTTGTCTTTTACTTCAATCGTGAAATATTTTTCATTTCGAGCAATTACAGGAAACGGTCCTTCATAAGGTGGTTCTAAGGGCTTTTTAACCCTATCAATGCGTATAAAAATGTGAGAGCAAGTTTTTAGATCTTTATGAACAAAAATTGGTTTGTACACATTGGGTCTTGCTATTCTTGGTCTTATTACTTCCATAAATTTCTGTAAATCTTTTGCAAAGGTTTCCGATGTTATGTCAGTACTTGGTTCGCAAAAGAATTCTCCAGGAAGTCGTAGGCTTTGACCGTAGACCATTTGAGCTATTGTGAATTTCGAATCTTCTTGAATAGCGGTTCGTAATCCTAGAAGTACTGTTGGTAATGTATCTACCCATGAGAGGTTGTTATGAGCTTTTAATGCTGCCTTAAGAGTTCTGTGCAATCTTTCTACTTTACCATTGCAGGAAGGATGGTACGCAGTAGTATGTTGAAGTTTAATTCCACATATTTTAGATAAAACTTGTAATGTCTCACATTTAAATTGTGTACCTCGATCTGTAATAAGTCGAGATGGTGTTCCAAAACGAGCAATCCAGTTGCTATAAAAACTTCTTGCGACTGTATCAGCTGAAATATTGTCTAAAGGAATTACTTCCATCCAGTTGGAAAATCTGTCAATACAAGTTAAGCAATAAATTTTTCCTTTAGAGGGAGGAAGAGGTCCAATCAGATCTATGTGAACTACAGAAAATCTTTCTGATGGAATTTCGTATTCACCCAACTTTGTTTTTGTATGCCTATTGATTTTAGATTTTTGGCAAGAAATACAAGCTCGAGTCCATAATTGAACGTCTTTTCTAATGTTCGGCCAAATAAATTTTGAAGTCATCATTTTAACAGTTGATTTTATTCCTGGATGTGATAATCCATGAATATGTTGGAAGATTTGTTGACGAAAAGATTGAGGAATATATGGTCGAATATTTTTGGTTGAAGTATCGCACCACAAAGATTTTCCAGAAGGTAATGGATATTGTTTAAAATTACATGTAGAATTCGTACGCAAATTTTGTAATTCTGTATCTTGATCTTGCAAATCAGCTATTTTGTCATAATTTATTAATGAAACTTCATTCATTCTGGATAGAGTATCGGCTATTATATTGCTTTCTCCTTTAATATATTTAATATTAGTTGTAAATTGAGAAATGTATTGAAGTTGGCGGCATTGGCGGGGTGCGGCTTTGTCAAGTTTTTGATGGAAAGCAAATATAAGAGGTTTGTGATCTGTATAAATAACAAACGTTCTGCCTTCTAAATAGTGTTTGAAATGTTTGATTGAAAGATAAATGCCTAATAATTCTCTATCATAAGTGCTGTATTTTTTGTTGAGTTAAACTTAACTTTTTTGAGTAAAATGCTATTGGCTTCCAAGTTGAATTTTCAAATTGTTGTAATACTGACCCTATTGCCATATCTGATGCATCTGTAAATAAAGACAGAGGTAAATCAGAATTGGGAAATGACAACAGGATAGTGTTTGCAAACTCTGCTTTGCATTTTTCAAACTGTTTTTCAGCATCTTCTGTCCATGAAATCTTACTTTTATCATTCTTTTTTGCTCCTTTTAGAAATTCGTGAAGCAGTGCTTGGTTCTTCGCTGCGTCTTTTAAATAACGATGATAAAAATTAATGAGTCCTAGGAAATTCCTCAATTGACGAATTGTTTCTGGTCGTTTATAATTTAGGATAACTTGTACTTTCTCTGGCAATGGACGAGAACCTTCTGGAGTAATTAAGTAGCCTAAAAATTCGACTTGGGAAACAGCAAAAACAGATTTAGAAATGTTAATTCTTAAACCATATTCATTTAATCTCTCTAATACTAAATTAAGGTGATTTTCATGTTCTTCCTCAGATTTAGAAGCTATGAGAATATCATCTAAGTAAGGAAAAACAAAATTTAATCCTTGAAAAACTTGGTGGATAAATCTTTGAAATGTTGATGGGGCATTTTTTAAACCAAAACTCATTACATTAAATTCAAATAAACCAAAAGGTGTAATTATAGCAGTTTTACATTTGTCTTTTTCAGCTATGGGAATTTGGAAATACGCTTTTTGCAAATCTATTTTTGAGTAAACGTTTGTATCCTTCAATATGTGATGAAAATCCTCGATTCGTGGTATTGGATAGCGATCGGGTAGAGTCTGAGCATTTAAACGGCGATAATCTCCACATGGTCTAATTGAACCATCCTTTTTTGTAACTAGATGCAAAGGACTTGACCATTGGGATTTTGACATTCTTATAATATTGTTATCAAGCATGAATTTAAACTCTTCTTTGGCTATGGCTAGACGCTTAGGATCAAGTTGGCGAGCTTTGGAATAAACAGGTTGGCCAGTAGTCTCTATAAAATGTTCAACATCATGTTTTATTTTTGAAGGAAAAAAATTAGGCTTACAAGTTTCAGGATACTTTGAAAGAAGATTTGTAATTTTTAGAGTTTTGTTTAATGTACTGACGTTGTTACTATTTGAAATAGCGGTAATGTCACCCTGGATACTGAGTTGAGTTACCCTATCAATTAATCTTTTGTTTTTTATATCAATAAGTAAATTATATTTATGAAGAAAGTCAGCTCCTATTATACCTTTGTTTACTTCGGCAACTATAAATGGAAATTGAAATTCTCGACGTAATCCCAAATCCAGGCTTAAAATTTGTACATCATACGTTGAGATTTCAGAGCCATTAGCTGCAAACAGTTTGAGTTCATTCTTTTGTTTGTTTTTGGAGGTAGCTGGAATTATGCTCACATCGGCACCACTGTCGACGAGGAAGTGCAAATTTGATCTTCGATCATGAACGAATAAACGAAATTTGCGACAATCCTTGAAATCTGTAGTAGAGTTTGTCGCCAAGTCCACTACAGGTTTGAGTTTTCCTGATTATCTTGAGTTTTCTTTGTCCAACTACAAGGAGATTTACATTTTTCGGGGAAACATCTGGATCCAAATCGAAAATGGTAGTAGCATAATTTTCCATTGGGATCGAATTTTACACGTCGACCACTTCGAGATCGAGACCGATGACGAAAATTAGCATTCCTTATTTTTGTTCTAGCACCAGCACGCATATTTAATTCAGCCATTTGTTGTTCTAAATGTTTAATTCTATCAATTAATTCACTACTATAATTTTGAGTAGTAGTACTTGCGCTGCATATCTCTTGTTTAGAACTCATATCGTTGATTTTATCAGCCATAACAGCTAAACTATCAATATTTTCATTACTGACAACTAAAATATTTTTTATAGCTTCCGGTAATTTTCCTAGCCAAAGTGTTTTAATTAATTTTTCGGAAACATCAGAAGTGGCTATTGACTTCAATTTTTGCAACAGTTGGCTGGGTTTCATGTCGCCAAGTTCTATTCCAGTGATTAATTTTTGAATTCTTACACTTTCACTTTCCTTAAATAAATATAAGAGTCTAAATTTTGAATCAGAATATTTAGTTTTACTGGTACTGCTAACTATGTCCCATACATTCTCGACATATTTTGGATCAAGTTGTGAAATTAAATAATTAAACTTCGTTTCCTCAGCTGTTATTCCGCTGATTTTGAATTGAGCTTCCACTTGGAAAAACCATATTTCTGGTTTATCAACCCAAAAAGGTGGTATTTTAACACTCACCTTGCATAATTCCTTGTCATCGTTGCTGACTTCACTGCTAACATCTGTATTTTCCGGTATAGAATCCTGCATTTTTGTCTTCTTATGACTTTCCGGGTCACCAAAAATATCGCGTACTGGTACGATATAAAATTAATTTTAAGCTTAGTTTGAACTATATTTATATTCTTATTCATTAATCAGGCATAATAATTCAATTAAAAGAAACGAAACATTTTCCAGTCTACTTAGAACAACAACTTTTATTCCATCATAATTTTTTATAAAAACTTTACAGCAAAAACAAAACTTGCAAACGATAAACTTGTAATGTAGCCTCCACACTATGGCCAGTTGTTCACCACTTCCTGATGGTGACCTCGAACGATGGTTCACGGGTCGTATCCACACACTGGGCCATAGAATGAGATGAGCGCATTGATTCGTCCATAGTGTCTACTGCGCACTTAAGTTGCGCATCTGGCTGCCTTTGATCTCTGGAGAAAAACCGCCTCCGAAGCCATCGTCCACCAAGGCTATTTTATCGTCTGCCGCCATCGGCCACGGTAAGCCAGAGCCCCTCCAGACGGTGGTGATGGCTTGCAGTGGACCATAGTGTGGAGGCGCCTTAACAAACTGCAAACGATTTTTAAACTAAAAACAAATCATTGAGTCTGTGCTACAACACTTTTATCAGTTTTGCGCAATGACGAGCTACACTCGTTATTGTGTAAAACTGAAAAAAGAAGTTCGAAGTATATCCAGTCTAAGTTTACCAGCTTTGAGATGGTGTGACAAAAGGGATGTATATATATACTCAACAGCAAGAATTGTAATTCTGACATCAGAGATACGGGGAAAGAGAGAAAGAGGAAACATGGAGAAGGGGATAATATTTCAAAACCAAGTTGTATAATTGAGTAAAATAATGGAGTGGGAAGTGTCGATGAAAATGATCAATAGTTAGCCCGTTTTCCGGTTATGCGAAAATATATGAAAGGATATAAAAAATATTTTTTTTATATGTTTGCCATCGCACTCTACAATTCATATATTTTATATTTAAAAAAAATCATAAATGCATATAAACGTTGGAAAGTTATAAAACCAATTTATTAACCAATTTATGTATTTAAAAGTTTGAGTCCTGTTTTTAATTGATACTTGCAACTGTATGCATGGATACACTTTTCTGATTATATTTAATATATAAATTGAACAGATTACTTATACGTTATATTGATGGTAAAAAATAAATGTTCTGCTACTTGTATATGTAACAAAATAAATTTCTGTTTTATACTGCAGCTGTATTAAATGTGTGTATATATGTGTATGTATGTATTTGTGTGTATATGTATGTGTGTATATATATGTGTGTGTGTGTATATATATATATATGTCAGGTCTAAAAAAGGGGTAGTTGGAAGTTAAGTGAGTTAAAAACGATTTTAAAAAGGGAACTCTGTTATAATAATAAAATAAATGAAAAAGACCCATGCTCGCGTAAGTTTTTGGGATCATCCGGTCAAGCGGAAGCATTTTGGAAGAATTTGATGAGATAAGACCAGTCAACGAGTAGACATGGAGCGGTAAGCACCTTTTCCACGCATAGCTCCGAAAAGAACAATGAAAATGGCACAGGTTTTGCTTTTAGAAGAAACGATGATTTAATAAAATTATTATTATTATCATTTTTATCAAGAAAATGATGAAAAATATTAACTTTAAAATAAGGTATCACTTACCTTATTCATCTCTTAGGGGTGCCACGTTCGAATCCATGTCGGTAAAAGTATCCAATAAAAGACAATAATGATTCACTTGCAACGCTTTAAAAACACGACACATTTAATATGTATTAACGATTACAAACATTACACACAAATTAACACGCATATATTACAAAAAAGCCGAAGACCTCCGAAGCGATCATTTTCCGTTCTCTACAACTCGAGGTCTCGGTATCTACTGACATTCCTGGTGGCGCTGCCATCGAAGCGTTGCAGGAAAGGCGACGTTATAGGAGTTCGTGACAATTATCAAGAAGACTGTCACGAAATGACATATATATTTATTTCATCGTTTATTGTTATTAATCTATCTATTGATTGATTGATTTATTGAAATATTACTTCTAATTGTCATTTGGATATAATGGAATTCTGTATTTTAAATGTGCTCAGCTGGCGAGGTATTTTTTCCCTCTCTCCTTAGTCTTTGTGTAGTCATAACCCATTGGTTGAGTAGGGAAATTGATTGTTTCTGTTTCTCTTCCAGTGTCTTCCAATGTGTCTTTATAAGTAAATATATACACTCAAGAGCCAAAATATTATGACCAACCCTACATTTTGCAATGAACTAGCCTGGATGACGTGGAAGGAACGTGATCAGGTGAAAGGGGTATTTAACTACTGCTGGAGAGTCTGAAGAATCCTTCTTTTACTTCTGTGAGTAATGAGAAAGGCTGCGGATCTAAGCGATTTTGATAAACGGGAAACTGCAAGACTCGTGGGTTGTTCGAGATCTACAGTTGTTAGTACTTATGCAAAGTGAATGAATGACGGTAAAACCAGCAGTAGACGACATGGTATTAGACGTATACACGCTATCAAAGAAAAAGGTCGTCGGAGACTGTCTCGTATGATGAAGCAAAACCGGAACCAGAGAGTGGCTGAGCTGACAACCCAATACAATACAGGTAGAATAGTATCGGAACACACTGTTGGATATGGGGCTAAGCAAATGTCTCACTCGTGTGCCTTTGCTGACCAAGAGTCATCGCCAACTGCGCCTACGCTGGGCCCGGGAAAATCGCGACTGGTCCATGGATCAGTGAGAGAGAGGTGCCTGGTCAGATTAATCACGGTTTGAAATTCATCAAGCCTAGGGTCGCGTCAGGATACGTTGTCTTCCAGGCGAACAGTTGTTCCCTCAATGTACAGTAGGCCATACACAGGCCGGTGGTGGCGGTATTATGCTTTGGGGGACGTTCTCTTGGGCGTCTCTGGAACCCGTGGTTGTGATAGAGCAGACCATGAATACTACAGGATATCTGAACATCAATGCGGACCAGTTGCACCCTTACGTGGCCTCTGTTTTTTCAGTTGAAAATGGAATGTTCTAACAGGACAAGTCCCGTGTCACAAGGCTAAAATTGTGTTGGAATGGTTCCAGGAATATGACGCTGAATTCTAGTTAATGTCCTGGCCGCCCAGCTCATCGGATCTCAATCTGATAGAACACATTTGGGATGTCATGGGACGGCAGCTCAGAGTTTAAAGACCACCAATACGGAATATCTTGCATTTGCGTAGTCATTGTTTAAACATCTGGTACAATTTGTCTCCAGCCATCTACCAAGGACTTGTGACATCCATGCCAAGGCGGGTTGGAGCTGTGTGGCGCGCCAAAGGTGGGCCAACTCGTTATTGACAGGCGGTTATAATGTTTTGGCTCTTGAGTGTATGTATTTCAAGTTTGAAGAAAGCTAGATTTAACGTGGATCAAAATTAGAGAAAATAAGTAATAAATTAAAATAATAAAGTTATAAATGAGTTAAGAAATACATTTGTAAGTTAACTTCCAATCGCAAAACATAAAAATTAACAATTTAATATGAGAAATACAGTTACAGGTCTATCTTATGCACACACAATACTGCAATAAAGCAGAGGCCTACGAGCAGAGAGAAAATACTGGTTGCAAGCTATATGAAGATAGTTATAGTCCTGGACACCAATCCATGAGGTTACCTAAAAAAGAGAAAAAAAATATAATAAAATTGTGCTCAAAATTATTCGCACCTGCTAATTGACAAAGTAGCTGGTTCAATGCTTGGCACAACAAAGCATTCATTTCGTGGGTCATTTTGCCAGTCACGGTCCTAGCCAAAGTCTCTCCCCCACGCCGATTTACCATTAGGCTCAGCGCATCTATCCCTATATTCCTAGTCATTGTATCTTATTTTGTTTTATCTTAAACTAGTGGCTCGCTGAGTTGGGTGGTCCAGTCCTTGCGATCTGCCCACCACCACCGGAAGAAACCTGGATGGTCTCTGGACCTAGATCGGTGCTCGATTGTTCATAAGGTTACATTTCTAATTTGTCTCTATATGGTGACACCAATGACAGTACAGTCAAATCTGTGTTGGGATACCGCTACAAGTTTTTGCAATGACCAATAATCGCCTTATCCGCAGACAGGGCTAGACTA
The DNA here is from genome assembly GCA_032207245.1 of Pardosa pseudoannulata. NCBI lineage: Eukaryota > Metazoa > Arthropoda > Arachnida > Araneae > Lycosidae > Pardosa > Pardosa pseudoannulata. The sequence goes on along the minus strand of CM063501.1, from coordinate 118,048,827 downwards.
GCGTGTGAAATGTCTGGGGAAATATTACCCCAATTTCACTCAGAAATATGAAAAACATTTTAAAGATCCTGTTAATTAAGGACCATTTTTTTTTTCACTGATCCAAACAGCGAAAAGAGAAAGTGGTGGTGAATAAAATGTTTTTCGAATACAATACAATTTTTTATTTGTTTTTCAAAGCACAAAAAATACTACTGAACTTGTTCACTTACTTTCTAAATCGTACAAAGGAGGGCTTTCACTGTAATGATTAATACTCTATCCTTTTTATTATTTTTAAGTGGAATGAAAAATATGCATTTAATACTTTTTTGAGTAAATAATATCTGTGATGTCCCATACCTTATTTTTACACTGTTGAGAAAAGAGAAAATATTATTTCGCTCGTTTACTGTACACTTGTATATCATATTGATATACCTATTCCAGGGCCGTAGCTAGAAATTATTTTTGGAGGGGGACCAAAAGGGAAAGACATCTTTATTTGTAAATGATACTTCAATTGATGAAAGGGAAAGCACTGTATTTCCGAAATACAGTGTCGGAAATACAGTACTGCATTTCCGGCCAGCGGTCCAGCAAGGCTTTTATGGTCTCAGCGGTTTTTTTTAAGAGAATAACAGTCCATGTTCATGAACAGCTAGGCAGGTAGCACATACACACACAGACGGGAGACACTGTCTATCTACAAAATGGACTTTCAAAATTTCGGGGGGGGGGGACCAGTCCCCCAAATCCCTCCCCCTGCCTACGGCCTTGACCTATTCACATCTTCGACTGACAGATTACAGTTTTTTCATGTAATCAGAATTTTTCGCTACTGAATTCAAAAAGTCGAAGAATGACTTTATCACCATACATAGACTTTCACTCATGACTCGCCTGAACATTTTTGTCGATATATAACTGAATATTATTTATTGAAACATGGTCTTAAAATACATACCGAAGATTATTGAGACCATTTTCGATTCATAACAGTAGTGGCCGCCACCCACATCTTTACATCCGCTGTTAATGGAGTATTGTGAAAAAAATGGCATAGGAGAATGTGCTAATTGCAACATATAAAATGCGTACTCGAAGTAATACAATCCAAATTAAATGGGCTTGATTTGGTTTGGATCATATGGACTACTTTTTTGCTGCATGAGAGCTAATGAGACTGAGACTTACTGTTTTAAGCTGATGCCGAATGGCTATGTTCATCTATGCCTACGGGATTCAAATTCCCGAAATTTGGTATGGAAGAGCAGCACATAATTAAATAGAAAGTACAACAAAGTCCGATTTGTTGCCGATTTACATGACAAACTCTAGAACAGAGGTTCCAAGTCTTTTCTGGACCACTACCCCAGAAAAGACAATTGAGTACTTTTACAAGAAAAAAATATATTAAAATGTTCTCTCTTTTATAATAATTATATCTAATACTAAAATATTGTTGCATGTTATCAATATTTATTTTAGCTCTCTGCCTATGTATTAAAAATCACGAAGAAAGTAGTCAAAATGGCAATCAAATGTTGTTAAGAATTATTTATTAAAAACTCAAGAAAAACAAAAATTCAAAAAGAAATAAATATAATTAATGAGATGGTTGAGGCTGGTAAAACTTTAACAATTTGTTAATGTCTAATTTCGTTGATATCAATCGTAAATTTCCCCGTTCAATGATGTTTCGTTTCTGAGATAGTGAACTGGCTACTCAGCATGTTTAGAGAAATATGATGAAGAAAATGCAATTAAAATTTCTGTACTTTAGCAGAGTAGTGGCCAAACGGCAGGTTGCGATGGAATTCATGAAATTTGTAATTAAAAAAAATTTATTATGGTAAATACAGTATTCAATTTATTTTTTTTTTTATAGATATGTCTACTAGCCACCTCTTTGATACACCCATTTGCTTCTGAACTGGCTACAACACTATTGAAAGGCTTCAGCATCCACAGGGAAAGAGGGGAGGGGGCATACCACTTGGGAATCTATGCTTTGTACCAGAATTTTCCAAAGTGTATCCAATGGAACCCTAAGACCTTTAAGGTCTTCTTTGAAAACTTTTTTATACACCCTCAATTTTTTAAAGAAATGCCATCTTTAATTTTTCTTAGCCATCAACTTGACTGTTTTCCATAAACTTTCTCAGAAGTTTATGGAAGTAATAGAGTTTTCCATAAACTCAGAAAGTAGAAAATAAGCAATATGAGGATGATTTTAGCCAACATTTCTATCATCATCATAGCAACATAAATTTCAAGTTTGTTTAGAGCAATATGTTTGAAAATTATGAAACTTGTTTCTATTATGCACTATGACATCCACTAAGTATTTACTCAAAGAGGAGCCATTTCTGCTAGCAAACAAGATTTGTTCACCATTTTAACTCTTCAAGAAACACATATTAGAATTTCAAATGTCCTCCAGTTCGAAGCAAAATACCCCAAAGCTTGCATGTTTTCCTTACCCCAAGTCCATTTTTTTTTCAACTGTTAATCTAAGCAAACAAGTTCAAAATCAAATGGAGTAGCAATGAAATGTTATCCATCACCAAGTAGTGTTTCTCAGGTAGTTAAATTCTCAGAGGAAAACACCTGCAAATATTGAATGTTTGCAATGAGTCCTCTGTTCACCGCTATCAGCATTACCAGCAGTTACTGGTAGTCACGCCTCTAGGGGACAGGAAATTTTCTCAGATGCTTCAGCTATTCTGGGGCCCAGAGGTCTTGGCTATCACAGAAAAGAAAGGGTAAACAGCTCCTTATTTAAAAACTATGCATGGTCAAGCAAACAACGATGCAATATCAGGTCATGAGCATTCATTTTGCATTTTTGATTGTTTACCTGATATACTGTTCTACTATTTTCCAATTTGTATTTCAGTCGTTCAACAAGTTAGTGAAATTCAAACAACACTAAGACCTCAAGACATGCTGCAGTTGGGATGGGCCGGGGGTACCCATGTGGAGCATTCTGCCATACTGGATTTAGACTCCTAGATGTTGTTACTGCAAAAAAATGTTTAAGTGTTACTATGACATATACTGATTTGCAAAAGATTAAAACATTCAGAGCAGTAATGCCCCATGTGTTTATTCTTTCACAAACTCCACCTCAAGTACCTCTAATGAGTCTACAAAGTCATGAAGTTGTCAGATTTGATGTTGTAAAAACAAGTTTAAGTGCGAAATGTTCTACATCTGGAGCCAGTTGAGATGAAATGTGACCAAAAGGTTACCTGGGCGGGAGAAACGTCAATCAGTTTGGAGTACTATCCATGAAGGGGGAAGGGGAGATAAACTCCTTCCCAACTAGACCAGTGAAAGAACATCACTACAAAGGAGTGCACAGAGGTGTGAAGTTTGTTTTCTGCATGTGTTAGATCTGCGGAGAACAGCTCAATCTGTTTTCATGTTCATCATCAAGTGGACTGAATTTCATTATTATTTTTTCGTTACAGTTTAACACTTAAGTGAAAATAAAATATTGATCCCCTGAATTTACATTTTTATATTAATTCTAATTCTATATATATTACCTGAATTGGTCCATATATGTCTATCACAATATTTTGTGCTTAATTAAAAATTATTAAAATAATTTTGTTTAAGGCCCAAGTCTCTTAGCTATATGTTGTCACAGCCTAAATAATTATTATATCTTTAATATAATTATTTTGGAAACAGTTTATTCCTTAACAGGTGTCAATACAAAAATATCTGTTCCCTTTTAAAATTCTACAATTTCTTCCAAAATTGTTTTAGAGACATTAATGTTTGACCCTAAATATACAAAACTAAGTCTCTGGTCATTTTGTTATCCTTTAAATATCACTATATGTTCAATAATTTCACAATTTCATTCTGCAGGCTTTTCCTCCTGTTACCTTATGTGACTAATCAGTTTGTGTATCTTGTCCCATAGCTCAGCTTCTACATGTTTTATTAAACTCACTCTTACAAATTGAAGTCAAAATGTCCTCATCTGACACTGGTCCTATTTGTTTGGCCCAAGGGTTGTTCCCAATACAGTATATATATATATATATATACATGGTTTCCGCGCACCTGGAAAGTCATGGAAAATCATGGATTTAGACAATGGATTAATTTTGTCATGGAAAGTCTTGATTTTTCAAGTAAAAGTCATGGAAAGTCATGGATCCACTAAACGACCGATTAAAAAAAATGCATTGAATTGTTTAATTCTATTTTTACTTGACATTTAGCTGAAGTTACTGAGTTTGGTATTTATGTATTAACCTATTGACCCTATTGCCAAGTAAAATTTGTTCACCAAGGAAACTCAAAACAAGAAAGCTTAATGGGTGGGTAAATGTATATAATTCTGGTTTTTTCTTAAATTGTAGATTAAAATTTTATTAATATAATAATAATTATTTTTTTAATAAAAATTATTTAAGATTTTTGCACAAAATATAAGTTTATCTCTAGGGATATTGTATATAAAAATTATAGGGTTATATTTGACTATTATTTATGGTCACCTGAATAATACCAAAGTACCCTGAATTCAAATTGGAAACATTTTCATTGAAAAATTGCTATATGAGTAAACTTAGGTATGTAGACACAACAATTTATTTTTATGTATGCGAGTTTATCAACAGTTATAAAGTAAGTTTATAGTTCTTTTTATGATAAAATTCCTGTAATTTCTTTAAAATGCATATATTTTATTTGTATGTATACCAGAAGTTTTATTCATATATACTTTAACAAAAGCTTTTTAAAGTCATGGAAAATGATCTTCTAAATCAGGGAAAGTCATGAAAAGTCATGGATTTGAAAAATTTTATTTTGGCAGATACCCTATATATATATATATATATATATATATATATATATATATATATATATATATATATATAATGTTCTAGTGACATAAAACAAAATGGTGAGATACTACCAAAACATAAAAATTTTGGAGTTTAGTTTTTTCAAATACTATATCTTTACTGATACTTAAGTGGGCGACTAAAATGCTTTTGTAAATTTTATTATTTTCAAATTCAAATTGTTGTATATTTCTAATTAGTATAAAATAAGGAGATGGTTCTAAAGAATAAGGGAAATATTTACTTAAAGTCAAATTTAAGAACAATAGACATATTGTAAAGAACTACAATTTCCACTAGAATGATGGTTTGGTTTGGAGTGCTATGGTCTACTTTTTGCAACACGAGAGCTAATGAGACCGGGACCTACAGCTTAAAGCCGATTCCGAACGGCTACGAACATCCATGCCATAGTGGGATTCAAACCCACGAACTCCGGTTCCGAAGGCCAGCACCCTAACCAATCAGCCATCGTTCGGCCCACTAGAATGAAAAGAACTACTACACCTCCCATAGATTGTGTTGGAAGTGATAAGTATTAATTACTTGAGTTGCTCAGCTTGATGATGCGCCAGTGTGATTTTATTGAGTTGTGCTTCATTAAAATGTTCTACAATATTATTTTTCAAGTTTTCAATGTTTGAGTGGTAAATGTTCTGCTGGTTAATGCATCCAACACAAATATAAAGAATAATAATTCATGACAATTTTAAAACCAACTTTGAAGTTTAAAATAAAACTTTTAATATAATAAACACATTAATACATGGTTTGAGGGATGGCAACAAGTTTTTTTTTCTGGTTATTATCATTCATTGGTTATTGTGTAAAACCTACTATATATATATTAAAATTGCTAAATTAAAGTTTTTATGATTTTCTTAAAGCTGTTTTTAAGAAAAAAGTAGAGACATAAATTTACATTTTCTTTTTATTCTACTTAAAATGTTGTCTCAGAAAAATAAAATGATAAACACTAGTTATTGAAAACACAACAATATACTTAAACATAAAATATTTTTAAAAAATGTATTTTAAATCAATATTAACTTGAAACTTCAAGGAAAATTATTACAGAAGATCTTACTATTTGTATTTTATTCATTAAAATGAAGAAAAAATAGTCTAAGCAATTCAAAAGCATCAACAAATGAATAAAAACTTACTACTTACATTAAATGAACTATACATATTTTTAGGCATGAAAAAAATATATACAAATGAAAGAAATTTCATTACAAACATTCAAGTTCATACTCTTATGATTTTCAGGATGGATAATGACTATAGTTGCATATATATTTGTAACCATTAGACAAAAAATAACTCAAAATGAAAGTTTAAATTTTTCTTTGTTTAAATGAAAAATTATAAACTAAAACTAAACTCTTCACTACAGCCCTTAGGGACCCAGGGCCTCTGGTGACAATCCGTTTCCTAGACCAAGGGCCCTGAGGTGTAAAGCATATGTTCCAGTTAAGTGGTCAACCTTACATGGAACCCCCAGTGTTTAGTTCCCGAGCATGCTTGGTCCTCAGTTTGTCTACCCACTCAAGGGATGAAAGGCTGAGTCAACCGTGCCCAGCCTGGGGATCGAACCTCAGACCTACATTGTGGGAGCATGCAGCCCTACCCCAGCATCACTGGACTTCCAAATGAAAAATTACAATAAATAATTTCATTTGGAGATAGATATCCAATTCTTTAGCATGAATTAAAATCAGATAGCAGTTTATTTAGGTGCCCATGTGGTGACCAGGGAGAAGAATTGTCTCAAAATAGCCCATACAAGTTATAGAGGTGACTAAAAGGAGTACTTAGTGACTGGGAAGACAGCTGGGTACTTGGCCCCTTGGCATTATATCAATGGACTGGTACTTCAAGTTGAGTGTTGAGCAAAAGGCTAATCTTCTTGTGTCATAAAAAATACCAGATTCAACAATGTCAAACTTTTTGATTGAGACTTCCTTAACAACCTGGATTGAAAACAAATTTGAAATTTTGAACATTGAATGTAAGGATATTGTTTTGGAGCAGAGTTTTGAAAACACTAACATTTTCATATGATGGAATTGATATTGTGAAAATTTTAAAAGCATCCTGTATCAAATAGCAGAGACACCTGCTTAGATATGCTGATGCATTCCCAGAAAAAAACCCTTCTACAATTGAGGGAATAAGGCAAAATGGAAGCAGGCTATTGCACCATGCAAAATCAGCACATGAAACTTGGAACCTTGGCCTATAAGGCTGTAGTGCTTATGAAGAAGTTTATTTAAGTAAGAAAAATTTATGTAACAGTGGTTGTTATTCATCCTGAAAATGTTAAACAGATGCTCCTTTGTCATATTTGCATATCAATCAAGTAATCTCACTCAAATGGCAAGATAATGAACGTGAAGATCACAGACTTTGGATTTTTATATAAATCTCCTTAGCTCATAATATACAAAAAGTTGTCAAATTTTCCCAATTTTAAAATGTAATTAAAATTGAAACAAAAACATACAAAGAACATTGAAACAGCTTTATACACATGATAGTGCATCTTTCCCATAAGTTAAAAAATCTCCATTGTACATTATAATAATAAGAAACACAAACATAATCTTATCAAAACATTTATAAATACAATTAGCATTAAAAATTTGTTTTTAACACTCTTTACAAAATTCAATTTTTAAAAAGACTGTTTAAAGATGTTAAATAGCAAGTCTACATTTTCCTTAAATTTATAAAAGTGGGGAAATTAAATCTCCAAATTTACAATATAGTTTTGTGAAGCATTCCATACAAAACTGATACATTAAACAGAAAATTATAAACTTTTTCTTATTACAGAAATTAAAAACAAAAAGGAGTATCATTCATTTATGAATTGATACATCATTTAGTATATTAAATATAAATACACACACCTTTATAATACAAACATTGAAATAAATAAAATACAACCAACTTTACTCATAAATAAATATATCAGTGCAAAATTTCACAAAATGAACAATTTTTAAATCTTCCAAATCACACTTTATGATTAAAGTTGCTTCTATGAATTACTGTAAAACTTCTGAGAAAGACCCCTTTACTTAACTTTGATCATATTTGGTGTACAATGATGAAATGAAAACATACAAATAACAATAATGAAAGACAATGTAAAATAATTTACATTAAACTTTACATATGTATTAATAAATTTAATGAAATAATGAATAATCATGAAACAATGTAAAATAAGTAATATCTGACTTGACATATTTATACATACTTACTGTAGATATATATTTTAATATCACATAACTTTCAAATTCTATATAATTATTGTGATTTAAAAGATTAACAATTTAAATGACAAATTACCTTTAAAAAATAAATCTATATACAAGCAAGCTTTTAGAGAAAAATATAAATTTAAGTATATAAGCAGGCATAAGGAGCCATTTAATATGTGGTACAGAAAATGCTTTAATAGTTATTCATCACTTTTATATAGTTCTAAGTAACTATTTTATAGTTTATAAGAAATTTACTATAATAATAATAAATACAAAAAATAAATAAATAAATAAAGAGCTTGAAAATTTAAGTTATTAGGTTATTTCTCATCTAAAATATACTTGTTTAATTTCAAGGACAAACTCCTTTTAGCCTAATCTTCAGATTTAAAGTATTATTTCAATCTATTGGTAGTTCAGTTTAGCTAACTTTTTTTAAAGTACTATGGTTGATTTTTTTGTAACACTAGTGGTAATAAGACTGAAACTTACTGCTTAAAGACAATTAATTATGAAGAGTTATGAACATTCATCCCAGCACCATAATTTGAACTAGCCTCTGAACTATGCCCAAACTTTTCAGAATAACTCAGAACAACTATTCAGAACATAGAACATAGATTTTTAGAACAAAAAAAGTCAACAATATAAGAGTTACTTTGAATTTTATCATCTGTCATTACCGTAACTTGCTTGGAGGTATTTGCATTTTGTAAAAAACACTGTTTAACCTTTCTTCGGACAGAATGGGGCCCAGCTGGAATGTTTGATTTGTGTTTATCTTTTCACTACTAGGAATGGTACGAATCTGTTCCTTTCATGACTGCAAAATAAATTTATATTACGTTTTGAACTTCCTTCCCCTCAAATTTAGTTGGCCCTCATGCTTTGTGGAGTGCAAGTGAATTGATTCCATAACAGCGCCTTGCAAAATTTATCTAGATTTTTTGTTAAAAAGATTTTTTTTTAGCCTAGGCATTTTCAAGGTATCAAAACTATTGTTTAGGTTGCTGTTTTCTCTCAAATGGTTTAGATTTTCCATTAAAGTGAAATGGAAATTCTATGACTAATCTAATCCAAGAAATCCATCTTAATGATATAAGAATTTGTTAGAAGATAGTAACTAGAAAAACTCCACAGTGAATGAGAATTGAGAAAAGAGTGACATTATGTCTTAATATGAGGTGGAAGAACATGAAGGAAAGCCAAAATTGAAGCAAAGTCAGGATTTTAAAGATAAAAAAAAACAAATGAGGCTTTTTTGCAATGAATTTTATTATTACCCTTATGAGCATCCCTTATAGGCTATTGGTTACTTTTATAATACTAAAAGTAAAATGAATGGGTATTAAATAAAAATTATGATTTGTTTTACTTGGGCCTTTCACATCCATTGTAACTGAACTTGGTCACTCTAATACTGCACTCAATGGAGGGTTAAGATTAATTTTTTTCATATTATATACAATATGAATTAAATCTTATCAACCAATGGGAAAAAAGTATTTGCAAAGAATTGACAAAAATGAGGAAAAAGGAGCTAACTTCAGATGTTAAAATATAAAGAAACATATTAAGAATCTTTAAAGAATTGATTTAGGTGAAATGGTTCCTTTTAATACTAGAATGGAGTCATTTTGACTTCAAGTGCTATTTAAACTACAGTTTATATAATTTGAGTTTCACTTAATTTTCCTCTGTGACTTTTAATATCTTTTAAACATCTATATATTTCAAAAATTTTAAATTAATTACTTATTTTATAAAGTATTATAGGTGAATAACCCTATATAACTTAGCAGAGTCAAATCAACTTTACAAAATTCAAAGTTTATTTTTCAGCTTGTGATCTTGGGATTCATGACCTTTGTCTCTGATATCAGACAAATACAAACTTTTGTCCTTCTCCTCTTAAAAAAAAAAAAAAAAAAAAATTGCGAGACAAATGTCTGGTTCTGTGCACTCACTGAAAGGATTGTAAATGCTTGCAAAATATATTTTTAAAGTTATTTGACCCTATTTGCTTTCATTTAAGTCTTTTAATATAACATAAGCAGAAGCAGGAGAGAATCTAATAAGATAATAATATAGGGAAAATTTTGAAGAATAAATTATAATAGACAAAAGTTCTAAAACATGAAGAAACAAGCACTATGTACCAAGGAATGATAAATAAAATTATCAAAGTGAGTACTTTTATTCTTAGACTAATATTGGAAACAATAAAATAGAGACTCCAAAAATAAATATGATTATGAATCTAAGTACAGTGTAGATGTCATAGATTAAATAACCTGAAAATACTCGGCAAAAGCATCTTAAAGAAGAAGGCCAAAACACTGTTTACATTATATTAAATTTAGTTTACATAAATGCTTGGATCATTTATAAAAAAGTTGTTGAAAAAAGAAAGATATACAGAGAAGCATTTATTCAAATATTAGTGAAAATTTTTTAAATTATATATCTTCTAAAAATGAAACAAAAGGAAGCTTTTCAAAGGAGGAAACACAAGAAACTGTATTTCTAAAATAAAGAAAATGTAAAGGAAAACTTTCTAAAAATAGGACTTTATATCATGTGATGAAATAGTTTGTGGAAGATACTTCTCCATGATAAACTATACCTGCAAAAGCTACATGCTAGAAAATTAATTTGTAAATATTTTGTAAGTATTTGTTCATACTAATAACAATTTTCAGAAATTCTTAAAATTTTATATTGAAATATTTTTTCTTATTTGTATTAAAAGTATGGAACTTAAATATAAATTCATATGATCTAGTTAAAATATCTACTCATTTTAATGGATTTTTTACATTACTATTTATTAGAAAATTGGCAGGAGTTCAAACGACTATGGCAGACAGTCTAGGCAGGAAAAGGTAAGCCATTCTGCATTAAAACTTACTGATTAATAAACATAAATGTTAAAATATATAGGTTAGCTTTACCACAAAAAGGAAATTTATAACTATCAATTACCAGTGTATATAAGGAAGTAAAACCTTTGTTAGAATATAGCTTTAAATGCAAACCCAATGTAAGGTGCAATAATTAAGAGAAAGTATATGGACAGCTGTTTTGCAATTATGAGCAAGCTGTATTCTTAATAAAAGGTAACTCAGTGACTTGAGCTTAGTAACAAGCAACTGAGTTTTCATGCATTGAATTCTCCATCATCTTGAATCTATGTAAGAGAATTTAGTCATTTAAATAAATGATTATAATTTGTATTAATTAATAATTACTTTAAAGAAGCTTATCTTCACAAATATAAAAGGTTCTTAAAACTAGAAAAAAAATCTACTGTAAATGAACAGTATTTCTGCAACATATACAAAAGAGTATTAAATAGTAGGAATATTGTATAATAAAGTAATGTAAAATCAGTCCAAGGAATCTAATCAATTTAGAAATTAAAATATCCACTAATTAAACATAATACAATTTTTATAAACCAATAATGTCAGCTTTCAGGCAAATCATGATAGTATTTTGTAAATATATATTAATAAATATAGATAATAAATAAAATAAAGTTTTGATGTAATATAAAATCACTGACTATAAACTCTGCAAATTATGCATATTACCCTGTGTTCTCTGCTAAAATTACTATCTAGTTTCTAAAAATTTACCACAAAGAGCTTAAACAAATATATAGAGCATATTACAATGAATAAGTAAAAAAATTAAACAAAATTTTATCCAGATTTACAGAATATTATATAAATAAATACAACACATAATAAAAAGTGAAAACTATGAGAATTGGTTGTGTTTCATTAACAAAGTTTCATTACAATTAGCAGAAGTGAGCACCATCATACATAATTAAATTTATCAAATAACATGACTTTTTTTTAATAGTATCTCTCAGAATATAAAATATCATTTATAACAACACATTTAAATTCTTTCACCATTAAGTAGTTTAAAGAGTGGGCAACTGATTCAATTAACACAGAGTATTTTATATAAACAATTTTTTCACATTAGTTGATAATGAGATACATTTAATTTTAACTTCATATAAAATATTGATGCAAAGATATATTTATATCAAAAACATACAAAAAGATTAAGAATCTTAACAAAGAACAATTTAAATTATGAGATTGCAGTACAAGAACATTGCTGTTAGAATTTTGAAGTAATGAGAGGAAAAAAATTAAACTAAACATTAACAGAAACAATACAAATCAGTGCAAATAATTCATAACATGATAACTTTAACAATTACTTCATACCTTCTGAAATGAGCAAATATATAGATAATTTTCTACACATAATTTACATTAGATATTACATTGAGACTGTCAGTATTATATTAAACATTATGCAACCAGCAGTTTTCACCTACTTGTTAAACCTCATATTTAAAAAAATGTTATTTATAAACAAATGCTGAATATAGCTAAAACATAATGGCATTACAGAAGACAGAAGATAATAAGCAAAAGTTACTACAGAGTATTGTATATAATTACAAGACACGGTAAGAAGTGTCTTGTATATTCCTTATACCTTATAATATTCATTTCCACAATAAACCATTTTTTTAAAGGCAGTAAAAACACATATTTTTTAAATAACAAAGAAAATATGAAATTTAACTTTATTTTTCAAATCTTTAATTAAGTCTCAAACAGTAAAGAGCAAATGAAAATGCATGGTTATAAACTATATATTATACATAAAGCTTTGGTAAATTATAAGCTTTGATACAACTAGTTATATAAAAAATTAACAGCTGAAAAATTGAGATTCAAGAACTGAAGAAAAAAAATTACACATATATATTGTGTATTCCCTTTTAAACTTAACCCACAATATGCAATTTTTAAAATTTTGAATATTTTCAGGGTGCATTATCCAATGTTAGTTAAATGCAGCCAATATACTTCTATATATCAAACAAAATTATTTAATTTTGTTACTATATAGAATCTATTTTAAGATGACTACAAGTCTGTAAAACTTATTTTTGACAGCCTATATTCTTGTGAACTTTAATTTTTAGTGTTTGTCCCTTATTAAATGATCTGTGGGCTCTCGGAATTGATACCAATGAAAGTACTACATAAAATAGGTTGTTGAGCCTGAAGAGAGATAAAGTATGCAATGGATTCTTAATATATTTATCAGCTACTTTTTTTGTTACAACTTTACAGCCAAAAAATATAACTTTGCATTATTATATTGATAATTCTGAAATTCTTAGCAAATTTAATATTATATTTTGAAAAAGAAAAAGGTTGCTAAAAAATTTGTGTTTGTTACCTTACATCTGATCATATATTCTAAATTAGCCAAACTATACACTTGATATAAACACATTTGAAGATTACAAAATTTGTAAAAGGAATGTTTTTTCCAAGGAACTGATTTAAAATGTATATTTTGTTTCAGCAATATGCATTTTAAAAGTAGAAAGATACTGCTAGAGTAATCATTACATAACATACATTTACTTTTTTTAAATAAATGGATAAACCAATATACTAATTTCGTTCAGAAATATTGCTGCCACGAATTTTTTCAAAATGCTTAAGATTTTGTTATTTTATATTTAGCATGAATAAGATACAGAAATTATTGATAGACAAACATACCACCTCTAAACTTTCTCCCAACAGTTGTTGCAAAATTCATTACTTACTAATAAATTAGAGTTTGGTTATAATGCATTGGAAATAAAACTAGTTGAAAATTCTTTAAAAAGTGATTATGGGAATAAAATAAATGCTACATCTAATAGACAAGTGCTGACTAAAATAAAATTTACGAGTCTTTCAGAAACTGTAACACTCCTACATAAAATTCTGCATGTTTCAATGGAAACACAGATCCATCCCAATTTTAAACCAAGTAAATTAAAATAAGAAATCAATCACAATATTATGAATAATAAAAATTAGAATATTTACTCTTAACCCCGAAACTTAATTTTAATATGAGTCAACCAAAAAACATTAAAAGCCTACATATTTCTAAACAGATTTATACATATATAGATTTATTTATTAAGCTTTTATTATGGAAAGGTATAATTAAATCTTAATTTTCCTACATGCATAATGCAGACATAGTTACCTATACAAAAATAAATAATAATAATTAAAAATGTATAACATATCTATTAGAAATAATTTCTCAAAAAATTAAATTTTAATAAATATTTTTTAAAAATTTTCTAGGGAAAAAAAAAAAAGAGACAAAAGAGACAAACAATACCGATAATTTTATATGGAATCAAAAGTGTACATCTGAAGAAAATTTAAATATTTAAGTCTTAATTATTCTGATGTTCCAAGAATTTATTATATTTTAAACTTTTTACTCCACTTCCAATAAAAAATACACTTTTTATAGATTAATGTGTATGTTTAATAATTTCATGGTTTTATTATTACTAGAAAGTTTGACTAATTCTTTAATTTCTTTTGTTGCAAAATAAATGTCACATTTTAATTTTTCCTAAACATCAACATTTTATCAAACCTTGTAATGCTACTGATTAAAAAAAATTTCTTAGAAAATGAAAATCCTTTATGTTAAGCAGGATTATACAATATGGAAGAGAAAGCCTAATTGAAAATGCAAACTTTTTTGGAATGAAAATTTTTAATATTTATTCATTATATTGTAAAAGTCATTTTTTTCTTTAAAATTGTAAGGAATTAAAAAAATATTTTCAAACCATGACTTTTAAAAAGTTTAATATTAAGTAGAAAGGTTAATTTAAATCTAACTCCTAACTACATTTGAAAGTTTACAACACTGGAGTAAAACTATAAGATGCATTTAGTGATTACACTTTCATAACTGTGAACAGAATGCACTTCTTATGCTGCATCTTAGCCTTCTCTTTAAATTAATAATTAATTGTGATATAATTTTGTAAGAAAAGTATATGCTCTGTGATCTATCCCAAAATATAAAGGTTTACACAAGCAGATTTAATAAATGGTAATGGCAGTACGATATATTCCCTAAGGAATCTTTTCATAATGAAAGGAGTGTTTTCACAATAGTTTTGTTCTTACAGATTACTTTATACACAAATTCAATTTACTTCTACACGAAAAAGAATAATCATTAACATATAATCTATTTTTACTCTAATAATAATAATTGTAAAATTCCATAGCTAACACATTTTGCCTCAAATGGTTTTGTCATAATCCTGTTACAGTAAATTTTAGAGATTGCTATAGAAAGTCAGGTATTAAATTACACCTCTTATTTGAAGAATATTTCTCAAAAAGAGCTTTGTTATAACATAGGTTAAATAATTTAAAACCAATAATAATAAAAATGAAATCCCCGTTCACTGTTTCATATATGTACATACATATATTGATAACTAAATATATATTATGAACAAAATTAAAATTTTTGTTTCACAAATTAAAGCTTGGCACATTTCATATCAGTTTCAATTACCATACAAATAGATAATGGAACTGGTACTGTAAAACCAAACTCACCTTTGTTCAGTTAATATATTCTATAAATATAATCTCTGTATAGTCCTTTCAAACCGTAAATCAGCAAGCTGCATAATATCAGCTGCAAGGTCTTCAACACCAGTGTATCGAACTTTAGTAAAGTTGAAAATGTCATACATAAAACCCATTACTTCTTCCTAAAATAGTAATTATATATAGATTCAACTAATCATTTTGGGAAAATTAATAACTCAAAAGTTAATTTTACAACCACAAATATTTTATTAATTTATAATTAACATATATTCATTGTAACTTCAGTACTGCTTTCAGTACACCATAGATCATGATTACTATATATAAATTTATAGAAATTAGGATAATCAAAAGCAGTATTTAAATTTACATTAAACACAACATCTTAAAACAGAGAAAAAAGATTAGAATGGATACTATGTTTGCAAATACCATTGGAAAACTGGGACTTCAATGTTGGACTTATGATTTTTTGTGCCCACAACCAGCATTCTTGGTACAAACATATAGATATATTAAACCAATTATATATATATATATATATATATATATATATATATAAAGAGAGAGAAACATTAAATAAAAGCTCATGTACAGGCTGAGAGTGCAAAATTTTACCCAAAATTTAAAACTCACATCTAAGCTGAAATGGGGAGAAAAATATGCTTAAAAAAGCTGATAAAGTTGCCAAATAGGTAAAATGGGTCAAGCATTTTCCAATCAAATCACTTATACAGTAAAATGATAAATCATAAAGCAAAATCGACTAATAATGTTTTTACTTTACGTGCTATAAGGTAATGATAGTTATAATTCTGATAACCCTATTTAAAGATAGGACATTCCCCCCCCCATTATTTTGTCTTCTATATAAGTTGCCTTTTCTACGGCATTTTATTTATTTATTTATTTAATACATTAATAGGTGATTGTGTTTGCTGAATACTCTAAAAGCCTGGCTGCTCAGCTTTTTTTTTTTTTTTTTTTTTTTTTAAGCATAATAATAAAGAAAGCAATGTTTTAAATTAATATGTGGTAGTTTGCCTTGGAGAAAACATTAACCATATTGGTTTAAGAATCACAGATTCTGACACTTTTAAACATAGTAACATCTTGACAATGTAACAAACCAAAATTATTCTTTCAAAATAAATAAAACAGATAATTTAAAATAAATTTTTTTTCACAAACTTAAGCAATATAAACTAAAGAAATAAAGCATTCCTATTTTTGGTCCTATTGTAGCTATTTACTACTTGCATTTAGCTAACAGAAAAGTATTTTTACTAGATTAGTTGATCTGTATATAAGCTAACTTCCCCTCCCACTTTAGCCTTGGGCCTTAGGACAAGTTCAAAAAAATTTTGCTTATGCATGGAAATATAGGATTAGTACAAAAACTATGTAATGATGAAAAAATTCTTTCAGTTTCTTGTATATGTCTCTATAAGAAAATCCATTTAAAAATCCATGAAAATTTAAAGCTAGATTTAAAAAAAATAACAACAGGAAAGCAAAAATGGGGAAAATAACTTTAAAAAATTGTTAAAATGATAGTCTACATCTAAACTTAACTCAATTTTTAAACTTCAAAATTAACAGAAAAAAAAAAGTGCCTCAAAACCAAACCAAAACTTAAAGCATTAATTTTTTTCATCCAAAACACTTAGTTTTAAAATTTCAAATTTTTCATTCTTTTATACTTTTCTCCTTATCTTTTTCTTTCCTGCTTTTCTAAAATTCAAGTTTTTTTTTTTTTATTCTTTATGGAACTTCACAATATTAATCATCAGAACATTGTTAGCATGCCAAACTTCCATTCAATTTTGAATATCAATTTCAATGTACTAAAATTCCTTTCAAACCGGATAAAAAGAAAAGAAAGAAAGAAAAAAGATAAAGAAATATTTATGGCATATTTGACAAGGGAACAAGTGCATCATTGGATATTCATTGGATATCCAATTAAACATAACATGATAGATGGATGATTAATTCTGATTTTAATTTTCAAATATTAAGCAATATAAAATTTGTAACAAATTGTAGGATACAATACTAATTATGATCATCTGAAAAAACTTACTTTAAAATACAAACAAACATCTTTGAGTTTTTCATCAGGACCATAGAACCCCCATGCTAAAACAGGAATCAGGTGCTCAGATACAACATAAAACCGACTGATAAATCCATTAGGATACTGAAAGAAAACATACTTAAGTATATTTTAATTATGTATTAATAAACTATACCAATAACAAAAATTTAGCCTATACTTGTACCTTTAACATCCTTTTTTTCGCTTTCAACACTGACCACACAGCAGTAGCTAAAGCCTAGAATAAAATTTATATCATTAAATAGATATATTCAATATATCAAAATTTTACCCCTAAAATAGGTTTATTATTACCCCTAAAATTGCCCTTCTAATTTTTTATTACCTAATTTCCTAGCCGTAAAATGTTAGATATGTTAGAGTACTTTCTGACTTAAATTCTTTTTTACTACTCGCTCAAAACTAACACTAGAATAAATGCTAGATTTTTGTCAGCTGGCTACATTTTTCAGATATCCCAAAGTGCTAATCCACTTTAAGTGAATAAAATCATGTGACCTACTTGCCAACATTGGTGACAAATGTGTATATTCTTGGAGCCTTTGTATGCAGAGCTGTTGCACTTTAACTGCAATTGGCAGACCAATGCATTTTTATCCTCAATAAAGTGAAATTCCACAATACTTAGTTTTCTGATGCACGAACTGCAGCTGAGATACATTGCCAAGCAAACCCTGGCAATTAAAAGTATGGGCTATTTCTCCCATTATATTCACACAGTTTATTTTGTTGATAATATTGTTGTGTACCTTTTCTAAGGTTTTTTATTTGTTAGCAAGTTAGTTAGGTAGTTAAAAAAAAACTATTAAGTGGTTGCATTGTGTTAAAGATTTAGTTTAATGCTTAAATTTACCCAGATTCTATTATAGACTACAAATATGATTTTTTTTCTTTAGATTTTTTGTTATTTTTACATTAGATTATTACATTTAGAAGCAAACCAAATATGTGTATATATGTTTTTTAAAACTAAATTATTAGTGAGAACCTGAAATAATTTACAATGCAGAAGGACTTGTTAAAGAAAGGTGATAGGATCTTGAGAGGTAAAAATAGGTGTTTCAGATTGAGGAGTCATACAATTAGAAGATAATGATGAAGCTACTAGGCAGTCTAGGCACTAATCAATGTTAACTTTCTTTAAAAAATTTATGTATGTATGTATGTATGTGTGTGTGTGTACGAACACACAGATTGTTGAATCTGCATTAGCCATATCAGAAACTATGTACGTTCAATTTAAACTAAATTCCAATACAAAAATTTAATAAAGGCACTTATCAAAATTATTAAAAAAATAAATAAAATAAAATCATTGTTTTACATTTTGTGTCAATAACCTTTTTATATTGGCCACTACCTTTCAGTACTGTAAGAACAAAATAATACTCAAACCATTATTTATACAAAACAATAAGAAGCAAAAATAAAACATTCTATCTTGCATCTCATCTTTGAAAGCAAAACAAATCTTCCCGTTTACCTAACAAAGGAGAAAAATGTAGAGAGAAAACAGAATAGTTCTTAACTCTAATGACCACATATACAAAACAATAAGAAGCAAAAATAAAACATTCTATCCTCTCATCTAAGCAAAACAAATCTTCCCGTTTACCTAACAAAGGAGAAAAATTAGAGAGAAAACAGAATAGTTCTTAACTCTAATGACCACATTACAAAACAATAAGAAGCAAAAATAAAACATTCTATCTTGCATCTCATCTTTGAAAGCAAAACAAATCTTCCCGTTTACCTAACAAAGGAGAAAAATGTAGAGAGAAAACAGAATAGTTCTTAACTCTAATGACCACATGACAAAGGCTGGCTCCCTCCTCTAAGAAAAATTTATTATTTATTTATGCAAGCCATTCATTTGTAAACCTCATGAATTACTCAACACCCCTCTTCCTCTACCAAGTTTTGCAAGCACATGGTGAAACTGCATGACGAAAGTCTCCTGGTGGCATACATAGAAAACATGGGGTAACTATTCTGTAATTTTCCAAACTTATTTTAATACTTATATATATTTATAATGAATAAATACATGGATTAAATGTAAATTTTGTTTTACTAAATCATTTATTACATTATTATTCATGTACCTTTTCACCATACTCTATATTTTCACTAGAACCATAAAATTTTATATATGTAAGTTTTCACTTTTTATTATCAAAAGTAACAACCTAAATACTTATTAGTTCCATCATTTCATTTTAAACTTCATTAATTTATTTGTTGCCTTGTTTGAATTTTATTATAGCATATTACATAATTAATTTTAAATATTTTATGTTTTTGTCAATCAATGTAATGTTATTTTCATGTCACAAACTCTAATTTTTGCCTCATAATGAACTTACTTTTATTGTCTAATTTCTATTCCTCAGCCTTTCATGAAATTAACTTTGTGTTTAATTTTTATAGGGGTTACAAAAAGAAAAAAAAAATTGTCATCACTTAGAATCTTCTTTCCACACTCACATAGAAGTCTACATGAGGGTAACTTCTTCAACTTCAACCTTGGCTACTCTTATCAGTCTGGGATTGCAACTCAAACTGTAATTACCCAAATAAATCTATATTACAAATCAGGTCCTCCTCATATTTTTATAATGTAATGAGATCTGGTTTAGATATGAAAATTTTTATTTTCATAATTTAATCGAAATTTTAATTATTTTTGAAGAGATCTAAATAGCCTCATTACAAATATTTGGTAAAAAAAATTCTACAAATAGTATCAAATACAAAATACTCAGTACTGCTATAATCAATTATAGAGTAAAGAGGTACCAGAAATATTTAGAAACATAAATAGAATCATGAGAATTTCTTCTTTGAATCTCTTTTTATAAAAGTGTAGATGTGTATGTTTGTCTGGTATTTATTCTGATATACATACTTATATATAAATACATGCACACACACTATTACTAAAAACTAAACTCCTCGGTGCAATAGCACAATTAGGAGCCATGGCCTACAGTGGTAATCTCAGTTTTTGAGATTACCATTTTTGCCTTGGGATGCAAAATGTACACCCTGGTTAGATGGTCAACCTTATGCCAAACCCCCAAGTGTTTAGTTCGAATCATACTTGGTCCTCAATTTGTCTACCCACGGAAGGGATGAAAAGCTGAGGTATTGAACCTAGGACCTGTGTCTTGAGAGCATGAAGCACTACTCCAACAGCACTGGGTTCACACACTATTCTTACTTAGGAAAAATTAATGTATCTCATCAAAAAGTTTTAAAGAACTATAATAAAACAATAAACAAGATAAATAACTTACAGTTTCTTTAAATCCACTTGACAGCCACCTATTTTGGACAACAGCAGTTACAGATGAAGGTGGATTTTCCAAATCTTCAAATGCATCTAATACAATAAAGTCTAAGACAACATCATAAAATGAAAGACATTTCACCTGAAATAAATTATTTAATTACATTTCAAAAATCAGAGATACTGAAGATATGTCTTAATAACATAAAAGATTAATATCAATTTTGAATAACAGTAAATCGCAAAATAATCCTCAACTAGAAAATTAATTTCTGACATAAAAAAACTTTAACACATTATTTTCAAATTTAAATTTTATATAATAATTTTGATGTTATATGTATAAATATTTAAAAGTAGTTTTCCATATAAATCTGTTGATTCTTGCTAATAAAAGTATGAAATAAATCACTTGGGAATATATTTTAAGTCTAAAAATGAAACATTTTTTGGAATATTTACTTATATTGTAAATTGAATTATACCTTCTTAAATAAAGCAATGATATCTAGTTATAAAATATCAACTATTTTATTTTAAGTCACTATCCCTTTTATTTATTTTTCACAGAAATTCAAAAACTTTTACAAATAAATAGCAGTAAAGTGGTCTGCTTCTGAAAGACCTCTTCCTCTAGAGCAAAACGGTGTGACAGAGGTCAGCAGGCCGAATCAGGCCCATTAAAACTTTTCCAAATCTGACTACCTCTTGAGGCTTATTTATTGTTATATTTATTATCTTTTAAGGTAACAATAGGCCTCATACTAGTGAGGACTATGTTTAATCACATGCTGTGGCTTTGCCTCTTGTTCTTATTGCCTTTACTGCCACTGTTTGTATGTAGTCTTGGATTTACTATTTATCTGATTAAGAGCCACAGAAATGTACATATGGAATTCAGAATATTAATTACAAAAGAAAAGCATGTAATTTTGTAATCTACATTTTAAGATTAGGGGTTTAAATGATATTATAGAGAGATTGATTCACAAATCCTGAAGTACTCCAGCTGACATAATATTGCCAATTAGAGTCTCATCAAAGTTACAATGGCCTACTCATTGAATAATGTATTTTAGAAAACAAAGAAAAATTTTAGATCTACAATATTCTAGGGGGGGGGGTGTCATAAAATGTTTCAGAGCCTAATATTGCCCCCGAACACAATTTGCTTCGTCTGAAATCTCCCCAAAAATATACTAGTTTAAGCAATAAATAGAGTACAATGTTGATGATTAAGAACTCAAGATTATTGCTTATAAATTAGAAGGAAAAAAAAGACAGAGCATGCAACTAGAGTTGCTAGCCAAAATATTTGCTCATCACTGATGACAAATTTGTAGAGATTTAGCTAACTTTATTTTTTTTTTAAATAAATTTAATATCTTAGTCATAATAAATAAATTTGCAAAATAAAAGTAGACATGGTGAAGTTGAAAGAGCAGCTGCTGATAATTCAAATGTTATTAGTTTTATTTTGATTATTCAAGAAGCTCCCAAGAATACATATTTAATACATAATTTAAAGCTTATTTGATTTGTGCAACAAGTAGGATAAATTTCTAAAAGTACCTAAATAATTTTACCAATAAAATAGCCTATACAAACATTAGTTCAATATAATTTCTATAAATTGTACAATAAATACAATACCAAAAACTATGATACACAAGTACAAGTCATGCTTTTATGTAAAGCACTAATTAGAATATCACTATGAAAGATTGTGACAATCACTTACACCCCGACTTAATAATTCATCTTCCATAACAGGCCAATTGCTTTTATCTTTAGAATATGCTACAATATCATCATATGCTAAGAGACAATCTTTGGGATCCTATAAAATTAAAAAAAAAAAAAAAAAAAAAAAAAAAAAAATCTATAAAAATTTGATAATACACAAAAATAAATTCAGGCAATCTAATTTTGCATCATATAATCTTATCTTTAACTGTTATTATATAGAATATTTAAAGTTAAAATAAAAAACTGTATAATATTTACAAGAAAAAATACATACTTTAGCTCCATGGAGCATAAGCCCAGTCAGTATTTTATTTCCTACATTCATAAACCAAGTACAAATTTCGTCTTGTTGAAACAGTAACTAAAAAAATAAATAAAATAAACTATCGATATATGCATAATCTGAAGTAATATTTAATTTGTAATCAGTATCTGAGATGTATATTAAAGAAATAAAGATCTGTTTAATTCTAACAGACTGTCACACGAAAAATAATAAATAATACCCATTGGTTATTGCAAAAAGGTCTTTAATAATACATTATAAGAATCCATACATTAATACTATTAGGCTACGATTACAATGTAATACAGTTAGACAAAAATAGACTATTTGGAATCTAATAAATTTTCTCCTAGACCAGGGATCTCCAAATACTTAACACAAATTGCCCCATGCTGACTCCTCTCTTGAGTCCTAAGGATCAAAACCTAACTAACTTATCATACCAACATAATGTAGTTTTGAGTTACATGCAGAATTTCAAATATAAATAATGGATTTGTATAAGGTGGTATTTTTAAATCATCATTGCTGGAATTTTATAAGAAACTTCAACACATAAATTTGCTTGTGGCTTTTGTTTTCTAATTTTGGAATTACTTATGTTGCGATAAAACATTCTCCAAAATGAAAAGTACAAAAAATATTTATAGACTAAAGTAATTCATACATGTCACCATTGATAATTTCTAGTAAACTTTGTAATACTAGACTCAAGACTCGAGTTGGTGTTACATGGACCCCTGTTTTTTTGGCGGTCAAAGATGGACACCCTGAGAGAGGGTGGGCAAGCCCTGTTCCAGGGAGGTTCAACAGGAGGGGGCAAGGGATGCCACCCCTGCCAGCGCCAGCTGCGGAAAGGGACATTTTTCCCATGGAGGAGAAAGCTTGACCAAGAGGGGGGGGGGGATTCCATCTCAGCCATCGCGGAGAGAGACGCACGCTCAGATTGACAGAGAACGGACATTCTTCTAAGAGGAGCTGAGACCGAGAGAGGTGTTTTCCGCTTGGCACAATTTGTTTTTTTTCCCCGGTCTTATGGCAGCCATGTTTAGGCGTAAGATGTTGACTCTACATATGTCTTAACAGAATTTGTAAATAAATGTTTAGTCCAAAATTTTGTCACTGCAATGCTTAATTGTCGGCAATATAGGCTTTAATCGAACCCAAGATACTTGCTCCAGTAACCATAGGCGAGCAGGTATAGAAACTAGGCATGTAGACATCTGAAAGTGCAGCCGGGGATGCGTGAGGCGTTATAAACTTGCAACAATACAATTGCAAACAATTTTCAGTGGAAAGTTACAGCTACATGAATATCACTAATCATAATTTAATGTTAAATCTGATTATGTGAATTACCCCTTTATGTCAATTTTTAAGCTTTTAGTATAAATCTCAAATCATTAACTACAGTCAAAATGTCCAATTTGATTATGTATATAAGTCATTATATTTCTAAATTGGCTTGTACTCTTTACATCTTCACATTATCCTTACAATGTAATCAAACTGTGGCAGGCATTTCTGGCCAGATATTGCATGCCAGACTAATGATGATCATGGCTAGTGTTGGCATGTGGGCTGTAGTTTGGAGACCCCTGTCCTAGACAATCAGTAGTTGCAGAATCATGATACTTGCCAGATTTTTTTAGGTTTTATATTGAATGTCCCTACAGATTATTTAATGCAGTATAGCTTTATTACATGTTATCTAAAAATCTTCTACATTTGTGTCAATTAACAAACAAAAGTATAAAAGATAAAGTGTACAAATTTATACTTTCCTCAACATGAAAATGTTATAAGGTTACACAGTAAGGATACTTGTTTAAATACTTTATGAAAAATCAACCACATTATTGAGAATGCCTACACATGTGAACAAACATTCACATTGTTGACATGCCTTTTTAGATTTCAGCTAAGGAGGAAATCTTTATTCAAAAAATTCTTATTTAGAACTCTTTATTTATAACTGTAGAAGAGTTCTTTGGAAATTAATCTGAATGCTACAATAACCATAGAATTCTTTGGAATTAAATTAGAATAATATTTAAGAGACTTTGATTCTGAAACATGCATATATCGGATGATGAACTAACCTTTATGGCAAGTATCAAGACTGGCTGTTCAAAAATAATGGCAAAAACTTTTTAATACCTTCTCATACTATTTTCAGAGCTAAAAACAAAAATACTGTAATAAATTGGTTAAAAAATTGGTTTTAAGAAGCATGATAAAATTCTAAAATTAAAAAAAAAAATAGAATGAGTATAAATAAGCACTCAAAAGTCAGTGTATCAACAACACACAAATATTAATTTTAAAAAAAAAGGCTTTGCTAAAAAATAAGAAAAAAATCAAAAGCAAACATAAAAGTTTGATTAAAATTTCCTAAAAAAGTTCTAAAAATTGGAAAATATTTTCAATTTTCCAAATAGTAACTACAGTTCTGTAATTTAAGATCTGTATTTAAGAAGTCACAACAGAAAATATGTAAAATTTAAAAAATTTATACACAAATATTTTAAAATACATTAAGTCATCAACAAGTAAAGTATATTACACATTGAAATTTATATATACATAAAATTATTCTTCTATCAGATTACATATTGTCAATGTAAAATACAGTGTTGTAGAGGGGTCGAAGGGGGTACCCAACCCAGGTAGCAAATATCTATCATTGAATTCATATTAAGGAGACATATTGTCTATAATTTTCAATAAAAAAATTTCTTCCAGATAATAATACTACTTTTAAATAATTTAATAACACTAGATGTCAAACCATGCATTCAAAATTATGCTTTTCAGTTTATAAAAAGTTTAAATTTTAGAGAAAAAAATCTTTACAGCTTTAGATTTTTCTCATTCTTGAAACTTTTATCTCTGTCATAATAAATATAGTGTAAGGGCAGGGGTAACAAATGTCAAGATAAACAGTTCATTAATAAAATAAAGGTCAAGATAATTTTACACTGAAATATAGAACGATTTCTAGTAATTTCCTGTGAAACCCTTCAGAAATTTCCTTAAACCCAGATCAAAGAACAATGTTACATATCTAAACTATTTAAACAGTATTATCTTAAAATACAGTTGAACTTCGATAACTCGACTTCCTATAAGTCGAATAATCCGCTAACTCGAACTTTTAATCAAGTCCCTAATCATTTCTATACTTTTCTTTAAAAAACTGTCTTGATAACTCGAAGTGAACATCTTCTAAGTCAAAGTTTTTGTGATAGATTTCCCCAGTAAAAAACACAATTCTGCTCAAAACTTCGAATGCCAGTCCACTCGAGACCTTCGATAACCTTCGTTCTAGAAGGTCATGAGAAAGCAGATGACACTATTCACATCTTACAACAATACCTGGAGACCACCAAAGGTACAGACAACACCTATTTAACTCTGTTAAAAAATTAGGTGACTTTGTGAATGCCAACATCCTTAAAAATAACTGCTTTTTTCAAATGAGATTTACATGGTATGTATACTAATTAATATGTAATGCGGCTAAATTTGAGTTTTAAACAATTTGAACCCATTCTTTTCTTGTTTACATAGGCTATTAAAAATTGAAATGCGTGCAACTATAGTATTATGGCACATATCAAATCATTTAAACCATGTCCACCCATCTTAAGAACCAGTTGAGAGGGAATGGTAGGTAACTTCGATAACTCGAACTTCGGATAAGTCAAATATTTTTTGGGGTCCCCTGTGACTTCAAAGTTATCGAAGTTCGACTGTAGTACAATATTTCTAAAAAAACTAAATAGCTATCAAAATTTCATTAAATGCATTTTAAAATATATACATTTATAAATCATTAACACAATAAATATCTGAAACTCATGATAAAATGAGAAATAAATAAATTATAATTTTCATTAAATATTTCTAATATTTACATACTGGAAAAAAACCTAATGAAACTAAGAATTTATTTAAAAGACATACTTGGAATGCAACACGAATACAATGAACTTTGGTTATGTATTCTCTATCGGACTGGCATCTCAACATATCTGTCCTATCAAGTGAAAAAAAGCAAATATGAGTATCGGGAAAGTACATAATTTTAGTAATACTTTTTAAAAAAATAATAAATTGCTTATAAGGATATTTAGTGAATTATAACAAATATTTGGTATTTTTTTTGTAAATAAAGTTTATCACACAACTTGCAACTAACCAATCAGATCAACTCAACTTCAAATTACTCCCAACTGAT
>CM063501.1:118006408-118021408 GCA_032207245.1 Pardosa pseudoannulata | reverse complement strand
TTATCTCCTAACGCGTTGCCATCATTTTACATCCATTTAAAATGTCTCCTCTCCAATTTTCTGGATATATCCGAAAAATCAATACCGTTTTGTCATAAAAACAAACCTTTTCCTTTTCCCCTTTTGATCTACAGGTCTACAGATGTTTCAACACGAATCATCCATCAAGATTGACATGAAGAGAAAAGTTTTTATTTCCTGTCGTTTCCTTCGCCGGAGATGAAGACGGAACACTTCCGTTCGAGGAGAAAGACGAAAATAAATTTCGACTCGTCCGTCGGTGTCCAGGTAACTAATGCACAAAAGTCACGAACGTTGAACTGCGAAAATCAAAATCGAGGTAAAGAGAGTGGTGTCAGATTGTACTCCTGTAATAATTGTTCTGTGACCGCTGATGACCGCGTAATTTTAAGGCTGTCTAAAATGCTGATTCTTCCTGTGCTAATTTTCGAGATGAAAATTTTAAAAAATCTAGCGTAAAAGGATTAGCAGTCCCTAGCCTCCATTTAAAACGTCTCCTCTCCAATTTTCTGGAAATATCCAAAAAATCAATACCTTTTTACCACATGACATTTTCTGCATAGTTTATATTTTTGAGATACTGCGAGATACTCAATGATTAGATATGAGTCTAAATCATTTTATTAATAAGATAACCATCTTACAGTAACTTAATAATTAAAACAATATATTAGAGGTACAAATATTAGCTTAATATATTGAAGAAACTCTCTTTGCATTAATTACCATTTTCACTCGTCGTGGAATGCTATTAATACAGTTTCAAAGCAGCAGTTTTTTAGAAGTCATATAATTTTTCATGTCACAAGTCTGCCATTGGCTCGGGAGGTTGAACTCCTAAGAGTGGGTCCTCGTAATTTAGAAGCAAGGATTAGGCAGAAGACCCCCATACTTGGCCTGCCACCTTCAGAAGTATCGTTTGGGAACTTGGAGGACATAGTGAAGCCCAACCTATTTTACAGTTCACTTTTACAAACCACTGAGGGCTCTTGCATTGAGGACGTTCTTCGCTTGAAGCAACGAAAGAACTGTCTATTCCCGTTCTCTCTCTACTTCTGCATTATTTACCTTGGTTTTGCATTCTGTGTATATTTATAATCATTATTTAATTTAAATCATTACTTCCCAATTTCCACTTGCGTGTGCTGCTCGGTTTCGAACATTATTCATAATTTAATTTCTCAAATCCATATTTTCTAATCGGCGATTTTGAGTGCTACCACATTACAGTCGAGATATGTCCCAAACAAATACTTCAGAAGTCAGTCATTATGACGTGGCAGAAACGGGAATTTGTGGTACTAAATTGTCATTTCTGGCGACTCTGACGCTCTCATGACACGGAAGTCGCCTGTGACTTATCTCGACAGCAATATGGTCGCACTCTCTATCTCCAAATGTTGTAAATCTTGGATAGTCGCTAATATTTATATTGTTGCAACCGTTGCCATTCAGAGTGTAGAAATATCGTTAATCTCATACAAAAGCGTTTTATACTCACCGGTGCTGTTAATCGGCCTGGAGCTCTTAGTCTTCCTGGACGGAGTACGTCTAAGGGCAGCGTCCAAGTAGGATCCAGGACCAGGCGACATGTACCTGGTGGGCTGGCAGCAATTCCTGTGGTACCTGCTAGAATTAGGATTGGGACTTGGAGAGAGAAATCGGGACGGGGCGTACCTCGACCCGACTGGACTCACGGAAAGCAGAGGAGGGAGGCGGCGGCTGCTCTTCGACTTGGACATCTCACTCTCGAAAAGTGGAACAGAATTCGTCAACCTGAGAGAGGGAAAACAAATTTCAGCACATCAATGTTTGCTTTAGTCATTATGAATTTTAAATAAATTCGCTACCTAACCATGTCATAAAATAAAAACAAGAAAAATTTGTACAGTTGTATATGCATAATTGTATTATAAGTATAGCTTTTATGTACACTTCTGGCCAACTATAGAACTTCATCACATCTTTCTGAGTTACTTCAGTAAAAAACTGCATTTTTCTCCAGACTCGGAGTAAAGTAGGACTACTGGAATAAAAACAACACAACAAATAGCTAACCGTTGGCTTTCAGTTAGTCAACGTACCATTTAAGGGTTGGATTTAATTTACATTTTTTGATTGAAACTCAGAAAAATTGTGATTTAGTTCTATGGGAACAAAAATTCTATGGGCTTAATGGGAACAAAAATTTATAATTATTGGCATTAAGACAGCCCATCCAAAAAATATGTTGGAATTTAGTTGGCCTTATTCTTGCATTTAGTTTGCCGTCGTTGGCCCATCCTAACACTATGGTGGAATAATGTTAGAAAGAATCAACTGTTGGCCTTTAGTTGGCCAATGTACCATATAGGAGTTGGACCTTCATCGTTGGGTATGTGAACCTGTTGTACCCTAGGACCCCCGTTTTTTTTTTTTTTTTTCTTTTTTTTTATTTTTTTTTTTTTTTTTTTTTTTTGTTTTTTTGTTGGGGGCCCTGTTTTGGGCTTTTGTAATGATTTATTTTTTAATGCTATCTGCTGATTTTTTTTTTAAATGTTAGATTTTATTTTTAGATTTCTTCATAGAATGTGTGAGTGCATAACAAATAAAGAAAATTTCTAGATCAGTATAGTTAGTACTGCACCTAAAGAAATTATGTCTAATAAAGTATTTTAATTTTCCGTTTCCTTCCCTCTGATGAATTAAATCAGATTTTAGCATCCAATGATTCTTATTAGTAAATCAGATACTACTAACAAATGCATTAGCCCTGTATCCGTAATACTATCTGTACTTCTTGATAAGTGTGAATAAGAAATGTTCAGAAGTTTATATGTGGTACCCCAGACCAGCTGCTTTGTTTTACCACAGATTAGATTTAAGGTACAACATTTTACACATTAAACGTTTTTTCTCTCAGGATAGGTCAATTATTCGTGCAAGCATTTGAATTACCATAACTAATATTCCTTTATATTCTACCTATTTGGAAAACATCCTGCATTAGAGTACATTGGACATATAACAGTTGTATACGTATTTTCTGTTTGTATTAAAATAAAAAAAAATTTCTTGTAGCTGAATCTTATTTTTTTAAATATCCTAATTCACTACTATATTAGATACAAATACCTATGTATTTATGGGTTATAAATTTAAAACATAATAATAATTAACACTAGGTTCAAGATACATCATTACGTTCTGCTTTGATCAGAATTAAAATTTAATTGTTAAATGCTAAGAAATATAAAAATTGTAAATATAAAAATTATAAAATCACATGCACTCGCTAAAAACCTATAGTATCAAAATTCATATAGTATTCAGATACTTTTTCTTTGTAGAAAGAAAGAAAAGTACAATAAAACCAAAGATAGGAACAGTGTACCACAGCTTCCTCTAGAGCAGGGGTCGGCAACCTGTTTGTCCTTAAGGGCGCAATACTAAATTTGAAAATCACCGAGGGCGCATATTTTACAGATAATCAACAGGTATAAATAGGCATAAAAAACAGATTTTTATAACTTTAATTTGTTGGTGTCATACATAATGATACATATAATTCAGTGTGAAACTTGGGTGTTCATATTTTCAGCTAATTTCTTTTAATTTCTTATAATGGGGATATATTTAGAGTACCCGGTCCTTAAACAATTATCTAAATGTGAGTCATTAAGCTTTGTTCGGTATTTTGATTTCAAATATTTCATATTTGAGAACAAAGACTCGCAATTGTATGTTGTTGCACAATATGAATAAATTTTTAGCGCACATTTCTTTAAAATAGGATACTTATTTTCATCGACTAAGTTCCAAAACATTTTATCATTACTATGCGCGTTTAAAATAATATCACTTTGCAAGTTTATTATTTCTAATTCTAGATCTTCGATATTATGAAGCTCGAAATACACTGAAACTATTTCAAGGACAACATCTACAGTTACATTGAATGGATTTATGAAAAATCTTAGAATGGGTTCTAATGCTGCAAAATCTTCAAATCTAGAAGAAAACTCTTCTATTAGCTTATCTATAATTTCTAAATATGATGTAGCAGTAAAATTTTCATTATTCAAATTTAAACTCTTAACAGTATATTTTATATTTGGGAAATGTGATAATGATTTTTTCAATAGATGGAATTTCAACAACACTAATTTGCATTTGAATGCATTTACTGCACTACTCATGTCAGCGATATGCTGATTTTTCACTTGTATTTTTAAATTTAATTCATTCAACTTTGCCGTTATATCTGTCAGAAATCCGAGGTCGATTAACCAATCCTTATTTTCTAATTGCTCGTAAAATTCGCCTCTTGATGCAATAAATTCCTTTATTTGTGGCAAAAGCATGATAAACCGCTCAAGTATTTTACCTCTGCTCAGCCACCTCACTTCAGTATGTAAAACAAGATCTGTGACCTGAACGTCCTCATCTTCTAAAAGTAATTTAAACAATCTGTGTTGCATAGCTCCCGATCTTATTGAATTAATAACTTTTGTTACTATCGTAAATACGTGTTGAAAACATATTGTTTTTGCGCATAACATTTCCTGATGTATGAGGCAATGATAAGAAATAAATTTAGGGAATAAGGAATCATGTCTACATAAGGCAATAAATCCTTTTTTCTTACCAGTCATCGCTGGTGCCCCGTCTGTTGTAATTGACGATAACTTTTGTACAGGTAATTTTAAATCTGTTATATACTTTTTAAAAGAGAAAAGATATCTTCTCCTCTGGTGTTTCCCTTTAATGGCAGAACTTTAAGGAATTCTTCTTTTGTTATAAAAATCAGAAAATACCATCTTCACGCAAATTTCTAATTGTGATATATTTGTCATGTCTGTAAATTCATCTATCTGTAGCGAAAAGAAAATACAATTTTCCATATCATTTGCTAATTCTGCCACCAAATTCTCCGCAATTACTTCAATTCTAGTAACAGTTCGTGCTGATAATTGCAACGTGTTTATAGCTGAAACTATTTCTTTTTAAATTCTTCAAAAAGTGAATCAGCAGCTTCTAACATGGCTTCTTTCACTAATTCTCCATCTGTAAATGGTTTTTTATTCTTAGCTAGCAAATGAAATATTTTATATGACGCGATCGTTGCTGCTTTATGTTGTTGCAGTGGTTTAGTAAAAAAACTTTGCTGGTTTGTTATTGAAAATTTTAAAGAAATATTTTTTTTCTTCTAATTTCAGAGTTCATTTGGATAGTCACTATCAAAATTAATATGAACGGTCCTAAAATGTCGTTCAGTATTACTTTTCTTGGGAATCCTAACACTATTATTACACAACAAACAAATACACTTCCCTTTGTAATCAACGAAACAATATAGATGTTCCCATTCATAGTTAAAAATATGTTCTTTTTCTTTTACATTTATCCATGAAGGATTTTGAAAGAAAAGAATTATTTCGGATTACTTGGTAGTTTAATATACAAGGTCTACGCGTGGTCTATTCAAAATACGATCGCACACTAACAAAAATACTTGCGTGTTATTAGATACGCTCAAAGTTAGCAAACTGCTAATCTATGCACAATCCTTAACTCAACTGACTACTTGCTGTAAGAATAAGTAAATCACTCTGGCTATCATACATTTACATTAGTCCATCGAGGGCGCATTAAAAATCGATCGGGGGCGCCATGGCGCCCGCGGGCGCCGCTTTGCCTACCCCTGCTCTAGAGTCTTCCTCCTACTCTATGTCTGAACCTTTTATATCACTTTGAGAATTCTTCTTTTGATGTTTGTGTTCCACATTTCCAACCTTTGGCATTGCTTACATGAGGCCCAAATCTTACCCCTTCCCCCATACACACATCACGCACAGCCTTTATATGTATTATTGTAAATATCAAATTTACTAAAAAAAAATCCCTAGGGGTGCGTAAAAGCATTAAACCTTAAATGCGCTTTCATTCTAGGGTGCCGGTATAGCGAATCACGTAAGAGGTTTAAAAAAAAAAAAAATTAATAAGATATAGTTGCTCGGCGGCTTCTCTCACTTCCGCTCGACATTCTTATCACTTTTGCTTTCTCTTCAATCTGCTTTCAATTCAATACCATATTCTTTTTTTTTTTTTTTTTAATTTAAAAATGAATGAAATAGAAGTTTTATCATTGTGGTATTTGGCCAGGAAAGCTAAGATGAAATGTCACAAAATGCTGTGGGCACAATCCATTAATTTAGTCGGTAAATTAAAAGGTACCGAACTGTACAAAGAACGTACAGTTACTCTGTAGTTCATCTACATCAAAGGTGGGCAAAATCCGGCCCGCGGGCCGGATCCGGCCCTTTTGCTTACTTTATCAGGCCTGTTGAAAAATCCTGCATGCAATTTTTTTAATCTCTTAAATGCGATTTTGTTGAAATCAACAGTATTTGCATGCGTAGTATACATATAAATAATGAAAAATATATAAATAATAGAGAGTATTATAATTTGAACAGCTGTAACCATATCCCTACTTTAATGTATGCAACATACATACTCTCATAAAGCGTGTGGTCGGCTTACTACATAGAATTGAACGTGCACTTCTTTCACTCTTCGAGGGACGACAGACCGCAGCACTCATACTATTTATTTTGATTTAGCACTATATCATTACTTAGTATATTTTGTACACTAGTCGCATACTAGTCATTTCTTTTGAGATTAATGTTTGTGATTTTGCAAATATAATAATAAATTGAAAAAGTGGACTTTTTGTAGGTAAAATTTTAAAACATTGGTTTTATTTTATTGTAACAATTAAATTATTTATTTATTTTAAATTATTATTTAATTATTTATTATCATATTTCTTTAAAAATTACTTGACATATTTTACTGGGCACGAATTGTTCGCATATACACCTAAGTAAGGCAATTTATTATTACTAGTATCTTTTATAAACTGTCAAATTTCTCTGTCCAAATGATTTAAAATGATACTTATAGTGTTTTTGTCAAAAAATGTCTTGGGCAGGGAAAAAACTCCACCCAAATCATTCGCTTGTGCACAGCGTACGCGGTATAGTCATCCGGCCCGGGAGACAGTATGAAAATTTCATTTTGGCCCGCTCTTAAAAGTATTTGCCCACCCCTGATCTACATACATAGAATCGTAGAAGCTCGCAAAGTCAACACCTCCTAAAGACGTTGTCTCTAGGAGGTCTAGGAGTCTCTAGGAGGCGTTGGCTAAGTTTACTTTCACACTAGAATAGCGGATTCGTGATTCGCGAACTTAGGGATTCATCCGTTCTCCCCAAAAGTTGGCGGGTTTTTTTGCCCAAGACATAAAAGACTAGAATTAAATTTGTTGTGTTCGGAATCGGCTTTAAGCTGTAGGTCCCGGTCTCATAAAGCTGTAGCCCTCGTGTTGCAAAAAGTAGACCGTAGCACTCCAAACCAAACCAAACCATTTGTTGTACTTGTGGCAGGTTATATAAATGTACCAATCTAAGTTAAAAAGATGAAGAAAAAGGTAGTCCTAATAATGACAAGTAAATTTAGAGAGTTTAAAACGGTTTTTCTGAAGAAAAAATAGGTTTTTTTTTCTTGCGTAGGGAATAAAACTCCTTGCTGCTTTTGATGTTCCTCCTCACCCCCTATGAAAAAAAAAAATTTCTATCATATGCTCAGAGGGCTGGCTCAAGTCAAGGCTCAAGTGCCAAGGCTCAAGTCAACGAAGAACCCAAGCAATTCTTCATATTCCACCTTATAGATTTAAAATTCTTTTAAATATATTTTTGTTTCATTGATTTAAATATGTTATGAAAAAATATTCTGCAACAGCATCTAAAAAATTTCAAAATTAAAAGACATTAATTGCTTAATTTTTTTCAGAACATGCTTAAATAAACTTAGTTTTTAAGGATTCAATGATATTCGATTTTAATTTTTGATACAGAGAATTTTAGCTTTGAGAATAAATGTTTGAGTTTCACAATCAAGATCAACATGTTAGTGATCAACATGACTACATTTCTATTACAGCATTACTATACGGTATAAAAGCGTTCATTTTTTTCAAAAATGATATATTTTATTATTAAATTTGTAGATTGACTACATCATGTGTGAAAAAATAGAATTTAATATTTTGTAATAAAAATACACAGTATTCATTATAGTGAGTGTTACTTGACAACATATATTTATTATCTGTCACTATTTCAAAAGAGCTGAAAAAAAATTTTCATTACAGTTATGAAAATATATTGCTTTTAAGTAATATATTTCAAAATATACTAGAGGGCTTTACTCGCTAGGTGTTTTGCGGGCTTAAAAAATATCTGAAACGTATATTTATAACAAAACACATGTTATATACATATGTGTGTGTACATAAATTCCTCCTTAAAGAAAAAATTAGAATAGTATTATATGCCCCGATTGATGACTTTTTCGTCGCTTGCAGCAAATGGTGGTATACTTAATATTTTATACTACTTTGAAGCCGGTGAAACACAATTTTTAGCACTTTTCAAATTTTGGTCAGTTACATATTATTTTACATTTTTGCGTAACTGCACTTCGCGCAGAACCTGGAACTTAGAAATGCCATAAAATGAAAATGGATGTTTTCTAGAAACTAGGCTTTCTTTGCGATTACCCCTAACCCTGAGAGGATTGGACCAGATCCTTCTTTCCAAAAAACCTCCCTTGTATCATCAGAAATGTCTCCAATTAGAAATATTGTAAATTTTTTAAATTAAAAATAAATTAAAATGAGTTTATCTTTTGAATAGGTAGTTGATCTTGAATATCATTTTACTTAATTCTTCAGTTTTAATATAATTTTTTTTTTGGTGGAAAACAAAGAACTTGGAAGAAAAACAACATTTATCCATGATTGGGACAAAAACAGGAGAAAAAATGACTACCCAAAATTAAAACCTAACAAATTGAACAATAAGCACAAAGAAATAATATACTGAATAAAAAACTTTTTTTGTATATTACCAATTATTTATACTATAGTTATATTGAGAAGGATTACAATTATATTAATTTAAACTTTTTATTTTCCTATTTTAATCCAAAACTCTCTATGAGTTTTATTTATCATATTTAAAATCCTTTAGTTGTATAATTATTCCTGCAATTTTATAAAGATATATTTTTATATTTTTAATAAAAATTAGAAGACATTTTCATATATTAAAAAAATACTTATTTTTAAAATTTTAAGCAGACCAGCTAATATAATATATATGAAATTCCTGGTTTGGGGCTTCTGTGTAGCTTAGGCTCTTAGCAAATCTA
Organism: Pardosa pseudoannulata; assembly: GCA_032207245.1. Lineage (NCBI taxonomy): Eukaryota > Metazoa > Arthropoda > Arachnida > Araneae > Lycosidae > Pardosa > Pardosa pseudoannulata. Next base: position 118,012,126 of record CM063501.1, on the reverse strand, counting down.
AATGCTATCCTGTTTTTAATGTTAAAGAAAGTAATTTATTATTTGGCAGTGAGTAAAATTTTGCATCTTCTCCTATTTTATATCCTCTTTTCATTGAAGTCACTGTTGAATTCAACTACTGATTTCAATCAAGATTTCGCGACATATATAAAATGCCATATGAGGAAATATTTAAGTGATAATTCTTAAAAGGCCTTCACACAATATTTTCTGGTAATCACTCTAATTCTCAGTTGGTAACATATTGGAAATAGACATAAATACATATCGACAGACATACACGGGCATAGTAAAATAAAACCAAATGTAATTACTTACACATCAATGACACGAAATTTTCAGAGAAGTATAGAGTATTTTGAATTTTCGGATACATGTTCTCTTAATCCATTTTCTGAATCCTTGGGATCGAGTAGCTGCGCATCGGAGGATAGTTTGGCCTTTATCTACATTCCTCACTAAGGTCCTATTTAGGTCACTCTCAGGAAATTGATAAAACCGGAAAGATGAGCTTGACCAATTTGGAGTTGCGATCTCCACCTCTAATGAGATATCACTTAATGCTGCCGCTGTTACGTAGCTGTCTTCACTCTTGGACACGAAAAGAGATAAGGCAGTCCCACAAAATATTCGATTTCGATACCGATAGTTATTGTAGTGGGGAACAAATTAGCAATCCTTTTTGGTAACAAAATGAACAAAGTTGGTAATGATGTAGCCAGAATAATTTTCCGGGGAGTCTCCAAAGTCTTAACCCAAAATACAGTAAACTCTCAATCTCAAAAAAAAAAAAAAAAAAAAAAAAAAAAAAATTAATTAATTAATTACTCACGCCCGCACATAAAAGTATACATATACATAAAGTCTTATACATCCATCCACAGTTTTGTATGCAAACATTTATACGTAATAAAACGAATCAGCAACGCTGAACGTAATTTCATATTGCATATTGAAAAATATATTTGTACATCATGTCTTTTATTTTACTCTCTAAGTTTTTTACGATTTTTAAATTTTCCTAGCAAATACTGGTGCATATTTTATTTACGATCCAGTATTTATTATACGAATTTAAACTAAGTACTTTTAAGAATAACTAAGAAAATAAATAAATATATATATATATATATCGAGAATTATGACGTATCTTTTTTTTCTTTTACAAAATTACGCATCTTGTAACACATCAAAATTCGAAAACAGTATGGCATAGTCCTGAGGGGCCAACCTGCGGCTCGCGAGCCACATGCGGTTCTTTGAAGGATTATTTTTAGCTCTCGATTAAATGTACTCGAGTTCCCTTTTCATTTTTGTGTTATTATATTTTAAAAAATTATTACGACTGATGGAGCTCAGGCAATGCTGGGTTAAAAAAAAAAAAAAAAAAAAAAAAAAAAAAAAAAAAAATCGGTCTTATTGGGCTTTTAAGAGATGATTCTCAAATTCCACAATTCATACTGCATAATACACCGAGAACATCTCGTTACAAAATATATAAAATATCCTGATGTTATGAAAAGAGTGTAACGCGTAAATTACATTCGCACCAATGCAAAAAATCATCGACAATTCAAAAATTAAAGGACGAAGAACTTTTAAATGACATTCAATAAATATAATTTCTGTAAAAAAAATTTTTTAATACTTTTTTGACATACCTTTTAAATACGTATTTAATTGCGGCTCTTGAAAAATTTCAAATTTTGAAAAATGGCTCGGACTATCAAGGTTTTTTTTTTTTTGGTTTGGTTTGGAGTGCTACGGTCTACTTTTTGCAACACGAGAGCTAATGAGACCGGGACCTACAGCTTAAAGCCGATTCCGAACGGCTACGAACACCCATGCCAATGTGGGATTCGAACCCACGAATTCCGGTACCGAAGGCCAGCACCCTAACCAATCGGCCATCGTTCGGCTGGACTATCAAGGAGCTTGGCCACCCCTGGCATAATCAGTAATTGATAAACTGCAGTTTTATAGCAGTCAATTAATTCATCTAGCTTTCAAAGTCAGCTTGTTCAAACCTTCATCTACATTTATAGCCATGCCTATATGCACTGAAAGTAATGATAAATTTGTCAAACTCTTATGACCAGATCTATTACAAAGAAGCTCTTTTATTCTTTTCATGGTTGAAAACGATCTTTTAACGGTTGCAGTAGAAACCAGTAATGTATAAAAATCTTAATAAGTTTTTAAAATATTGCAAACATTGAAAATATTTCGGAAAGGGTTCAGCCCCTCTCTCCCCTTATAAATACGTCCTTGCCGGAAGTAATCTGATTCCTCCAGAAATTTCATTAGTATAATAAAAGATAAAACATTTGTGCTAAGATATGAACTGGGCATTTTAATGCTGCTGAAGTCCTCTATCTATATAATAAAAATCATGTTAAAAAATTCACAATGTGAATAAAAAAGTATTTTTTATTTAAATCAATGATATTTTTAATCCAGTGATTTAAATCATGATTTATATCAAGATGAAATAATGAACCCTGTTAACTGCTAAGCATTTGGACAAGTATATTTCATTAGTATCTATTGACTACTCTCCCAACACTAAAAACTTGCTGATGGCTAAACGAAACACCATCCTACTCACTTAAGTTATAGATCTGAGATAAAATATGTTCCTACATTTCTAATTTATCATTAATGAAACTTTCATACTCTTATATACAGTTTTATTAAAACTGGTTTCATATTTACTAGAAGTGTAAGTGTCGCGCCCACCAAAGTTGACGAGAGACATATGAGTGTTTTGTGCTGACAATAGAGTAATGATTCAATCACCTCCATCAACTTCGGGGGTGAGTGGAGGAGTTATCAGTTAAAAATCTCCGTTAACTTTCAAACTTTGGGGTGTTTCGATAATAGAGCGTTATCCATCAACTTTGGAACAAATGGGAGAATCATCAGTTTTCTCAGAAATTATCTTCTTTGATATTCAAACTTTCGAGCTTTTCGAACAATGCAATTGTGTTGGGGGAATGCGATTATGGATGTATTCAATGTGCAGATTGTTTTTTCACGTTAGTCAAGCGCCATGGGTTTGGTTTGGAGTGCTACGGTCTACTTTTTGCAACACGAGGGCTAATGAGACCGGGACCTACAGCTTAAAGTCGATTCCGAACGGCTACGAACATCCATGCCACAGTGGGATTCGAACCCATGAACTCTGGTACCAAAGGCCAGCAACCTAACCAATCGGTCATCTTTCGGCCAGGCACCATGGGTTAAACCATTAAATAATACCAAGGACGAAGTTCAAAGGAGGAGGGAGGGATTCGACGAGGAGTCCTTGTTCCGAGGTTACCTTGTAAAAAGAGAAAGAGATTGTAATACTAGACTTAAGACTCTAGTTGGTGTTACATGGGCCCTTGTTTCTTTTTCGGCGGCCGAAGACGGACACCCCGAGAGAGGGTGGGCAAGCCCTGTTCCAGGGAGGTTCAACAGGAGGGGGCGGGAATGCTTCCCCGCCCCTGCCAGCTGCGGAAAGGGATATTTTTCCCGTGAAGGAGAAAGCTTGACCAAAAGGGGGGGGATTCAACCCCGGCCCTCGCGGAGAGGGGAGAGAGATGCCCGGTCGGAACGACGAAGAACGGACATTCTTCTGAAAGGAGCTGAGACCGAGAGAGGTGTTTTCCGCTCGGCACAATTTGTTTTTTTTCCTCGGTCTTATGGCAGCCATGTCTAGGCGTAAGATGTTGACTGTAGATAAGTCTTAACAGAATTTGTAAATAACTGTTTAGTCAAGAGTTTTGTCGCTGCAGTGCTTAATTGTCGGCAATATAGGCTTTAATCGAACCCAAGATACCTGCTCCAGTAACAATAGGCGAGCAGGTATAGATACGAGGCGTGCAGGCATCAGAAAGTGCAGCCGGGGACGTGCGAGGCGTTACAGAGATAGAAGGCAGATCTAGTTGGACTAGTTAGCTCGAAAGGCGTGCTCTTAACGCGCCTGACTGAGGTGACGGTGTAATTTTAAGGACTTGTTTTTCCCGAGATATGATTATGTTTAACTCATTTTGTTTATGCTTTTCTTTTAAAACGAATTGTTAAGTTTATCGTAAGAAAAAGGTTTCGTTAAAACCAATACTTCATACATACTATTTCGGACCAATATGTCCTGCCAAATAATGTTTTTGGACCGCTCGGAATTACAATTTAATTGAATAAGGACACAGTTTTCGAACTCTGGACCAGGGGGGGGACTACACAGAAGTTGGAGAACTATTACAGTATGTTTATATGCCACGAAGAAAATGTAAAATACAGTGTCTCACAAAAATAATCGGACAGTTGGATCTTTTATATACTTTATCAAATACTAGAAATATATGAAATTAAAATAAAAAAATCTGTTTGTAATTTAAAAATATATTAAAATAGCATTTTTTTATATTAAATATACTTTCAAAAAATTAAATAGTAAACTTAAAAAAAAAAAATCTTGTGATGAAAGAGGAAAAATACTCTGACAAAAATAATCGGACAATAAGTATTATTGCAACAAGAATGAGAGAAATTTACATTAAAATTATTTCTTAATGTTTTGTTGGATTGCCTTTGGATTTTAAAACCATATTAATTTTATTATCATGAATTTTACTAGTATTTCTTACTTTAGTAATGATTTCATTCCACTCATCTTGTATCATCGACTTTAATTGTTTCTTTGAAGAAATTGTTTGTTTTTGAATTTTAGATTCTAATTCTTTCCAAAGAGGCTCGGTAGATTCCAGGTCTGAAGATTGTTGGGGAGCTTCAATTCAGGGCAATTATATAGCAGCCAGATCGAACCTTATTGCAATATGCTTCCGATCATTATCTTGATAGAATTTAAAACCATTCTGTATATTAAGTTTTCATACTGACGATGCAAATTATGTTTTCTGTCAATGTACTTGTATTGATGCACAACACCATCAGTAAATTATATATACCTACTCCTTATGTCATAGATACCCATATCATAATTCCTCCTCCATCGTATTTAGAAATTGGTATAAAGTTTTGTTTCCCAAATTCTTTTCTGAGTTTACTCCGCATTAACATTCCACGATTCTAATCGAAGATATTAAATTAACTTTCGTCGACAAACGCATTTTTCTAATGTCGATTTTTCTAATGTTCTAATTTTCGATGTCTCCCGACAAACCTTTGGAGAACAAAATAGGAAGTATTGCTGCTTCCCTTACAATATAGAGGATTTCTGTCGTGTGAAACTCTTTCTTCGGGATGCCATTGAAACTAACACTGGGAACACTTCGCCAGCATCCTAATGAATTTCTCAGACAGAATGATTGAGATGGTCCTCGGTGTTAACAATCCTCTATTCAGCATCCTATTCTGCGCGAAACAACGTCCTTTCACTAGGTAAAGATGAGCTCAGTTCAAATGCTCACAAAAGGCACGTTTGCTATTTCTACGTTACGCCGGGTTTTCTCACGGTCGTAGATAAGTCTCTATCTGGAAATTTAATGTAACGAGAATTCGTTACAATATATATATATATATATATATATATATATATATATATATATATATATATATATATCCCTCAGAATAAAGCGTTTTATTCCATCAAATAACTTAGATGGTCTTCCAGGTCTTTTTATATTTTCCCTTCTTTGATGATTCATATAGTTTAATAGAATTTAAAACTGCTAAATGAATTAAATTAAATAAATTGCAAATTTTTATAATAGA
>CM063501.1:117474584-118006308 GCA_032207245.1 Pardosa pseudoannulata | reverse complement strand
GGCGACTTATTAGTTGATGTGTTATGTGCCTGTCTTTTCATTTTATTTGTTAGTGAGTGTTCCGCAAACGTGTGCCGGCAGCTGTGTCGTGGGAACGACACAGTGCATTGATCTTTGGTCTCGCTGTCGTCTAACGGTGGATGAACTTGTTTTGACAAGATAATAAAAGTTTCTTGAGATCTGTATTTTAGTCTTTAGTTGCCATTTTAATCCTCTTGAATCTCCAGTTCTTTTTTATTTGGTTCTAACGTTAATTCCATACCACTTTATTACTCGATACTTATATTGTATATATTTTTTATTTTAGCTTAAAAGTATTTAAACTTTCTTGGTAAAAATGTGAAAACTTTTGAAGACTTAGGTAGAAATATATATTTTGGGGCAAAATTCATAATAGGTATGAATCTGTATGCAGTTAAAACCTAACCAATGAGGCTGTAGGGCAGCGGTTTTCAAACCTTTTTCGCTGTGGCACCCTTGTTGGGTTAAAAACAAATTTGGGCACAGATATCCGTAAAGCAGTTTGATTACGGAGGAAAGTTAAAACAGTGAATCAATAATTTATCCACACAATTTCCTTTATCGCATTAAGATGAAGGAAACTGGATGAATTTTTCGTTGTTCTTGATTGCTACCGTGGCTATCAGCACTATCGCGGAACTATAGACAAAGTATTGTAAGTGTTTGATCACTGTACATCCAATATTAATGTTTGTAGTGTGCAGATATCTCGGGTTGTACGAGTATTTAAAAATTTAATTTAGTCTTATGTGAATAATTTTAAATGTAAATATCTTAAACACGATTACTGCCTCTTAAGCGATTTTGCCTTGAATAAGTAAGGGATACGTTTGGTATAAAGAATTTCACAGGACTAAAAAATCTTTACAACTGGTTTATCATTATAGACAGTATCCGTTATCCACGAGTTTTAATGTATGTCATATATAAAGTGAAAAATATCTGTCAGATTTATTCTGCGTATCACAGTGATAAGAGGAGAAAATTCGTTTCGTGTTGATAACGGTTCAAACTAAGCCGCTGGAGCACAATTGAATAGCTCTGGTCTGTAAATGCTTTTTATCTTTACTGCTGTTATCACACTTGATTTGCTGAGAAGTTTCCAAAACTTTAATGGTGAGAAAAGTAATAGTGCACATCGAAGCTAGTGTCCTATATTTATACTGTCCCTAATCTTTCTACTTACGGTGAAGAGCTTAAAACACTGGTACACCAGCCTAATATCGTGTAGGACCCCCGCGAACACCCAAAAGTGCAGCAACACGACGCGGCATGGACTTGACTAATGTCTGAAGTAATTGACACCATACTGGAGGTAATTGACACCTTGAATCCCGCTGGGCTGTCCATAAATCTCCAACAGTATTAGGTGGTACAGATGTCTTCTGAAACAGCACGTTGCAAGGCATCCCAGATACGCTCAATAATGTTCATGTCTGGGGATTTTGGAGGCCAACGGAAATGTGTTAATTCAGAAGAGTGTTCCTTGAGCCACTCTGTTGCAATTCTGGACGTGTGGAGTGTAGCATTTCCCTTGTGGAATTCCCCAAGTTTATCGGAGCCGAACGATGGCCGAGTGGTTAGGGTGCTGGCTTTCAGAACCGGAGTTCGTGGGTTCGAATCCCACTATGGCATGGATGTTCGTAGCCGTTCGGAATCGGCTTTAAGCAGTAGGTCCCGGTCTCATTAGCCCTCGTGTTGCAAAAAGTAGACCGTAGCACTCCAAAAACAAAAACAAACCAAGTTTATCGGAAAGTACAATGGCTATGAATGGGTGCAGATGATCAGACAAGATGCTTACGCACGTTTCACATGTCAGAGTCGTATCTAAAGGTATCAGGGATCCCATATCATTCCAATTGCACGCGCCCCATACCATTACAAAACCTCCACCAGCTCGAACAGTTCCCTGTTGACATGCAGGGTCCATGTATTCATGAGGTTGTCTCCATACACGTATGCGCCCATTCGCTCGATTCAATTTGAAACGAGACTCGTCAAACCGGGCAACGTGTTTCCAGTCATTAACAGTGCAGTGTCGGTGTTGAAGGGCCCAGGCGCAGCGTAAAGCGCCATGTCGTGCAGTCATGAAGGGTAAACGTGTGGTCTTTCCAAAACCCCATATTTTGTTGAAGGGTTCGCACGTTGACACTTATTGATGGCCCAGTATTGAAATCTGCAGAAATTTGCCGAAGGGTTGCATTTCTGTCACGTTTAATGATTATCCCCAGTCGTTGGTCCCGTTCTTGAATGATCTTTTTCTGGCCGCAGTGATGTAGAAGATTTGATGTTTTACCGGATTCCCGATATTCCCGGTACACTCGTGAAATGGTCGTACGGGAAAATCCAAATTTCATCTCTACCTCGGAGATGTTATGTCCCATCTCTAATGCGCCGATTATAACACCACATGCAAACTAACTTTAATTTTTTATAACTGCCATTGTAGCAGCAGTAACCAATCTAACAACTGTGTGAGACACTGGTCTTAAATAGACGTTGCCGGCCACAGCGCCGTATTTTGACTAGTTCCTTATCTCTTTCTTTGCATACGTATGCCTATACCAGTTTTTTCTCTTCAGTGTGTGTATATATATATATATATATATATATATATATATATATATATATATATATATTCGTAGAAATCAGGATAATTAAAAAGAAAATCATTAAGTCTACACTAAAATTTGTATATAAAATAATAAGTATCCCACTTCCTCTAATTATTATAATTGTATCAAAAATTATTTTGAATATTAGAATTAGGATTGATTAAGAGGAATAAATGAAAAATATGCGATTGGAATAATTTAACAAATCAAAAAATCCTAAGTGGCAAAGTGAGAGAGGTTAATAACGATTTAAAAATTTAAGCGTATTAAAAATAATTTATTTATAATGATGTAATTTAATGAAATATTCATGTATTGTTTTCGAAGATAGATTAATATGAAAAATTTCAACTCAATTGAATACCAGGAAGTTAGCGAAAAATGCATTACAGTGTTTCGTTTTATAGACATACAGTGCAACTTGAATAAAAGCATGTAAAAAGCGAAAGAGTAGCAAAGAGATATATGAAGATTACGTTACATATATGCAATTTATATTTTAATTTTATCGCTAATGATACTCAATTTTTGTGGTGTTTCCTGGGGAAGGAAGAATTTGCTGATTCTGATACGCAATCGAGTGAACATTCAAAATATTCACTTCTTCCATGAATTAATAATTTCTGGTTGTTTTGCAAATACGGAACTTTGATGAGTAAGAAGTTTATTATTTTTAAATGAGTGAGTCATTTATCGGTTTCAATTTCGCAGTTGGTACGCAAATGCTTTATGAACTTTGTTCTAAAAGGACGTTAACGATGCTACTTGTCATCTTGCGGTGAGGAAAATCTCATTTGGTACTTTAAAAAACATCGAATCGTATGCATGATGTTACCAGAATGTCAAAGTTATTAGATATTAATATATATATATATATATATAGCCTTATTTTCGTTCATTCTCTTACCTATTTCATAACTTATCGATGTTGATAGTTACATTTAATTTTAAAATGATACTAAGTTTATATATATAACACACTCAGCGATGGCTAGCTTTTGTAATAATTAATACTTAATTGTACAGCTTGCGGTAATTAGAATATTAATATAATTAAATAATGAATGGCATGAATGTAAGTTTCTGTGACTACTGGAAGTAATAGCCACTTGTATGTTTCAAATGTTATTACGCCGCCTAGCGCAAAAGGATAATACTACCCTTTTCACGTATTACAAATAGCGATATCTCATGCTTTGGCTTTATATCTCCTCTGCACTATGGCACATCGTGGGCCACTGCAAGCCATTACCCATGTGTAGAATGTTGAGGGAGGATAGCTTATAGTGGTCGATGGTGGCTGACGATGGATGATAGCAAAAAATGCTTTGGGTGCGGTTTTTCTCTAAACATCAATAACAACAATCATGCATCATTGGCTAGCATGCGCAATTGAAGTGAACTGTAGGTAAACCATTTAGTGGCCCAGTTTAGTCGACCAGTCAAGGCATAGCGATGGTGCCACCATCATGGCGATCACTGAAGTAGCAACTCGTGGGTTATAGTTCAGAGGAGCCATTAGACCTCATAGAGTGGCGACCTTTAGAGAAATATGCCATTAATTACTATTAAATGTCAGTAATTCAGTCAGGTCAGCACCGCCCAAATTTCTGAAATAACTATAATAATTTTACGAAACTCGATTTTACAGCTTTATCAATTTCTTTATTGCCGCGTAATTTAAAAAATAGTCTCTGATGATAGAAAGTTTTCCCTCCTCTGTTACAGACAGTTAAAGCTTTTTGTTATCCAATGTTTATGCAATATATTAGATAGCATGTAGAGATCTAATTTAACTATTGTTAAATAATTTAAAATATAGGCATTAATAACACAATAACTGTGACACTAACAACAATAATGCACATGTAAGCCTCATGGAAATTTAATATGGAGTGTAATATTAAGTAAAGTAGTTCCACGAAACAATAGAAAATATCGTTATAGATTACCACCATGCATGCTTCACTGTATATAAAATATTGTTATTTTATTTGGGGAGGGTATATATAAAATATACTTTTAAAAAGTCCATAAATAATTCTAATACTACTCCATCGTGAGAAATAATTTAAATTCGTTAAAAATTAATAACACTTGTGCGTTTGTTTAAATGACTGAAATTTATCAAAGATTAATAAATTTTTGTGCTTTAACCTTCAATTTCGTTACTGATTTACAAGGATCGACGTTATTTCTGGGTAACTTTCATTCCTTTCATGAGTAATTCTCTACTGTGAACTAGCCCATGTGCATTTTTCTGGTTATATTTTTAACACCATGTTTTCTTTCAGCAGAATAAAATATGAAAATTATCTATCGAAATTAACTTTAAAAAATGTTAACAATGTTAAAAACTTTTTTTTCATTAAAGCACTATTCCCTGCAAAGTATAAGGAAGTAAACTATGTATCTATACAGTGAGAGAAAGATATATGTGTGTAATGATATTTTAACTATAAATTACCAGTCCACTTATAATTATATTTAGAAATATATTTCTGTCGATTCGATCCTAAAATTACAATTTTTAGCGAAATGCCTTTGTGTCTCCTTTAATTGTGGTAACCTTTGGTGATTTTGAGAACACTAACTTCATTTCTGTTGAGCTCATCTTATCTTGTATAGCTCGTTTATTTAACTTAGTTTCGCATCTAGCGTAATCATGTGATTAATCTTAACACTCTGATTGGCTGATTCCCTAGCGCCCTCACAGCACTATATAAGCGAATGTAAAACGTTTTGGCTGGAGAGCGCCGAAGATGGATTGTCTGAATAAATTCAACATTTTTTTATCTTCAAATTTTCTTGATTTTTTTCAAGATCTGACGACTGCACTGTATCCAGCATGGATACCATTCTAACAGTGTAGTGGGTAAAAACTCTCATTACATTTACGCATATATATATATATATATATATATATATATATATATGTGTGTGTGTGTGTGTGTGTGTTTTGCTTGCATATCTTTCTTTGCGATGCGAAAAGAGCAAATATCTAGAAGGAAGTATCCTTGAGCTTAACAGTGTGCTAGCTTTCCAATGTCAAATGGATTTGCCTTCTTATTATAGAAAACTTTTAAACAATTTGAGATGTACGGGGAAAATGTTTTTATAAAACAATCTAGAACAATGCCAGAAAAATTTCCTTTTAGTAAATTCGTTCGGACATATGAAGTATGTATGATTACAATGATAATTTTCATTGTTTCTCGATGTATGATATGTAAGCTTTATAAAAGTTTTTATTTATTTTTTTGAATCTGAGAAACAAAATATTAACTAAACATACTTTTTGCTATTGTCTTAAATTTATTAATCTGTTAGATAGATTTTCAAAAATTCAAACACTAATCTCCACTTTTAATGGAAAATATGTACAATAAAAGACGTTTTCCAGGGGACCAAGAAATTAAAACTTCATAAACAAGAAAACTTTATAAGCGGAAACGTTTGAAAAGATTACCATAAAAATGTTTTAATCTAAATTTTAGTAGTAATTAGTGTCTTCAATTCTAAATGTGAAATTTTACCAAAAAAAAAAAATTTAGATGTAATTTTCAAAATATAAAAAATATAAACATTAACAAAGAGTAATTCAAGGGGTTTTAACATTGAGGAAAACGTTAGGTATACATAGACTAAAAAAAACTAAGAATCTTTTATTTATATAGCTTAATATTTTTTTTTATTTCTAAGAATTCGTATTTGAATTCCTTAATAATAATTTATCACTCTTAATCGTATTTCACAATTGACGGAGATAAAAATTTTGAATTTTCAGTTTTGAAAATTATGGATTATAGCAGAGTTACTGTTATAATGCATATCTTTTTCATCACCGTTGGCGATGGTTAATGGGAAAAGCCGAATTGACTTCACTTAAAAAAGATTGTACTTGCCATAGCTTACATGCGGAGTGTCAAAACTTCCTAATTTCCAACAACTGTTACTCTAAAAAAACATCTGTTACTGCTAAAGCTCTAAGTATAGAATTGACAGGCTTTTGAAGCATATTGATTTCTTCTAACATTTATTTTATACAGAATAGGGTTAATAGTCGATAAATTTCAAAGGGATATGACAGCTAGATATACGCCTGAAACGCTACAAATATTCATTAAAAAATTGTTTTGAAAAATAATTTAAAATGTGTTCAGTAATATTTATATTGCTCACATTGGTGGATAGAAGTAAATAGGCACATCTCATTCTTAATCGTATTTCACAATTCAGAGATTTTAAAAATAAATATTGAATTTTCTGTCAATTGTTGCCCATTGAACGACCTCTGTCGTCCTCTGTAAAAACAGAATTGTGCTGACACATTTTTATTTCAAAGACTAAAATAAACGTTACAAATTGACTACCCAAAATATATCGTGATTCTTGATTGATTATTTAAATTAAATGTATCTGCAATGGAAATAAATTTTCTTCGACGTGAAAATTGATTTCAATATGCGCTCTTCAATATTGCAATAATCTGAGTCGGGAGATACCGCAGCTGTTGCGATACGCATTTTATTACTAACTGCTACGTTAGATTTAGAAATATACGCATATTTCCGTTACGTATACTTCTGTGAAGTCTTCCCCGGTGTGTCAGATATGCGTCAAAAGGCCGACCTTTTCCGTGGCTACCTGTTGCTTTCGTGGAAACCGCACAACTCATCATTTCTATTTTCCTCTGAATTAACGCACTACCCGTACTCCATCCTACCAGCAGAACAAGTTTCTGCATCATTTTGGTGTTTTGTTTTCTTTATTTTTGATGCGTGGGAGAATTTTTCTTTCTTTATTTTCCCCTTGTAGTGTGTATCCAAGTCGGAAATTCCATAGTAGGTTCATACACATGATTAATGAATTGATAAATTTGTTAGATTGTTGTGTTTCTAATGCAAACAGTTTAAAAGCTTCGTTAAATGACGCATACGGAAATGATGCCTTTCTGCATTTGCTATTGATGTGTTTCTATTGTCGTTTAAGTTAACGACCTGGAACATATGTGTGTAAATTTGCATTTATTTATATTTTTTACTTTTTTAACGAGTAAACAGGTTTGTGTTATTAAATATCTTACCATCTAAGTCATATGCGCGCGTGTATGGATACTGTTTTCAATTTATATAGCTGATCTTATAAAAGATTCAAAAATATTTTTTCAACAGTTCCTTTAATTTAAATTACGAAAATAGATATATAAAATTCCCTCTCGCCGACTTCCATTTTAAGAATCCTTTATATATATATATATATATATATATATATATATATATATATATATATATATATATATATACACACACATCTCATTGATAGAACATAAAATCTTTAGTTTCTTTATATTATTATTATGCCTACAAGTATTATACATTTTAATATTGTTTTTTGCCATTATTTACGTTTAAAACAAGAGTATACCGAAATTTTTCTCAAACAATTTAATTATTTAAGGGAAAGATAGCATTTTAGAGAATTTGCTGCTTTTTTGCTCTATATAATTTGTTTAAAGAGTTCTTAAAATGCATGTCGACTAGAGGATATATTGCTTTTCCTATAAGTTAACATGCAACTAGAGCAAACCAATATGGCAGGTAGAGACCCCGAGCAGAGGGGATTTTATTTTTCCTATAGGTTAACATGCAGCTTGAGCAAACCAATGTGGCAGGTAGAGTCCCACCTATCCGAAGAACAATATCCTGCTGTTTCGCAGCAGCACACTTGCGCTGAAAATTCTTTGCTTCACATTGTTTGCTTTGAAATGGAATGCGAGTGTTCTTTTATTACTATTCTAATGTATTTTCGTCATCTTGTAAGCCATGTCATTTCGTGATCGAATGCTTTTCGCGGCTTAAAAGCTGGTGATATTATCGCACATCCGCAGTCTCTTGTTGGTGGTTAAAGCACCGCCCTTAAATGCGGCCGGCTTATATTCGCTCTGTTTAACTTGAAGAAGCTGATAGAGGTGCTTTCACTTCAGTGAGATATATATCCCCTATTCTTTCTGAGAATGCCTTTTGCTTTCGCCTTGCATTTTACGTCTGGTAGATTCCAGGTTGTGATGCAGTCCGGATAGGTTTATGTAACTGGCAGAAAATATTGTGAAATTGAAGCCTTTACGCAGATCTTTTCAAACTGGTTGTAACGAGAAAATCGTTGTTCCGATATTAGATTACACAGCGAAAACAGTATTGCCCTGAAATTGATGCGAGAGGAAAGCATAGACATCAAAACACGATTATTTTCCTGAAGATTGATAATCAGTAATCATTCTGCCAAGCATAAATGATTATTTCCTTTTCTGCTCAAGTGGTCAGAGAAAAGATGCTTAAGTAATGGAGAACGTTAGTCAACATAGTTCTAGACAAATATTTATTTGATATTTAGAAACTAGATGGGTTTTTTGCAAACCATACTAGTGCTCGCATTTCGTGTAAAAAGGGGCATGGTACACATGCTTAAAAAGGCAGTTTTAGTCAAGTGTGAAAGGAGACAAATTTTATTGAGCAAAAGGACACTTACTGTACGTCATACTGGGACTATTTATCAGTAAAGTATGGATTAAGTGTCTTCGAGCAAGTATTCTCCCTCCCCAAAAAGAAAACTTTATTTAAAAAAAATTAAAAGCGCAAAGTAAATACATTCGGAAAATTGCAGGGCGCTCTATTTTAAATTGCATGCCCTCTAAAAAAAATGTCAGCACACGAACGCTAGAACTGTACACTCTTTGTTTTTATCCCTCTCCAATATTGCCTGTTAGAAATAGGGTACCAGGATTGAACCTTGGATCTATTTTTATGTTTTTATTACATTTTTCTAATCTTTAACAAACTGATTTTTTTAAATATGGTCTTTTATCTCTTGATCTGATACTTTGATACTTTAGGTTATTAGTGATTGTATTTTTACATAATTTTTATACTATTTTTACATTTATGAGCATTTAACAGTTTAAGTTCAACTAATACCAAGGTACAACGCCATGATGTTCAATGGACCAATTGATTTTGTTTGTAATCTCGTAATTGCTTGTTTCTAATCTAATAGGGAATTAGATGCTTTAAAAAGTATGAGATATAATTACAAGAAACAAATTTCATTGCAATGCAGACAAAAATTATATGACAACTTTAATAGTTTTGCTCTCGATGCTCTTCGAGGTATGATGTTTATCAAATTGTAACACTATAAAAGACATATTAGTTATATAAGGTATATTAGATAAATTAAAATTTTGGCATACTAATATTGTCACGAAGATTTGAAAGATCACACCGCTTAACAGAAGAATTTATTAAAGCTAAGTAGCAACTCGCAACTTTACAAGATTGGGAAGTTGCCTACAACTAGTGGGTATCAGCTTTTATACCCGAACAGAATATTCGAGAAATAACTAATTTACATATTAAAGAAAGATCTAGAATATTCAAGAACATAAGGAAACAATAAATAACATTTTTAAATTAAAAATCCGTACTTTGGACAAACTGCCATGTCAAGCATCGAACCCACAATCTCCGGGTCTGGATCGCGTGCTTTGACCATTCGGCCACTGAGCTAGTGTGCTAAACTTCTTTATGTGGCAATATATCTTTTAAAAAATAAGAAAAAGAAGTTCCATATGGAAGTTGCTGTATCTTTGGAACCTAAGGTGTAGTAAAATAAAGAAGTTGCACCGAGTTACAGCGAGTCGCTTGTCGAACATTTGTTATTTACACTCACTAGAGGTAAAGTTAATTTCACGCATGTAAGATTAATAATTTTATAAATAGTATCTGATTTACTGATCAGATCAATAGAGTTTATGATTAAGTTCACGTAAGGTTAAAAAAAAAATGAAAAAACGCAATTTTTTAAGTTTTTAATATCAACTATTTTTTTTTTTAATATCAACTATACTGACATAGAAACCTTCCTTATTTGTTATGCATTCTCAGACACTCTACAAGAAAATGTATAAATCAAACCAAATCATAAAAAAATAGAGCTCCAAACCAAACCAAACTATTACAGGATTAAGTAAAACAAATTCCCCTATAGTATTGCATCAACAATTGATATATTTAAAGGAAAACGTGAAATTTAGAACAGCATGAATATTTTCCATCCTATTTGGGACTTCCTAGTAAGCTTTCATACCTTATGTGCAAGGATGACAAGACATTAATTTAGTTTAACTTCAGTTACAGAATCTTTTATTGTGCTTATTTAATGTAAGAGTTCTTAATGTAAAATATTGAATCATTTTTCGTTACTTAAGGTTCTCCCTTGACTGCTCACGTTTCACAGAACGATCTTATCGTATAAACTTAAATACAAAAGAAAAGATATATATAAATAATCATTATTATCGATTAAAGTTCTCGAGAAAGCTTAGCAAAAATCCAAATACTGTTTCCATTTGTATTTATTTTTTGATAAGGTAATTCTCTGATATATTAGCGTTTGTTTCTTCGTGCGATATCTTATCTAAGCATTTTTTCTCCAACATTTCTTTCCTATTATTTGTTTTATTCAGGTTATAGCAAATACCTGATGAGATTTCTTCTCTAAGTTATTTTATATTTTACTTTCTCATATATATATAACGAATGTATAACAACGAAAAATTTGCTCTAGGTAAATCATACACTTTTATAATTATCAAATTGCTACTGGATACGCCTTCTGAAACTATTTGCATTTTCATGTACGTGACACGTATTCAAATGAATTCATTAAGGATATTTTTGTTTCGTTGTAGAACTTCCTCTCACCTTTTTAGACTAGACTTAAATCAATATATCTTTGTTTCCCTTAAAGAGACTATCATATAATTTGCATCAATAATGAGCTCTTTCTCTTAAAATTTTTCTTTCGTGTAATACATTATGTACTATCTTGCTTGGCATATTTAACTGAAGATGTTGAACAGTGGGATGAAAGTTTCATTTTTCATCACTTGTTTATAATTAATAATTTGAAAATGCAGTTTTGTCGGATAAAAATATTAAATGGCTGAAAATTTTATTGGTTTTTTGTTTTAATTTTTGGTTATTTCAAAAAAAAAAAAAAAAAAAAAAAAAGTCAGCCATTTTTTAGAGAGTTTGATCCGAAATTAATCATACTTTATTTTGGTCAGGACCTCATCTACCTTAAGGTGGGTCTGTACCTGCGCTACTGAATTCCTCTAGCTTATTATTAACTTATGGAGAAAAACAAAATTTCCTCTAACCGGCTTAAGAATTATTGTTAAAAACAAAAAATACGCGCTAGAACAGTAAATTTTGTAGGATGATATTGTTCCGATTCTTTCAAAACCATCAAAATGTATTTAATTTTAAATATCTGTGAGACATTTTGGTATACTCGTTTTTAAGCGTAAATAAAACATTTAATAGACAAATAACCTTTTTTTTATTAAAAAGTTTTTATACTAGAGAATTTACTATTCTATCACGGGGTATATTTATAAGAATTCTTAAAATACGAGCCGCCCAGGGTAGAATTTTTATTTTTCCCCATAGGTTAATATTGGGCTAGAGAAATGTAAAACGGCAGATACAGATCCATCTTAACACATTGATCGTCATAGAAACTTGCTGTCCTTGTCTACATTTTTTAATAGAAATTTACTTAACTTGGCTGAAAAATAACTATTGACTTCAACCTTATTTTGTAAGGAAATACGAAGGCCTGTAATATTGATATTTTCTATTTCCTTATCAGTAAAATTCACGTTTCTTCTTAATGAGTTATTTATTTTTTACACACACTCACCACAAATGAGCAGATATTAAGTTTCGTTCTTTTTCTGAGTCCAAATAGGAAAGCCCGGACGTTCCGCGTCGGTCACTTATGTAGTGAAATAGTCGGTCACTTATATAGAGAATGTGTCCTCCGGCTTCTCTGCACGATAGCTCAAATATCAATGTACGTTGCCGCTTACCCAGGACCCCCATAGCGCTTCTCAAATAGCCAGATGTCGCCCTTCAGTGACCCCATGGCGACCAAAGTGTCAAATGAGTCTCCTTTTTGATACTACAATGAAACATTTTGCTTTAACAAAGACTTAACTAAATGAAATTACTTTTTGGTAATCTCTTGCGGCCCGACTTTAGTGGGTCAAATTCGTAAAATATCGAATGGTCACTTCCTTTTTTTTTCTGATTTGTTATTACCTGGACCTTTCTGATCCAGATTACGACCGCAATCTCATTTTATTCTCTTCATCCCTTTTAAAGAAATATATATCCCAAAAACTATATAAAAAAAACCCATACAAATTATAAAATGTTATAGAAAATGGTGGCTGCAAAGCAAAAATATCAATTATTTTACTGTTTGTATTGTGTACTTACTTTACTTTTACTGTTACTGCATCGTGTAATTACTCTTATTTTTTATTAAACCCTTACCTGTTTAAATGCTGTTTGCTTTTCTATCTCTCCCTGTTTTAAGTATAATTACGGTAGTATCTAAGGCGGAAAGTAAATTTTCATGTAAAGTGGTATACGTAATATTACATCAAAAAAACAGAATGTATAAAATACCATATCACGCAATATTATGCCAAAAACAAGTAACGGGGTTCAGTTTCTACGCAGACAACCCAGTATTTAAACTTATTAAGTCCATAAGCATAATCTAATTTAAATTTAAACTTATTTTTATCCATGGTATGTCATGTATTATATCTTATTTGTATGGAATGATCGACAATTCTGATCTAGAGGGCTTAACCCAAGAAATTCTGAACTTGCCTTTTAGAGAAGTCTTTGAGGTGATCTGCTGCCGTGGTGAGCCAGAGGCGCCTTTATGTTTAGGTCCTTCAAAGTTATTTTTAAAAGGCCTTTTATATATTCATAAAAAATAGAGGTAGAATTGAGATATGCGTTGATTTGCCTTATTTTTTTTTTCTGCTTCCGATTTTTATAGTCTGTTGTATATATCTTTGATCCTTCTAATTTAAAACAACGATGATTGTTACCGTGTTTGAAGTACTTAAATTTACCACAAAGAATTTTTATAAAATAAAGATTATTTTGTCGTGTGATTTTTTTTTTCTATGCTTTATATAATTTGACTTTCGATTAATATTTTTCAGACATATAGACATTTTATCTATCAAGGAATTCTTTAACCATTTAGCAGCAATGTACGTCTGTTGGAATCAAGGCAGGCTGAAGTGTCTACGGAGCCCCTAGACAATTCTTGAAATTTCGCCCTATGAATTTAAAACTTATAAAAATATTTGTTTCGTTGATTCATGTGGATCATTTTAAAAAATTTCCGGAACAGCATTTAGAAATTTTAAAAAATAAAAGCCATTAACTTTTTAAAAATTTTTCAATGTTTGTTTGAATAGACTCAGTTTTTAAAGATACAACATCATTTGAGTTTAATATTTGATACAATTGGAAATTTTGAACTTTGAATACAAATTTTTGAATTTCAGTGTCAAGAGATAGTCAACATAAATACATTTCTATACAATAAAAAGGTGTTTGTTTTTACAAAAATTACATAGTTTATTAAATTTAGTCCCCTTTTGAATAAGCGCTCATAGACTGTGCTGAGTTTGCTCTAGCTAGAACCGGCCTTGGTTGGAATACTTTAATGCATTTTACTACCGTAATAAAAATTGGTGGCTTGCATACTAGAAGATAATACAGGTTTACATGAGAAATTTACATACTAAAAGTTTTAAAAAAAAAAGAAATAAAAAGGTGACAGGTGATACAAAATGAAGTTAAAATTATATTTAAATAAAGTCTAAAGGTATTTAAATGCCTGTGACTAATATTACGTGTAATATCAAAATAGTTAAAATAACTAGACAGCAGTGAAGCAAAACTTAGGTCAACAGCTGTTACATCATGTAAGGAAGGTGCATTTTTTCGTGAAATGTATGTATACACCCAACGTTGGTGTATATATTTATTGTGTCTTCTTTGCTGATTTAAATAAAGTTAACTAACTAACAAGGGGTATTGTGCCTGTAACCTGTTTCTGTGCATCGCTTGAGTCCAGGGGCATGAGGAAGTAACCCAGAGCGAAAGAGAGATATTTGCCTTGATCACTGTAAATCACGAACAAAAAGTTCGGCCGTTATCTTGACGGCATTTCCTCCGTTGCAAGAGAGTGATCTTTTCTTCCCTCGAGGACTGCTTCTCAGTCGTTAACATTCCGAGGGAAAACACTTTCGTTTCGTTGCGAGCCAATGCCTTCCATTGCCTGTCCTTGGATTGTAAACGGAGGTGAAAAGGCACCAGGTACCACCTAAGGGCGGCCGCATTCCTCCGCATACCTTTCAGGAGGGTGTTCCCTAATGTTGCCTGTGCTTCGTGATCTTTGCTTGCCTGCCATTTATTTACTTCCCCCTGACTCTCCCTTCCCCTGCTCGAGCCTTCACCTGTAGCTAATGGAATCGATGAGAGCTTGGGAAAAAAAGTTGCTCGGCATTTTTGTCCGAAATGAGCACTTTCTAAATGTTTGGTTTAAAATAGGTTGCGTCACATCAACCGAAGCTATATTTACTAAAAATATATATGCTAATTTATTTCCCCAGCTGTCACTCGATTCAGAGATAAGTGGCTGGTTTTTCAAATTCTTTTAAGAGTAAATTTTTGCTATTCGCTATCTAGTTCCGTATGATCCGTTTAGTGATTTATTAGTTGAAATTATTTATCCTTCAACTACCAGTATTAGGTTTGGTCATTTTGCCGGCAAAATGGTATTTTTGCCAGGCAAAAACCTGGTAAAAACCGGCAAAAATGGCAAAATCTAGAAAAATTGGGTGGATTTTAAAAATGTACAAAATAATTAATAATTAATAAATAACAAAATAATAAATGATTTTGTACATAATACAATTGAGACTTAAATCAGAATATTAATTAGGTATTTCATTAGTATTAATTTGACAATTTAAACAATTTAAAATAATTTTCATTGCTGTTAGCAATGAAAATACAATATTCTATTTTTGTAAATAAATTTATATGATGAAGGCATGGGATAAGAAATGCTTTCTTTATTTATCAGTTTAATATAATAATGTGTTTAATTGTAATGTGTATATATATACACCACCTGTATATATATACACATGTGTATATATATACACATGTGTATATATATATACACACATATAAGATATATATATTATATAAGTACTAAAAACGTTTAAACCTACAGTTTGTAGGGGAAATAAGCTAATAATTACATTAAAAACAACATTGCACATAAAAACTTGCAAAATCAATCTTCATATTATCTTTTTTTTTGTATCTCTAGGTAGTGTAACTTTAGATTTAGATTACTGTTTCAATAATGCATTGAATATTCTATGTTAAAAAAAATTATATTATGTATCTTTAGATTAGAGTTAAAATTAGTAAAAGTTAAAATTGTTACATCTTCGTAAATAAAACATATCCATTTTTGCCACTTGGCAAAAAGTGGCAAAAATGTATTTTTGCCAGGACGGTTTTTACCGGTTTTTTCCATGGTTTTTTCCATCTTTGGCAAAAACATGCCAACCCTAACCAGTACTAAACAAACATCTCGTATAGTACCTCATTAATGCTGTACTTGCTCTAGCATTACCTTAGTAATGCCATAAGAATGATTACCAACTTCAGATAAATATATATATTTTTTTAAATCTGTTGCATAGTATAATTTTGTGAATCTAAGCTGTTCAACTATTCCTTTCATGTCTATTAAATCTATGTTATTGAGTTTTAATAATTTTTCTTCCTGCTTTAACTTCAATCCCGTATATAATAATAGCCTAAGTTGTCTGTCCTCAAATTTATGAAGCGGTTGGACCTGGAATGGATACAGGCATCCATATTGATTTTTTATTCAGTTAGGGCTAGTTAAATTCAAAGTTTATGTTCTCCTAAACTACCGATCCGATTCTAAAATAAATTGATATAAATATGCTTCACATCACAGTGGAAAATACTGTCGTCTTTAAAACGTTCTAAATCCACTCCTTCCCCCCTTTTCGAACTTTTAATGTCATTATTTCGAGCCCTATTTTCCCTGGTTAAAAGCAGGGGATTAAATTTATCAATTTATCACATAATAAATAGGTAATAATAACATTTTCCAGCATTATGACGTCGTTCCCTTAACCATCTCCTTTAATCATTTCTTATTTTAAATTTAAATATCGTCAGCAGTATTTTCATATTTTTATCACTGAATTTAGATATCACGTCAATAATTTTCCTTTATATTTGTATTAAATAATATATTAGGTACATATTTGTTAATTTTAAATTTAAACATCGATTATTTTTGCTGCAATGACAATTTTATCACTGGTATTAACAACAAATACATTTAATAAAAGTCTAGGAGCCTATTTCACGGATTAATAAATATCTAGCGTTTAGGCTATGTATCTTTGAAAATTAAGGAATTTTCATGATTTAAATCAGTTGATTTTTTTTAAAAAATCAATGATTTAAATCCACACGGTTTTGGCTAAATTAATTCAACGTGATTCTAAACTACATTCATAGTATCAGGAGACTTTAGAAGAGTATGAAGGTAAACAAATTATTGACTATGTACCAAATAATGCTCAGCCAAAAATCAAATTATTTTTTTATCTGCCTCAGGGTATTTTACAATTCTGGAAAATTAAAAATTTTACTGATTCCGTCATATGACGGGCTATATGCTAGTCTTAGTAGAAACGTTTTCCATTTGTATCAGCTTATAGTAGATATATTCAGAAACGACTTTTGATTAAAAAAAAATAGCTCTTAAATTCTTCGATTTTTAAAAAAATTCTTTACTTTGTAGAAAATTATATTGCTAGTCCGAGTATAACGAAATCCTTTTCATTCAATAATTAAATTTCCTACTTTTATTGTTTAATTGTTTTGGCTTTATAATCTCATTATCTTTTTAATTGTGTAGGAGGAATTGATATCAGAAAAGTATAGAATGGGTGTTTTTTATCTTCTGCTTTGTGTTTAAGATGGGTCTATACCAGCTATATTGGATTCCTGTCGCTCAATGTTAACCTGTGGAAAAATAAAATTTCCCTTGGCCAGTTCGAATTAAAAAAAAAATCTTTGAAAAAGTATATTAATACAACAGCAAATTCTTCAGGATGTTTTCTTTTCTTCCTATTTTTGAATTTATGTCTCCTAAATGTTCTTATTTGCGATTTAAAAGGAGTATACCAAAATTTTTCATAAATAATTTAAAATTAAATATAGTTTGCCGCTTTTTTTTTTCTTTTTTTTTTTAAGTAAAAGATAGCATCCTAGAAAATTTGCTGTTCTATCACTTTTTTGTTTTTTAATGCTAACCTAGTTAGAGGTATTTATTTTTCTCATAGGTTAACATTAAACGGGAAGAATCTAATATGGCAGGTGTAGACCAGGTATATGATTAAACTACGTTAGTTGTGCAAATAAATTTACCGAATTTTCAAAAATTCATCGATAAGTGAGACACAGGTTGCATTTCAGTAAGAGACAGTGTTTAATCTTAGCGCGTTGCAACATTTTCGATGATAAACTATTTCATCTCGTTTTGAAATCTGAGAGATAAAATTTTGTAATAGATGGATGGCACTTTTCCATCAATATTGAATCTCATTAATATTCGTCCACAGTTTATTTTCATTTACTGCAGTATTCACGTGATTTTATTTATTGAGTATAAACATATTTGTTCACATTATCAATGCGCATTCTTTAAATTTTTCCATTCGACAAATTTAAGAGTAACCAACAAGTTTTATTACCCAACTGGACAGCGGAAGAGACGCCTGAAGTACATCATTCGTAAAGGGCTTCATGTACTTATACGTAAAATGCGATTTATCTTTGTCCTCTGATATTGAAATAATTAGCAAGTGCAGCAGTTCTCGCTTTAGTATTACCGATTTCTTTCCGAATATCGCACAATTTCGCGTAATTGGTGTAGGAAACCGGTTTTTCCCGATTTTTTAACTTTCTTTGGGGGTACGCTAAGCCCTAAAGAGTGTTTCCCAAGAGGGATTTAACTCTTTCACTAAAGAGATGCAATACCAAACTTACGGGGTCAAGAGTAGAAAGTCCCAGTGTCAAATCATCTATATCGTCGTGGGCCCCCAGGGGATTCAGTCGAATATCCATCGGTTTAGAGCAGAGGTCTTTATAAATTTTTTAAATATTTTCTTCTTACTATTTTTTTTCAATTTTAATTTAATAATTTTGATTATACATTTTATTATATATATTTAATTATATATATATATATATATATATATATATATATATATATATATATATATTATTTGATTATCCATTCTCTTATATATTAATATTTAATATTTGTAATCATGCATATTTTTTCCCTGCTACTTACTGTGGATAAAGAACTCTAATTCTAATGTTCTAAGGTACAAATCTAATACTTAAGGTCAGAATCATCTCTTGTCCGTCCATGCCTATGTTTGCAATTCAGCAGAAGAGAATTTGCTGGACTGCCTGGACCTAGCGCTAAGTCCCATGTATTTTTTTTTTTTTTTTTTTTTTTTTTTTTAAATCGGTGATAGCATATTTTCACATGAATATATGGAATTGAACTTAAATGCAATAGAATTAAAATGAGGTATTCTGGAATGGCGTAGGATGCACGAGTTCAGAGAATGGTATAATTCGTATAATTACAATAAAAGCACTTTACAGATGCGTAATATAAGTTATATTGTAGTATCATTACTCATTGGTAGAAAAAAACACTCAGACTCACATTTTGAAAATTAGTCGATGTAGTACACTATAATTTTCCAAATTTTTGGCACATACTTTTTCAAGCAGTGATTCGATGATCCCTGTCTATTAGGTTAAATACACTATAGTATATAATGAAAAGCAGTTATAGGTTTTAAAATTTATTTATTAAAAGTTATAAAAAATATTGGTGTATTGTTCAAAATATGATTAGAAATGTATATATTATGAATAATAACGAGACAACTGAGTTTCGTGTAGTGAAAATTTTTCAATTGGGGGCACTTTATTTGTCTCTACGTTTCTCTATTGAGAAAACCAGTTGATAAAAAATGCGTTCGACTCTTTTTAGCTCATTAATCAAACACTTCAGTGCATATTTGTCAGTATTGCACAGGGGAGTCGGCGGTCCTGAAATCCTCCGAAATTTTCTATTGACCGTGAAACGATCTTTAGATCTCTTCAACGTCGCAGGTTACCATCCCCTTTGGATCGGCTTAGAGCTTTAGTTTGGTTATGTTCGAGCAATAACGGTGCAACTTAAAAAAATAAATTATAAATGTGTCTTTCATGAGAAGACACATTTATAAAGATAAATGTGTCTTCTCGTGACTCTAAAGAAAAGATACTCATATTTTGAAATGAATGTGCTTATTTTGTTTTACTACTTGGTATCTTGAATGCTGTATTTTTTTCCTATTCGTTGTGTTTTCTGGGTATTCTTATTAGTTAATCTGCGACTTACGTGAAGCGCGTATGTTTTCAATGTTATATCATTAGCCGCGTATTAATGACTCAAGAATTGCATAGTTTTGTTACCTGAATAGAATTTCTAATCTTCGTGCAGACAATTGCAAACCGTTGTAGTGAATCACCGGTTTGGGGTTTGGGCACTTTATTTTTTGATTTCCGCCGTAACTGCCAGGAGCGTGCAACGGAAACGAAACAGGTTTTCTGCGCCTTTGTTCTATTGCGTCTCCATCCGTCCATTTTATATATAGTCACTGCTACCGTATAACTTCTGGCGGATTAGTTAACCTTTTTCTTAAAAGTCCATGTTTCATAAAGTGTGTTTTCTGCCCTGCACTTACTGTGCTTTCATCCTTCAGTAATCCTGCTATTAATAGTTCCAGTACGAATTTTTTTTATTCCTCCGGCCAGAAGCTTTATGTCGTGCTCAAAATGACAGCTACGCATTTTGTGATTGTTTATGGTCTGCATTTATTACATAAATTTTGCAGGAAATGACTATATTAATCTTCGTAAAGAGGGTATATTACATGAAATAAAAAATGCCAGAATTGTAAAAGATTAATATACAAGTATCAGGGCCGTTACTAGGTCCTTTATCGCCCGTGGTAAGAAATTGGTCAGCTCCCCTGCCACCAAATATAGTGATAAAATACTTAAACATGTTTTATACATACATATATGTATAATCAAAATAAACTCGCAAAATATTTTGTTAATTCTTAAAATGTTCCTAAAATATTGAATTTTTTTCTATTTCACTTAAAATATTTTTGAACATTTTGCGGGTATTATTTTGCTGATAAACTGAATAGTTTATTTTGAGGGGACTATTTTTTGTAACCCATTGGATTTTCGTAAAAAATTAGCAAATTTCGAATTATAAATTTAGTTTTAATAACTTCAAAATTTAAAACCAATACCCGGAATTATATTAAGGTATATTAGAAGTGTTTGGTAAAAAAATTGTAAATCTATAATAGGTTTAGTCTCTAGAAGTACTTTAAAAATAAGAAAATTTATAAAAAAATAATTTTTAAACACATTGGATTTTATTATCAGAAAAGTGTTTTCAGCTTTTTTTTTATTTACTTGGGGCGAATCGTCCTCTTTCGGACCACATTTTCTGACGGTGCGGCGCCCCTTAGACTGATATGCACCTTTGCCACGCCCTAGTTATGGCCCTGACAAGTATACATTAAAAATGTTATTTAGTAAGTTCAGGACATTCAAGCATTAATGTGCACCACCTCCCGTATTATTTAAGGGCAGTTACGGACTATTTAGCGGGGCGTCCTTAAGCCCGATCCTAAAGGTAAAACGTTATTAAGGTGAAACCTTTAAGTTTTAAAATTTTAATAAGGAGTCATTTTGAAGATACCGGTCATGAAAAGCTGGTAAAAGGTCAGAAGGGCTAGTCAAAGTTCTTATGATCTTTAAATCTAAAAAGAAAGGGGGGGGAGTGATTAGTATACTCTAGTATAAAACGCTATATTACTCAATTTCTTGAAACACAGTAGTGCATACAAAATAAATACATAAATTTTTTTTAAATATTTTATTACACATCATAGACACATTACATTTGATGATAAGATATCTAGTAGAAGTGATAAAAAGTTAAAGGGTATAAAAAGAGTAAGGCTATTGATGTCATCTTAGCAGTGCGGCGCGTGGTCGTCAAAAATTAGATGGGCTATTGTAATTGTAATCTGGAATTTCGGCTATTATTTCGTTAGGGATAGTGTGTAAGTTGTAATAATTTTTGGTTACTTTGATGCATGATTCTTTAAAAGTTAACATATTAAAGTCGCATTTTATTACTTCGTTGAATGTATATTCCCCTGATACGCCTCATCATTTTATTGTGGATTATTTCAATAATTTTAATATTGGATTTCGCGGCGAACAACCAAATAGTAGCATCATAGAGGGGAATTAAAAGAATAATAATGTTGTATAATATAATTTTATTTTTCACACTTAGATGTTTACTATTAAAAAGCATTTTTAAGTTTTTCTGCTCTCTGATAATTTTATTTTTAATATTATTGATTGAGCTCGCCAGGTTAGTTTAGTTTTTTATTGAGAGTATTGATTTGCGTCTTCGTGAACGCTTGTTATATACGATAAAAGTGTTTTAGAATCGATTTTATGTAGTAGAAATTGGGTATAATCACTAACCTCTTAAAAGAAATTATCTATTATACGCTATCTTAAAAAGTAGGATGATTTTTTTTTCTTTTTAAGCCAATGAGTTAATAGTCTCTTAATACTTTCGGGATTCCTCTTCTTTTATAGAATTGAATAGATATATCTTTTATAGCCAGCTTAAATGTGAAGAACGGTTTAAAGCTTTGCGATACTCTTGATATCGTTTTACAGCCTTCAAAATTAGAGTATTCACACTTCGACGTAACATTTCCTCGTAACAGCTTGAGAATATCATTGTAGTGTTAAATGGGACGAGGTCAGATTTCGAAATGTCTCTCGTATCCCTACAAAATGTTTCTGTGCAACTTGTAATGTTTTTCGTGAATATTTTTGTATAAATCGTGGAAATTATAGTTATCCATATTATGTTGTAATATGTTCAGAGTTTGTACGGCGCTTAAAAGTGCTTTAACCCCCCCCCATGTATAAAAAAGTCTTAAAAATTGCTTTTTGATGTGAAGATGCTTCTTTTCATTTAATCATGAAATTATGTAAAAGTGCTTTTTTTCTCCTTTGCGCATAATTATTGCTCATTTTTATAATAGTATTAATACCAAAGCCATTTGATATAAATTAAATTTATTTCTTGTAATATCTGTTTATTGCATATACAGGCTTGCAATTCCGTCACTTTTCTCACATTTAGTCACTTATTTTACAATTGATCACTTTTAGTCACTTTTTTCATGGTGTATCACAGCAAAAGTCTTTGTTGAAAAAAGAAAATTTGAATTAATAACAAAATATTTTAATACAAGACCAAAAATGTGCTGTACTAATCTTATTTTTCTTATTAAAATGCTATTAGTCATATGGTTTCCAGAATTTAGTCATTTTAAAAAGTCTTAATGAAGTTCCTGAAATCTGCATTTGTACTGAAATGTACATTTAATACATTACAGTAATTTACGTCAAAGCACACATTTCTTCTTTCTTTTTCTTCACAATTTTTGTTTAGATACTCTAATCTAGCTATGTACATATTTCGAAACATCATTAATATATGCAGAAAATTGTGATCATAAAATTAATGTATTGTATGTATTCAAATCTAATTTATAGATTATCTTTAATAAAAAGCAATGCTAAGTTGTTTTAAACAAAATTTTTAACATTTTTATATTTGACGCTAAAATCATATCTTGCATGAATCATTTGATTTAGAGTTAAAATAAATAGAAAAATCTTAATAATAGCATCTGTAATCAAGAGGAGAAAAAAATCGCTTTTTTTTTTCAATGTTAGTCACTTTTTAGTCACTTATTCTGTATTATTTGCCACTTTTCTCACCTTTTTGAAAGTACCTCAGCAGTTGCAAGCCTGCATATATGGTACGCTCTTTTCATTTATTGTTGTTACAATCTTTATGTTGATATAATATTAATGAGTAACCCACTTCAGAGTATAAATTTTGAATTTTTTTTTATTTTATACTTTCAGTTCGCATTATAATATACATAAACAGTGTAACTGATGTACATTATAATAACTGCAGAAAAAGCAATAAGTAGACACCTTTTGCTTTTTTAGTGCAATTAGTATTTGAATATACTTACTGCGTTCTGAATGCAATAAGTGTATTCAGAAAGTTTGCTTTAGAAATGCTGCATTAGTCGATGCATCACTCAAAAATTATTTAGAAATAAGCCTGTACAAAATCGTGATTGTTAAATCTGCATTACTATCATGTCGTATCAGTAGGTGCTGCTTTTTTTCCTCCCTCCTTAATAGAATATAAACACTGTTATCAAAATGTTTTATTTTTTTTGCTGTTATATCATGTATGTTTACGTTTTGATATGCATAAATAGTAAAATCTTAAAATGCAATTACTCTATTCTAAAAGATTGCTTAAGTAGTGCATCGCCCAGAATTTTTTTAGAATTAAAACAGTATAGAACATGACAGACATGCCAATTACTCCGAATTTTCCGCAGTTGCTTCAGAGAAATGACAGAAATCTATAACTCCCGAAATATTGAACAACTGAAAGATCACAATTCAGCAATTAAATTTAAAGTCTTGCCAAAAAGAATGCTGAATATGTTGTTCTTCCCACACAGAAAAGCTGCATTTGAAAGAGTTTTCAGTACTGTGCGAAAAAAATAAATAAATAAATAAATAAATAAATTTAGGTCAAATTTGAATACGCAAACTCTAGAATTCCCTACGATAGAAAAGTGTAAATGATTTAGTTAGGGTCAATGTTGGTACAAGAAAAAGTTTTCTCAATTATTAAAGCTAGAAAAGCTACTTATACGCTATTAAACGAATAAATTTTAATTTATTCTTTATAATTTACTGCTGTGTGTTTATTTTAATTTACTTCTCTCAATTTTAATTTAGAAACCAATAAAATAATGAGTTATTTTGTTTTGTTTATTATATATGTGAATTGCTTGTGTAGCCTCCACACTATGGCCAGTTGTTCACCACTTCCTGATGGTGACCTCGAACGAGGGTTCACGGGTCGCATCTACACGCTGGGCCACTAAATGAGCTGGGCGCATTGATTCGTCCATAGGATCTACTGCGCACTTTAGTTGATCATCTGGCTGCCTTTGATCTTTGGAGAAAAACCACCTCCGAAGCCATCGTCCGCCAAGGCTATTTTATCGTCTGCGGCCATCGGCCACGATAAGCCAAACCCCCTCCAGACGGTGGTAATGGCTTGCGGTGGACCATAGTGTGGAGGCGCCTTTACCCGTGTACTTTGTAGTTAGGTTGTAAATTTTCACACCACGCTCTTGCTCCTGACAGAGGCAATGCTGTTGACTAAGGTGCCTGAATGTTGATATGTCGGATGTAGTAACTAAATCTAGACTGTTCTGATATCGTGTCAATAGTTTTTTTCCCTACCAACTGAATATGGAACCCTGAATATTGTTTATTTGATGATAATATATTATTCAGTTAAAGTGAGAAAAAGAATAGCTTATATAACCTATTGTAGAATTGGTTTAAAATTAAAGTCTCTGAATCAAAGCGAAGAACAGGACCGTAATAAGTAAATTAAGGAAATAGTTTTGCTTTTGTAAACCACCTGTAACCAACCCCTTCACATACAAACAAAATGGAATTTGATACATCCAAAAAAAACCAAAAAAAACCAAAAAAACTCAAAATAGCAAAAAATATTATCCTCAAATTCACAAAATTCAAAACATCAACATGATTAAAAATACAAAAAAAACAATCTATCATACAAACAAAAAAACAAAAGCATTCTAAACGAAAAAACGTCAAAACAACAAAAAAAAACACAAAAAAAAAACACCACCAAACTAGAATAAACATAAAAAAATTACTCAACTAAAAAAAAACAAATTACATTAAATAAAAAAACCAAATAAAAAAAAAACTCCAAATACTTAAATACATAAAAACTTATCACAAAAAATTTTTCCCCAAAAAAACCAAAAACCATACGCATGCACGCACGAAACTAAAAAATACTCAAACCACATACGCATCACCAAAAAAAACAAAAGACTACAAATTACCCATTGCCCTTCTTTTATATACCAACAAAACAAAAAAGTAAACAAAAAACATACCAAAAAAAAAAGCCCAAAAACATCAAAAACAACCAACACAACCTCACACCATCAAATCCCCCATCTCTTCCATCCCTCCATCTCATCAATGCCGAAAAAACTCGAGAACAAGAAGAAAAAAAAAAAAAAAAAGGCTTTGATTTACTTGACTGTCAATCAAGGTTTCGCTTCTGGATTTTTTTTTATTGTTATTGAACACCAGGACCAGAGTGAAATTTTCTATGTGTGGGATTTGTGAAATTTTTTTTCTTATCAATATTTGAGTAATATTTGTGTATCAGCCTCAAATTACCTAGTATGTCATTCACCGTGCAAAATTATTGATGTATTGTGAATACTGCATTTCAAGTTTTTTTTTCATGATTAACTGATTTATGAATATAACTTTGTAATTAGTACTGTTGAGAAAATGCGAGGGTGGGCATCTTGAACATTGTAAACAAATCTGAATTGAAGGAGTGAAAATTGAGCAATCTATCATACTGCACGGCGTCTGCAGAAAGCAATTCTAGACGAAGTAGACTCGTCAAAGTTTGCAATGGCACATGAAATGAGTAACAACCCCAACTTTTTACTAGATGTTTTAAATACATAATTTGATTTACATTGTATTTAAATGAAATTACTCTTGACTACTAGATTATAAACATTTGATTAGATAGCAAGTATTGAGATGTTACATTAATTTAAAAGAAGGCTTTAATTGAATAGGTATAATTTTGAATAATTCTTATTATCAGTAATCATTGAGCAGAAACTTAAGAGTTTCGTGCTTAATTTCCATCATTAGTTAAATTTTTCCGTTGGGATAACTTTTTTAGCTCAACTGAAACTACCATAATAGGGTAATTTCTTTTAAACTGCATTATATGATTATATTATTTTCTTACTTTTATTCACGAAACTAATTTCTTTACGTTAAAATAAGCTATGTGTAACTCGAACACACACATACGCACGCACGCATCAAGCACTACACACTTTTATTATTGATTTTTTGCAATTCAAACTTTTATATAACAGTTTTATTTTCAAATTTATTACCTAGATGTAAAATAGGTCATTTTTTTTACCATATTTAAAAAGTTGAAAAAGTAAATCTTCCGGGAAATTAAAAATTCGCCAAAATTGCCCTTGCTTTTTTTTTTATATACTCCATTGTATTCAAAACTGGTCTCGCAAAGAAAGCGGACCGAAAAAAAGCGAGGCAGGCGGAGGAAATTCGCTGGCCTTTACGATCATTTAATTGGATTATTTTCTTCGGGGTAACATATTATTATTCTTTTTTATCACAATCTTATTTTTCAGTCACTGTTGTATAATACACTTTAATGCATTGCGAACTCCGAATTTAAACGAGAACAAGAAGAAAAAGGAAAAAAGAGAAACACTCGCTGTTGTTTTGATTTACTTGACTGTCAATCAAGGTTTCGCTTCTGAGTTTGGATTTTTTTTATTGTTATTGAACACCAGGGACGTAGAGTGAAATTTTCTATGTGTGGGTGTGAAATTTTCCATTTTTCTCCCTTAACTCATATTTTAAAACTATTAAACAAACCTTGCATACACAATGTATGTATAGCAATTGTTAAGGAGTGTTATAACCCCCTCCCCTTCTCTACGCAATTGTCTACATAACTAATGCTCTCCCCAGCATCAGTAGCCCCAAAATGTATCTTCGATTCACATATTACTATTTCCTAACGTATGCCACGACATTGACATCATTAGACTATTGCATTTTATTTCAGCCTTTAGCGCCGTATGATGGGGGAATGGTTATGGTGCTGATCTTCGGTACTGGAGTTGGTGGGTTCGAATCCCACTGTGGTATGGATGTTCGTAGTCGTTCGGAATCGGCTTTAAGTAGCAGGTACCAGTTTCATTACGCCGAACGATGGCCGATTAGTAGGGTGCTGGCCTTCGGTACCGGAGTTCGTGGGTTCGAATCCCACAGTGGCATGGATGTTCGTAGCCGTTCGGAATCGGCTTCAAGCTGTAGGTCCTACTCTCATTCGCCCTCGTGTTGCAAAAAGTAGACCGTAGCATTCCAAACCAAACCAAACCAAACCCAGTTTCACTACAGCTCGTGTTGCAAAAAAGAGACCGTAGCGCTCCATAGCAAAACAAACCAAACCAAATCTAACCTTTGTCTTAGCTTGTAAAACTTCTTTTTAATCGATATTTTTGTTACACACACACACACACACACACGTAAAGTTATCTCTGTCACTCCATAACCTGATATATTCGGCACAGTCTCAAGATAGATAGAAAGATTACGTAATTTTCAATCAAAGACCAATAATTTATTCCATTCAGAGATGTGTGATTAGTGTAAAAATTATTAATGATCTGACGCTTCACACAAAATGGGGATTATCGTATTCATAATAATGAGACATTTTGTAAAATATGATAACTTGGTATCCAATTTCCAAAAGAAAAAAAAAACCATCATCTGTGGCTTTTAAACTTACGGGACAAATTCTTTTATGATTAGTTAATAGCGAGGTTTAAGTGGTGAAGATTATATTGATCGATAAAATTACTTGCGGTTTATATTGTGGCCAGTGCTTTCTTGTATTTCTGGTCCACGTTTTATTATTATTTTTTTTATTTTATTTTTGGATGATGGTCTGAATAAAAATCTTTTTCCGTGCTAATGTTTCACCAAAGGAAAACTTTGAAGTTGACTAATTAACAAGTGTCATCTTTTATTTATTCTCGCAAAGCAAATTTCTGCTTTATTTGCGCTTATACTGTTTCTGTTTTTCAAAGAAATAATAATAATACTTTGTATTACAGTGTTACATAACTCCTATGATACAAATATCATTTTCACATCGAACTTGAAAATGCCGTTTTGTTGATTTTTTGTTAGCCTATCACTGTAATTAACACAATTTACTTACATAATCTTTATCAAATGCCAATACTACGTTTACTTTTTATTTTAAATTTTAATTTATCTCTTAATCAGAGGCATATTAAGATACAAACTTCGAATTTATTAAGTTGTGGAGGGGAGGGGGACTGGAGGTACCAAGAAGTTGATTCTTCACAAAGGTAGTTTCAACTTCTTTTCCAGCCGAACGATGGCTGAATGGTTAGGGCACTGACCTTCGGAACCGCAGTTCGTGGGTTCGAGTCCCACTGAGGCATGGATGTTCGTAGCCGTTCGGAATCGGCTTTAAACAGTAGGTCCCGGTCTCATTAGCCCTCGTGTAGCAAAAAGTAGACCGTAGTGCTCCCAACCAACCTATCAAATTCTTTTCCTATGTAGATATAATTGGTTTGAATACCTATATTTACTATGTTTATACTGAGAGTAAGGGTTGTGTATGTAGATTTAGATTTAAATTCTGCTTTTAATTATCCTAATGTGTATATGTGTGTGTGTGTGTGAGAGAGAGAGAGAGACTATGCATGTATATTCTTACTGTGAAAACTTACTTATACGAACTGATTGTTACGTATATGTGAATACATGTTCTACTAGGAGGGATACTCGTAGAACAAAGAGGTATTACATTTGTAGTAGCCTAGAATGCCAGACGGCCAAATAAACCTGGATTGGTGCATCAATGAAAACACTACAGTGCTATTTTTCTTTCTTTCTTTCTTTTTTTAGAAATAAACGTAATTTAAATGTAAAAAGGATATTTATATTAATATCTGTAAACTATAAGTATAAAGTTAATCGCCTACATCAACCAAAGCAAGTATTTATATTCATTAAACACGCTTAAATATAGTTAACGAATGTTTTTTATAAAACATTTTTTGAACTAAAATAATATTAAATATTAAGAGAAATAAAAATCGCGAATTAAAAACTCACTCCACTTTTTGAAGACTAATAAAAACAAATATTTTATAAGAAAAAGGAAGAAAACCTAAAGGAGGCAATAATATGCATAGTTCAAGTGTGTTCTCGAAACATTTTTGCTTTGCTTGTAAAGTGAATGTTTTATATTCGTGTAAGTGAATAATTTTTTACATATGCGTTATGGGTGTTTCATCGGAGAACGAGAAGTTGAACTGAATATTGCTAATATGAGTCGTTTCGATGTAAGTCCATTTTGGCAAATATTAGTTAATGATAAAATGAATACAATTTACTCTGAACTTTATATAACAATAAGTTTTATTTAAAATTACTGGTTTTACATAAAAATATAAAACTAGTATAATAACATATACCCATATTTTTCAAAATTTTCCAAGTGCAAAAACTGAAATATCTCCATATAAAATAAAATACACCACTTTCA
The DNA here is from genome assembly GCA_032207245.1 of Pardosa pseudoannulata. NCBI lineage: Eukaryota > Metazoa > Arthropoda > Arachnida > Araneae > Lycosidae > Pardosa > Pardosa pseudoannulata. The sequence continues at coordinate 117,976,135 of CM063501.1, read as the reverse complement.
AAGAAAACGGCTCATATGTGAATTTCATATCATTAAGTGTCTAAGTATTCTCTGTATAGTTCTTTTGGTTTGGTTTAGATTGCTACGGTCTCTCTTTTTTTTTTTTTTTTTTTTTTTTTTTTTTTTTTTTTTTTTTTTTTTTCCAACACAAGGGTTAAGGAGACTGGAACCTACTGCTTAAAGCCGATTCCGAAGGGCTACGAACATACATGGCAATGTGGGATTCGAACACCGGTACCGATGGCTAGCACCCAAACCATTCGACCAACTTTAGGCATACTTGTTTTGCAGAAATTGACAATATTTGCAAGAATTAGGTACGTTTTGTACAAAATATTTTTTACATATCAATTTAAATTTTTATGTTTTTAATTCTCTTTAACCGTCAGCCGAACGATGGTCGACTGGTTAGGGTGTTGGCCTTCGGTACCGGAGTTCGTGGGTTCGAGTCCCACTGTGGCATGGTTGTTCGTAGCCGTTCGGAATCGACTTTAAGCTGTAGCCCCCGTGTTGCAAAAAGTAGACCGTAGCACCTCAAACCAAACCTCTTTAATCATCGTAACACTAAGGTGAAGTGAATGTTTTGTAAATCCCCGTTTTAGGCATTTAAGTAATATTTTTATCTTCGTACTGCCCGGATTAATATTTTTTACATGCTGGATAAGATGTATTCTAATAGTTGAGGGTTTGTTTAAAGTGCAATGTTTTATATTTTAAATTATATTAGCTTTTAAAAGTGTTTAATGCTGATGTTTGAATAACTTATTTCAATTAATTAAAAATAATTTTAAATTATTATTTCAAACAAAGTATTTTATTTACAAAATAATTTCTCTGTCTCGTGATAACATTTATAAAGAGCGATCGTGCGTTTTCATTTTTTATCTAAGAATCTTATCCTTTCACATTTTTGTTAGAAAGTTAAAAGTTTCAGATTTTCTCATAGGAATGAGATGGTTTCGTATGAAGCGTGCTTATCTTCCTAACTATTTGGGCCACATATATGAGTTGCTCATCTTCTCTTCGGTTGCGGCTGTTTATGAGAGAATTGGAGCAAACATAATTTTGTCTGGTAGCACGGAGTGTTGAGCAGCATTTGTGGTGCAATATTTACCCTCAGGACCGTAGTGAGGCAGAGGGTTGGTAGTTTTATTGGATGTTATGGTAATGATTTTACGAACTCTTGGTTTGCCTTCCGTTTTAAACGGGATGATCAGTTGTGTACATACCCTTCATTACCCAGTGGCCCGGGACAGTATTTCAAAACTCTTCTAATGACTAGAACGCGCGCACGACATGGCCTAGTGCAGTGGTGGTGAACCTATGACCCCCGAGCATTTTTTTTAACCACGCGTTAATTTTTATAAAATTATTTTTTATGTCGTAGATGAAAACAAAATATTGAAAAATTCAACTTAAATATCTAATGTCCAGTTCAGTTTTGATAGTCAAAACCATCTAAATGTATTCCCTTCATTTCCTAGTAGTCCAGGGCAATTTACTAAAATCTTTTTCATGACTATAACGCGGACGTGATATGCCTAGTGGCCTAAGCATGCTCGCGTTCACACTTAGTGCAATGGTAGCAAACCTATGACCCACGAGAGATTTTTAAATGACTCTTGCGTTCAATTTTATAAACTTTTTTTTTATCATAAATAGAAAACAAGCAATTAAAAAAATTAAAGAAATATCTAATCTCTAATTCCTAAAAAAAAATATACTTTTTCAAGTGAGTGTTGACTAATTTAATTTCTATTGTATCCCTGTGTATGACTTGTGACAGTCAATAATAAACTTGGCTCGCATATTCGGCGTTGAACCAATTAACAATATTGCGCATATATTATAATTTTGTTAGAAAAAACTAATTCTAAAATTAATGTATTCTGAATATAAATATTTTTAATAATTGACTTGTACTGTGGTTGGCAAAAACCCGGGTTTTTTCAGAAAAAACCCCAGTCCAGTGGGTTTGTTCAGGGTTTTTGAGTTTTTTTAGGGGGGTTTTCAGGCTTTTTGGGCTTTTTTCGGTTTTTTACTATACTTTAATGGGTTTTAGATGCTTTTTTGGGGATTTGAAAACTATTGAGGTTTTTTGTTATGTAAGAGGACAGGATATATAAATAATTGCATGATTAAAATTAATTTAAAATGTTAATAACTTTTTAAAATTGAAAAATTGAAAAATCAATTTTAAATTATGCAGAAGAAATTTTTGTCTAAATTAAAGGAAATTTTGAAATCTTAAAATAAATTTTTTTCATATTATAAAATTTTTCTAACATCAAAAAACTAGTTTTGAATGGCGATTATTTTATACTAAAAGTTGGCTTTGAAATAGTTGCATTTGAAGTTTTTTCTTTTCAATAAAATGTATTAAATTATTGCTCTATATTTATTAGCAGTATTGTGTTATTAAAGCATTCAGAAGATATTTTTTTAGTTAATTTGTAAGTTATATATAAGTAGCAGAATTAATTATGTATATTATCCCCATGTTTATTTATTTGCAGTTGTTATACATATTTTTTTCCCAATTTTTCTTGTCCATTTTTCAATTAATTTTATCACATGTAATACTTCAATATTCTTTTTTTTTCATCATACATTCTTATTAACTTTGTTTAATTTAGATTTTATTGTATTTGTTATACAGATAACTATTTTTCCCTGAAAAGTTTTTAAGTTTTTGTTTTTTCTAGCAGTTTAGACCCCTCAAATTAAACAAAATCTAGGATCATTGTCAAAGATGAAATATGTAATATATATTATAGATTTAATTCAATATATTTATTATTAGTTAAATATGTGGAATTTTAAATAAAGATTTTCAGAACCCAATTTTGAAAAAACTCATTTGGATTTTTTCAAGTGGGTTTTTTTTAAAAAAACTCGCCCGGGTTTTTTGGGGTTGGGCAAATGAAGCCAACTGATGCGGGTGGTTAACACTTAATGGCAGAAGTGAAGGGAATCTTCAGCGTTGCATCATGAATGTCCGGGTAGGCAGCCTTTGCAAGTTATAAGATGATTAAAATACTCCAAGGGCCTTTACTGATCTTCCCAAGCTTAGCCTTCTGAAATGGCAGTTCTAGTCAAAGATTGAGAAGTACCATAGATGCACGCACGGAATAGAATGAAAAATGATATACTGGTTAAGATTAAAGCTTTAATCAAGTTAACGCAAATACATTACAATTTGAGTGGGAACACAGGTTATTAAATGCTTCGATTTGGTTTGGAATGCTACGTCTACTGTTTTATAACACGAGGGCTAATGAGATCGGGGCCTACTGCTTTAAGCTTATACCAAATGACTATGAACATTCATAACGTTAGCGGAATTCGAAAACGTGAATTCCGAACCGAAGAGCAGCGCCCTGCACATCAGTCGAAACTGTTAAAGAAAATGCGATTTTAGTTTTTTTCTTCCTCAGAGCAGTGAGGTTCTAGGTTAACACAGCAGAATGATTAGAACGCTCGAAATTTCTCTTTGCATACCCAAAGAACAGACAAGATAAATCGGTGAGATAGCGGTCACCCGCAATCCAAGCCTACGACACTGAGTTCGCTAGCCTAGGTACTTCGAAGGATGTCTGCTGCTTAGGGTAGTTCGGTAATTGAGATCTTCTCCCATCTGCAGAAGGAATCCGGAGGTCATTGAAGCTAAATGAATCTGGTTTGGTATCTGAATGTTCCCACGATGGGTTGCGTTTGGGGTGCAAACACTTCCGTCAGCATCTAGTAAGTTAAGGTTTTCGGAGGGCAAAAAAGGTATTTTTCAGCTAGATTTCAAAACTATATATTACGCAAGTATGAAACATTTAAATAAATTTACAATTGTACAAAGTACAGTTAGTAAAAAAAGGTTTATTCATTCTATTACCGAAACATCTTTACAATTTTTAAAATTAACGTTAATCGTTACGTTGTACTGTTTTGCTAAATAAGAAATAACGAGACCGGTATCTGATTGTTATAGCCGATTTTGAATGGCTGCTAATATCCAGGCCATCAAAGATATTTGAACCTGTAAAATTCAGAACCGAATAGCAGTGCACTACCAGTTTGTCCAGCCCTCTCATTAGCAGTCTGCATGGAAGAGAGAGGTACGAAATCTTCCTTTTTAGGATAATCAAAATTGAGGACAATTCCAAGCACATTATACCCGTCAACGTAACACAGGTTGCAAGTTATTAAATGATTAAAACTTAAATGTTTCTATTAAAAAGTTTAAAATATTTTATTGATTAAAATTTAATATTAAATTAGAAGTTATGAACTACATTTTTTTTCGTTTATTTGACGTTGATAGTATTTAGTGTTATTTAAGTTGATCACTTTCCTTTAACTCTTGTATTAAAATTGTGTAAATTATGATGCAAGTTAAATGAAAAAAAAAAGTTTAAACAATTTCTTTAAATTTATATATGCTTGTTTAAGTATGCAAATTTTATAAACTTTTTAATCAGTCAAGTCGCAGAGAAAATTATTTTGGAATCTTTGAAAAATCAAGTAAATATTATTGATGGAAACAGTGAGAAGTATTTTCGTAAATAATTTATATTTAGATCTTTTTTTTTTTTTTTTTCTTCTTTTAATGCCCAGTTGGTTGTAACTGAATGTATGGTGGTTTCTCTGTGATCAACTATAGCTCTTGTCTGCAATGTAATAAGTAGGGAGAAATTCAACTTAACGATACATATTTGTTCTTTGCGTGGTATTCATTCAGTACTTGGAGTTTGTTAAATTAACAGCTGTATCACTTGATTTAATAACACAGTAGGGGAACACGCAAGGAATGCAATGTAGCAATGCTACTTTAATTATATACTTTGTACTTTAGGGAGAAACCTAATTGTGTTGCATTCGAAGTTTGTACTTTCTGATATCAGTAAGGTGTATAATTAGAAAATTTCAGATACCTCTGTTGTCTTCGGTGCTATGATCTATCAAAGGTTCGAATCCTACTACTATTGCAGCCGTGTCGAATCAAATTTAATAATCGATCTTGATCTAACTAGCAATCGGGAATCAAAAAGCTGACCATTGTAGCTAACTGCCAGGTAACTCATTATCACTAAACATACCATAACCGGTAAAATGACCGGTAATGTATATGTAAAAAATGCGATGGGTAATGAATTAAAAATTCTTATTTTTTGTTTTTGTAATACATAAAAACTAACAATATACAATTTTGTTTGATTTCAATAAAGTTTATTTTCTTCCCGATATCCACATTTCATTCTCAGTCAGAACAAATAAAGTTCGCTCTTTTGACCGGCTATGGTAGAAATAGGCATATATTAAACGATGGTAAGTTTAGTGTTAATAAAGCACATCCCTGTATGGAGAAAGATACTAAAGTATCTCAGATTTAGACAAATATTTAAACAGTACTACTTCATTTACTCAAAGCTAGTTTTAAAATAATACGTAAAAAGACAATAATAAATCTTCTTAAAAAGTAATTACAATAAACTCTTGCAAAACTGACTCTGTTTTAATACTTAATTTTTCCGAAGAACTGAATTCTAAATCAGTGTTATGACTATCTTATGCAATAAAATCAATAGACTAAATTCTTATGGATTTTCTCTCACTCACACGCACACACATTAATAAAAAAATAATATCGGTAAACTAAAACAGTTTCAACTGCGAAATCAGTGGTTAGAAGTGAAAATTATCTTGTATTAGTCTTGTGATCGGTAGAATTACTATAAATTATGGAAACAAAACAATGACACATTGCACTAGAACTTTTCCATCAAAAGAAAACATGTGAAAGTAACGCATCACTATTTACTATTGATGTATTAATTTTTATTTCAAAGGTAAACTAATTCGGCTTTAACTGCAATTTGAATCGTGTGCCAATGTTGTGATCTGACTGATTGCTGTAGATAATATGGAACCAAAACTGCGACATATTACACTAATGCTTTTGTCTCAAATGAAAAAAGTGGAAAATTAACTCACGCTTATTTGCTAGAGCTGTATTAAATTAAATTTAAATGAAAAAAAATTGAAGACTACCTGTAAAAAATATGATCTAAATTTAAAAAAAAAAAAACATCTTTTATAATTCTTACTTTTTTTTTTTAGGATTGTTCTTTAGAAAAATGAATTGGGTATTTAAAAAGTTTTAGCTTGTTCAAAAATGCAACGTAAGAAATTTGTTTTTATCCTTTCACGTGTTATTTTGCAGTTAGCATTGAGTAACTGAAATTTACTGTCTAAATGTTTGTCTATTTTCCTTCAGATTTGCGAACAATGTAGTGTGTTTCTTTTCAAAGAAATCCTCCAAGTTAATAAAGTAACTTGTTAGCATGTTTAAAAAAGAAAAAAAAACTTGCGGTTGAGATTTAAGTGCTACATTATAGACAAATGCCGACGGTGGTCTAATAGGTAAAGTGCTGCCCTTCAGTAATGGAGTTTGTAAGTTCTACTGCGGGCATAGATGTTCGTAGCCGTTCAGAATTGGCTTCAAACAGTAGGCCCCTGTCTCATTAGTAGCATAAAAGTAGACCGTAGCGTTCCAAACCAACCAACCTTATGGACAAAATTTATGATGTTAACAACTTTCTGGCTAGTTTCAAAACTGCAGAATCCGTTAGCAAACTCGAACTTTAGGACGTCTGTAGCGTATTTTTAAAGCTTTATTCATTCATAGATAATTTAAACCATTATTTAAATCGAAAATGACTGTTTTTTAATATATGTTTGTCTGCTAATTGTAAGATGGTTCTTTGGTTATACGGAGGAGTTTTTCTATTTAATTTTTACTAAATGCTAATTATATATTTTCATTGACTCGGTAATCATTTGAAAAGGGTGTTCGAGGGAAATTTCCGTGGAGGGCCATTATATCTATAGGTCGGCCTCTGAATGTAATATCGGCAAGTTAACGCATTTGAAATTCGTTAGATTATCTCCTAAGGGTGAACCAAGGTAATTATAGGTATTGGAAAGCTTGTAATTTGCTCATCGTTATAGAGTCGCCTCTTCAGTTTTTTAAGGAAAATTTTAAGTGTCTTCGAGATTTCCTTGAACCATTATTACCTTACACTTGCATTGGGGATTCAATGGTAGATAAATCATGATCAATTATTTAATATTTCTATAATATAGTTTCCTTCTGCTGATCCCCTGTAAAAAATCTTTACAAATAAAGTGTCGATAGAAAATTTCTAAACCTATTTTTTATGAAAATTTTTTTATATATATCAATTATTTGATTTTTTTATATTTTATAAGTAAATTTAAAGTTGGTATGTGTAATATTTTTATACACATAGGTATTTTTTGCAAACATCGTTTGCATATTTTACGGATGTGTGTGTAAAAGAGTAGAGATTATGCAAGATACGGTTTCCACACAGAGTTGGAAAAAAAATCATGATTAAAAAAAAAAATAAAAAAAATCAGATTTATTCGATTTAAATCAGATTTTTTTTTTTTATTTAAATCGGATTTTTTAATTTTTTTTCTGAATACTAATTTTAATTGTTGTTTTTATGTTTTTTGCAATATACATAGAATAGTTTGTTAGAAGAGGTAACATCTATCTAGTATATTCTACACACTGATTACCTAAAATTTAATATATAAATTTTAATCTAAATACATTTCATTATTTTGTAATTGGATACTGCAAACTAAATAAGATGTAAATTTAAAGAACAAATTAAATAGTCTTTTAATGCAAATTATTTATTTAAAAAACAAATCACAATTATTTCAATATTTTTTAAGCACCGAATGATGGATTTAATTGTTTCAATGAAAACACTAGCTTTGATGCTTTATCCACTCCTAATTGGTTATGAAAGCTAAAATGAACAATACCAAAAAAAGAAAAATGGTAGTATATCCCATAGTATATTTTGCCGAACGCTGGCCGATTGGTTAGGGCGTTGATCGTCGGAACCAGAGTTCGTGGGTTCGAATCCCACTATGGCATGGATGTTCGTAGCCGTTCGGAATCGGCTTTAAGCAGTAGGTCCCGGTCTCATGTGCAAAACAGTAGACCGTAGCGCTCCAAACCAAACCCATAGTATATTTCCATTATATTCCTATAGTATATTTCCATTCCAGCAGATGAAACCACGGCTGTTGTTATTTGGTAGACAAACTGGAGTTCTGTAATTTTAAGCTCTTTACCTCCCATTACATAAAATGAATTCCATCAGTCATAGTCAATCATTGTACTACCCCTACTACATACTTTCTGATAACAACCCCTAAATTCTTGGAAAGCACATGCTATCTATTTACATTTATTTACTTATTGATATTACTGTGATGACTGATTCCCAATTTTCCTGTCTTTGGAATATAGGTTTAAAAAAATGTGAAAAAAAAAAGATTTAAATCAATGATTTAAAAAAAAACTAATTTAAATCAAGAGTTAAATCATGATTTAAATCAGCTGATTTAAATCATGCCAACCTTGTTTCCACGTACAAAAATTCTAGCACAAGTATGCTAGTTTAAACACTTTTAAATGTTCTTTAGTCCAACCCCCAAATATAGTTTAAGATGGTTTTGGAAATACAAGAAGATTCGCAAACAAATAAACATCCATTGCAAACATCTTTTACGCATCATTCGAATTTGTGTGTATGTGTCTGTGTAAGGGGTGTGTGTGTAGATTAGGTTTGGACATTCGAGAAATTTCGCAGGAGTATGCTTGTTAAAATAAATAGTTAATATGCTTCAGCCCAATTCAAAGTTATAATTCAAAATGGTTTTGGATATAAAAGAAGGTTAGTATACAAAAACTATGTAACCGTTCTTTTTAAGTGTTGTCCTTAATTAGACCTTCCTTGTTGTGATACCACAATCTTAATCGGTTTGGAAAAGAACAAAAAAATCCGTTTACCTAAATTCACCTGTGAGTGTTCCCAATATCGCTAGACCATACAGAAAGCATTAGAAAATTCTGTCGCATCTATTAGCGTCTTATTTATGGCTGAAGCACCCAGTTTGTTTTTTTCTCATGCTGGCGACATTAATGATAAATACACCCGCACGTCCCATGGAAATGGGTCATTCTCAGGACCATTCGAACTCTGACGATAAATCCACTATTGATCACCCGTAGTCTACTAACTTCTCACTTGGGGTAAGAATTTTTTTTTCATTAAAAACTTTTAAGCTATTTTTTTTATTTTCGTGTATTTATAGCATTGCTTCGTAACTACTGTGCTGCCAAATTTAACGAATGCATAGAATAAAATTTACTGTGTATGTACTTATGTAGTACAATGCCGGTTATTCGTTTCTCATTTATTATACATATTTTGTGTGACGTTTTATCACGCTCCGGATGCATTCGTTACTATAACCATTATAATGACAGTTTTTCGTTTATATTAGTTTTTCAAACTGCGCTCCGTAAAAAGTTAGAACTTGTTTAAAATTAGAAATATTTTTATAAAATTTATTTTAAAGTTCAAAAATTAGATTTTTTACGAACAAAACGGGTCAAAAATTTGAATATTATGACCTTTTGCGCTCTTGTTGTCTAACACAAAATCGTGTATAAACCACTTGTGACCGCTTAGGTGAAACATATTTGGCTACATAAAAAAGGTAGTCGGCATTCTATGTGTCAGTTTAAATCAAATTTTTATCATGTTTCAATCTAGAGCATGATTTTCCGCTGCAACAATCTGTTATCCTGCTGTATACAATCTCATTACACAAATCAAAATAGCCTGATCCTTCTCTTTAAATTTCGGCAAAAATGTATAACTAATGTAATAATGCAAAATAATACAACAACAAATTGATGATCTGCAATATTTGCCCTAAATTTATTTTTATTTTATGTGTGTGTACGTCCTATCTACGGTAGGGATTTAGTGCAGAAAACAAAATTCAATGTCAAACAAAGTCCAATATCTTGCAAGCTTAAATAATGTATCAAGCTTAAATCGTCAAACATATTTTGTGTTATATCTACTATCTACAACATATAGCTGCGAAATAAAATTTAGTACAGTTATTCAGTGTTTCGTTCAGTTTCCTATTTCACAGCTGCTCTGTGACTAGAAAAACTCCTGTTTTTATACGGTGCAAAAGAACGTAAAACTTCGGTTGTACGTAGTACCCCACTTTTCTTACTCAAATTTCCCATTAAAATATTTCAATTTTTGGAATTTATGTGTGTTAGGTAATTTTACCTTTATTTGAAAAAGCGTACTAAAATATGTTGCAAATAATTCAAAGTAAAATATACTTTTCTTGTCGGGTTTTTTAAAGAATTCTTAAATTGCGATACGGCCAGAGGAATTCTTTTTCCCCCATAGGTTAGCATAGAGTAATATGAATCCAACGTGGCAGGGACAGACTCACCTTAAGAGGTGTTTCAACACCCTTATACATTAAAGAGCTATTTTCCGTACTATTTGTTTTGTCATGTCTTACAAGATATAAATATAATAGATTAAACTTTTTTTTTCTTTAAGGAATTTTTCATCTGGTTAAATTGTTATTGAATATGCAACAAATGAATAAGGAATTAGTATAATTAATAATTAATATTAGAAATAATATTAATTGTTAATTGATTGAATAATAATCAATGTAGAAGTATCTAATTTTCATTGATTAATAATGTTAATCAATAAAAATTAGGTGGTACTTTTTACTTTTGAAAGCTAAAATTTAGAGCATGTACTTGTGTGAATATTGCAAATTTATTATAACTTCTAAGTGTCGAAACTCATATGTAACCTGTATTTTCAAGTATTAATGTCTGATTGAGCCTAAATTGTATTATTTTAGTAGTAATGCTGTATTTAAAAAAATATATAATTATTACTGTAAAGAAAACAGCAGGTTGGCATTTGGGAAGCTTAAAATTTGTTCTTTTGTACTGAAACATTTCAGTTTAAGTTCTAATTAAATCGTTTTGGGGAATATAGTACTTTTCGATTCTCAAAGTCTTCATTATAATAGGCTTGTATTCGATTCATAAATTCTGCTTCTCTTAGAATGAAATTTTTACATGTAATTTAATAGTGTTTTTTAACTTAAAAATAATTATTTAGTTTTGTCATGTCACGTTGTATATTTTTAAAAATAATGTAGAAAATATACACCAAATGCAAGCAATGAAATTCACGTGCCGCAAAGTAACTTTTGAAATATGTTAGAAACTAAATTTGACTATCAAATTAAAACTAATAATCTTTAAATTTTAAAGGCTTTTGACACTTTTAGATTAAGAAAATTTTTAGATCAAAAAACTTCTTGCAAATTAAAATAAAAAAAAAGTTAGCCCTTTTTATTTGGGATGAAAAATTAGTTTCTGATTATCATATTTCAAAAATTATTTTGCGGGTAAGTAGGATTTCTGTATTTTCTTTTTCTCTACGCCTAATATTAATAATTTTTTAATGTATTTCGTCACATGACAAAGCAAAATATTTATAAAATCAGAGCCTTTTGCCGGTCTTGGAGGAATGGTAGGCCGCGGTTTTATGGTACTGGAGTCCGCAAGTTCGAATTCCGCTGCTGACATAGACGTTCGTAGTCGTTTGAAATCGACTTTAAGCATTAGGTCTCGTTCTCATTAGCCCTCGTGTAGCCAAAAAATACAATGTAGCGCGCCAAACCAAAGTTAGAACTTTATCAATGATCTAAGGAAAATTTATTCTAAACAGATCTTAACTTCGTTTTTTTTTTCTATTGAATAAAAAATAGATTATTATAATAAAAACATTTAAGCTTTCAAAGTTTTACATATTGGGAAAGTTTTATAAAAATGCATGCAATTGTTCAAGAGTAATCATGCGCGAAAGATGAAAAATCACGTTTTGAGAAAATAACTTTAAAGATATATAGATAAACGTTGTATTGGTCTATGAGCTGCCGATAATTTTTTTGCTGTAACTTATTAAATTCTAATACTTTCTTTAGAGGGTTTTATTATACAAAAATAATTTCTTTCACACGAGTTTCAACTGACTTTAATACGTGTAAGAAAATACAAGCATTGGCATTAAAAAATATAATTTAAACTTAATGAGAACAAATGCATATTAAAATTAAATAATATTCTGGTAGCAATTATGATGCAACAGTGTAAATGCGGTGTGGCTCTTTAATGTAAACTCGAAATGCTACTCTCTCATTGACCTCATGCGTTCCCACTTCTGGTATATAGTGTGACTGTTCTCACACAGTTGAAAATAATTATTCTTTGGTACCAATATCTTTTAATAGCACAAAAAGTTCTAAGCTTGTTATTGCAATCTTCTGCATCTCTGTACGAATTAGAATATTTGGGGTTGACCAATATGAAAACGAAAGAGATAAATGTTCCTAAGTTTTATATTTAGATCACGAAATGAGAGTAGCAGTTGTCTTTAACACTCATATATGTTACCAAATAAAACACCAGGCTCAATTTTTGCATTAAATATAATTAGGGATTTATCATTCAATATACATTTTGTTTATTTTGGAATATTTCATTGAAAATTTGAAAAGCATGTTATTATTATAAAATATATTATAGTTATATCGACCAATCAGCCCAGAAATATTCTATTAAATTTATGTTGTGTTATTATTGTACAGCTGAATTTTTTAATTAATAAAAGTGTGTCGTGACGAAAAAAGGTTCAAGAATCATTGATCTGTAATATTGGATTTCCTCTTTTACCGGCTTCTCTACTTTTTAATTTATTTTAATTCTGCTAAACGGAACTCGAGGTCATCAAATTTATTTCATTAAGCTCCGGGGCACATATTACACCTGTTTTGGAATCATTTTTGCTTTAGGTAGCTTTAGGTCAGTTTTTGTGTTACTTTTATAAGTTTTTGTCTTCTTTTGCTTTGTTATGATTTAAAAAAAAATTCTTAAGTTATAATCATCTGGAATTGGTTTTTAAAACTGCCTCTTTTTGCTGATGGATTTCAAGTGTTGTAGTTATTAATTTTCTACTTAAAGACTGTGGTACTTTTATGAGCTGTTGGCCGCTTTTGCTTGTGGATCAGTTACGATTTTTTTTTTTTAATTGCCCTTAAGTTATATCCTCCGTAATTGGTTTTTAAAATTGCCGTTCTTTGCTAGTGGGTTAGAAGTGCTTCAGTTATTACTTTTCTGCTCAAGACAGGCTGGGATCTACTCTTTAAGGAATCATGGTATTCTTTAAACAAAATTTATTTTGCAGTCTATAAAATCAGTTCATTGAAATTAAAGACATTTAAAAAGTTACTGTAGATCTTTATAACTTTTCAAACATTAATTTTTAAATCGTAATAAAGCATATCCGTCTGCCGAATTTTTCTTGTCTCGTAGCATAAATGTTGTCTAAATTTTTGCTATTTTTTTCTTTTCAAATTAATCTCATGGTTAAATCACTTTCAGTCTTAAAATTTTGTAGTTCTTGTCCAGTGTGATCAGTGACCGTATAGTAAGCTCGTGTGTGTGTGTGTGTTGTAATAATGGTTAATATCACTGGGGAGAATGGATATCCGTGTAAGTGTGCAACAGTATGCTCAATTTTGAAACACATGGTTGCAGAAAAATAAAGATATTGCATCGGTTACGGCTGCTGCCGTCGAAATCGACGCTAGTGGCAATGGAGCTGCACGTAAGTCTTCGTGTAACTTTTCCACTTTCTGCTTTCTCTCTCACACGCACGCACGCACACACACACACACACACACACACACACATATATATATATATATATATATATATATATATATATATATATATATGCGTGTGTGCAGGGTTGGCATGATTTAAATCAGTTGATTTAAAAAAAATCATTGATTTAATTCATTTTTTTTTTCACTTCTTTTAAAACCTATATTCCAAAGACAGGGGAATTGGGAATCAGTCAGCACAGTAATACCAATAAGTAAATAAGTGTAAATAGATAGCATGTGCTTTCCAAGAATTTAGGGGTTGTTATCAAAAAGTATGTAGTAGGGATAAGTACAATGACTAGTTATGACTAGAGGAATTCATTTTATGTAATGGGAGGTAAGGAGAGTATTACTGAACTTGAAACCCAGTTTATCTACCAAATAACAACAGCCGTGGCTTCATCTCCTAGAATAGAGATACTTTTCGTCTTTTGATATTGTTCATTCTAGCCTTCATTACAAATTAGGAGTGGATAAAGCATAGAAACTAGTGTTTTTATTGAAACAGTTAAATCCATAATTCGTTGCTTAAAAAATATTGAAATAATTGTGATTTTTTTATGGTTTTTTATATATTTTGCCTTAAATGAATATTTAATGTGTTCTTTAAATTTATATCTTATTGAGTTTGCACTATCCAATTACAAAATAATAGAATGTATTTAGATTAAAATTTATATATTTAATTTTCAGTGAATATACAAGATAGATCAATTGTTACTTATAACAAACTATTCCGTGTATATTGCGCAAAATAAAAAAACACAACAATAATTAAAATTAGAATTCAGAAAAAAAATCAAATAAATCTGATTTTTTTTATTTTTTTAAAAAAATCATGATTTTTTTCCAACTCTGCGTGTGTGAGTGTAAGTATACACTCATACATATACACACAGCGAGTGAGAAACGCATTGTCTGCAATAAATCTATATTGATAGCATAGTGTAAGTCGTAGTCAGGAAATGATTTTGATTTTTTAACTGGCAGGGAACTTTTAAAATTAAAGCATAAGGAAAATAAATAAAAGTTACAAAGTACTATCGTTCCTATGCTATATACTGCTTCTTATTTTAATCCAGTATCAGTCGGGCTAAATTTAGTTTGGTTTGATTTTGAAAGCTTCAGTAAATTTTTTTCGACACGAGGATTGGCGTTTTATTATTTTTGTGAGCCATATCAATTTTCAAATATATTTTGAACGATATTAAAACGATATTTATTGTTAATCAATATCTTTCATACAGTTTTATTTTCACCTTTTACAGGTGTCCTTATTTATGGCAATGATAGACAGGAAATATATCGGTGAGGATAAGCATTATAATGTGTCGGCATTGAGAAGATGAACTAGTAGTTTTCCTGATCATCAGAAACTTTCAATGCTTACGTTAAATGATTTATGTACACACACACACACACACACACACACACACACGTGTGTGTCTGTATACAAATAAAGAGTAATCTAAATCTGCAAACAAATGTAGGTAGTATGTATAAAACTCCGAAGCCCATTAAGGAATATGATGTCAACCGGTAATCTAATACATAAAATATACCGAAGTAAATTTATAGACCAAAGCCCTCATTATAGATCCAGTGAAATGTCAGGTGTTTTCAAATCTACGACCAGGGACGAAAACCCCGTGCATCCCAGCTTTTCCACCTTTCAACCCATAATCTAAACTGAACACTAGGGCTACATTACTACAGTTGTACTATAGCTAGTGTTTCTGAATAACTTTCCATGATTGTTTTTTATCTATAACTAGTATTTTTCATTGTAGAAGTCGCAGGTTGATATCATTGATGCGGCTCCTCAGTTTAAATTTATATGGAGTCTTTTTAAAAGGGTTACTAAAGTAACTATGTAGTGCCAGTGAGAACGAAAAGCCCTACCTAGATTTATCTATATATTCAACCATCCACGAACTCTCTTTGTTGTGGATCGTGCATCTTATTGCCACCGACGAGTTTGCCAGACTTATGTTTAAAAAACAAAATTCAAAAAGCACATAGCCTTGAATTACGTCAGCAGTTTTAATATTAAAATGCATTTATTCATCATTCTAGAGGGGATTTTACATCCTCATTCTTTCCATTTTTTCGTTTCCTTCTACCCCGTTGACTCTTCTTGTGCGTGCTGTCAGGCCACGTTTCCTTTTACTTCCAGGAGGAACACAATCTCGCTCTTGACAAAATGCATAAGAATGACGTCACAAGGATATCAGAGGGAAACTCACAAACAAAATTATACAAATATCATTAGACAATTTTTAATAACTGTAATAGTTTTTCAGTTTTTAATTTTTTCGTTATATCGGCATAATGAAAATTGGTTGAATGTTTTATACATCTATTGATGAAATATTTGTTGTATGTATGATTCTAGGTGTGTTGAACACCTTTACGTCAAGAGCTGTTTAGTCCGTTGAAAATAAAATTAAAAGCCGGTCTCATGGATTTTCGAAAATTTTGTTTTTATAACAAAAGTTTATCAACTTTTAAAACTTAAACAAAACAAAACACATCAATAATTATTGTTTCTCCCGTTAAAGCTAGAAATCTTACGTTTTCCATGCAGATTTAAACATTGTAGATTTTCCTTTGATGTCCATGAAAAAGTAAGGCCTTTTCCATTTGTTATTGGACAAACGGTACTTTAGATCAACTTTTTCTACATTGCGAAGATATTATTTCAAAAACGTACGGTACCTTTGTCAAACCCTGGAAACATTGCCTTTCTTTCCAATACTACCACACAAGAAATACGCCAGGCTGCTTGCATCTCAGCAGCGACGATAAGTCTTTAGTGCCCATGAGCAGTAAAGACTTGAAGTAATACTATTACAAAATTAGTTGTTACTACCCAAGCCTCCTAGACGACAGTTAGTTCTCTAGGAGGCTTTGTTACTACCCATGTGCTGCTCATGTGCATTAAAAACCGTTCCCATTGTTGCATCGTGAAAGGTCCGCGGGTTAAGTAAAAGACATTTAAAAAGTGTGCTTCCAAAAAATATGGAAAATTTTCATTAATTCCATTTTTTAGAATAATATTTTTCTATAATAAGCAATACAAACAACTCTTTTAAATGCTTTCTTTTAAACAATTTCAAATTTTAATTTTATATTAGGGAATGATCAAAATTTGATGTTTCGACATTCGAAATCTTGGCAAAAATTTGCAGTACATTCATCGATATATTTGTACCACCTGGGTATGTGTAATTAGGATTAAACAGATTATCTTTTCTTTTTGACCACCTTTAACATTTTTTTTTGGGGGGGGAGGTGATTTTCGGGACTTATAATGCAATTATAGGGTAATTCTTTATTTCTCTTTCTCTCTTTTGTACACTACAAGACTACGAGACCTAAAGCTGATACGTGCCAACTGAAAAATGTTGTCTCAGGAACTTGTACCATTTCGCAGCAACCTCCTCCCACCACTCACTATTGACCTCGTTTTCCGAAATTAATCCTTTCGCACAAAGCGTTTTACTCATTGTGTAAGCACGTTTTTTTTATTTATTATTTTTCCTGCCATTCAATGCTCAGGTGGTTTTCGTCTATTCTCGCCATGTAGTACCCATAAAGACATAAACTTTTAACGATACCGCTTGTATTTCTCGTGAGTTTTATGTGCCTCGGAAAGAGTGACGCAAGTGTAGGGAGAATATGTCGGTGGTCATAACAAGTAGAACCTAGTTTATGTATTGTGAGCGGGATGTTGATGAAATCTAAGAGGGTCTTGATCAGTAGGTCGATATCTTTTAGGATTTTTAAATTTAGAAAAGGGAAAAAGATCGAAAGGGATCCCTAAAATGTATTACATATTTTATGCCTTCATAATTAATAACTTATGTATAGTTTCCCTTTATTTAGTTACATGTTCATTAAGTTTATGCTTACCCCATTATATTAAAAGGTTATATGGTTAAATGAAATAAAAATATCCGTAGAAAGTTGTTTAAATTTCTACGGATTTAAAAAAAAATTACGAGTTTAAAAAGTTCTCGTCGATATTACATGGCGCCACAATGACGCTTGCTAAGTTAGCATTCTATCATCTCTCCACTTCATTCTTCCTTTCCGCTATCATGTTAAACTTCCTCCTTTTATTTTTATTTAATTAATTTGTATATATTGTTTATATATACATAAAAAAATTAAAATAAGAAAACCCAAAAAAAATTATTAAAATTTTATAAAATTGATGCTTGCATCTGCATAAAAACTCTCTATCCCATTTTAAACTTCCTACTCTCTATTAATAACTTTTTACTTTACCACTTTACTATTTATATTGCTATCTAGGGCTAAATTGATATTTTTTTAATGTAATTTTTATTTTTATCATTGTGTTACCCTAACTGAAATGGCAAATCCTGATACTAAGCCTGACTCACCTAATTCACTCTCACGACGGGGGATATAGCTTTCAGCTAAGGAGCCCCGATCAAACTACTACTAGTTGTAGAAAGTTGTTTATAGTAACATTTTTACAAAAAGGAATGATCAAATTTCTCTATTCTAAAAAATTCATTTTCAAGCTATTTATTACTTCCGCTCTACCCCTTTAAATTCCTTTCTCCAAGCATAGGCTGTTACGTTATATATGTGTATATATATATAGATCCGGCTCTAGGCTACAGCACACTAGGCACAACCTAGGGGCCCCATCAAAAGGGGCGTGCTCCTTATTTCTAACTCTTTCATTCTTATTTTTCTCTTTTTTCTTAATTTCAATAGGTTCATATCTCCCTTCCCCCTCTCTCTCTTTCATATAGCTATTACTTTTATATCTTTTACTTTTTTTTCTTCCTTATTATTTTTTCTTTCGTTCCGATCCGCTACGGAGTTAGGATTGCGACGGAGATTGCTTGCTGATTGGATTCTTTTTTCTCTTTTAAGCCCCTTCCCTTTTTTTCTAACAACCCTTTTCCATTTTTTATAACATTAAAATATCTGGTTGTATAAAAAAAGTAAGTTTGAATATCATCGTATCCTTAAAAAAATTAAGTATTTCAAGCATGTATTGAAAAAAAAATAAAACAGTAATAAGGAATTTTTTATATGCTGTCGTGAAAATTTTTTGATAATGACCCATATGCATGAATATAACGAATATTTTTTTTAAATTTCAGGTAGAGGGGAGCTTAACATATATATATACACATTTTGGGCCGTATGTGTGTGTGTGTGTGTGTGTGTGTATATATATTATATATATATATATATATATATATATATATATATATACATATATATATATATATATATATATATATATACGGATCTAAGCTATTAGCCGAAAAGTATTATTATACTATTCGGTCCCTATTCTTGAATGCAATATAGTATTTGGCCGCGTGCGTGCGTACACGTACTCCACACTTACTAGGCTGTCCGGCGCAGAATGATGGCCGAATAATAGCGCTGCTCTGCGGTACTTTAGTTTGCAGGGCTCAAATCCCGCTGCTGGCATGGATGTTCGTATCTGTTTGGAATCGGCTTTAACAGTAGATCCTTGTCTCATTAATTCTAGTGATCAAAAACAGTAGACCATAGGCTCCAATCCAAGCCGAACCTACTAGGCCTGGCCCTGTTGTGTGTGTGTGTGTGTGTATGTATATATATATATATATATATATATATATATATATATATATATATATATATATATATATATATATATATATGTGTGTGTGTGTGTGTGTGTGTGTGTGTGTGTGTGTGTATGTATTATAACGGAATGTTTACCATCGGTATGATAGATATTTTACGTATATAGTTCTAAGCATTGGGGCATTATCGATTGGATATATTGCTTTTCTGTCTGAAAAAAAAATAAATGTTCTAAGCTTTTATATCATTCATAAGCAATTAAAAAAATTTAACAGTGAGATTAAGTTTAACTCTTTGGCTGTCTCCACATAAGAGAATAATTATATCTCGTACGTCTACGTTATAGTGTATCTCATACGTCAAACTAAAGTTGAACTAAATTTAAAAGACTACACCAAATTATTTTCCTTTTAATATATAGCTCATTGTGCATCACGTGTGATTATCAAGCGTATAAAGCATTAGATCTGTATACTATTCTTGATATACAGGACAGGCAATGAAAGATTGTGTATGCAGCCTTAAAAAAACAAGCTTAGTTGATAACACGTCCTCCACAGTTATTATGATTTTCTTTAATACCGGTATCAATCATTTTATTTACCCTAAACATCGTCATCAGTGACTTACACACGTGCACATCTTTTATGATTTCAGAAGGAAAAAAGGTGTTAGACGAAACCTCAACAGGCGATATATTTTTGTATGTGACTCTCCCTTTAGTTTATCAAATTGTAATGTAATACAAGTACATAATCTTTATATTAAAAATTTAGGCGCTTTTTATTTGTCTGATAAGTCAATTGAGGAATTTGAACCCTTTGCTTTCCTCCCTCACATACTTCCTTTTGTACGCCACTGATTTTCATCGTATTTAATAGCGCTGCATTTCAAAGTTCGTTCTGTGTTACATTTTTCACTAATCATTTGAGGAATAACACAAATCTTTACTATTACAGCTGCAACGCGAATACATTCCATGCACATATCTGTTTTCTTTCATTGCATATAGGAAGCAAGTTTATGAAATCCCATGTATAAAATATTATACATCAACAACTAATTAATCATTTACTCTTAACCATTGGTTCTCGAATTTCAAGTGACTCTACATATTATTTTTCAGCCCGCACAACGTCGAGTATGACTCACGCTGATGTCCATATGGTTTCTCATAGCTTCCAACAATCCAATTTTAAAATTAGTACCATTTTATTGGTATGCAGTTTTGAAGAATTAACGACATTGCTATATATTATATGTGTGTATGTATGTATGTGTATATATTTGTGTGTATATATACATATATCAGTATACCCCTGAATTATGACAATCCTAAAATTCTTGAAACATGTATATACATATTTGCACAGTCTTGCAGCTCTCTCTCTCACACACACACGCACACACACACACGCGCGCACACACACACACACATATTTAATGGGTGTTTTTACTCACTAAGAATTGTAGGATGGATACAGTGCAATTATCGTTGTTACTCGCCCCTTGTAGTAGAAAAGTATAGACTCCAGTAGACTCTCTGGCAATATGTGACTGGTCCATGGCTAAGGGTAATATGCAACTTGAGTGAGGAACCACGCGGGCTAAAGTCTGACTGTACCTTAAAAAGGGATGCGCCTTTCGTTTGATGAGCGCCGCTATGTTGAAAGAACGACTTAACTCAAATGGGTCTTTTACAATTTAGAAATAAGATTCAAGCAGACCTCCCAGGCTTGGTCTGCAACCTCGTATCGTTTGCGAACTTGAAGGACATTGTGACTACGAAATTAATTTACGTGCCCTAGCATACTTTAAGGAATACAGTGGTTCTTAGGCCGGTTCGAGTCTTGATCCCACAACCGTCCAGTTACGAGATCGTTGCATTTGCCGACTGAGCTACCTCGGCTCTAGTGCTATCGTTTCGCCATGAAAGAAATTTTGAAAATTTGAAGGTAAAAAATGTTGAGTTTAGTCCAGACCATTGACCTTTGGCTCTCTCTTGCTAAATCGTTTTACATTCGCTGATACTGTGATACTTGTAGTATTGTGAGGGTGAAAGCAGGGCCTGATTTTCGCATGGGCACTTGGAGCACGTGCCCTGGGCAAGAAAATTTACTAGTTGTACTAATTTACTAATGCATTAATTGTTATATATTGCTGCTTACTTGATGATTTTTTTTCTTATGCCAGTTGTATATTACTACTGCTTTAGTTTATGCTTTTTGTATGCATATCTTCTTGTATTCATCTCTGGTGAAATTTATAATTTTTTACCTTTGTTTATCATTTTATAATGTGGTTATTAGAATTTGCAGTAGTTGATATCAATATCTTTGACATTTATTTTGTACATAACAGTTGAATTTTATGTCAATGGCATTGTACTAATATCATTTCCCTCATGATATGATATCTTGTTCATTTGAGCTTCTTCAGTATAATTTTTAATCCACATGCACAAGTCCCCTTTCTTTAAGTTTTAATAAATTATTGTACGAGGTAATTGTGTTTGTCATGAGCTATATTGTTTCCTATTTATTTAATTTTACTGTTATTTACCTGATAATTAATTCTCGTAACGAACCTGGTGCTCTTTTTATTCTATGGGTTATAACATATTTATAAGACAGATTATTAGCAACATACCACTATAAACTAATAATTCATCTCATCAATTTTAATTATTTTTAATTCTATTATTAATATTTATTTTCTGCACCACAGAGCTTGTGAGTATGACAAGAGTAGAAAATAAAAAAGTAAGTCACTGTAGGTCCTTAAAAGTCCTTAATTTTTAGTACAGCTAAACAGAAATAATAATGATTACGTAAAATGAAAATTTGGTGTTTTTGATTCTGAATACTACTTTAATCCTAGTTTCTTAAACCTGTTTGCTAATTCAATGTTATATTTTTTATATGACTGTAATGATGATAATAACGTGTCGCTATAAATTTACATGGGGGTGGAGGGATCAAAAATCGGATTGTGCCCTGGGCACAAAAGTATCTTAATCGGGCCCTGGGTGCAAGGGAGCCCGCCAATTAGAGTACTAATCACACGATGATACTTGAGAAGTTAAGAAACTAAGTTATATAATAGTTATATAAAGCATTTTCTTTTATATAACTTAGTTTAGTGTAATATATAATGTTATTGAAGTTGCCAAAGATTACTACAATTAAAATAGACACAAATGCATTTTGCCGAAGGTTGTAATTTTAGGGATGGATTCATCAGAAATTAATTTTAGAATACAATTACAATTAAGTTGGTAGTTTCATAAAAATATCATTACATATCTGAACATCTCATACACACAGCATGATGCTAAATAAAAAACACTGCAAGTTACAGCTGTAAAAATCATTACTTTGAATGTACATTAACAAAGTATTTATTAAATTAATAATAGAGAGAAATGCTCTGCATGCAATTTAACATTTAGAATTCCTAGATTTAATTGATTATATATTAGCCTGTTTCAAAAGTATTTTATAAAATTTTTGCTCTTAACTATAATCCTTTTTTTTTTCGTTACTTTTGATAAATAATAAATCTCCTAAAATCAAATCTGACATTGTACCTTTTATTTATTTGTTTATTCATTTTTTTAAAGAAAATTTGTACTATTTATAAATTACCCGTACAATCGTATAATCTTTAAATTCGTACATGGTATGGAAAAACCAAGCTGGCTGCTACGGATTTTAGATTTAAGAACCCCTGTTTACACTTGTGTAACTCAATTAAAATTACTAGGTCGGAAATAAAAGGATATAACTCAAACTTGAATTTTGTCTAGACTTCTAGGAATGAGGAAAATTAATTTTACAGCAAAGGGTTGATTTTTTACGTCACCAAGTTGCAGATCGCGATTTACTCAATTATTCTTGTATAATTACAATGAACTTTAAAGAACTTTTTATTGTTATTATTGTCATATTCCAAAATAAGTAAAACGTCGTGTTTGTTCACAGCAAATATCACAATTTTTCGTAGAATGCATGTTAATTTGCTGTACTAAACTTTTGTATCTAAGTTTCATTTTACTGTTTGATCGTATATACAATTACTGACATAATCATTGGATCCATTAAATTAAGAAATTTTGAAGTCTACAGAAATCAATGTCTCATGAAGATAATTTCAAATTCTTTATATAAACATTTTTGTGCAAAGTATTTACAATATAAGAATATACGCATTTTTTTCTTTGTAGAAACTACATTTTTTTACTCATAAATTTTGTTTTATGTTTTAAATATTTTTTACGTGAGTAACATATTATGGCCTTAAAAACCAATTAAAATCTCGATTTATAAGTTTAAAAACGAAAATTAGCATCTATAAAACTCTACTTTGACCTATTCTGCTCTGTGGAAGTGAATGCTGAGCGATAACCAAATTGCATGAAAATAAATTGCTGACTTTTGAACGGAAAATCTTAAGAAAAATATTTGGTGCAGTTTAAGAGAATATTTTTTGGAGATCTTTATTCAATTTTGAAATTTATAAAAAATATAAGCAACCTCATGTTGTTAAAGTCATAAAAATCAATAGACTGCGATGGTTTGGACACCTATTCCGACTCGATGACATAAACCCAGTAAAACAGCTCACTTATACCATGGGCAGAGGAAACGAGGAAAACCACCAATTAGGTGGCTTGACTCAGTAGAGAGGGACAATGGCTAAAATATAATTTTCGAAATGCTGCACCAACTCTAAAAGTTGGGCAGTATTAGAATACTAATCTTTTGGCTGTTATTATTATCATCATTTTTAGTTCGGGATTAGTTGCTTTCATAGCATTCGCCACAATTAAACCACAGATACTTGTTGGCCATTTTATTATGGTAGCACCATATAGGCAGCAAGCATCTTATGACCATTGTTATTATATATTGCCCAAGTTCCATTACTGTAAGAAAGAGGAACATTTTTAACGCATTTATACAACCGTGAAATTAATTTTTGGCAATCCTCGTGATAAAGTTTCACAATGATTTTTTTGTTTTAACAGGTAACGGTCGCTGATAATCATAAAACGTCTAAAGAAATCGTTTGTTTATGGGAAACTTTGCTCGATACTATCTTCCGACAAATTAATCCATGCACATCTTATGTGTTTCAAATATTTTGAAATTCAGTTTTAAACATACGTCAATTGTTTAACTGAACAATTGACGAGTGCATTGCGAATAACGTGAAATGTGCAAAATTAGCAGTGCAAAGAAAAAGCTAGTCAAAGGTAAGATATATAAAACATGAGTACCTCGAGCCAAAATACATATAAAACAAAGGTTTCCAATCTGTGAGGTCTCAAGGGTCACAGTGAATAAATACTTGATGCATGATTGCGGGCCGCATTTTCATAGCTGGCCAGTTTTCGTAAAATTCTAAATGTAGAGCAGAGGTACCAATGTGAAATAATATGCGTAGTTTAATTAAAAACGAAAGTTTAGTTATTTTAGTTTCGTAACACAATAGGAAATCCCTGTGTTACAAAAAGCATTTCTTATTAAAGAGGAAAAATACTGTCAAAATAAGATTTTGAAAAGAAGGAAAAATGTCTTCATTTCCCGCCCCCCCCTAAATGAAGCCCCTTTGTTCTTCATAAAGCTCATTTGATTCCACTAGTAGTAAAAGTAATAGTTATTTGTAAAATTTGCAAAAAGTGTTTGAAGGACACGCTAACGTACGGCACACTGCCCCTTTTCCTTATTTTTTTCTGTTTACATTTATAATATAATACGTAACAGCACACATGTTCCACTGGACATTCCGCCAACATCCTTAATTATTTTCGATGTGACATCTTGGATGTCGAAGGAAGCCTGTGTGCTCTTAAATTTGTGAAGTTTTTAGACCTTCTTTGTTTTATCTTTTTAGAAAAGGAGGGGAAAACCATTACTTGCTTTGTGTCAGTTATATGGCTTGAAAAGTGAATATATGTGCTTCTGTTTTATAAAAATCCCCTGGGGGGGTGGGGGGGGGGGACCCCCCTGGGGGGGGGGGGGGGGGGGGGGGGGGGGGGGGGGGGGGGGGGGGGGGGGGGGGGGGGAACCAAGATGTGTGTGTACGCACACACACACACCACACACCCACAAATGGGGGGGGGGGGGGGGGGGGGGGGGGGGGGGGGGGGGGGGGGGGGGGTAAACCACCCCCCTATATAACACTGTTCCTTTAATTTTGCAGGTGAAATGCTGCTAGTTATTCTCTTGCTGATGCATGTTCAGTCGGCTCTGTCTCAAGGCGCTGAAGGCTTTTTCAACAGTACCTCTTATGCATCCTTAAACTCAAGGTTCGATGCCCATGCTAGGACGTCGCTAAGCTTTCGGACATGTTCCAACGGCCAACTGCTCCGCCAAGAAGGACACACGGGAAACTATATCTCTCTGACTTTGTTACCAAGTGGTGTTTTAGAACTCGCGTGGCAAGTGAAAAGTCGCCACCATTCCGTCGAGCTGGGATCTAATTTAAACAATAACCATTGGCACGATGTGGATATTATTCATAAACTTGGATCCGTCACGATGACTGTGTCCAGGAGTTCCGTTCTTGTTGCAAATAGTACACATGCTAATGACTTTTTTGATATCAATTTGGATCAAGCAAGTCCCCAGTTGTATGTGGGACAAGGCTTCACTGGTTGTATTCTGCAAGGCGCAGGAGTGGTATTAAATGATTCAAGCGTCCATTCTGTTGATGTAACTTGGGGGAAATGTCCTTTGCCCAATAAAGACAACTGTGGTAAGTACTTTTATTTCTTAATGTATCTGAATGAAGTGATATAAAAGACCACACATCCATGCATGAAAAACTGTGGAGTTACCCAAAAATTAGGTACATACGATACACTCAAGTTTTACGTGATTCAGCCATGGCTATACCTAGATACTTCGTATCTATAATAATATAATCCATATCCTAGATACTTCGTATCTAGGATAAAGATTTTTCTGCAACTGTTTTTGATCAGTACCACACACGACATTCTAATTCGAATTAAAAGACATCCAAAATATGGAAATCTCTGAAGTTGTAGAATTTCCATGAACAAGAAAAGAGAAAGGGAGGGGAAGAGGAGCACTGAAGCGTTTTTTCTCGTCACACCCACCTCTGACTGTCATGATAAGCTTCTCGACATAGTACAACTGAGGAATACAGATGACATGAAACAATGGTGATGTTTGTGTAAACTTATGTATTTTTAGGGGACCTCGTGACTATTAGTGAGTGGAAAAATTAGTAAAAATTAAATTTTTCAGCAGTTTTTTTAATTTTAATTTATTTTACATTAATGTTTTTATCATATGTCCATATATATGGTTAGATATTTGGTTTTTATTAAACCTAGAACACGTTCGTTCTGTCTGAGACGTCTTGTATTTAAAATAAGAGACTGTTAAAAGCTGAAAATAACTTTAGCGTATGTATTACTTTCCTTTCCTTACTTTAAAATAAATTTTTAGATTGTATTACAGACGTAACAATAGTAACAACGTACGACAAAAAGAAAATAATACTCTAGGTTTAAAAAAATAAAATAAACATATTCAGTATTTAAAAAAGTAATTTTATGCGCCTCTCCTCTTCCAACCTTCTGTTTCAAACAGAGGGGTAGGGGTAAATACTTTTTTTTTTTACAAGATACCATAAAATATTTTACATTCACAATATAATTTTTATTTTCATAGATGTAATTCATAATATTCTGCAGTATACATGATTTAAAATTCTCACATTATTTATATGTAAGTTATTATAAACACCGAAAAGGTTAGAAAGTAGTCTTAAATTTTTAATATTAAAGTACGAAATTTAAAAATATAATGATAGTAATTAAATTATTTTATTATGGTCGTAGTATATACTTTCTTGATCAGTACAGGAAATTCATATAGATGTTATTAATAATTTGTAAGATACGCACACAAACTAACAAAAACAGCGTTTTAAAGTTTAAATTGTGTACGAGAGTGACACACGATGCAAATAATTTAATTTACTATAACTGATATAACTGAGCAGTGTTTAAAGTACGTGACATTAAAAGTGGCAACCTCAAATATTTCCTCAAACATCTTGTGGCAAAAAAAGATATGTTTTGTTTATGGGGATGTAACCATTTTAATTTTTACTAATTTTAACTCGAATCTATTGATATATAACTTTAATGTTTTTTTAAGTTATACTTTTTTAATTAACACTATGAATGCCAAACATGAGAAAGTGAAGCGTAAATAAGAATAAAATAACTAGCTACCTTTAATTTAGACTATAATAAACAGTCGTAACTATTAAACAATTAATTCTTATGTTCCTGTTAATTTTTAGCCGAGAAGTACAGCTGATTCATGATTATCCGAGCCAATTTTGTTGTCTAATAATCTAGTGTGTGTGTGTGTGTAATGGGCATTTTAACCCACCACAAATGCAAAAAGGGGATTTATATTGACTATATTGATGTCAAGTGACCGGAAAATTATGGTCGTAGTATATACTTTCTTGATCAGTACAGAAAATTCATATAGATGTTATTAATAATTTGTAAGATACGCACACAAACTAACAAAAACAGCGTTTTAAAGTTTAAATTGTGTACGAGAGTGACACACGATGCAAATAATTTAATTTACTTTAACTGATATAACTGAGCAGTGTTTAAAGTACGTGACATTAAAAGTGGCAACCTCAAATATTTCCTCACACATCTTGTGGCAAAAAAAGATATGTTTTGTTTACGGGGATGTAACTATTTTAATTTTTACTAATTTTAACTCGAATCTGTTGATATATAACTTTAATGTTTTTTTAAGTTATACTTTTCTAATTAACACTATGAATGCCAAACATGAGAAAGTGAAGCGTAAATAAGAATAAAATAACTAGCTACCTTTAATTTAGACTATAATAAACAGTCGTAACTATTAAACAATTAATTCTTATGTTCCTGTTAATTTTTAGCAGAGAAGTACAGCTGATTCATGATTATCCGAGCCGATTTTGTTGTCTGATAATCTAGTGTGTGTTTGTGTAATGGGCTAACCCACCACAAATGCAAAAAGGGGATTTATATTGTCTATGTTGATGTCAAGTGACCGGAAAACTCGAAAATTCGGTAAGAAAAAAATGTGAATTTATTTTAGCATACCGTCGCGGGGCTTCTGGCTCGAAAAATATGTACATGATGTTATATAGGTATGTGAGGCAGCGAATCAATGATTTAATTGTTAGTCATGTGGGGATACGAAGTCGTCAACAAAAGACTTTCGCTAAAGATTGTAATTTAAAGATAGAATCAACCGAAATTTATTTTTAAATGCAATGATAATTACGTTGGTTTGTTTTACGTTAAAACATCACAACACAAAAACACACACATATGTATATATTGTAAAGTATTGTATGTGTATATTGTGTGTGTGTGTATATATATATATATATATATATATATTGCAAGGGAAAGTAAACTAAATAGGTAAACTAATGTAGCGATTTAGCATAAAATTCCGAAGACGTCCCTTACAGAATATACTACTATCAGAGAGTTTCCGTTATTTAATAGTTCAAAGGCGCCGACGTAAATTTATAGCCGAAAGCCCTCATTACGGCCCGAGAAAATTCTCAGGGGTTTTCAAAGCTAAAGTGAAGAGCAAAAACCCCGCGTCTCTTTGGTTTCCCGTTTTTAACCTCTAATCTAAACTTACCACTGGGGCCGATATTTCTGATTCTTTAGTCTGTCCTCTCAAAAATATCATTTTGTCGACAAAATGGCCAACATACACAGTAAAAATTCATGTATACAAAACTTGTGCGGCATATTCAGTTATAGGAAGTGCTTCTTTTTCCCCGGAGAAACTTCCATAAGGGGGCTACAGTTCACGTCCCGTGGGAAAGGGGTCTAACCAACACCTCCTAAAGAGAGAAGGCCTGAGCACACTCACTGTGACGTCACGAGATTAGACTGACTATCAAAGCCATTCAGTTGAAGCTGTAGTTTTAACGGCAACAAAAAAATTTCATTTATTATTTACTGGCGATTATTTATAGCAAATTTCAGTTTTTTTGATTAACATTAACCGTTCTCAGACACAGAATGTATTGCTTTTTGTTTACTCTATCAATTACGCCTAAAATAACACACATTTGTAAAACATATACACTCTAAAATTTGAATTCTCTAATAAAAAAGAATTAACTCAAGCACAAATTATAATCCTTCCAGATTTTCACAATAACACCTATCATCCCCATAATCAAGATATTAACATACTTTATCTAAAATATGGATAGTGCATTAAATGTCAAATGGAGAGTTATAAATTATTTTTTAAAAAACAACACTTATTTAAATATGTGTATAGTTTTAAAAGAAAAATAAAACATCCTAGAATTTTATTATTTATGCTTCTTCTACTACTTAGAAATACATTCATAAAATTTTAAGAAATTTCTACATTTAATCCAGGAAATATATTTAAAACTATTTCATCTAACTTCAAGTAGAAAAATTTCCCCCAAGTTTTGAAGAGCAAAACCCCAAGTAAACACTGTACTAAATAAGGTAAAAAAAACACATTTAAATGAAATTTTATTTCTCGAAAACAAAACAAAATCAGATTTTTTTTAACATTTGATGTTAAAATTAAACATGAACAATGAAAATTTCATTATTGATTAACAGAGTAATAATTCTATTAATAGAAAATTAGACTTTAACTTTATTTCTTTACACTTGATAACTTGATACATACACAATGAAAATACACATAACATACTTAAGAAAATTTGTTCAAGATATATAAAAATCATTTACAATATACAACCTATGAGTATTAACCTAAGTATTTAATACATCAAATATAGATTTTAAGTTAGTAAAAACACAGGGAAAGTTATACTGACCTCTTTTGTTGAACTTTATATTGTTAAAAAACATTGATACAGATAAATTTTTATCAATACAAACGGAAGAAGTTATTTATAAATTTGGTAACTATATGTGCAAAGAATATATTAATCTTCATATCCAAAAATGTCCGATAATTATCCAGTTCGTTTTGGGATACACAAATTGAAAGTTCTGCCATGCATTTGGATTTTTCCACAAATTCTAAGCTCTGTTCAATGGCTTTTGTTAATACTTTTTCCTCTTTCCTAACAAGAGTACTTTAGTATGTTACAAATAAAACAGTTTTTGTAATATGTTGTAAAATAATTATCTGAACAGAAATTCACTATACATTTTAAAGTATTAAAAGGGTTACATCCAAATGTCAACTTCAATGATATATAATATATAATTACTATATTCTTTTAGTTGCTTTACAAATGAAAATACAAAAATTTCAATCGTCTATACAGATAGAATATTTTTCAAATATCAAACATTAATCAATTTATTATCAAAATATCTAATTCTAAATGACGTTTTAATGATATAAAAGTTTATACTACATTATATTTTGAACTGTTTCTTTTTACTCAATTTAGAAAAATATACGATATTTAACATGTTTTTAGCATAATTTTAATTAAGTAGTTTATTCTAAAGAAATTGTAATATTGCATTGTAAAATTTGCTAGTATTATTTATTTATGACAAACTAATTTTTGATAATTGAATAATTTTTTAATATATATGTAAAAAAACAAAGAATATTCTTATTCGTCAAATTTCTTCGTATTCGTTAGTCAAAACAAAAGTACTGTCTATAATCTAGAGTAACTGTAAAAAACTTTACTAAAAACTACTTTTTAAGTAGTGGTTTAATCTTATATCTTATGCTTAAAAATTGTAAATAACAATAGAGTTTACTTACATGTCAATTCTTGTTCACAGTCAAGCTTTTCTCGGAATCGAGTTAATCCACTTTTGTCACAAAATTTCTTTTCGAGATTTGGAAACGAGATTTGGATTTTGGAAACGAGAAAACTGATTTTTTGCTACCTTCGGAGTCATAATTACTTTTACAAATAGGAACAATACATTTAAATGGCATTATTAAAAAAAAATTAACCGAAATATACAGGAATTGAATTCGCATACTCAGAGCAAGCACAAAGGAACTCTTATATCAATTTAACTCTTATATCGCTCAGGAAACGAAATTCCGCCAACGTTGCCAATGCGCGCATTCCTTACATATATGTTGATTTTGCGGAAATAATTGGAAAAGTGATAACTTGGAAGTTTCTGGTCAGAGTAACAGAATGTTGTCAGCCTAATGTCACTACGTCATCACATTTTCTGGTAAACTGTGCTCAGGCCTTCTCTCTTTAGGAGGTGTTGGTCTAACCAATTAAAACATTATAGTGCCCTAGCGGCCAATTTAAGAAATTCCAAAAACAAAAAGGAGATACAAGCTATCGGAGATAGGTGTTGATCTAAATTTTTTACCCAGGTTTTTACATTCTTGAGCAGATTTTTATTTAGATTTCTATTGTTAGTTAATCTCTCAGTTTGTCCCATTACTACTATGAAGTAAGACCCTCCAACCGATGCTCTTGTAAACAAAGATCGCTCGTGACTAAAAAAGTGTCTTGTTCTGGCTACGAATGCAACCACCCGTCGTATACTCTCTTACGACATATATAATAAACAAACCGTTATTAAATATGGAGATCAATAGTTTCGTAAAAGTTTTATATCTATTAAAATATAGCTCTAAGGAAAAATTTATGTTAATATGGAATTAAATCAAAATAATTTGATTTTCTAAAACTTAGAGCATTATAAATTAAGCTAATATGCTAGGTGCGTATTATAATTCAACGTTAAAATAATCTTATTTTTTTCCTTCTCTGGATACGTGTGTAGAATGCATCTTTCATTATTTTACTTGGCTTAATTATTTTTTTTAAATACACAGTTCCTATTAACCGATATTTCTGTCCTGGCAAAAATATCATTTTGCCGACAAAATGACCAACAGACACAGTGGAAATTCGTGTATACAAAACTCATTAAATATCAATTATACAATTTTTTTTAAGATATACAAATGTAATAAATTACGTATATTTTATACGAAAACTCATTTTTAAATATGTCTGATCTTACTTAATATATTTTATACAAACAAACAATTTTCGCTAAAACTTGTATCAGCTATAAAAATACTCATATATCTGCTTTGTTTATTTTCAAAAAAATGGAATACGTGTTTCTACTCTTAATTTAATATTATTTTTAATAACAGTTTTATAATTCTTTATTATTTCGCAAAATATCATCTTTTAAATGAATGTTTTCTCTGCTTATTATATTTCAAAATTTATAGGAGCAGTATTTATAACAGTGTTTTATCTTCTTGGTTATATAACATGTATATTTTTATCGTTATGTATTTAATTCAGAATGTTTATTTTGGTTTTTTTTTTTTTTTATTTTATTTTATATTGTTTATTTTAAAAAAGTATGTAGATTTATCGTTTTCTTTACTAAATTATTTTTAATAACTTAGTATTTATTTAAAAGAAATTGTCTGCAAACTAAGAATCTCTACAGAAAAGAGAAAATTTATTGTTAGAGTTATATTAATTAAGAGAATTAAATTAATTTATTACGTTACATATTTAAAAATAGTTTTTAAAGATATTTAAAAAATAAACAAGAATTTTTTAATTTAAGTTAGTTCTTATTTTTAATTATAAATTTAATTTCTTTGAAAATTAAAAATTTATTTAAAATGCAAATATAAAAAAGATAGGAAAAAAACTTTGAAATAGAATATATTAAAAATATAAAATGAATTCTGAAAAATAGATTAAATTAACAAAGAAAATTAGATAAGATGAAAATAAAATATTGGAAATGAACAAACAAAGGAGAACTAAAAAAAGAATTTGTAAATATTGTTTGTTCTTGAAATATTGTTTTTATATAAGTTTTATGTTATTTAAAATTAAAAAAAAAAAAATTCTGGTTTTGAATCATGTCAAATTCTGAGTCAAAGCTGATTTCTTAAGGAAATAATTACCATGGTTTCGACACTATTATTATTACTGCACTTTTGCTTGTTTTACTCGAATTTTATTGTTATTGCATTTCTCTGAATTTTACTGATAATTTAAGATTGGAGAGGGATTGGTGATTGATTAATATATTAGCACAAAATTCTCTAGGGCCAATCAAGTTGTATAAATTGAAACACATTAAGCGAACTCAATAATCCACAAGTAAAATTAATTAAGAGGAAAACAAAGATAACAAATTAAAGACGTTAAAAGCGCATAAAAAGCATTCAGCATTAATATATAGGTAATATATTAGCATAAAAGATATTTACAAAATAAATTACTAAAGTTGATTAAAACAAAACTCGTAAAGGTTAGTAAAAAATTAAAAATTGAAAAATAAAATTTTTTAATTAAAATTAACACTAAAAAAATCTCAGAAATCGGAATAAAAGCTAGTACATCGAAGAAAGGGAAATAAACTTGGAAATTGAGATTAAAAAGAATTTTGCATAGAATTATCAGTCACCGCCTGCACGCAGGATTCAGTTTTTGAAAATTGGTTTTAGAAAGTGTTTGCATCTCGTATAACTGCCAGCATGATCTCCGTCACAGTTTTAAGAGTTATATATGTTTTCTCTGCTTATGAGGGACATTTTGTACAATGATCTTCGCGCACTTTTACAGCATAGATCCAATTTTAACTTTGCTTTGTCAACTTATGCATGAACTGCTGAAATTTCATGTGGTAGCTTTATCCCTGTACGGTGTGTTTAATGAATCTCCTTACCCTTTTTTATGTTAACCCTGCTACGGTGGGACAGGTGTTCTTTTCGTCGGATTTATTCCGAAAGCACCTACCTCTTGGAAGGAATTTCACAGACCAGAAAAAATATAGGTCCCTTACCTTTGCAAGGGAAAATTATGCTTGCATATCAGTAGATATAGATGTGTACATGGCTTTTGTAAGTGCTTTATTTTGATAGTTTTAACAAGTTTTAACCCAGATTTATTTTGCATTGGTTATTTCCAAGATCGTGTTCCATTAACCTCAGTATTCGTTTTTGTATTAACATATATTTTTTTGGAGACGTAGTGATCGCGACAAAAAGTACCGGTTATTATTTCAACATAAGGTAATAATTTATATACTTTAACTACTGTTGCGTCTTTGTTCTGATTGTAGTAAATAAATATCGCTATTAGTTACAACTTTGTGTGTGCTTGAAAAAAAAAAAGGATATTAAAGTACGAAAAATTGAAAATTTGTCTAGACTAGACTTGGCTAACCCAAAAGACTCTGCGGACTTAACTAAAGATAGAGGCATTTTGTTCCAGGCTTCGATACGTGCGGCCGCACTGTGTATGCTTTATGTGGAATATATAACGAACATTAAGTGTTTTGCACACATATATAATGCGCATGTGCATTTACATATATAAGGGCCGATAAAAAAAAAATTCCTCCGAAGTCTGTACAGTCCAGATTTTATATGTCAGCCCTGCAAAACGGACTTGAGCATTGAGCAATCATCCTACTGCTTCATCAGATTGAATATACCCTTACAGTAAAACGCATCTTTCTTCTGTTTGATGAAACCAGAAACTGCCCGGTGCACTTCTGCGTCCGACAGTACCCTCGACCTTTCAAAGTCAGTCTTAAAAGAACGAATAAGTGAAAATCGCATGGGGAGAGATCAAGACCCACAGCTTATGCTTGGGTGTCTCCCACTTCAGTGAGTTTAACTCTATATGGTAACGTTCGCTATTATGAAGAAGAATCACCCCAATTCGTAGTTTTCCCGGATGATTAGCCTTGATCCCACCCTAATTAGCCCCGGTGTTGTGCAAATAAATTTTAATTTAACCTATCATCCCAGGAAAAGGTCGGTTTCATATAATAATAGTTGTAGATAATCTAGATTTCCATTATGCACAAAATTATAACACTGACATTATCTCATGCATAACAAAAATTATAGTTTTGATCAAACTTTCGATTATAACATGTTACTGAATATATACAGGTTACTGTGTACGCTGATAATAATAATAAAACCATTTTCTATTATTTTCTTGTCTTCCAAATAATAAATGAATTAATTTATTCATTTATGTTCACACACTCTCTCTGCATAAAATCTGCTTTTTATTTCACACCACTCTTAATTCCCCCCATCCCACTCCTCCCTGCCAATACACACACATAATCTGTGTTAGTTTCAAGAGTTGTTTTCTTAATTCATCCTTTCAAGTCCATGTATTACAGTTTTAAGCTAAAACCTGCTGATGTTCATTTTTTTTTTAATCTATAAGAAATATGTATAATTTTAGTAAAAAAAAATCAATAGGTTGCTTTGCAGTAATTAGAAGCTGCATGTTTGAATTTAATTAAAATGCTTCCGCTCCTGTTAAGTAGTGTACAGTATTTGTATAAATCATTATCATGAATAATGGTAAATATTTCAATATTCCATTTCATTTAATTTCTTTCAGTATTAGAAATAGCTTGCAGAATAAAGTCACACATATACAAAAGGGTAAAATCCTGGGTGATAACTTTTTTAATCAGTTTCATGATTTGTTTTGTTCAAGTCCTGTGCTTGGCTAACTGAGCTATATGAGGTTTTTCTTGTTTTGGTCCTTATTACTCAAATGGGCTCACTACGATTGTGTCCTTTTAAGTAAAAGCCTACCCCTTTATTTTCTTCTGAATTGTGAAGAATTATGAGCATTGAACATATCTTTTACTAATAACATTACATGGCTAAGTGGTCCATAATCTGTTTTCTTCCTGGGTAAATAATAAAGTAGTTTCTAATATAACTTCTCCTCTTTTTTCTATGTCATTGAAAGAAAAAATTCCTAACAATACTATACTGAAATTACTATAATTTTTCACACAATGTAATATATTTTTTATGCAATTTAATTTTAAAAAAATTGTGTTATAGCGTATAGGACTCTTTTTTGAAATATTCACAAAATTCTATGCTTTTTTCAGATGGATATCTTATGGATCATTGTTTCAGTCAACCCTGCCATAAACATAGCATTTGTATATCCTTACCTGTTGGCTATAAGTGTGAATGCACTTTGAGATACAGTGGAACAAATTGTGAAGAAGATCTAGGTACTTCTTTTATTTTTTAATTTTGTACTACTTTATGTATGATGTATTATATTTTTAGTTATTAATATTAAAATTATACAATTTTGTTCCCTACCTTGTGATTATTTTAATACTGTTTATATTGCATCATATATTGAGAAACATTTCTTTATTAGTTAATTATATACTTATTCATTTAATTATATATTTTTTTATCAAGAACATTATCATATTAAATGTGTTCATTCCTATCATCTGTTTTTCTGTTTCTCTTTATGCAACATTTTTCAGAATGATTTTTAAATTAGCTAATGCCCATATGCTTTAACCTATCTTCCATATGGCTTGTATGGCCTATAAAAATTGTGTGCTTTTATGTTAAAAATATTTTTAACCATTGTTTCTAAATGACTTTTAAACCTTTTAATTTAACTAATGCATTATTAAATAATAAATTATGTCAATGAAGAACCTAATTTTTAAAATATCATCAAATTCCATTGTTATGTTAAACTGGAAACTAGAAGACTTTTCAAAGTACTGCATTAAATATGTGTTATCTATACTTCAAAATGGTATAAATTTAAAAAAAATTATTGCTGGGTGAAAAAAAAAATGCTATAAGTAAACTTTTTTTTATTATTATTTCCCTTTCTTCATCTAGTATTGTCCTGCATACAATATAACTTTCTTTTGTATTACTTCTATGCTTGTTAATTATATTGACACAAAATCAGCTTTATTTAAAACATGAATGTATTGATTTAAGTATTTTGCAGTTTACCTGTTATTATAACTTTTTATACTTTTTTTTTCTTTTTTTCTTTTTTTTATGCATGTTTAATATGATATTTAAAGTGAAAAACATTTAGAGGATTTTATTTACTTTTTTTAGGTCCTTTGTGTAGCAAACCAGAGTATAATCAGTGTCAAAATGGTGGCACTTGTCAAGAAGATAAATCTGGAAATTTTACTATTTGTGCTTGCCCTGCCAGGTTTACTGGCACTTATTGTGAAATTATGGTAGATAATGCATTCTGTGATATTATGCCTTGCCGTAATGGAGGAACATGTAATATCAACCATTCCAGAGATAATTATGTATGCACATGCCCACAAGGTAATTCCTGACCATAATTTTGGATATATGATTGTATTAATTTTTTTTTTTTTTTTTTTTTTTTTTTTAAGTGTTCAAGAATTTGGTTTAATAATCTTATATCAGATTATTAACCTGTTCTTAACATTGACTTAAAATGTTTCATTCATTTATGTAAGGGAATAGTGTAAACTCAACTTGTTTTTTTCTTGCATGTGTGGATTTTGACTTTTTTAAAGTATTATATCCATAAAGTATTTAGAACTATTATTTTATTTCAGTAGCAACCACAAATTTTGCTATCTTTTTAGATTTAAATAAATATAATATCAGTGAGACCTCTTTAATCAATCAAAATAGCAAATTAATTTTTAGTAATTAATTGCTCATTTATAAAACGTCTTCTAACTTATGCAAGTCCTCCATGATCATGCGCAGCTAAGTTTAATATTAATTCTCTATCTGTTTAATATTAATTCTCTATATAAACATTACTATTTGGCACTAATTTGCCCTTTTATTGCAGAAGTAAAGAGATCTTCAGGGAAATTAATCTTCCCACTCTTCCAAATTTTCTTAAAATTTAGCTATTAATTTTTATAACAATATCAGCATTCATCCCTTATGAGACATAGCCCAATGTTGCTATATATAAAAAAAAATCAAGTGATGCATTACTTGATTTTAATGTAACTCTTTGCAACTTTAATCACTAGAACAATATTTTGAATTAATGTATCATGTTTAATATCTCAAACTAAATCTGTTTTGTGTATATAAGTAATATTTTTTTTCATTGAATATGCAAATTCTACTCATTTTTTTAAATAATTGTTTTTTAAGTTTAGTACAAAATTATCAATCCCCGTTCTGGGCAAGGTTGACTGAGCCTTTCATTCCTTCAGTGGGTAGATGAACTGAGGACCAAGCGTGCTTGGGAACTAAACACTGGGGGTTCCGTGTAAGATTGACCACCTAACTGAAACATATACTTCGCACCCCAGGGCCCTTGGTCACGTAAATGGAGATTGGCACCGTAGGCCCTGGCTCCCTAGGGGTTGTTGCATTAAGGAGTATAAAATTATCATTTTAATTAACTAATATTTTAATTTCCTCCATTACATGCTTATTTTTCTGATATTTCTCCATACCATTAATGGTAGCTCTGATCTAGAGGACTACCCCAAGAGGATCAGATCAACCCTTCCTGTGGGATTGAGACCACCTCTTGACTTAAATGAGACTATCTGTGGATTGAACTGATTAAATCAACCATCATGAATTTGTTTTTAAATATTACATTTTAAAAAATGTTTAATAAAAAGCTGAATAATTTAAATTGTATGGTTTATTTGTCAATATATGTTAGGTAATATCTGTTTTAGAACAAAACATTGTAGTAATATTAGTTTTATTCTTTCAATTAAGAAGCATTTGAATCTTCATTCTTTATACAAAATATCTCTATTAATGTGAGTCAAAGGAACTTTGGATTTATTTTTAAAGGCAAAAGTTAGTATTATCTAAACCGAATGTAAAATATGACTATTACAACTCGGGCAATTGTTGATCAATAATTTAAAACCCTTGCCTTGCTATAAGAGGACATTGTAATCTCAGTTGACATAAAAGCCTGCAGTGCATCAAATGTCATTCTTGTGATGCATACGCTTGAAAATAAGGTTGACGGAGATAGAAGACTCACAAGATGTACGATTGGGTTTGTGTTATGAATATCATATTAACAAAAATACAATATATATGCTGCCATTTCCATTTGATTTTTCATTTATAAATCCTTGTTTAGTTAGATTACTTTCAGGGTGTACTCAAATATCAGCTGTAAAAATCTTTTTTTTTTTCCTTCCTTCAATGAAATCTTTCTAGAATATTTAATAGTTGAGTACTTAGAGTTCCAATATTAAATATTTTAAGTTTTCTTTTCATATATATTGTTTTTACTGTTCTCATATTTGCAGTACTTTTTTTTTCTCTTGCCAACTTTATTTGGATTAGTAAAAACCTACTCTATTCTGAGCAATAAGTTATTAAGCAAATGTTTGCAAAAGTAGCTCTCTTTTTATTTATTCTTTCTAATAGTAAATTAATAGCTTTTAATCAAAATTATTGTAATGAAGTTTAGTTTAATAGCAATTAATATTTTTATTTAGCCAAGAATATATTCTTTTCAGTAGTATTTATTTTAAAACTCTTTTATATTTAGGATTTGCTGGAACAGATTGTGAATTAAATATTGACGAATGTCAATCTGCACCATGCCAAAACAATGGCTCATGTACAGATGAAATAAATGCATATACATGTGACTGCACGAATACAGGTAGGAGCTTACTTTATTTCAATATTAGCTGTCTGTTCTTTATCAAAATTTTATTACTTCTTGAAATGCTTTTTCTTTTTTATCCCCCTTATATTCCAACATTTCATAGTGAACAATAAAATGGGGTAGGGTTCTGCTGTTTGGTGCCAAATCCCACTGCTGGCCATTTGAAATCTGCTTTAAGCAGTAGGTTTCAGTCTCATTAAGCCTGGCGTGGCAAAACAGCAGACATAGGGCTCTAAATCAAACCTTCATTTTATATATATTATTGCTCATTGTTTTATTTACTCTGTTGTAACTAATGACATTTAAAAATTACAAATCTCAGTTGTACTTGTGGTGCACTTTTTTTTTTTTCATTTTATTTATATTTTAATTTTAATAACCAGACCTGTAGCATGCTATGATGCTGAGAGGTGGCTGTATCAGGGCAATTAACAAGTGGCATTTCAAATAATTTGCATCACACTGAAAAAATCTACCAGACAGTCTTCCCAATAACTAATATTTAATATTTGTATTAATAACGTTTGTAACCACATTTTAAATTACCTTTCTTTGAATCTTCTTATCTCAGTGGAAAGGAAAACAGTGAGAGTTACTAAAGGGCATATAAATTTTAAATTGGTGCAAATATTTTTCTTTAGAGAAAATAATTAAAAGCTTCAAATCAGTTTTTATAAAAAGTGATATATGTAGTAGCTAAAAATCTGTGTTAGTAATCTAGCATCCAGTCACTGATTATTCACTCTGTACTTTCTTATGCTTAGTCAATTTTATATAAAATAAACTTGTGTAATCATTTGCATTTTATGGGCAAATATCACCATATGTTTTCTTGATAATTTTACAGGATATAGAGGACAAAATTGTGAAGAAAACATCAATGAATGTGTGGAAAACAACCCTTGTTATACTGGTAGTCAGTGTTTTGATCGATATGGAAGTTATATATGTGATTGCCCTCCAGGATTTGGAGGAAAAAACTGTGATCAAGAAGTTAATGAATGTGATTCAAACCCTTGCCAAAATAATGGGGCCTGTATTGATAATGTTAGTGGGTATTTATGTGATTGTTTACTTGGCTTTGCTGGTATTAATTGTGAAGAAAACATTGATGATTGCAGTGGAGTCACATGCCCTGCTAACAGCCATTGTGTAGATGGAATTAATTCATTTTCTTGTATTTGCAATCCTGGATATGCAGGTGAGTAAATATTTTTTATCTTAAAATATGCAATATTTCAGATCATAATGTGCATACATTTGTACTTACATATTGCAATCTAATTTTATTTTTAATTTTTTATATAATTTATATTAATGGTAGTCAAGGCATAATCATTAGATCTGTTGTTATTGAAATGGAAAACAAACTCTTATGCATCTATATACTCATATAATTATTAAATTTTTGACTGAAGACTTTTAGGGCTTTTATTTACTTAATAAGCTTTATTGAAAAACCATTGTCTAGTTTAACAACCTACATTGATAACTCTTTTTTTCCTGTTAAAGACATTATTTTTATAATTCACAATTCTAAAAAATTCAAAGTTATTTTAAAAGTCAGTATCCAATTGTGTTAATTGCATTTAAAAAATGAGGGGGGAGAACTGGAAAATATTCAAATTATGAGCAGATTATACAAAAGTTATAAGTTAACTGTAATAAAAATTAATTTCACTACTTTCAAAAGTTAAAAAAGTACTAAATTTATGATTAAAAATTAATAAAATATGAACTTTCTGTTTTATAAGTATTAAAAAATTGTTTGACTATTTAGATAGATCTTTTTTGTAAGATCTTTCGAAATGTATGATCTTTCCTTTTATAGAATGTTGATGTTGAATAAAGGTTTAATTAGCTCTTATGTTGTTAAAAAAAACAACTTAAGATGCTCCATACTAGATCAAATTTAGATAAAGAAATGTTACCATTGAATTTTATTATTCCATGAGTATTTAGCTAAAAAATGATATTAGGAAAATTGAGAAAGCAAATATATGTTATATTACATGTAACATTTTAAAATACTTGAAGATATGTAGATATAAGTGCTCTTTGAAAAAGGAAATTTTATTTCTATTCTCTGATATACTCTATAATACTTTCTGTTCTAAGACAGCCTTTAATTTTTATTGCAGTCTGTATTACCTTTTCATCTCTTTTAACCTTGTGTTACAGGAGCTGTTCCACATTGCCAAGAAATTGATGAGTGTGCAGAAGGTCCATGTCTAAATGGTGGAACTTGCCAAGATCACCTGAATGGATTTACTTGTACCTGTGCAAATGGATTTGTTGGTAGACATTGTGAGACTAATATTGATGAATGTGAGACACAGCCATGTCAGAATGGAGCTACGTATGTTTCTTCTTTTATTCTTTTTTTTGATATCATCTATAGAATTATTTTTTATTTATAGAGATTTGGTTTATCATAGTCTTCTGAATAGTTTTTGAGTATAAATTCTTATATATATATATATATATATATATATATATATATATATATATATATATTCTTGCACTATATATATATATATATATATATATATATATAGTGCAAGAAAATTTAACTCAATTTAGATATTGAAAAAGTTTAACTTCATTTAGATGGTCCTTAAGATGTAAGCTTGATTTAAGGTTATTATGTGATATTCTATTCATAAGTTATACTCATTAAACATTTAAAAAATACTGTAATTAATTCAACTTCAACCACTGTAGTTTGCCATTCCAACAACAATCATTGGTTATTCTCAAGCAGGGTCTCAAGCACATAGGTTACAGGTCTCAGGCCTTCATTAAATCCATACTAAACTCAGTATCAATCCGTTATGAACAAAGTTCGTTAAAGTCACAAGTCATTCTATTAGCTAGAAGGTCTAAGACTACATTTGTTTGAACATTTTAACAGCACCAATCTGCTACCAAAGTGATGTAATTTTAATTTCTTCATCTTAGAATGAAAGTGTGTTGATTCTCATGAGAAATTAATTTTAGCTCAGCCTTTTTAGTTGCTAAGAATGACAGATAGTTATTAAAAATTCACCCTAACAGGGTTTTAAGTGAGCCAGCCCCTAAGATCTCATGAGAACTACATGGAAATAGGAAAAGAATAGAAAGTTGATAATTTTGTTCCTGAGAAATGGCAATAGTTTTGTACCATGGATTGAGTCATTTTTTTCCATCATGATGTAGAATTAAAATTTTGAAAAATGATTTAGTTAATAGGATACATTTTTAACATACATTACACACACATCTATATATATTTTTTATTTATACCATTATGTTGCCACATATATTTATTCTTAATCATGTATTTACTTATTCATATTATTCAAGCTTACTTAATTTTTCTATGAAGCTCACTTTTAAGTACTAGTGGTATTTCTACTTCTGTGCCTGCTAAACCTCTAGTTTAGAATATAAAAAAAGTTTCCTGTATCTTTTATTATTTTATGTATTAAGTAGCAAAAAGTATGTGTTCTGGTTGAAATTGGGCTTTAATTATCTGGTACTCCCAGAATTGTTTATTAATTTTAAAAATAAATGTGTAATTTTTTTCAGGTGTATTGATGGTGCTGGAGAATATACATGTAAGTGTGTTGATGGTTACACTGGACTCAATTGTGAAATAGATATTAATGAATGTGAATCAAATCCATGTAGAAATGGTGCTCCGTGTTCTGATCTGGTAATTTTTCCCTTTTGTTTATATAATAATTTAAACTTTTAATTTATTGGAATTTTATCTCCTTAAAAGAATTTTAATATCAAATACCCAACTATATTTTGCAAAAGTTTTAATACTTGTTTTAAGTAACAAATTAAAGTTTTTATTATTTTTTTTTTCTATGTGAATGCAAAGTATATTATATGTTTGTATGTTGTTTATAAGAATTCTTTTATAATATTCCTACAAACATGAAGTTAGAGGCAAAAAGGAGTAAGGTTAAGGTAAACAATAATAATCTTTATTTATATTACTCTATGGATATTAAATTTTGATAATGAAATATTTTCTACACTACTAAACCACATTGCTTTACT
Source organism: Pardosa pseudoannulata (assembly GCA_032207245.1). NCBI lineage: Eukaryota > Metazoa > Arthropoda > Arachnida > Araneae > Lycosidae > Pardosa > Pardosa pseudoannulata. The sequence continues at coordinate 117,932,239 of CM063501.1, read as the reverse complement.
GTAATAATTTTTTTTTCTGTCTGTATATAAAAGGTAATTAGTAAGTCTGTTTGAATTCAGTTTGATAATCTTTGCATCCATCTAACTTTCATTGTTGTTGGTGTTTTTGAAGCCACTATTGAGAAAATGTGTTTTGTAGCTTTGTGTAAGTTATAGCTAACATTGGCATCTTAAAATTAATTGCTACAGCCATCTCTCTAATTATGATAACAGCTGTAGTTTTTGTAAAATTGAAATTATTATAGTTTATTATTGTTATTCAAAATGATAGTATGTAATATACTGTTTTAAAAATTAAATTAATATTTAAACTGTTCTTTACATGTATATCATTATTGCAAAGACTTTAAAAGTTTTTGCCAATTATGAAATGATTAAAATTGATGATCGTAACCTATTATAACAGTTACTCAGAAAGGAGGAGAGAAAAACTTTGAGGCTGCAGCTTTTTTTAATTTTGATCTATGGACAATCTTATCAATATTTCTTTTTCATCAAGTTTTCTAATCAAATAGTAAATTATTATAGTTGTAATTATTGCATCTTATTTTATTATTTGAGCTAGTTTTAATTTGTTGTTATTCAGCAATTTATGTAATATAAATTATTGTTTTATTGGAATGTATTTAGAATTTAAAATAGTCTAGCTGTATATAAAAGATACAAAAGTTTCATAAATAGTAAAATATTTAAAATTCATGAACAGAAAAACATACATTTTCATAATATTTAGGATTTTCTTTTCATGCTAACTAGAGTTTAATAATTTAAACCAAAGTTTTATAGTTTATCTTTTATTTTATTTTCAAATATTTTGTTGTTAAAATAAACCTTCCTATTTTTTTATAATGCATGTAAATGCATGATAGTATAATTGCATAAGTTGCATGATAAATAGAAAAAATTCTTTTGGTAAATGCTATTTTGCTGAAGAAAATGGATTTTTTTTCTTCCTGGGTTTTTTTTACTCTCTTAGAAACAAGATTTCTTTTAAAGCATGGTTTTGTTACTTAACTAGGTAAATGACTTCTTATGTGACTGCCTCCCAGGCTGGGAGGGCAAGACTTGTGTTGACAATATCAATGAATGTCAGTCCCAACCCTGCATGCATGGTCAGTGTGTTGATTTCCTGAACAGTTTTACTTGTAATTGTGATCCTGGATTTTCGGGTAAGATTGAAAGAATTAAATAATGAATTTTTCGTGGTCTTATTCATAAAATTTCTTTTTTCATTTAGAAATATGTAAAGTCATATGTTTATATAAATAAAAATAATTTTTATTTGAAAAAAAATCTTATGTAATATTTATTTTTTTCTGTACTATTGCATATGTTTATTAGTGTCTGTGCAATCGCTGCTTTATATAACCCATTTCTTATTACCCTTTGCTGATTGGTGAATCTTGTTATTGTTGCTCGTTAATATGTAGATTATAGAAAATAATTAATAAAATTATAACAATTTTACAATAAATTTGCATAATTTAGGTCAACTGAAAATTGGCCCTTTTAGTGCAATCTACGAGGTAAATACTCTTTCTTCTGTAGATGAATTTGTTTCTCTAAAATTCTCATTGTGCTTCAAGTAGATATTGGTAGAGGAATGTTTCTATAATGTCTAATATATATTTATGAAAAGCAATGTTGCTTTTGTTTTTTATAGTCTTCTGTTGTTTAGGCTTCAGCAGAATTTATAAGCTAGTAAACTATTTATTTGCACAGAGAATTTTTAAAATTATTAATTGGTCATCTTAATCTTAAAACTAATCTGCACATATGAAATTTTGGTGAAAAAAATTAATGTATTATCATCTTATCATAAGAATTTAAAATTTATTAATTTTCTTTCTATATTCAAATGAATGCTTTATGTAAATAAATAAAACTAATGCATGCAATTTAGATACCTATAAATATCTTGTATTGTCTCAAAAACTGGAATAAGAAATAACAGCTCATATTCTTCACATTTTCAGAATATTAAGTACAATAATGCTCTATATTTATATAATTTGCATTTATAGGATACAGAGGAGGCAAGACTTTGGTTATAAATTGGTTCTCATTGATAAACTCTGTTGAAAAACTTGTTTTTAATGCCAAAACATGTGAAAAAAAAAATTAGTGCCTCATATCATTGTAATTATAGACAAGCAGCATATCAGACTCTGATTAAATACCTTTATGCTCATAAGATATAGTTGGTACTCAAATTATGCTGTAAAACTGTAATTTTTCTCACTTTTATGAAAAATACATAACTTTAAAATTCAATTACTACTTCATTTTTAACATTCTTTTGTAGTAATATACTAGTATTACTATCTTAGAAAATTTTAAATTATTACTTTTACATAAATTTGCAATAATCAAAGTTGTCTATTATAGTGTTGATTATATGATTTCAATTATGTTGTCCTAGATATCAATTATGTTGTGCTACATAATCACTTGAAGGACATATAAATGCTGCTTTACTGTACTTAATATATTCTATTATTTGTCAGTGAGTTTATGGCTGCACTCTATTGAATTTCACTCTGAAAAACTCATAGTAATACTTTAATAGTCTAGATTCATGTAATTTCTTGGTAACTTTATGCTCACTTAAAGTTCTCAAAATACAAATATATCGAAGATCATATCTAAGCATTTTGATTTCAAATTCTTCTAAGGAAAGTTGAGACTTATCTCAGCATTTTATAAGGTGCAGTAAATTGTTGTTTATACAGATCCAGATATTTCTTAATATATTTTTATATATTTGTTACATTCTTGCATATTCATTAATGCTGTGTAACATTTTGTTAATAGTCAGTGCCTGATCAAGGGCAAGCAGGACAATATCCCAGGTCCCACAAATCTTAGTAATAGTGAAGTTTTCTTCATTTCTACACCTAGGCATATTTGTAAAATTGCTGATGATATTACTTTTAACAAATAGGGAAGAAGTATTTTATTAATATATCAAACCCCATTTTAGCAAACCTGCCATTAAAAAAAAAAAAGGTAGGTGCTGGTGTTTTTCAGTGACTATTCATATTAATTTAGCCTTTTATAGTAAGCTTTCAAAATCTTAGGAATCATATATAATGTACCTTTCTAGTTGTCCACTGACGTTTTTAATTTTTTTTTTTAACTTCTACTGTTGTGAAGATAGTATTTGGTCTCAATAGTATTTCAAAACAAAATACATAAAATTTGATTTTCACTTTGAAAACTGTGAAAGAAAAAGGTGTTAGAATTTTTTGTTGTATTGGAGAAATTTTATAAAATTTTTGTGGAATCACATCCATGAGTAGCAGTTAAATACAAAATTAACTATTTGCTAAATTAGCTGTCATTTTTAGTTAATTTAATAGACAGTTTGTCGAAATTGTGTATCAATCAGAATTCAATCAATAAGAGATTAAAATTTAATTGATCTTATTGAATTTAATTATTAAAGATTCTCAATAGATTTTTATCACTTTAACAATTGTATCATTACATTTAGCAATTAATAAGTTATGCTTCTTGTTAGATCTAGCATTTTTCTGAATAGTTCAGATATAGTTTTTAGGAACTTTGATCCCTTCAAGTTCATCATAACTAGGTTTAACTCTATATATATGTAATTCAGATTCCAATTATATTTCTTCTGATAACCAAATAAAAAATTCAATGGAGGATAATATTGCATAATTTCTCCAAAATGTACTAGATGTTTTTCTATTCATGACTATTTTAATTGCATATTTATTTACCTCAAAATGAAAACTGTGAGCATATATGATTTCTCAATACAGGTTATATTATCTTTTTAATTGAATTCTTTCATTCTAATGCAGTTTTTCACATTTTATGGGTAAACATTAAGTTTAATGTCAACTTGTTTACTTACTGATTAAGAGGCTTACAGTGACATGGAAGTGGAGGGGTAGTACCCCATCTAAGCATGATCAGGCCATGTTAATAGTAATTTAAGTAAAACTTAGTGTCTCTGATAAACCTCTAAATAATTTCTTATAGGTGTTCTCTGTGATATTAACATCAATGAATGTGATTCAAGTCCCTGTTTCAATGGCGGTACCTGCACTGATCTAGTAAATGACTATTCTTGTCAGTGTCCAGAGCATTTCATGGGAAAAAGTTGCCTTGAAGTGTATAATGCCTGCAGCTCAACACCTTGTATGAATGGAGCTACCTGCCAAACAAATATTCCATCCCATGAATATACATGTATTTGCCCTAATGGTTTTATGGGAAATCAATGTGAAATTGATATTGATGATTGTGTTGGAGTAGTCTGTTCTCCTGGAAAAGTATGTGTTGACCTGCAGAACAATTATGAATGTCGGTAAGTTAAGGCTGTTTCAGATCAGAAAGAAAACTTTTTTGTTCTTCCCATTATTTTGCATCTATAAATTACATGAATATAAAAACTTAATTTTTGTGGTGAAAGGAAACTGAATATTTGAATTTTTACATTTATATTACAAAATGTAAATGAATTTATAAAAATTGTTATTTGAAAAAGCTTTTTTTTTTAAAAAAAAAAAATGAAGTGAATTTTTTTTCTGCTGTAGTTTAGTATTTTATGTTGCTACTTTTTTCATAAATTTGACTGTAAAATTATCGATCCTGTTTTTAAATAACTTTTAAGAATAGTTAAAACCTGTAAGTAATAAATGGTACAAATACTATACGTAAGATTTAAAGTTGCATTTGAAAATAAGACTTTTTTTTTTTTTTTTTTTAAGAAAAATATTTTATATATATATAATTTTTTTTGTGTATTTTTTAGCAAATTAGTGTTTTTGCCTCATTGATTGACCGTATACTTGCAGTTTGTATGTTTATATAGAGAGAGATATTTGACGCTTAATATCTTAAAAGTCATTGGGACCAAAAAAATTTTTTGAAATATTGAGGAAAAAAAACACATTTATTATAACATTGTTATAAATTCACAGCTTCAGAAAAACTGAGATAAGCATAAATTCAAGATAAATGTTTTTGAGACTCGTAATTTGACTGTATATAGATATGTATATGATAAAAACTTTCTTCACCAATCACATGGGAGAAATAGTCCATAATTTTAATTGTCAGAGCTTGCTTGGCATTGTAACCCTGTAGCAGTTATCAGAAGGAGAAAGGCTCTTGAAGACAGATGAAATACTTAGGAAATATCCTCTATTTTCATCTTAATGATGGAGAACTGACAGGCACATTTTACACAAACAATAGAAAAATGGGCATCTGTTTGATTTGTGAAAATGCGGTCTTAAGGAAGGGAATTTCATATGAATGATTTCTCATGAGAAAGAGTTTTAGATCAGCGTCTCTTTATGGGCTGGTAAAATCATGAGTGGCAAAAATGCTAATAATGGCATTAATATTGTAAGATCTCCTGTTTTTCCTGAGAGAATTGATAGCTGGGTTAAACAAGGGAGAGAAAGGACCACACATAGCATTTATTAAATCAAGCTTTAGTTTTGAGGAGAAGTTTTAAAGGAATGCCAATCTCATTGATTTATATCCTTGACTTATTTTTGGTGGCTTGGAAAGTTGTGATTAAGAAAAGTAGAAAATAAATTAGGAGAATTTTGTAGAACTGTTGAGGCAATATTTTTTTTATAAATAATGTATATATATATATGTGTGTGTGTGTGTGTGTGTGTGTGTGATGTGAGTTGTAAGAGAGAAGAGGTGCATGTGTTTATTTTATTTATTTATTTTTTTAATCATTTCATTTAAGCTTAAAAACTTAATTGCCTGTAGTGGAGGGTTTAAAAAACTTGAGTTATTAAATTGTCTTTATTTCTTTGATTTTTTTTTTATGTACATAAGGATTTTTTCAGGGTATTCTTTATGATCTGATATACTTTTATGCATGCATTTGTCATTTAATACCTTCTTGTAATGTCTATTCTTTTTTAGATGCCCTATTGGATTTTCAGGAGATAACTGTTCTGTAAACATCGATGAATGTAGTAGTAATCCATGTATGAATGGTACCTGCATTGATGGTATAGGAGCATATGCTTGTGAATGTCCTGTAGGCTTAACTGGAAAGCACTGTGAAGCAGACATTGATGAATGTAGCAGTTCACCTTGTGTTCATGGTATTTGCCAAAATATGTTTGGATCATATTTGTGCTACTGTAAACCTGGCTACACTGGAATTCATTGTGATATTGAATTTAATGAGTGCCTTTCAATGCCTTGCAAAAATGATGCTGTCTGTAACGATTTGGTTAATAACTATAGCTGCACTTGTCTACCAGGATTTACGGGTCGCAACTGTGAAACTGATATCAATGAATGTGCTTCGAATCCATGCCTTAATGGAGCAACATGTCATGACCAAATTAATAAATATGAATGCTCATGTATTGAAGGATTTTCTGGAATCAATTGCGATGTAAATATTGATGAATGTGCATCTCAGCCTTGTTTAAACAGTGGAGTCTGCATAGATTTAATCAATCAGTAAGTCTTTTTTTGCCATTATTACTTTTTTACAAGTATGAAGAAATTAATGTTCTTTTGTCCACTATGTTTTGAGAAAATGTTACATGTTTATTTATTATGTTAGTTTTGTATATTGTATAGTTTATTTACTGCAATATTGAATAGTTTGTTTAAAAAAAATGTAAGTATATCCCATTCAGTAGATGAGAGGATACAAAAGTTTGTGGCACAAGTATCATGAGTTATGTTATTATTGAGATTAGTGATATAAAATTTTGAAAATATTGCACTATCTTTTTTCTTTATTTTCATTACTATTACTAGCACCTATGTAATGTAACAAGTATAGGGTTCTGATAAAAGATCCTATAGTTTTAAGGATGGTGGGAATCTTAAAATTTTGAAGACGACTGATTTATAGAAGTCATTATGTTTTTAGGTATTAGCTTTAGAAAATAAATTTTTATATTATCACTCATATCTTAATGTTGTAAAACCCATGATTATAGAATAAATATTTTTCATGGAGGATCAACTTAGATAATTAGATAATTTCAATTTTGGAATTCATTAAAAATAATTTAAGCTAATTAAAAAAATAAATTTGTTTTTAATAATTTTTTTATTTTATTGATTTATTGTTTATAATTCAGATAAATTCTGTGATATTATATAAATCTAAATAAAACATTCTCATAAATGCATAAAATTTTGTTTTTAATGTAGAGAATATTGAAAAACAAAAGAATGAAGGGCTTTTTAAAAGAAATGATTCTTTTTAATATGTAATTTACTAAATAGTTATTTAAGATTGTCTGACAAAATTCATACAATTAGAAATAAGATTCTGATATTTTTAGAATATGAATAGACTATATGTTTTCATTTAGTAATGGCCTCATTTGTACTAAGACTACTACTATCTGACAGCTGTTACAAACATTTGTATTAACTGATTTATTATACAAGCTTGTCATAAAACTGTTTCTGTATATGTAAAATATATTAGTTAATGCTGTTTACATAAATATAATTTTATAAAAAGTATTTTGTGAAAATGTTTTTAATCAACATATTAACCTTTTTTAATAAACATTTTTATTTGTGAAAATTTACTTTTTTTTTTCAACCTCGGTTTTGAATAAAATTTATAAGTATATTTATTTTGGAATGTTTCATGTTATTCATAATTCAAATGAGTTTATGGGTTTTTACTAAAAATAATTTTTGTTTCCATCTTAGATTCAATTGCAACTGTACCAACACTGGATTTACAGGTTTATTTTGTGAAATTAATATTGATGAATGTACCTCAAACCCTTGCCAAAATGGAGCTTGGTGCGAAGATAAAGTTAAAGATTACCTCTGTCATTGTTATGCTGGTTACAGTGGAAAAAATTGTGAGATCGATATTGAAGAATGTGCCTCATCACCTTGTTTAAATAATGCTCTTTGCCTTGAAAATTCAAATCAGACATTATATGACATGAATTATTTGGGATTTTTTCCATCTTTTTCATATGAAATTGCCAGTGGTTATCGATGCATTTGTGCATCTGGATTTACAGGAGAAGATTGTGAAACTAATATTGATGACTGTGAATATAATGTTTGCAAAAATGGAATTTGTATTGATGGCATTAATGATTACAGCTGTGCATGCCATCTTGGATATGATGGGCAATACTGTGGTAGAGAAATCAATGAATGCCAAATGCTAGAGCCTTGTGAAAATGGAGCTACTTGTATTGATTTGATAGCAGATTACAGATGTGATTGTTTACCTGAATATGGAGGCAAAACTTGTGAGACAAAATTAATCGGATGTCAAAATGTATTGTGTGAAAATGGTGCTACCTGCATTCCCTCTCTTGATGATAATGGTGTACATAGTTTTACCTGTTCGTGTATGCCTGGCTTTTATGGACAATTGTGTGAAAATGCTACAACATTTTCTTTTAATTCTACTGATAGTGTTTTAATTACTCATTACAATGATTTAATGGAGAACTTTAATCTTAAGTTCCATTTCCGCACCACTCTGGCAGATGGTCTTATAAGTTCAGGATATATTTCAAATAACATGCTAACATATCTACTATATTTATGGAATGGCATGATTAAAGTTGATATATATAATGGCACCAATCGTATTACTGAGCTTTTTTCTAAAAATGGTCAAAATGATTCTCAGTGGAAGATGGTGCAACTAAATTTTGAGCCAACCAAAGTGTCCTTGAATGTTTCTGGTTGGAATATTTCTAGATCATTACTTTTTCCATCATTGAATTTTTCTGTAAAATTTGGATATCAAGAACATTTGCCTATAAATTATATAGAAGATGAAATGAATCAAATTCCTGGTTTTATAGGATGTGTTCAAGATATATCCATTAATGGGGATGTTATTATACCTTATCAAAATAGTGAACTGTATGGTGCTATAGAAGGTTGCAACAGAAAGGAGCAATGTGAAGGCTCTCCATGTCATAATGGCTTTTGTAAGGATAATTGGCTTAGTTATGAATGTATTTGTCCAAGACCCTATTTTGGATCTGCCTGTGAATACAGTACGTACCACATTCTTTTTTTTTTTTTTTTTTTTTTTTTTTTTTATTGAAATCATTTTGTAATCTTAATTTTACTTGTTTCAATTTTTTGTTAGTTTCAATATCTGTAACTTCTATGGGCAAAAACATTGTAAAATTAACTTTTTTTTTTCCATCTTTGTTAGAGTGCATTTATTTGAATAATTTTTAAGATTTCTGTGTAAAATTATGCACTTGACATTATTAGAGGTAATGTTATAGCTATTTTAAATTTTTGTTTCCTTTTAGTTTCCTATTTAAAATACTGTATGTTTAAAAAATAATTCCAAATAATGTCTGTCTTAAAAGTATAGATTTTTGTCATTTGTATTTTTGCTGGATCTGTTATTAAAACTTTCCTCTTTTATTTATTTCAGACAGTTAAAATTTATCTTAAAAGCCATTGTAACTTTTATATTTTATGTTTGTTATATAATTTTCATTAATGTATGATATACAGTTGTAAAAAACCAGTCCAAAAGATAAAGTTTAAAATGCGCACATGATTTATATAATTTAGCTGTCTTAAATGTATAATATAATATAATATCAAACATCGCATTTTAATATATCATTTATATATTAATTACTTTGTAGGTTATTTTTAATGTTAACTTCTACTCATTTTTTAGTGGCTTTATCTTTAATAATATTAATAAAAACCTTGTATGTCAGTTACCTTTAATGGGGTAAAGGGAATAGCATAGGGAAAGCTCCATCTCCTCCAAATAATTCAATTATCTAAAATATAAGTTCAAAAAATGGCATTGTTGCCAAATATGCTCATTTTTCTCATTTACCTTGCTGAAATGTAGTGTGCTTATTTTTTATACACAAATAATGAAAATAAAACCATATAACCAATGGAAGGAAAGAAAAATGGTAACCCAATGTCATAAATTGTATGAGCAATTTAAACTTGATCAAAACTACAAATCAAATAAATAGATGCCGGTTCTTCTAAGAGAATTAAAATAAACTCAAACCTTTTTTGGGTCCTTTTTGGGCAATGGATAAAAAAAATTGTGTATTAAACTAAATGCATATTACGAATAAAATCTAATTAAAATATGTAATTTTTAAAAAAAGTTTTCTTTTTAAATCTTCGGTTTTATCATTTAAATTTTGGTTTCTATAGAGGCAAATGAAACATATAAAAATTATCTGGTGTGTGTAAATACAATCTTTCTTAAGTATATACTGAATCCTTTAATCATTTGCTACTAATTAGACTTTATAATAATACACAGAGAGTGTTACACTGAAATTTATCAAATTCTATAGTAATTACTACAGAGTTTTTGTTACAATTATTACATGCACGTTTATTATTTATTTAAAATAAATTATTTATATTTTTGTTACCCTTCTTTGGCTCCTGAAATGGGAAGAGAAAATGACCCCAAACTAAGAGAAGTTGGACAACACTGATTTAGATATATTTATAATAGATACTTTTTTAAAATTACAATTATTAAATAGCAAAAGATTTTACTTTTTGTTATCATGCTGATCATTGAACCTTTTTTAAATAACATTTGTTATTTTAGGTTATGATGCTGCTACTTTTGGATACCAGAATGAAAAGAGTAGAGCTGAATTACCTATTCCAGTAGAAGAAAGAATAGCCCTCACTTATGAGTCTGATGTTTCATTTTTCCTTCGAACTAGAAATGAATCTGGAGTTGTATTTTACATTGGTTCCATGCTTAATGGCTCTAGCAACTGTAACACAGGTGATCAAAATGTTTCCTTCCTACTTGCTCGCCTTGTTATGGGAAAGCTGCAAGTTATCCTGACTCTGGGAAATGGAGATGTGAAAGAGCTAAATCATGGCACAGTATTAAGTAATGGCGATAATTTTTTTATTCAGGTAAGAATATTGTTTATTAGTAGGAGAGTATAAATCCTGAAAATACATAATTCATAATAAATTACTGAATAACTAATAAAAGCTCAAAATTATTAGCAATGTTTTAATATATTTCATAGATTTCTCTAGTATATTGTTTTTGACAATATTTAATACAGTTGAATATGGTTAATTCAGATTTGAAGAGGAATGTAATACCTTTATAACTAACCAATTTTCTTTTAAATATTAAGACTTTCCCATTTTTTAATTAAGACCCATTCAAAAGAAGAAAAAAGGGAGCAATTAATCAAACACCAGCATTTTCCAATTTTCAAAAGATTTATAATTTTCTTTTTCTTCCTTTACTTTGCACAATCTTCAGAATCCTAAAATTTACTTACAGATTGGAAAATAGTACTTTTAGATTACTTTGTGTTCATCAAATCATCTTATTTTGTAGCATAAACATAGCTTACAATGTAGTGGTCAGGGTTGGCATATTAGGCCCAACCCAGAAAAACCCACTGATTTTTCTGGGTGAGCCCCTGCTAATAAAAACCCCACCGGGTTTTTGTGCAACATTTCTGATTATTTCAAAATTTCTTCAATCGTAATAATTTCAATTATATAACTTGCAGGATTTTATCCATTTCTTAAATGTTACATTTTTTGTGTTATTAATTTATAATTTAAAATTTTGTTGACTTACTGTTAACAACTTACTGTTTTTGACCTCATTTGGCCCTTGAAATCCATTTTATCTTGATCTTTAATAGAATATTAATCTAACCAGTGCAGCAAATATTGGATTAAACTACCTGTTTTTTATTTAAATGTATTATTTTTAACAAGCTTTTCAGTAATGTTTAGGCTACTCTCTTGGCTTAAGAGCATAAAACTGTTAAACTTTTATTTAAAAATTTTTGAAAATGAGAACATAATTAGATAAGTATTAATAAAAACCCTCGCAGACAGAGCTTTTGTCCAAAATCCCAGGTTTTTGCCAACCCTAGTTGTTGTGCTACATATTCTTTATCATTCTCTTCCCTTTTTCCATTAGATTTTTCAGTATATTTGTTTTTACTCCATCAATAATTTCTGTTTAGGCCAGTTGGCCACAAACAACTTGTTGATTAACATGAAGTATAATTCATAGGCCACATCATCCTCTACTGTATCCGAGAGTCCAGACGTCAGCTTAAATACTGGAGATGTTTCTTCGCTCTCTCCATGTTTTTTTATTCTATATATAGCTTGCAAGCATCATTTGGTAATGCATAAGGACAAAGGAAAAGAACAGTTCGGATAAAAATTTTGTTAATTCTAATGAGGAGGAAAAGGCATTTTGGGGAATATGAAACTCCTCTGAATTCAAATTAGCCAAATATTCTTGAATAAGCACTTAATTTTAACATTATAGAAAATTCAAGGGGAATTTGTACAATTTGAATCATTTAAAATTTTTAATAAACCAAATTTGACCATATAAATTTTAGTTCCATAGTATGATAGGTATTACAGAGATTTACAGTTTATAATGACAATTGATTTATTATTGTTTTAAAATAATGCACAGAAAGTGTTACACTGAAATTTATTGAATTCTATAGTAATTATTTTATATTGTTTTATCAAAGTAATAGAGAAGTTACTTTGGCTATGATAAGAAAATCATGCTGTAAATATGATTTTACTTAAAGTAATAATAATTCCTGGTTTTGAGTTCAGTTATTTATTATTTGTTTAAAAATTATTTTCAGGTCTCTAGAAACAGTTCATTCATCTCTGTTAAAGTCAATGACACTTCTGTAAACAGCCCTTTGCCATCAAGTTCTGCTCTTTGCCAGGAAATACTTTATATAGCTGGTTTACCTGAAATAACTCGACAAAAGAGACAAATATATTCTGAACCTTTCCATAATCAGTTTGATATTTTATTATTGGACGATTTTGCATTTTTCAAAGGAATAATACATGATTTTAGAGTAAGTGCTTTAACCATAAAATCTTATTTTTATGTGTAATCACATCTGTAATTATATATAGTTTTTATAATTAAGTTAATGTATTTGCTTCATCATTTTAGTAATCTGTGTCAGTTTTCTGCTTTTGCTTTTTAATGTTTGTAAAGCCTTTTAGAAAACATATTTGGGCATATTACTAATAGTATTGTAGTTTTTTGAAAAAATGTAATTAACTTATATGATGGGCAGGTCCATTGGAAAAAAAAGGTGCTTACATTCAGGTGTGTGTGTGTGTTTCCTCATATAATTTTAAAGTACCTGTTGTCTGTACCAAAATTTATGTATCGATATTAGGCAAACTAAACAAGGCATATTTGTAATACAACAGGCAAAAATAAAATATGTTTAAAAAATAATATTTTATATTTTTAAAGTTACACAAAATAAACAAAAGTCGTTTATAATACAAAAAATAAATAAAAAACAATGTGCTAAAAGTAATGTATTTTTAAACTTACAGAAAATAAACAAGATGGTCTGAGTTCTTTAATTTATCAATGAAGAGTTTAGATGGATCAGATTACATATGTTATATGTTAGTCTTTTTGCTATGCTGGACAAAAAATTATTGAATAATGTATTTATCCTTCTGCAAGGCATTTACTGCATACCTGCTGGGAATAGCCAAACTGTTTCGTAGTTACATTGTATTAAATACACAAATTCATATTTAATTTAATGTATATACATTTTCTATACAAGTTGTAAAAGGCTTCTGAATAAACGTGATAAAATATAATTAAGAGATATAAAATATAAAATTATTTTTAAAATATTAATCTAAACAATAAAAATTCTTTGATTAATAGTATAGCTCTGAATGAAGGCCATTAAGTACTTAAATCTTTGAAATTACTAAAAAAATTTAAAGGTTGTATTTTACCTGAGTTTTACTTGTTTCAAAAATAAACTCGTTTGTCAATGTAATTCTTTACATTTTCTTATTCTTTTCGTACTTTATTTTTAGATAAATGACAAAGAAGTAGTGTTTTACAACATCAATGGTCAAGGTTCTGGTTTTCCTGAAATATTTGGTGAAGCAGCTCTAGTCAGTGTGAGGCAGGGAGTTGTCAGTGATGACCCTTGCAATATGCTTATGCCCTGTCTTCATAATTCTGTATGTCAAGATATATGGAATGAATATATGTAAGTATCAGTTCTACATATAAAAGCAAACTTCTTTTCAAAATCTTTAAAGAATAAGGCCTTATAAAGTTTATTCTATATTAAATTTAAAAGGTGCAAAAACTCATTACTATGCCTTTCATTCATTAAATATATTTTTTTTATCTTGTGTTTTTTATTAAAACTGGTTGGTTATAGTTGAACTTCCTTTATTTGGAGCATTATTATGATCTTATTCTGAAGCTGAAATTAAACACTAGAATTAGAGCACCAAAATTGGAACAGATTGTACATGAGGATTTCAAATATGGAGTACTTGCTTCTTATAGCATTCTCCGCTACCAAGCTGCAGATATTTGTTGCCATTTTATTAAGGGAGCTCCATATAGGCAGCCAACTTTACTTCCTAAGGACAACACAAAGAAATAAAGTGGGTCTTGATAACTAAGAAGTAGAGACCAAGCAGAAGGTCCCCTAGGCTTGGCCTGCCACGCTCAAGAAGTGTTGTTTGGGAATTTGGAGAACATTGCGACCCCAAACTTATTTTATGTGCCCCAACAGCCATTAATGAACTTGGCAAATCTTTGGCCAGCTCATCTCAAATTCACAATCCTCCAGTTATGAGATCAAGGCCTTTGTTAACTGAGCTAGCATAACTCTAGACTGTACATCATAGATTCTAAAGTGGGGATAGCTAAACTGGGGTACATTCACCAAGTATATCACATTAGAGATGATTACAAATAGTGCATTACATCCTTGTACCAACTTATTCTTTTGAAGTAGGCACCATAACTAAATCAATCTTTATTTTTAACACATGAGTACTTTCAGTTCAATTCATACAGCTTTTTTCTCTCATCAATATATCCCTTTTGTTTCACAAAATCATATACAGACAGTACTTAACTGTAGAAAGTAAAGATTTTGTAATGGTTGCTAAAATAAAGCAAAAAATTAAATATAAAGTTTAAAACTAATAAAGGGAACAAAATTAGTCTAGGGCAGTGAAGATAAAAAGAACTAAAAGTTGAATTAAATTGTTAATTCAACAAACAGTTATAGTTATTAAATATTTTTAGATTATTGCTTACTAAAATAGTAACATTTAACTGGAGCTCTTTATTTAAAAGGAAAAACCTATTTGGTTAAAGGTGTGTTGACATCCCCAACCTTTAAAGCTAACTAAATAATAAATGAAATAAATAGTACAGGTTTAAGAAGACAAACTCAGTCATTAAAACTAACATCTGTATTGATTCTATCAACTGTGATTCAACTACAATATTCATACTATATGAACTACCTACTCCATAAATTAATCCATTTATTTCTTTATCCTACCCCTAGCCCTATTTTCTAATCTCAGCCATGAGCACAAGAAGGTGGGAAAATCCTTTAGGGTTATGATGCATCAGAACTTGTTTAGTAAAAAATTGGTTCATGGCATGCCAAAAGTTGTTCGTTTCTGTACTAAAGGGTTCCCACATAATAAAAGTTAGTTCAAATATATCAGCTAGCATAGGGAAATAATGTACAGCAAAAATATGAGGAAACTCAATGTAGTAAATGTTCAAAATGAAATAAAAATGTCAATGCCAGTATTTATTATGTTATTGATTAACATACCTTGAACCATTTCTAAGAAGGTAGGGAAAGCAATAACAGAAGGCCTGTGTGTGAAACAAACAATTGAACTTGCTTAAACAGGTACATATTACTGTAATAGATGACAAGTTAAGAGTATGTGGGATGTTGTAATGAAAGCTTCACCTTTTGCTCAGAGATCTGATTAACATCATAATTTTCCCATTTCACACACATAGAAATTATCTAATTTTTGCATTTATGAAAAAATGGGTGTTAATCTTGTCTGCTTTAATTCTTATTGCTTATCAATTTTATTCTTAAATGTTGTTATTGATGTTTTAATTCCATGCTGATCATTTCTTATGTTGAATTTGCCATACTTTAGTGACACATTTTAACTAATTTTTACCTAATTTCTTTAGTACATCAGGACAATTCTGATATAAATACAGTAATCAGTTTTGTTACAACATGCCCTAAATAGGAGTAGTTTGATTATAACCATCTTGTTTGAATTATCAAAATTAGGAAAGTTAGATATAAAAAGAAGTATAGAGTTATGATTAATGTGGCAGTTAAATTACAGAATTTGAAACTTAAAAAAAGCATTAATTAATGTGACTGGCCTTTCAAGCCAATTTTTTTTTCTATAAAACAGTAATATTTCTGTTACTAATTTCAAGGTCTTGAAGGTTAGGAAGAAAATTATGCTGCACAGTATCAAGCAATCTGTTTTTATGTTTTCTTAGATTTACACTTCTACATTATGTGGGTAGTTGCTGTCACTTTTTACAAAATGTCATCTGTATGGGTATATGGTGGAGTGAAATATTGGAAAAATTATTATAGATATAAATCATGTTAACAGTTCAGTTTAGAAAAAAAAGATTCAAAAAGTTCAATTATTTCAAATGTAAAGTATTTTAAAAGGTTCTATAATTTCTTAGTTAAAAATAAAAATTTTAATAATTTTTTTTAATTTTATTACATTATTTTATAACATATATTTTTTAGCTGTATTTGTCCTGAAGATTATCGTGGTAAGAATTGTCAAGAAAAGAAGCCCTGTGCTGAAAACCAGTGTCCAATGGATTCTGAATGCAGAAATCTTGATGTAGGATATGAATGTAAGTACTTTTTAAAAAAACCTGTAGTTTTCATTGTTATTTGTAATATTTTTTTTATTTTAGTTTTATTCATATATTTTAATATTAATTTTACAGGTGTTACTAGTGCAGCATTTAATGGCAAACAAAGTGGAATACAATACCAAGTTCAAAATATTAACCAAAATGTAACAAATATAACATTTTCATTCCGATCAATGTCTAGTGGAACAATTCTTTGGTTGGAGAGTCAGCAGAAAGCAATTTCCAATCATTTCTTACATATTGAAATAGTTCAAGGCACACTTGAAGTAAAATGGGACCTTGGTCCATCCTACGAAAATCTTGCTTTACACAAGACAGTCAGCCAGAAGTTTGAAACTGAAACAGGTGGATGGCATCAAGTTGAATTATGGTTTGATGGAAACCTTGTACATTTAAAAGTTTCTGGAAACCCTGAGAATTTATCTGAAGATAATTATGCAATTGGCTTAAGTGAATTACTAAATGAGGGGGCAAATGTTTATTTAGGATATAAACCAGAAACTTTTGATAGTGCCTTTAAGGGATGTTTGAGAGATGTGCGCATTGGAGGAATGTTGTTATCATTTTTCAATTCATCTGTTTTCCATGATTTGAATAATCCTTTCCATCTTATGCAACAAAGGGTTGAAATCGGTTGCATTCTCTGCTGGGATGAAGACTGCATTCATGGAAAATGTAACAACCATTCAGAATCTTACAGCTGTGATTGTGATGGTGGATATGAGGGACAGAACTGTGATATTGATATGTGCTTCAGAAACCCATGTTTCAATGAAGGAACCTGCTACCATGAAGGAAATACCTTAATGTGTTCTTGCCCAAAAGAATATACTGGACCAAGGTTAGTAACAAAATGTTCAATTTGTGTTTGAATATATGTTTTGAAATTCAATCAAACTGAATCCATTTTGTTGAAAACTGTCTTGTTAAAACAATTATACCATTAGGAAAAGATATTTACAACATTGTAAGTAAGGCAAAATTAAAAATGACAAACTTTGTCATATTGCATGAAAATAGTTTTCAGTTTGTGAGTATATAAATAGTTTTTAGGAAGTACTAATAAATATAAAGAAATGTATTGAAATTAATTTTGATTAAAAGTTCTTATTAGTGCATTTGTAATTATAATATATAATTAACAATCATAATTAGTAACTATGCAAAAATCAAGTATGCATGATGCTTAGTTGAGAAGTTCCATATTGTTTATGCTTAGTAACAAATTAGTTTAATTATATTTTAATATTTTAAAATTTCCATTTTTATAAAACTTACCAATTTATTTAGTATTTGTTTTATTTTGAAAGTATATATTTTATATTTTGTAAAAAGTATATTACATGCTTCTATAAACAATATTCAGTTAATTACTTTTCATTCTATTTGTAATTTTTTTATATTAATTTGTTTTAATTGTGTCTCTAAAAACACATGCTTGTACTAGTAATACATTCAAAATGCTGTGCAGTACTGTTAATGAGTTACTCTAAAGTACCATATTAAATGAATCCATACCAAGTGAAACATTATTTCTGTAGGAAATTTAAGTAATTCATTCTTATCAAATTTAATTTAAACAAAAATATTTGTGTTATTACCTAAAATTAATGGAAAATTGGAAAATAATTACTAAATGTTTACAAAATGAAAAAAGACACCCCCCCCCTATTTGTGATAACACAGAATATCATTTTCTTCACTTTTACCTTCTTTCAAGACTTTTGGGCTTTCATTTGGATCCTTTTCTCCAATCAATTCACATGCTCTGCCAAAAATATTGAATATTTTTTCAAGTTTATTCATTGTGAAGCTATCATTCACTTAATTTATGCATGTCCAATATTCTCAAAAGCATTATTTGCTATTGTAGTTTTTCCAATATGTGGTAAAAGATAGAGCATTTTCACCAAAGGTGGCTTTGAATGTCCTATGAAAGGATTATTTCTAAACTTCATAATAATGAATTAATCAGGATTGAATTTTATTATTAAAATTACTAAACATACTATAATGGAGTCTGAATTTACAAAAAACATTGCATTCCTGTATATTTTTACAATAACAGCAAAACTAGTAATTTACATGATCAGCTAATAAAATTAAGGTAGTAAAGATTATTGCTTGACTAGCATATAGCCCGTCATATGACGGGATCAATAAAATTTTCAATATCCAGAATTGTAAAGTACCCTTTAAGGCAGGTAAAAAAAATTGTTTGTTGTTTGGCTGAGAATTATTTTACAACAAAATATTACTTTGAGAAAATTATTTACTTAATATCTAAGTTTAGTGATAAAACGTATGGAAATAATGCAGAAGATATTTAAATAATCTGAAATAAATGATTAAAGGAATGATGTCATAATGCTAGGAACTTTTTTTATTTTTACCTATTTATTATGTGATAAATCGATACATTTAATCACCTGCTCTTAAAATGGAGCTTGATATAATAATGGTAATACGTGAATTTAATAAAAAAAAATCATAAAAATTTGAAAAATTGCAAAAATTTAAAAATAATAAAACAACTTTAGGAATAAGAATTCAAAAGAAAAAGCAGAAATTATTAAATTAATTAGACATTTAGAAAAATTCGGTTACGTCGGGGGCAGAACCATTAATCTGAGAAGTACGACGATCAAATGGGCAGACACTCTACTCCATGTGCCAGCTTACACGTGGTGAAGGAAATGGTTAGAATATATAAAGGTCAAGTAAAAACAGTCCAGAAATTTAAATATTGCACTCCGCCCTCGCCATCCTATAATAATGAATTTAGTATAGAATAAGGCTTGAAATAATAGCATTAAATGCTCGAAAAGTAGGGGATGAGGTGGATTTCGAACTCGCTTTAAATTTCACTAACCCTAATTCATAAAAAATCCAATATGGATGCCTGTATGTATTCCAGGTACAACTGCTTCATAAATTCGCGGACAGACAACTTAGGCTATTATTATATAGAGGATAAATGTTGTTCCATTTTACAATCAGGCTGACTAAAAATTGTTCGTATAAAACTTTACTCACTTTGAATTTTCCTAACCCCGATTGATCAAGAGTTCAAAATGAATGTCTTATCGCGTATTATTACGATATTAAATTAATTATACACTTAGTTTGAGCTATATTATATTCTCATCCCCTAATCAGGCATAATAATCCAATTAAAAGAAACGAAACATTTTCCAGTCTTATTAGAACAACAACTTTTTATTCCATACTAATTTTTATCAAAACTTTATATCAAAAACCAAAATATGCAAACGATAAACTTGTAACAAACTGCAAACGATTTTTAAACTAAAAATAAATCATTGAGTCTGTGCTACCAGTCTCTTTACATTCAAATTTCGGCGCCACAATATCAGGAAAAAATTACTTGGTTCGTTGGCGCCATCTATTCACTAATATATTAACTAAAAAAAAGTCATATTTCTAATAAAAATATTTCACTTTCATTCCACCATCCGGAACAGATGCATTATAGTCGCCGGTCTTGTCCGCCATGTTTTTTTTGGCGACCAACAGAAAAACGCATGATTTGAAAAGTCGCCAAGTAGAAAAACATGGCGGTGGTGCGTGTTTTCTGAAAGATCACACACACACACACACACAAAAAAAAAGAAGAAAAAAAAAAAAAACATGGCGACGGTCACGTGGCATATTTGAAACACAACATTAACAAAACTAAACTTTAAAAGGAAACAACAGATTAACAATTTAAAGCATTATTAAAATAAAAGTAGCTTAATAATCATCATTTTTTACGTTTTTTAAAAAATAAATAACAGATTGATATCTGTCAACAGAGTAAACACAATATATATCATTTTAATAAAGCACTAATATTATGAAGAATCTAACATGTGAGGGGTTTCCCCCCCCCCTTGTGCAAAGAACAAAATGAAAATGTTCCAAACCAATTAACTTAGAATATCCTTATACTTTTTAACTATTTCAAAACCGAAATAACTGCACCCGTTATAACTAAATTAACTAAATCCCAGAAAATGATAAGAACAAAAACAAAATGTTCCAAACCAAAGTATCTTGTTTGGTTTAGAATATTTTGATACTTTTTAACAATTTCAAAACCGAAATAATTGATACTTTTTAACAATTTCAAAACAGAAATAACTTATTCGTCATAACTAAATTAACTAAATCCCAGAAAATGATAACAACAAAAACAAAATGTTCCAAACCAAAACATCTTGTTTGATTTAGAATATTTTGATATTTTTTAACAATTTCAAAACCGAAATAACTTTACTTGTTATAACTAAATTAACTAAATCCCACTAACCAAATACAGAAAAAACTCAAATTCGGAATTCCATCATCCCCACAAACGTGCCGTTTTGAATGAACTGCAAATCCAACCTCAGGTCTAAGAATTTCCTGATATTTCTTCACAATGCTACAAATAGTTAAAACAGAAATAAGAACATCCGCCATAACTAAATACCAAACATAACTTACCTACCTACGAGACAACCTATTACTCCACGTCTGGAACGAAAAGAACATTTAGAACAGAAAATTTGCATAGATAGCCGGGTAATGACATCAACAATCACGTGCACCAATAGGATGCAAGAACATATCGAATCTTCCATATTCCCCTATCAAAGTTAGGGCATATACAGCAACCTAGTCATCGCCCCAAAAATCGTCAAGTTAGAAATGCAAAATCGCCAAGTTTGGCGGGAAAAAAACACGGCGGCTATAATGCATCTGTACCCACCATCCTTTTGTAATGATTTTAAAAATTTGAGTAATTCAAAGAATATTCAGCAATTCTTTTTTACTCTTTACTAAGTGAAATAATTATTAAATATTGCTGTATACTTTTGAGAGGAATAGTAAAATTTAAACTTTTGAATATTCTTTGATAGAAAAATGTAAGTTTCTACATTATTATATTGACTAACATTTTTTTAAACAATGTTTTATTTTTAAAAACCAATCTGTTTACTTTCCATTATAGAGAGCTTGAGGTATAAAGTTTATAATAGAAAACATTAATTTTAAAAAATTAAAAAAAAAGATGAAAATAAAAAAAATTAAGTAAAAATAAAAATTAATTTTAAAAATTGTCAAAAATGTAAATAAAATATTAGAAATGAAGCAAACATTCTAAAGCTCATTTCATAGCAAAACTTAATTTTATAAACTTAAAACGACAAAAAGTAACAAAAATGAAATTTAACAATTTAAAATTCAAGCAAAAAAAAATAAAAAAAGGAGAAAATAGAAAATAAAATTAAAATATTGTTAAAAATAATAAAAGAACTTTAAAAATAATAAAACAGCTTTAGGAAAAAGAATTTCAAAGAAAAAGCAAAAAAATATAAAATGAATTAGACATACAGAAAAACTTGGTTGCGCCGGGGACAGAACCTTCAAGTCAGCTGTTACGAAAATTAAACGGGCAAGAACTCTAACCATCATGCCACGCTTTCACGTAAGGTATTTTCTAATTAAAGCATATGAGAATTAAACTAAAAGAGTATATAAACTTAATTATTACGCTCCGCCCTTGTCATCCTATTAAGAATGATTTTAGTACAGAAATTCATTTGCTGTTACTTTAAACATGAACTGGTGAGAACTCTCTCTATTTACCGACCGTATGTTAATTGCCAGCTTTAGTTTATCTTGTCATATTACATGATAGGATGGAGAGCAGAGGTTTTAATATTGACAGTGATTATTTGGTGGTATATATGAATGGCATCGAAAATGATAAATTTAATCGCCTGCTTTTAACGGGGGGAGAATAAGGCTTGAAATAATAGCATTAAACGCTAAAAAAGGGGGATGGCTTAGATTTTGAACTCGCTTTGAATTCTGCTAACCCTAACTCATAAAAAATTCAATATGGATGCCTGTATCCGTTCCAGGTACAACCGCTTCAAAAATTTGCCGACAGACACCTTAGGCTATTATTATATAGGGGATATTTATGTGGAACTCTTCAATAACTTAGAAATAAAAAAAAAGAATTTCCTTTCAGTATCGTTCATAAGAAAATTTTATTTATTTTTAATATATTTTATTTCATTAATATATGAAGCTTTGAGAAAAATGCTTCTTTTTCTTTTCTTTTTTATTTCTCATTGTATTAATGTAAAATATGACAATAAAAAGATGGAATTAATTTTTTTTTCCCCAAAAATTTTAGCTGTTCTGAAATTAATTACTGTGAACCTATGCCCTGTAAAAATGGGGGACAATGCATTCCATCTGATGGTACCTACAACTGTATATGTTCTGACAATTTTGAAGGTCAAAATTGTGAGCAACAGGTAATATGTTACATACTTTTTTTGCTACATTTCATATAGCTTGGAATTATCAAAGTTTTTCCTTAAAATAATAATAATATTATTTTGAGTCTTATAGCATAAATAGCTGATAAATTTACATTAATGTAGAAATCCAAAAGTGTGTTTCCATGTTTAAGTCGAGAATTTTTTAAAACTTTTCTAAAGCTAAAGTTAAGGGGAGGGGCATCAGTTTGTGTACAAATCCACTCTAAAAAATATACTTTTCTATTACCCAGATACAGGAAATAAATCTTTAAAAATAGCACTTTTCTAAATTTTTAGTTTTTCTTGTTTAAATTTATAAAAAATTAATTTTAAATAAAATTATTTGTTTGTAAAAAAATAGTTTTATTGTTAGAATAATTCATAAGTTGGTATGTTGTGTTGCTGAAATATCACACAAATTGTTCAAAATGTTCATCAAAATCAGCATTCTCTGCTAAAGTAAGACATTTCTTTCTCCATTCTTGAACTTGTTTTTCATTTATGGAGGAAAACCAAGAAGTTATGCTCTTGCCAAAATATGCAGTCACCAGTTCTGTCATAAATTTACATCCATAATGTCAATTATCAGATATTTGAAATTTTGCAAAAAAATTTTTTTTTCTTAAGTGTAGTCTTTGCATTGTAAGATAACAATGGTTAAAGCATTATTATTTTTTTTTCAAATTGGTAATGGTAATAATTTATTTAAAAACTTTATCTTTTATTTAGATAATTAAAAATCATAAATGTGTAAAGCCCATTTTCAGATAAAAACATGTTATCACATGGAATTTTTGTTAAATAAATTATTTTTTAAGCCATTTTTTAAATGTTAATTCCAGAAAATTCTTGACTGTAACTCTGTCAACTGTCATCATGGAAATTGTTTAAATATTGATGTTGAAGAAGTAGATAAGGTAAGTAAATATGTATTTTATTTTATACAATTAATATTTCAGCATGGTTATATGAGTAATTGCATTTATTAATATGACAATTAACTTAAATATAAAAGCAAGTTGCAGCTTTTATAGCAATGCTTGTAATAGGTTGCAGTTTGATATAATCATAATTATCATGAAGTTCTGTATATGAGTAAACAATATCAAAATTTAAGAAGCTATTTTAGTATATAGAATTGAATAAAATAGGAAATACAAGGATAATTATTTAAATGATTATTAACAACATCTAAAATCTCTCTCTGTGTGCTGTAAATAAATTATTTTAAAATCACAACTGAATTAAGCAATTACTTCATAAATTTAAATGTAATATTTCTTCTCAAATGGTAATTTGTTAATACTTACATTTTTTTTTCTTTAAACTGCTACGATTGCATAGCAAGATTCTTCTTGCCTTTCAATTTGAAGATCCTAAGTTCAAAGTCAGACAACAAAAGTTGACAACAAAAGAATTAAGTGTGATGCAACTGTCATTTATGTTTATTTGTTTAGTATATAAGGTGAATGCAAATCACTGTAATATTAAGTTCCAGTTACAAAGGGTTCTGGAACTTTTATTTCCAGTATGAACATCCCCAGAAAGTTTCATTGAATAAGTAGAGCATTGCTCTTCAGTACCATAGTTTGCAGACTAGAGTCATGCTACTGGCATGGATGTTCAAAGTCCTTTGGTATCAGCTTTAACCTGTAGGTCCCAGTCTCATTTGCTCTCTTGTAGCAAAACAGTAGACCATAGCACTCCAAATCAAACAAACCAATCTAGAAAGTTCCTTCTTATATAAGTGTCTCCCCTCAGTCTCAGAGATTTATGTATTTCAGTTGCAATAAACATGTTTGGTGTTTACAGTACATGATTTATTATTTCACAAGTGATATACTTCAACAGGACAAAATTAAATATTCAACAATAATACAAAAACTTTTTGACATTCTTGTGTTATTTATAATTTTGCAATGTCCTATTTATCTCAATTGCTATAAAAGGTATCGAAATATATGAACATTCTTTTATGTTTTTGTTTAATTACCTTCAATTTTTTTAAAATATTTTAAATAGATTTTTAAACCAAGACATAAAGCAAAAAAAATGTTTCCACTGCTTCTCTTAGCTCAACATTAAAATAGTTCAATATTAATTTACATTTATTATCACTTAATGTTGAAAAATGATATAACAAAAATTTAAGCAGTTGCACACTTCTGTTCTATTTATAAAAGTTAGTTGTTTACTTTTTAATTATAAAATTTTCAACCTAATGTAAATTGTGAAACCAATAAATGCTCAGAAGCAAGTCATTTAATTTAATTAAAATGTTCTTGTATTCATTTATATAAGTCTTGGGATGCAGTTATTGCACTGATAAATGTTAATAATGAATTGAATATAAAATAGCAGGAAAGCTATCACTTATACATTATTTTACACATTCTTTTTTGTCAAAATTGCTTGGTAGGGACACCAGCTATTATAATCATAATTATGTTTACTTATAAATGTGCATAAATGTTTGCTTCTATATATTAGAAGTTATGTATATTTTTTATTCTCTAGTTTAAATGCATTTGCCATGATGGTTATGAAGGCAAGCTGTGCGAGAATCCCAAAAATTTCTGCACCGATAATCCTTGTCTAAATAATGGCAACTGCAGTGTATATGAAGGCAACAATTTTGCTGCATATCGGTGTGATTGTCCAGTTGGCTTTACTGGAGTTCACTGTGAACTCAATGTCGATGAATGTGAGCAGAAACCCTGTTTACATGGAAGATGCATTGATGGTATTGGAAGATTCAGATGTGAATGTTATCCAGGTAATGAATATTCTTATTTTATATTTGTAGCAGTATGATTTTTGTCTTGCATTTAATTTGCAAAGTGTTTTTTATTATTCTGTTTCATTTTGGATTAGTTGAAAGGCATTTTTCTGTTTTTTGTTTTAAATAATAACATGTTGTTGCTCTGGCCAGGTTTAGTTTAGTTTAGGTTTTTTTTTTTTTTTTTTTTTTTTTTTTTTTTTTTTTTAAGGACTATGGCAAAAAAAGTATAAAAACAGGCAAAAATAAATAAAAGTTAAATTTCCATTGATATTTTAAATAATTTTCATTTTATACTGCAGACTTATATTTAGTTTAAAAGACAAAATCATAATTAAGAAATTTTACTTTAATAAAAAAAGATGCATTTCATTTAGAAAATAAATTGCAACTTTATTTCATATTTTTCATCATTAAATAGCAAAATAAACATTTTGGGAAAGTTCCAGTGAAAGTTTTCTAATATCAAAGTGAATAAAAATAGATCAGAATAAATATTCTTTCAATAGCAACAGTAAGACAACAAGTTCCTAAATATGTAAGGAGATCACAAAATTTATTTCAATAACACAAACAGATGAAATAATTTACATCTGTAAGCTGTATCTGATTCAATAACACTGACAGAAAAGTATGTCTGGGTACATGCTGATGCTTTAATATTTAATGTTATTACAAGAAATATTAAGGGTTAATTTCTTATAACCATTTTTGTGCATTTTCCTGAAATGTATGCTTATTTCAGAAATATTTCAGTTTCAAACACTGCACCTTCATGGAGCAAGTTAAAATATAGTGTATATGTTCCATAAAGATTCATGTACATGCAATTTAAGGTACTAATAATTTTTGCTAGTGCATAAGCTACTTTAGCCAAAAATAATATGGCCTACTTTGGCAAACCTGGTTATAGTGCTATCTAATAAATTTGTAATTTGTACTGTTGAACAACATTTATTAGTATTAACATATAGCAGTTACAAGTGAACTTTTTTTAAAGTGAGCAAAAAAGAAAAATATATATGCAGGCGAAAATTATGATTATAAAATTTGATGAAAACTAAAAGGAATAGTATACTTAAATTTCTTATGTTAATGGGACGAGAGTTCATTCTGAAAGTTCCACTATCTTTCAGTTTATCACAGTATTTTACTGCCTCCTACACATTCCTGCAGACTAACATTACATGAAGTGAACAAGTATAATTATCTGTATTGCACCTAATATTAATTTGTAATCAGTAAATTAAAATTTTTTTCCAACATCTTTTTTATTAAAATTTAAATACAAAAGAAAATAAGTATTTTTATAATTTTATGTACAGACACTTAAATGATATTTTTAACATTGACACTTATCTATCTATTATTTCAAATTCTGTGAGAGGCTAAACAGAATGTCTAAGTGGGCTACATTTCGACCATAGTCCGTAGTTTTATCATCATTCATATATAGAGAGTTTATATTAGTCAATTCTTTTCAAAAGGCTTTATCTGTAATTTAAAGGGTCTGTTCATTTTAGATGAATGAAATAAACTATATTTTAGAAATCTGTCTTTACAGATTAAGATAGTTTATCAATGACTGTAATCTCAATCTTTTATTTATTATTATTAATCATTTGTAGAGAATGTTTATCATACATCATATAAGTATTGTTCATTTCTGTTGATTTGCATTTAGCTTGAAATTTAAAAGAAATTAAATCGGTAGGAAAAGCCAACATTTTTTTATCTTAAAATCGTATTTTTTTCTATTTGAATTTTGAGTCTTTGTGTTTCTTTTAGAAAGTTTCTTTTTTATTTCTTTAAAACTCTACCTAAATTTACTTCTATAAAGCTTTCCATTTATTTACAACTAAGAATGTACTGGAATAATTCTCTTATTTATCTATCTCGCAGGCTATAAAGGTCAACGATGTGAAGACAGAATTCAACGTTGTACAGATATAAAAAATGTATGCTATAATGGTACTTGTATTCCTGATGCTGCAGATAATTCCTATAGATGTGAATGCAAACCTGGTTATATTGGAAGTCATTGTAGTGTTTATGATGATTGTGATGAATCCAAATGCAATTACCAAGGAGAATGTCAACCTTCTTTCGATGAACATGAACTTACTTTCATTCATAAATGTGACTGCAGAGATGGTTATGGTGACACTGATTGTAAAGCAAAAGTGAGTTCCTTTTATCATTTGTACTGGCTTGTATAAGTGTGTAGAGAAAGCAAGTAACTGCACAAAACACTAAAATTATATTATAGAAATATTGTAAAAACCAATAAACTAGCTCCTGTTGCAAAACATAAAGTGATTTATGATTGTACTTTTCTTGAATAGCAACTTTTAAAACATTGCTAGGTTATTTTAGGTTAGTTTATAGCTTGGAAACTACTCTAATCCCAGTCTCATAAAAGATCTTTATTTGCTCATACTTTCAATTTCAAATTCTTTCAACCTTCTGACTATTGTAGTCTGAGTAATAAAATAGGGATGAATTGTCTTTGTAATCACACTAAATGCTCTGGCCTCTTTAATGAGACGAATTAAACATAGATAATGAAGTCCTAGCATAAATGCAAAAACACCTTTGTTGCGATTCTTTTTCGCCAGCTGGCATTTCTTTTCGAGTAATTTAAGTAAATTCTGTTATTTATATATATATATAAAATGTCGTGCTACGGGGAATATTATCTTTACTTTTTAACAAATATTTTTTTTATTATATGTAAATTCTACACTGCGCATTTCAAATCTTCGTATAATAAATAGTATTTCTTTATATAACATAGTCTTAATTTTGGCATTATTGATTACACCTTTAAATAAGATATAAGATTTTCTCCATTAAACGAAAATTTTATTTCAGTTGAAAACATTGTCATTCACTAAACCTCTATACAAGGCATCTGCCAGTTTTATAAAAACTTTAAGGTTTAATCTATTGTTATTTTTCAAAATTAATTTTTATTATTTTTACAAAACTAAAAGTGTACAAAATTCTTCTCATAAATGCTTTTAATTTTGAAATTTAGCATATATATTTTTGCTTTAATATAAAAATCATTATGTAATTTTTTTGACATTGTTCAACATAAATCTCTAATACAGAAAATTTAAAATTCCAACAAACGGTAATCAAAGAATTTATTTTTTTGGTGATAACACAAACCTCGAACTTTATAACTATTCATGTTTCAGTTGAGTTATGCACTAAAAATTGATAAATCATTTTTAAACTAACTCTAACTTTAATAATATTCTGTTAGACAACACAATACATAAAGAAATCAGAATAAACTTTCTAAAATATCTGAGGTTAAAGATATAGAAAATGGATATGTAATTTTATACATAATTTTTGCAGTATTTTCCACACCATCTCTGTACGGGATTATAACCATATAACTTTTATATATCCTCATCTGTGGTTTCCTTGCTCTACTACATGTATAGACAGAAAGTTTGAAAAAATTAATTCTTACTTCAAATCATGCCGTTTGTATAAGATAAAAACTATTATAACACAGTACTATTGAAAGTATGAAAAATTATCTTAAAAACAATAATTAAGTAATTCACATCAGATTTTTTGCTAACACGATACGATTTCTCCAGATAGATCCGGATAATCCATCTAGTGTAATTTCATTTAGCTAGAAAAAAAAAAGTTGTCGAAAAAAAATCTTTTCCCAATCAGTTTTGCATACAAATCAATTTAGCTGGAATATAAATTTTAAAACGTGCAATCAGAATTAGAACTTTATTAAGGTATTAAGCTATTTGTAGTTGTTTTTAATATAAGGTTCTTTTTTTCCTTTCGTCTTCTTCCTTTGCGCGGTAGTTATGTTTTCATAATTTAATTTTATTTCAGCATTTACTGTTGCCATTGTGTTTTTTACTAATTTTGTACAAAATTAAATATTTTATAAGTTTATGGACTGTAAATTCTTTGTATATAGAAAATATGCAGTACAACGACATTCTACTGTTTCTTATCACGAATTTTTATAAAATTTCTTTGATTTTTCTTAAACACGAATGCGAGAAAATTTTATTTTACGCCATGTGAAATCTGAGAAACCTATTTTAAATATGAAGTATGTGTACTTTTTCTTTCTTAGTGTCAAATATGAAAATTTACGCTATATGACCATTTGTTTTAAAATAATAACAAATTAAACAGATATTTCTCTGTTATGCATAAATAAGAATGCTGTTTGATATTCTTCTATGTAATTTATATGATTGTCAAATGAATCTCGAAATTGTTGGACACAGAAATATGAAAATGTATGCTTTATGTTTCTTTTGTACATGAATTACCAATATTGTCATAATGTGATAGGATGGAGGTGTTATTTTGTGATAAATATTAAACTGCATGGAGAATGGCAGACCTTATAGTTATGTACAAAAAACAAAACAAAAACGAACAAACTTAATTTACAGAGATATATAAATTAAACGCATATTTATTGACCTGTGTAAATACACTCAGATTTAGACGCTATTGAAAGAAATTGTTTAGTATAAAACTTTTCATTGTATAAGGTGATTAAGTTTAGGTATGTACCTAATCTATTATATGCCAAATATAAAAGAAAATTGAATATAAAATATAGGTTAGTTTATAGCTTGGAAACTACTCTAATCCCAGTCTCATAAAAGATCTTTATTTGCTCATACTTTCAATTTCAAATTCTTTCAACCTTCTGACTATTGTAGTCTGAGTAATAAAATAGGGATGAATTGTCTTTGTAATCACACTAAATGCTCTGGCCTCTTTAATGAGACGAATTAAACATAGATAATGAAGTCCTAGCATAAATGCAAAAATACACATTGTTGCGATTCAGAATAGTATTTCCCAAGCTGTGCATGTATGCTTTTATCAACAAGAGTAATATTAAGTAAATTTATATATATATATATGAATTCAGTAGTCAAAGTTAACAGAGTTATAGTTTTTCCCTTAATATCTCTTTTTACTTGCTAGTCTTCCCATAATCATCTACTGTTATTACTGATTACAAGTTTGATATTCTCTATAAAGTTTGGTACTATCTGCATCGCTTGGGCTATCTGAAATAATGTGGTTACTTCCTCATGAACAGAAGAAGCAAGGTCACATGGCACAGGCCTAATATACTCTCCTAAATAAATGTAGTAAAATTTCTGGGTTCCTAGGAGATGGAGTATTATACGATTTTGTTTTGTTTTTTAAGGGTAATTGTCATAACTTTATAGGATGAACAAAGAGATTTTAATGCTGACAGTAAATGAAATTACTTAGAGTAATTTTAATTTTGTCTTACAAAACCCTGTTAAATGTGTCCAAACCAATCTCAAAACAGATTAACTTATTCTTTATCCCTCCTTGTGTAATTACCTCTTTCCTTTACAGTTGTCTGAGTACAGTGAATCATTCAGCCCAGCACCACTCAGCAACTGTAAGCTGGCTTTTAGCATGGGAGAAATAAGTCCTAACACAAAAGGGAAAATATATTATGCTATTCATAACAGCAGAAATTGGAGTTTATGCTGTTTATAACAGCAAAAATTAAAATCCATGCACTTCCACCTAGTCAGGACAGTAGGAGCTATATGTAGTAATGCTGTACATATACAATGTAGCCAGTTGGTGGGTTAAACATATACATTGTTCAAAGAGGATTTTTGTGTCTCCTTATTTAAAGGTTCACATGCTCCATAAAAACTCCATTACACTCTTTAATTTTAGTTGCCTCTTGAAAAAATCAGAGGTAGCCTCCTGTCAACTTCTTTGTTTTACTCAAAGCTCAACTTTTGAAGAGTTACAATACTTTATACCAAAAATCCCAACTATCATGAAAACGTTGGACACCCATAGTGTAAGATGTGCAAGTTTGGGTCTTTTTGTTGAGTGTATAATTGAAACTGGAAACTGAAATAGTTGTATTTAGTTAGCTAAATGTCTTGTTTGCAAACTGAAGTATTAAAATGCTGGCCTTCCATTGTCCCAATATAGAAATATTCCTGTTTACATCTCTTACATAAATATTGATACAATAATTGACAAAGAAACTCAAAAGTTATCTTGCTTTAGCAACATGCATCTGCAGAATCAGTGACAAGTTAGAAAGTGTTGTGTCAACCATCATTTTTAGTGCTAATTCTGTTTACTGCAAGATGGCTGCAATATTTAAAGATGAATGTTTGGGTGGACATCGAAATAGTAAATTCTTCTGTTCCTAGTAAACTGTACACTTTTCACAGACTTAAAGAAAAAAATCCAGTTTCTTACTAAAGTAATTTTAATTATATTTCTTATCTATGATTGTAAGTGACTGTAGAACTACATCACATCTTTCTGTTTTACTTTAGTAAAAAATTGTATTTTTTATCCAAACTTGGAGACAAGTATGAAGTTTATTTTGAACAAGAATTTATAATTAATGGTATTAAGATAGCTCATCCAAAGGTACAGATGCATTATAGATGCCATATTTTTTTGTCGCCAAATTTGGCATTTTTATGAAGCAATGAGTGGGTTGATGTGTTTGCCCTGACTTTGGTGGTGAGGTATGGCAGCTCTAATGTGTTCTTGCACCCCATTGGTGCACGTGATTTCTAACGTCAGTACCCAGCACTTTTCGAAAATTTGCATCTTAGCTGTTCTTTTGGTTATTTCGATTCTTACTATTTTTGAAATTGTGAAAAGATATCAGGATATTCTTAGGTGTCAGGTGGGTTTTACATTTCATTTTAAACTCCAAGTGTGTGGGAACAATAATATTCCAAATCTGAGGGGGGGTTGTTTTGTTTTGTTTTTGTAAAAAAGAATTATTTCAAAGTTTTTTTAAGGGAGGTAGGAGTGTTGAAGAATGTTTGTGGCACTACCCTTTCCAATTTTCATCTGTTATTAAATTTAGATACCGGCATCTATAATGCATCTGTTCCCATCCCAACAGTATGTTGGTACTCAGTTGGCCGATCTTATTATTATGTTAGCATTCAGGTAGACTTTATATGACCCATCTTATCATTATGTTGGCAATCTCTTTGAAATAACTAATATCAAATTGCTGATCTTCAGTTAATGTGTCATTTTCCCACTGAATGCAGTACCACATTCGCCAAATATAAAGTTGCTAGCTGAGATGTACAAGAAAATAAAAATGCTCCTAGTGCTTTTAATTTTCAAGTTAGGTCCTTAATTTTTGAACAAATTAATATTTTTTTAACAGCAGCCAAATTTAAAATAAAATGACAAAAGTGAAAGCAGAGTGACTAGCATCACTAAGATGCTTGAACCCTAACAATGTAGTTAAAATTATAAATCTAAATAAGTCTTTTTCTTAAGAAGTCCTTAAACACTCTTTTTAACATGTATTTCTGTTATTATTTTAACTTTTTAACAATGCTATATTTACATCAAAATTATTTTTTCAGTTATCAATCAGTGGAAACGAAGATGATACCAATCTTGTACTGATGATTCTTGTTCCTGTGCTGTCTCTGTTTCTGTTGTGTCTTCTCATAGGATCAATAATTTTTCTACGAGTTGCCAAAAAGAAAAGAGCCACCCGAGGCACTTACAGTCCTAGTCGTCAAGAAATGTTTGGTTCAAGAGTGGAAATGAATCATGTAATGAAACCTCCTCCAGAAGAAAGGTTAATATAACCATGTGTAAGAAAACTTTGGGATTAAGCTTGCATGCAATAGTTGTAAATCAAGAACTTCAGTTGATCATCATTTTTAGTTTTACATTCTTGCAGTTCCATGTGATCAGAACAAGATATTGGTGTTCATTATCAATGTGATAATAATCTGTCCATTTTTACGCTATTTCTAGTATTTTATTCTGAAAAACAAACTTAATTTTAAAAATATTTCTATGACTCCCATCATGTTTTTAATACTCTCTTTTATGCAAGTTTAAAGACAAAGTTTGAGGTTTTAGTTTTAAATTGACAGTAGGATATATAATTTATTTTAATGATTACTCACATAGTTTGATTCCTTTAGTTTCTGTTGCTTTTATTTACTGAGATAATGTTGTAGTAGGTGGAAAAACTTTACTGTTCCTTCAAATATGTGACATTCCAGCCTATTTTTTTGTGCAAAAGAACGTGAGCTCTTGGAAGTTTGAGAAATTTGAGCATTTTTCTTAGTTTTGAAATGTGTATAAAAAAGAAAATATGCATGAAGATATAAACACCACATATGATTTCATAGTGTTACAAATGTTGTATAAAGACCCATAATCATTATTTAAAGAGATTTATATATAATACTTTTTTTTTCCAAACTTCTAAAAATACCCTTTGTTTGCCAATGGTCTTGTTTCAAACTCCAACACTCACTTGTGTTATAGTTTATTTACTGTATATATTTTTTTGTGTATATTTATTTCACTGTACTTTTACATTCTGTATATTCGTTCTAATTGTGTTTGTATTCCTGATTTTTTGTGTTTTGTTTAATTTTATTCTAAGACTAGCTTTGCTTTTTTAAAAGCGATTTAAAATACTCAAATTTTATTCACTTTAATTTTATTAGTTACAAATATTGTATCTATAATGCTTGTATGAAATATGTTCTAAAGCTAATATTTTTAATCAAAGCAATACATTTTGAGCTTATAAAATATTAAATTTGTGCAGTTATAATAATGTATATGATATAAACAATTTTGCACGTCACTTAATTTTTTTTATATCTACAAGAATTTATTCAGTGTATGTATATTTAACAAAACAAGTTGATAGTTTTAAATCTATATATTATAAATTTTGAATTATTGTTCTATATATTTTTATACCTTGTATCTTTTAACTATGGAATGATTTCACATTGTTGTGAAATCTAAATATTTTCCATGCATATATTTATGTGTGAGCATAATTTCAAGAGTTTTTATACATTTAGTTTCACAACATTGGATTTAAGGTTTAAAATCTTTTAATTTAAAGATAATTTAATACAAAGCTCAATCCAATGCTCAAAGTTTTTAAATTAATGAACAATAATATCAAAATATTGGGAAATAGATAAATTTCTTCTGTGCTGTAGGTTTATATGAGCATAATTCTTGTGTCTTAACATGATAAGTTGCAGTAATTTAAAGATTTTCAGACTCTCCTACTATTTGTAAAATGTATATAATTTAAATCATTGTATATTATTATATATTACAAAAGAGAAAAAAGTTATGAAACTCAATTTTAAATTGTATCTGGTTGTAATGTATGTATACAAGCTGTTATTTTGATAGAATTTGTTATATAATCATACTGAGTCATATTTTTAATATAAATGTTTTGCATGTTGCTGTTATTAATGTGATAATAAATCCGTCCTCTGTTTCACTCTAAAATAATGAAAATTTGTGTGCCGTCCACTTTGTAATTTTATTTGTAAAGAAAAACTTAAATAAAGTTTGATAAAATTTAACTTTTCTCTGTTTGACTGATTTGTGTCACAACCAACTAGAATGTATTTTCTTTAAATTATTAAAACAATTTACATCAGTGTTAAATTTGTTCATAATCAGCATTTACATTTTTCTATGCAAATAAATTTTTTGTATGATGTGTGTTAATAAGAAATGCACATAAGTTTGAATTTTGAAATTAAGAAATGCAATTAATGATAATATAAAACAATTGAAAATATACTACCAATATACTACTTTTTGACATATAAGCCACAGTAGCTCAGTTGGCAAAGCCAGCAATCTCATAACCAGATGGTTGTCAGTTTAAGGCTCAAGCTGACCAAAGATTCACCCTGTTCATTAATGATGGCTGGGGCATGTAAAATAGGTCAATTTTCATAGTGACCCCCAAGTTCAAATAATATCCCTGAAAGTGGCAGGTCAAGCCTGAGCAGTCTTTTCCTTGGTCCCTGCTTCTAAGTACCCAGCAGGGACAATATTATATACATCCGTAGCATTTCTTAAACTACATATTCTATGTGGATGGTGTTAAATGTGCAAAAGCTTCATAACCATGTTTGGCTTAAATATAGCTGTCTGTATTGCCAGCTGCATTAGGAAATTTTTTTTTTTTTTTTTTTTTTTTTTTTTTTTTTGCATATATGCCATTTGTGTTGAGCATGGTATTATTAGGATTATAGCATGGAGTTATGTTAGCATTTGAACCAATACTAGATCATTTTGAATATCCTGTTCTGATAGAACTACTTTGGCTTTAAGTAGAGCTGTCTAGATGCTAGTCAATGTCTGTATTGCCAGCTGCATTGGAAATTTTTTTTTTTTTTTTTTTTTTTTTTTTTTATTTTTTTTTGTTTTTTTTTTTTTTGCATATATGCCATTTGTGTTGAGCATGGTATTATTAGGATTATAGCATGGAGTTATGTTGACATTTGAACCAATACTAGATCAGTTTGAATATCCTGTTCTGATAGAACTACTTTGGCTTTAAGTAGAGCTGCTAGTCAATGACCTGTTTGAGGTTGTTATCAGCTTCAAACTTTTGTCTGGCTAGGAACTTCTTAAGTCTAAATAAATGTACACTTTAGGGTACTAAATACAGGCTGCATGGTGAGTTCTCCCAAACTTCCTATCTGTATTGCTGCAGTTTTGCATAAACTTGGCAAGACACATTCAGGAGTGTTATTGTGCTGTAGTTGAATGGTTCTGTATGTCAAATTTTGTTTATTGGGAATTCTAATAGAGAGTTTGTTTTCAAATTGTCTACCTTCAAACTGAAAATATAAATATTTATTTAACATAAAATAACATATAACTGTTCTTTAATAAACACTAACACCAGATTGCTTTTGACTTATTTTATATTATACCAATAATATTAAAATGAGTACAGAACAGTTACAAAACAACATTTAAACACAGAAACATTACAAATTCACATTAAGACTCAGCACAACTGATTATAACTTTCTGTATTGCCACTAAATGGCAGTTGGCAAAAATAGTTCTGTTAAGGCCCCTCCACACTACGGTCCACGGCAAGCCATTATCACCGTCTGGAAGGGGTTGATGATGGCAGACAACAAAATGGCCTTGGTGGAGGATGGCTTCAGAGGCGGTTTTTCTCCTAATAAGATCAAATGCAGCCAGATGCACAATTAAAGTGCACAGTAGACCCTATGGATGCATCCATAGGCTCATTTAGTGGCCCAGTGTGTGGATGCAATCCATAAACCATCGTCCAAGGTCACAATCAGGAAGTGGTGAACAATTGGCCATAGTGTCAAGGTTACATTACATTATCCCCATTGTCTTTTCTGTTATTTAAATTTTTAATAAATAATAATCAAATTCCTGTTTAAATTGCCACTGCTTTATTATCCAAGTACAGAAAGCTACTTTAGGACAGGGTTGATGAAGATAAAAAACATAGATAAATATACTGTTCTAATAAATTTTCCAGAAGTTGCAAGCTTTGGTTAAAGTTTTAGTTCTGTCTATCTACTGTAGCATGTGTGGATGTTATCTAACAGTTTCGGCTTTTTAAATGAATGTCATTATTAGTGCTAGAATATGTATACTTTGTTTATCAAATAAGCCCCTATAAAGATTAATTTCAATACTCCATGTCGATGAATGATTAGGGTGCTATGCTTCGGAACCGAAGTTCATGGGTTCGAATCCCACTATGGCATGTATGTTCGCAGCCATTCAGAATTGGCTTTAAGCATTAGGTCTCAGTCTCATTAGCCCTCGTGTTGTAAAAAGTAGACTGTAGCACTCCAAAAACCAAACCAAACCAATACTCCATGTCAGCAGTTACTGCATCTACAGATTCTGTTTGTATAACATCTTTTTGAAATAAATTTACTCATTAATACAATAAATATACACAAATGTGGTTAACATTAGTGTTTCTCTACAAAAGAGAAAACACTAATGTTTAAAAGAATATAATTTTTTTTTCTATCCTAATAAAAGATAGCATACATTTTGAATGGATCTCAAATTGTCCATTTTTGAACTTCTTATGTGAGATTCTCTTTATTGAAACTTATGCGACCAATATTAAGCAGACATTAAAATATATAGTTCTTGTATTTTGAATGTTGGTGCTAGTAATTTCTTCAGTGAAAAAAATTCAGTAGTTTTTTAATAGTGTTTATTATAAAAAATTATGATTCAAGTAATAATATTAATTTTAGATAATTTATTAATTTTCAAAACATGTACTTACAATTAAATTTTGTATTCTAGTTTGTAAAAATTTTAAATTTTGAAAAATCGTTGCAGCTTATTAGTTTCTTTGCTCTAAAAATTTTTATTTATCTCATAATATAAACACACTCATTTTGTCTACGTACCACAATCCATGGCTCTACTGCATTACTACTTACCACTGTGTTTTATTTTAATTCTTATATTATTAAAAATCACAATTGAGTAAAATGAATACAAACTGCGATTGATATGAATTCCACTGCTCTCAATAGATGCGAAAATTATACTAACCAACAGCAGCGTCTCCGCATTTTCGGTAAAAAAAAACAAGAGAAGCACTATCGAGCTTCTCCGCATTTTTGGCGCATAACAAGCAAAGCGCGATAGCTCTCCACCGCACTCAAACGGTTAAATAATGTTTTCACTACTTATAAAGCACCCATCTTAGCGGTAGCGATATCTAAAAGTTCATTGTATGTTTTGTTTAGAGGAGGGGGGGGATTTATTTCGCTAAAACCGTTACAATAAAAAATGCATATGTTCTTGCTTATTACATCGTGCCTCGAGCGTTAGAGGAAGGAAAGCCATTGATGAATAATGGAATGATTCGCGTCATTCAATATTTTCTGAAGA
This sequence comes from Pardosa pseudoannulata, assembly GCA_032207245.1. Lineage (NCBI taxonomy): Eukaryota > Metazoa > Arthropoda > Arachnida > Araneae > Lycosidae > Pardosa > Pardosa pseudoannulata. The sequence goes on along the minus strand of CM063501.1, from coordinate 117,893,544 downwards.
TATTCAGATGTGAAGAGACAAATAACTATGGACACGGATCACGTGTTCAGAATAATTATTTATTTTTAGTCCCTTATGTTGATACTTTGGCGAACTTCGAAAAAAATTACTTGGACGCCAAAATAAAACTATATAAATATTTATTCTAGTCAGTTGCGGCTAGAAACTTGGCTATTTTGTTCTTGGATTTTGCATTACTCATCCTACTCCTGAGTTCTTCATTGGTGCACCGCCGAACGATGGCTGAATAGTAATAGAGCGCTTCTCTTCGGTACTGGAGTTTGCGGGTTCATATTCCGCAGCCGGCATGGGTATTTGTAGCCGTTCGAAATAGCTTAAAAGCAGTAGGTCCCGGTCTTATTAGTCCTCGTGAGTAAAACAGTAGACTGTAGCTCCCCAAACCAAACCAAATAATTTGTGCTCTGACATGCATCCTGTTTTGGAGGATTTAGGCCTTATGCGTCACATAAAATTTAAGAGACTAATGAAAAATGTATTTTATTTTTCAGGAGAGGAGGTTTACCCCAGAAAAAAGAAGCCAGTACCATTCGTGTTTTAAGTGCGGCTCCATACAATATCAACTCAAAAGCAGCTTTAATTTGGATGGTGTTGGTAATATAAAAACAATAAGTGTACTTTTACACTAAGCCCACTCAAAACTGTGGGCGAATTCCCGTCAATATGGTTGAAGCTCTGGGACGACGCCTGTTTTCCCAGGGGTCATAGTCAGGGAGATTGAGAACTTCATCATTATTGACATTTCTTAGGTTAAAGAAAAATTTTGTTGATAGCTTTGCTATAAAGTCTCTAACGGGATCAATGTTCAGAGTATCGTGAATGATATCATTTCTAAGGTACCTAGGAGCATTAATAATACCCCGGAGAGTTTTATTTTGGATAGTTTGCAGTCTCTGGATCTGAGTGTTGGAAGCCGAACCCCAGACCGGGGCTGCGTAGAGAAGAATGGGTCTAAGTATCGTCTTATATAACAACACTTTGTTGTCCATTCCCATTTGATTGTGATACAGGAGGTGGGCGATCGTTTTTTTTAGCTTTATAGAATTTGGCAATGACATAATTCATATTAAAGCGCCAAGTTAACCTGCTATCCAATTTAACACCTAAGTATTTAACTTCCCTCTCGAAGTAAACCAATTGTCCACACACCGAGATCGGGGGAGGTGGAATCCTGTTAAATAGTAATAGAGCGCTTCTCTTCGGTACTGGAGTTTGCGGGTTCATATTCCGCAGCCGGCATGGGTATTTGTAGCCGTTCGAAATAGCTTAAAAGCAGTAGGTCCCGGTCTTATTAGTCCTCGTGAGTAAAACAGTAGACTGTAGCTCCCCAAACCAAACCAAATAATTTGTGCTCTGACATGCATCCTGTTTTGGAGGATTTAGGCCTTATGCGTCACATAAAATTTAAGAGACTAATGAAAAATGTATTTTATTTTTCAGGAGAGGAGGTTTACCCCAGAAAAAAGAAGCCAGTACCATTCGTGTTTTAAGTGCGGCTCCATACAATATCAACTCAAAAGCAGCTTTAATTTGGATGGTGTTGGTAATATAAAAACAATAAGTGTACTTTTACACTAAGCCCACTGAAAAACACGTTTTTCGGAGGAGTATTTTAATGCATAAAAGGACTATAGAAATTCATGAGTACATCTTCATGGATAACGATAGGAAAAAGAAAAATTTATAAACTTCCTTTCATAAATTCTTTTTTTTTTTATCGTAGTTTAAGGTATAAGCCTCACATAATAACCACAAACAACTTGACCCCATCAAGCAGTAGAGACTGTTGAAAGATTTTTCACGCAGAGTAAATATAACAGTGGCAGAAAAACATGTTCCGCAACAGACACCCTTCTTTCATACAAGAATATAGGTTTATTCTTCAACGTTAAAAAGAAGAGGAAGAAGGACCTTTGACATTTGATACGTAAGTTTTGCCATCCGGAAACATATATGATATGCACTGATTTGGCATGGCAGTATAAAAATGTTTATCTTTCATTTAAAAATACTGTTCACAAAACGATCAACCATCTGAAGGGCGAACTTGTGATAATAAATAATAAGGATAATACTATCAGTTCACTGGAAAACCAAAATAAACTGCTAAAGCAAACAATAAGGGATAGACGAAATGATAGAGTCATTTGTCAGAACATGGCCGTTTATTTTATAGGAGAAAACTTTCACTAAATATATCTCTTGGAGCTATCTGAAACTTCTTAAAAGATATGCGGAAATATTTCTTGATCCTAAGAAGTACTTAATTTCCCTTATCGTTATTTTTTTTTCTTTAAAGATTCTATTTTGTTTGTAATCTGTTATATTTTTATGCTAATAGTTTTATGTTTCTGATGTAACAAAACATACGTGAACTATGCCTACAAGGACACCGGGTAAATAAAGCACGTCATTGTTCTATCCCAAGAAACAGGGTAGTAGTCAGAAATTAGTTTTGGGAGGGGATCTCGAACCACCCACCCACCCTCTCTCTTTTCCTGTGGCTACTGCGCTACCTAGGATAACATTTTTATTGCAAACGACTATTTAACAAACTTACTTTTAATTAGTCATGTTATTTATTTATTTTTATTTATTTATTTTTGCTGTTCGAAACTTTTTGTCTTGGGATATTAAAACAACTTTCTAAATTTCTCAGTATGCAAATTCTTTACTATAGATATAATACGGCCATTCCATAGTTACAGATGTGACACGTTGAACTACTTTTTATCATCTTTTCTATAAAGAGTATAATATTTCAAATATATATTTTTTCATGAGGCAAATACACCACCCAAGGAATCATTTTGCAAAAATTAAAGATTTTCCGTTTCTTCTTTACATGTTTAAGTAATTATAAATATCCTGTTACGGGTGTGACAGTTATTTTACCAGATGTTATACATAGGTTCCCAATTATCAATTTTTCAGCTAATAGGTAATATCTAAGAGTCATTAAAAATTTATGATAAAGAAGGTTAGGGGTTTAATACTATGTGTTTGTACCGGGGGACTTCGAGTTTAGGGACCTCTATGGAGGAGGTATAGATCACGGAATGGCACAAGCGTAACGGTCAAGCTCGCACAGACATGTAACCGTGAGTTATGGGGGCAGGGGCTAAAAATAATGTAGCTTTCACAAAAGAGGATATTTTAATGAGCCCACTTGCACTCCCGAAGGGGGTGCAGATGTGAGAAAATTTAACCAAACAAGCGATTGGAAAAGAAAAAAAAGGGCGTTAAAACCGAGGTGAGGTGTTGAGAAAGAGAGTTAACAAAAAGGAGTCGGAGTCGGGATTCAAGAGTAGCTGGACATTGAAATCCCTGCGCGCCAGCACCGTCGTCTCGTGCGCCCGAACGCCCGGACCGACACACCGCATGAGGAAAGCCCCTGCTTGCTCCCCTGTACCTCTTACTGGAGGTAAAACAGATTTAACATATTCATGACGGTTGTTTAGGTCTCATATTTTGATTAAGGGGCTTTTGGGGCTTTTTATTGATTTGATAATAAACTAGGTTTCTTAACTTTCTGATTTCTTCTCTTCCAACATGTTTTCTTTCTTTCAGCATCACACTTAATAATTTCCTTTTAGTACTAGTTTGTACATTCTCTATTTTTTTGTCTCCTTTTTCTATATCATCTTTCTTTTTCAAGAAAATTTCTGAATTTCAAGAAAATTTTTTGCTGAATAAGCAAATTTATGAATTAGAGCTAAATAACTTCTCACTTTTTTGTATTTTCTGAAAAATCTGGTTGTACAATCCAAAACTTTCAAGAAACGCTGTAGTGCATTTTTTTATAATACATTTTATAAAGGTTTGCAGAAAGACTATGATGTAATCCACAAAGGCTAATGAGACCGAGAAAACTGCTTTGTTGATTACGGACAGTTATAATCATCCATGTCAGCATCAGTATTCAAACCGACAGACTCCAGACTAGCTTTACATCTCCTTCCATCATCTGGGAGATCTCTGAGGTGGCGATGTGGATAGATATTCAGCATATCTGCTATATAAAGTATTCACAACCTAGATAGATAACAAAATATAAATAAAATATAGTTATATTATTTAAAAGTTATTTTAATATTTGAAGCTGACTTTTTAATGTAAACATTTGTTTATCTTAATAATGATAGTTAGTAACTGTTATAATTGGGTTTTGTTTAAAGTCAAATGTTTAAACATTTCTGTATACACATACGCATCCCAAATCTAATTATAAAAATCAGCAGTCACTAATTTTTTTTATTAAAATATCAAGGGTCTCCAATCCCTAAAAAAAAAGGGGTTAATTGTACTCGCCATCTATTAGACCTTATTCTATATTGACTAGATATTGATAGGCTCAAATTATGTATTTGGCAGCATCCGCTCGAGAGAAAGAATGTGTCATTAGTTTCCAAAAATCCTGACCTGTTAAATTTGCCTCGCTTTCCCCGAGCCTAAGCGTTCTGGCGAGTTGAAAGATTTTCCGTAGACCTTCGTTGCTCCTATCGGAATACAAACTAGATATATCTGAGAACGGGCGTATTTTGGAGTAATATGGTAAAAATGGTACTTTGATGGACATATGCACTTAAAATACCATATTAAAATAAGTAATGTATATAGTTATAAAAAAGAATCGAAGAGTAGTCCACGTAAATCCACGTGTGTCACATTTTTCATAAAAAAAAAATATAAATAAATTAAAGGTGAGAAAGAGAATACATAGGACCAGCGTGATATTTCCGATTGCATGATATCGCGAGGTGCGATAAAACAAGGGTTTACCTTCTGCTATATATATTTGTATTTCTTATAGCTCCTCTTCACTATAGCTTACGACGAGACATTTCAGTTACAGCACAAAGTCAACTCTACACGCTAGGCTACTACAGGAGACAATCTTTGATGGAAGCTAAATGGGCTACTAAACTTATTGTCTAAATATTATTTTTTCCTCATTCATGCACCAGTACGTATTGGTCGTATACGCCCAAAGGAGACGTATACGCCTCCTTTGAGCCGAGAAACCCTTCAAGCTTGTTCCGGCGGTAGCTGGCAGATCGTAAGCACTGGGCCGCATTACTTTATTGTCTTCTAACAGCATTTAAGATAAACAAGTTACGTCATTATGATTTCTGAAGTTAACAGAGACGCCCTCTACACTTTAATGTAGTAGGACCCTATGTGCCTGTATAGGGAAACTTCCCACTTTATGCAAACTCTGAAGTGAAGTGAGCAAATAAAGATCTTGAGCCGTCTGCTACTTTTCTCGCCTAGGTCATCAAATTTAATTAATGTACCGGAAGTTTTTATTAAGGACAGAACGCTCGTAGAATATTTTGTGTTTGTCTAATAGAGGGACTTTCGTGGTTTAATGACATTCATTGACTTTTTAAAAAGTCTGGATCAGAGTATTAGTAGAGATTTGGTGGTAAGTACTTCCAAACGTGGTGTATATTTAATTGTTTTTTTTATTATCTATTTTTAAAACAAGAATGCTTTAGGAATAGCAGTAATAGGAACAGCAGTATTTTTTTCTTAACAGGCGATGCAAACTTTCGCCTATTATAGTCGTACTTTATAGAAATTTCTTTAAATTAACTTCGAAATTTTATTGATTTAATGAAAGAATATTTTCTCTAAGTTTATAGTCATACTTTAGGATGAACTTAAATGTAGACATTTCACAGTGAATAAGTATCTTTTGAAAGGGAGAATTGAAGAAATTGAAATAAAACAATTTAAAAGGCAATGGGATGAAACGTTCTCCCATATGTAGCATTCAAAGCTACTAAGTAACTCATAGATTTCAGTTTTCCAATTTAAATTTCTCTTCCTAAAGCATAGTCACCAGTATAGATTAAAATTATTTAAAATTTATAAGATTTTTTGTAATTTTTAGGAAATAATTTTAAAATTGTAAGAAATGAATGTGCATACTTAGTTTCATTAATCTTTGAATCTTTTGAATTGTAAAGTGGAAGAATATAACATTTAATCCTTTATATGCTGTAATTTTTTCCTACCGTTAAAAGTATTAAATTGGTGTTTCAATTTTGTTTAAAAACACATTCTAAAATTGAAGAGCAAAGTTAATTAGATTTTGCAACTTGTGTTTAGACAGTAAATAATTTCAATTTCTTCATTTATTTAGTATTATATAAAGTAGGGGGAAAGTCTATTTCATATGTATTTTCGATTTCAGAGGATCAAAAAAGGCTTAATAATATAAGCTCTCAGATGCTTTAAAATTAGGTAATTCTGTTCAATTTTATGGAAAAAAAATGAGCTGTAAGATTTTGCCTCTTGCAAGGAATAAGATGCTCCCTTTTTTGTTTTGTATGAGAAATTAAGTTTTTATAAAAGCTATAAACCTGAATATGTAAGATTTGTCTGTGAAAACATGAAATTAAAATGTATTTTGATACTGCAGAGGTGATCTTTCTAATAGGTGTTTACAGTACTTAAAAAACTTACACTATCTAAAAGCTTTATAGGAGGCAATTTCAAAACTTGTGGGTAAATTATCTGTACTGTCAGTTTAACTATATGTATTTTCTTACTTATAATTGTACCTTGATAAAATTTAAAGCTGTTCCACAATGCAAAGCCTAGGTTTCCATTTTTTTAATTAGTTTAGAAAAACAACATTTATTTGATTCGGTATTGCTATTTATGTATTATATTGTTTCTTAGATATGTATTTTTTTATTAGCTTCAATTCATACCATATAAGCTTTTGCCATGTGTAATTGGGATTGTAATTGGTCAGGGTTGGCATGATTTAAATCAGTTCATTTAAAAAAAAATCATTGATTTAAATCATTTTTTTTTCACTTCTCTTAAAAGCTATATTTCAAAGATAGGAGAACTGGGAATCAGTCAGCACAGAAATACCAATAAGTAAATAAGTGTAAATAGATAGCATGTGTTTTTCAAGAATTTAGTGGTTGTTATCAGAAAGTATGTAGTAGGGATAAGTACAATGACTAGTGGATTTCATTTTATATAATGGGAGGTAAAGAGAATATTACAGAACTTGAAATCCAGTTTATCTACTAAATAACAACAGCCGTGGCACCATCTGCTAGAAGAAAGACAGTTTTCTTCTTTTGGTATTGTTCATTTTAGCCTTCGTAACAAATTAGGAGTGGATACGGCCTCAAAACTAGTGTTTTTATTGAAACAGTTAAATCCATAATTCGTTGCTTAAAAAATATTGAAATAATTGTGATTTTTTGTTTTTTTAATAAATTAAATGAATATTTAATTTGTTCTTTAAATTTACATTTTATTTAGTTTGCACCATCCAATTACAAAATAATGAAATGTATTTAGATTAAAATTTATGTATTTAATTTTAGGTAATCGGTGTGTAGAATATACTAGATAGATAAGTTGTTACTTATAACAAACTATTCCATGTATATTGCAAAAATCATAAAAACACACCAATAATTAAAATAAGAATTCAGAAAAAAATCAAATAAATTTGATTTAAATTGAAAAAATCTTATTTAAATCAAATAAATCAGATTTTTTTGATTTTTTAAAAAATCATGATTTTTATCCAACCCTGCAGTTGGTTCTTGTATACTAGTATATTTATACTAGTATGGAACTTTTTTTTAATTTTACTCTTTATAAAGAGTAAAATTTAAAAAAAGATTGATCTCGACTCCACATTACTTGTGTATATATTAGATTATACACATTCTTATTTTGACTGTGTTATGCGTGTTATCAGACTTAGTTTCATTTCTCAATGCAACCATGTTATCTGAGTGACTTACGCTCAAATACTGTTATCTGGTAGTGACCAACAGTATCAATATCAATTATATTGAGATTTGTAATATAGTTATTTTTTGCCATTACAATGCTTCCACTACTTCATATGATGCAGTAATAAAAAAATAAGTATTCAAAATTAACCGTTTGAGTGCAGCAAAGCGCTATCACTCCTCTCAAATATTCTGTCAAAAATGCGTGGAAGTGTGATTGTGGTGCTGTATGTTACTACAATTTTCCTATTAATTGAGAGGAAAATAAAACTTAATCTCTTGTGTGAAAATTATACTAAAATATAGCAGTGTGATCACATTTGTATGCATTTTTGACTCGGCACAAGACAAGCGCGATAGTGCTTCGTAGCAGTCAGACAGTTTATCTGCATATCGGCCATTCCATTGTTACAGGTGTGACACATCGTACGACTGTTATCAGTTTTTCTATAAAGTATTTAATGTTTCCAACATATATTTTTTCATGAGGCAAATACACCACCCAAGGAAGCATTTTGCAAACATTATAGATTTCAGTTTCTTCTTTACATGTTTAAATAATATAAATATCCTGTTATGGGTGTGACAGTTATTTTACCAGATGTTATACATAGGTTCACAATTACCAATTTTTTTTGAATTGGTAATATCTAAAAGTTATTAAATTTTTTTATAATAAAGAAGGTTAGATGTTTAATATTATGTATTACTTGTAAATTTTCAAAGACAAATATAATTATCAGATTTTTTTCAACAAACATGTTACGGGTACGACAGTTCAGAAATTTAAAAAATCTTATATTAAAAGTTCTGTTTTCAAAAGTAAATGAATAAACCAAGTCAGTCATGTTTACAATAGTTAATTTATTTGTTCTAACTTTTGTCAATAACAATATTAGCTTCTGTTCTTTATGAGAACTGATGGCATTACTTTAAGTATTTTTCCATGCTTTCACATGGCGTTTCTTTTACTTCTGGCTAGACCCAGTATATTCCATTTTTTTTTCAAGCAACTCAATGTTACTTCTGACCTGTTTCAGAAAATTCCAGTAATCCAGCAAAAAAAAAAAACCTGATGTTGGGATTTATGTTCACATTCTGCTTTAACTTTCCCTAATGCTTTACTATATGTCTGTTTATAACGATAAAAATCAAATGGGCTGATTTATTGATTTGAATTGTTTTATTGATTTTATTGACTAGAATTCTATTGTGTATTTTATTCAATTTAAATATTTTTTCTTTCAACATAACACTTCCTTTTTTCACTCAATAACATCCTTCTATTACTACTTTATGCATTCTCTATTTTGTCTTTTTTTCCTATCACATATATTTCTTTTTAAAGATATTCATGCATTTTGATAGAATCACTTCTTTGGTTTTCCCTATGTTTTGCTACTCTAGTTTTAGATATTTCCATGACCTGAATAACAAAATTAATGCATTTAGTAAGACTTTATATAAAGAGAAATCAAAATAAATAATTCAAATCTTTCACAAATTTAAACTTGCATAACAAAACTGTATTTTCAATAGTACTTAAAAATAAAATTATTAGATATGCTGAGAAAAAGAGGTTTATGTATGCAGTGTCTCAGTTTTTATATTATAAAATATTTATTTATTAAATTTAACCATACGTCTCAGAACAAGTTTTAACAGGGAAATCCAAAACAAGTTGTTATACAGGATTAATAAAATTATTATCACATAGTGTTATGGGTGTCACACTGCATATGTGTAATTAACATATTAAAAAATTTCCATTTATGAAATATAGTTTAAGATATGCTTGAGAACATGTTTTATAAAGTGAATCCTAAAGATCAAGTTGCTAGGCCCAATAGATTTCTCTTAAAATAAACTTATTTATCCTTTATGTTATGGGTGTGATTTTCTGTTGATCTTGACATTACAGTACACATAAAGTTAAGGGTACCCTCTAGTTTTTTTCCCCTTACCTGATCATTATTCACTGATAACTTTCAAACAATTGTACTGCAAATAGCTTTTTTTCCCTTTGTTTGAGGGGTGGGAGTGGATATTTTCCCAAGGAAAATATTAAAAAATGGAGAAGATTGTGCAATCTGTTCAGCTGTTACTTAACTCCATAAAGTTTGAGAAAGAAATTATAAGTAAAAGAAATGAATGGCCGAAAAAAAAAAAAATAAGAGCACTATGCTGTCTGCCTTGAAGAGAATGAGCAAATGATAATTCTGATGATGTTTCATACAAAATAAAATATTGTGTATTTAATCAGATTTTATTCTAAAGATAATCTAGCTTTAAACTGATGTAGTACACTTTTTTTTTTTTAAGTTTGTTATAATTGTTAGAGATACAATGGCTGCTATGCATGTGATTTTTTTTCTCTCTTAACAATTTAACTTGTTTTAATTAATGTATACTCAAACATAATCCAATAGGATTCATTATTAAAATTACAATTTTTGGTAAAAGTTTTTAAATTTTATAATTGTATTTTTAATGTTTCCCTTTTTCTGATCAAATTGTTTAGATGTATTTCAAACACTTCTGCATACATTATACTATAAAAAATATGAAATAAATAATATGTAGCTCACTGATAAGTGATTTTCTAAGCAATTTCAATACTCGACTTTAATGTCTATATTAAGTATGATATATGTACTGAATGACCTTATGTATATAACAACAAATCCTAAAAATGCTTTCTCCCTCCCTTTTAGATCTGCATGTCAATGTTTTTGAAATAATATCTATGAATATAAACACTACACCATATGCAGAAACTCTGTTTCAAATCAAACAGCGTTATGAAGATGCATCTCTTATGATATTTCATGAAAAAGAAAAAAGAGCAAAACCACTCGGATATTTTAGCTCTCGGGAGTGCAACAGAAGTTTTTCTTTCACCTGTCATGGAAATTCAGCTAATGTAGTACAAAGAATTGGTGACAATGTTACTAAATCTGATGAAAAATCGGTGGAAAGTCAAATTTGTAACATAATGTGAAATTTTTATCATTGTATTGTCTTCCATGTAAATAAATTTTTATATATCATGAATGCATGTTAGAAAAAAGTGAGTTGATTTTACTGTGAATAGTAACAGTTCACTGCTGAAAGCTTAATTCTTTATTAAAATGCTAAAAGCTTTGTCAAAATAAAATTTTATGTCATTTAATACTTTTTCCACCTTTTAGATTTAGCAACTTAAATTTATTATGTTTGACACCACAAAAACTATTAACTAAAATTTTATTGAAAATACTTATAACAATCATTTGGCAAAAAAGTTAAAACCATGTTCATAGCTGCCAACAAAGGTCACACAATAATAGATATCCAACACTTCTTTACAAATATCTTTTAAATTGTATCTTCATCTAATCAAACCAGTTCCAATATCTAAAAATAAAGAAAAAAATCAATAAAATTTCTACTTTTTAAAACAATGTTTAAATTTATACAGAACTGACTTATATTTGCAATTCTATAATGAAGTAGTGTACATTAGAATATTTTGATACATCAATATTTGGCAAATTATATGCCACAATATTAAACTTCAAATACCATCCATCTCTAGTTCCAGCATTTGGAAATTAATATAATTTTTTTTAAAACTTATAATCAGTCATGGCCATTTTATAAAAAAAAGGGCTAAACTAGTATATTTGGAAAATTCTTATATCAATGAGATAAACGAAGTTGAGTTCTTCATCTTTATTGAACAGTATGTTGTATGAAATGAATGCCTCTATTGTAAGCAGTAAACTCAAAATTTTCTCTTAAAATCTTTATATATATATATATATATATATATATATATATATATATAAATTGAAATATAAAGAAAATAATTATTTTTCAAAATTTTATGAAGTTATACCCTTTTTTCTCCTTTCATGAGCTGAAGCATTTTAAAACTATTTTCAATAAAAATCTTCCGATATTGTACACACACAAACATTTTAATTTTGGAAGTAATATTTGTAAGTGTGAAAAGTGAACATGTCCTTAAATAATCTTTCTTTTAATACACTGACACTGAAAAACTTTCAACTATTGTTTTAAAACCTGTAAAAGGCCAAATATAATTTCTAATTGAGGTGCATTTGGCCTGGAGACTGTACCTTGCCCATTATTACTCTACGTCAATTATAATTTCATATAGAAGCTACAGATATTGAGCAGATTGATATTTTCATCATCTGTAGGGATATAGTAAATTTTATTTTGTTGACATCTTAAACATTTATACAAAACTGCACTTTTATTTTCTTATAAAAAATTTTGGCTATAACTTACCCTTTTATAAATTAAAAAATTCTAATTAAGATTTGATATATAAAAATTAGTTAATCATAAAAAAGGGGGTTGAGAGCCATATTCATAAAAAAGGTAAAAAAATTGACTTATTAGCATGCCTGTAATTTAAAAGTATAAAATGTTTCCTAAAAGTTGTTTATGCAGTAGTACTTTTAGGTAAGCATACTTTCTCAGCAGTACAGTAGTAATAGAATTTATGACTATTGAAGCATAAATAACAGGTAAATTAATTAGTATCCTAAGAAATATTAAAATGCATAATATTCAGTATTTGTAAATAATTTTCATATTCATACTTTCAAATTAACCTTTCAATAAATACTAAAGCAAAATTACCTTAATTGTTCCTTGACTGTTGGCACAAACAACAACATTAGATCCCTAAAGCAGAAAAAAAAGGAATGATAACACTGTAAAAACATTAAATCAGTTAAAAAGTAACTAACAAAAGAATTGTCTATACTTCATAAAAATCAAAACTGAAATTTTACTAAAATATACACTCTCTTATTTGAGAAAGCAAACTATTTTATATTACAATTTAATTGGTAAGTTATTTAACATTTTAATGTTTGATATTTTAATTTTGGAAATATTGTGACTTGATTTTGAAAATTTCAGGGATCAAAAAATAGTAAAAAGAACCTAAATTTTAATATTATAACTTTACTGGACTGTTAGCATGTTATACTATTTATAAGAAGGCTGTCATCAGTTAACTATGGCAATGCAGATGGTGGCCCGCTGATCATACAGCTTGAAATAAATCAATTTTTCTTCAGTAAAAAATGTTTTAAATGATATTTTTGCAAAATTTTGCTAATTTACACCATTGAAAAATGCAAGGTGTTTATTTCAGGAAGTGAAAACAAAATGCTTTACTTATATGCTAGTCAGGGAAAGAGAAAATTCTGATGTGCACACATGACTTTCTTGTACATCTGTAAAATTATACAATATTTTGCTGTACTTCACTTAAACTTATTTATTTGAATGTGAGATATAATTCTTCAATACTTGTAATTGAAATCCAGTTATTTTCTGTGCACATAAGTTTCAAAGTAAATTGAAATCTCTATAGCTAAATGAAAGGACAAATACATTATGTATCTTCCATGGAAAAAAAATATATATAACTATGAATATGTCACCTCATAAAATGTGACATTTTAGGTATTTAATTTCTAAAATACTCTAAATTTTTTATTTTGGCTTAAATTATGAATAACAAGGAATTTAAGTAATATACTTTGAACCAAAATATTTTAACATTTTTACATAAAATCAAATAAAGATAACAGATTTGAAAACAACACATCAAAGCAGCAAGTAAATATTATACAGACACCACATGTAAATTGCTTATACCAATGCAAATATATTGATGAAACTAAGCTTTTATTTTTATTACTACCTAATGGCTTTACATACGTTAAAAACATTTTTAGTGAATAAATACTCATTGATAATACAAGCTTAATAGGAAGGTGCGTCTTATTAACAAAAATACTTGAATCATTTCATTTGAAATCACCCAAAATAAAAAATCTTGTATGGCCTCATATCACAGATTTACAAAGATTACAGATAGAACTATTACAAATTTGTAATGAAAGCATTTTTTTAAGAAATTTTTTTTTGAAAATTTCAAGAAATTTTTACAGTAAAACCCAAAGTTCTTCATTTTTTTTTAACATAATTCAGATATTAAACTTTTCAACATAAAATAAATCAAAAGGGTGTTTTTTATGATTAAAAAATAAACAAGTAAAATGAAGAAAAAAACATTTTAACAATTTTTAATATTTTAAAAACAATTTCTGAATGGATAGTATTACATCCGAGTCAAACGTATATAAACGACTAGTACTTGTGCTTGGCCAGACACATTCATTAAAACTACAACAAACGATTACTTTAAAAAACCAAGATAATTAGATGCTTTCAAATATCAGAAACTATATTAATTATGCACTTATTTAACACATTCTCATCTTTTTTAAAATAAGCAAATATTATGAAATTTTACTTTGCTCTTATTTTTCTTTAAAAGCATACTTTGAAATGGAAAGTGTTAAGTTTTAATTATGATTTATTCTTTCTTTCTTTTTTTAATGACAAAATATAAAAAACACCCTCTTGAATTTTTTATGTTGAAAAGTATGATATTTATTTAGATTGTATAAAAAAATGAAGGTGATAAAACTTGTTCTACTGTAAAAAATTCTTAAAATTTTCAATCTTAAGGCTTTCAATATAAATTTTTAAAAATTAGTTTGTATTTTTGAGCATTTTAATGCTTTTATTTCACAGCTTACACTTTTACATGACACCAAAATGAACAAAACTTATACAAAATAAAAAAGTTATAGCAGTTATAAACTTATGAACCATTTTACCTATTGACACCATTTCATAAAATTGTGTCAAATTTTGAAATGACTCCTAAATCTTAGTTTTGATCCAAAAATTCAGAAAAAAAAAAAACATTTTAGCCTTTTTTTATTATATACTTTTCACAATTATTTTTTGTAAAATTCTGTGACATGAGGGCAACGACCATTAGATGATTTCACATGAAATTAGGAACTTCTGAAGTATATTTGGTTGCCAACAGAAATAATTTTTTTTAAAATTACAACACTAGAAAGATACAAGAAACCAAACTACATTACTTTTTTTAAATTTGAAAGCATTTTAATTGTAGATAATACTTTAATTTTATTTTATCTCTTAAAATTAAAATAGAAGGAAAATGATATTTTTTTTAATTGACAAAACTCACCATTCTCCAGCAAACAGCACTAACAAACTCGGTTGAGTCTTCATCTTTTCTATCTTTCTCCTAGAAAAAAAATTTAATATATAATGAAATGTTCAGAATAAATCAAAAACTGATTAAAACCATGATTAAAATTTTTACTTACTATTATACTCTTCATTGTATCAAATCGGAATGTTAAAACATGACTTGAAAGACCTTTGTAGTATACATATAAAGAATTGCTTTCACTTCCTGAAAAAAAAATGCATCAAGCTTACCTTTAATTCAGATGCAAAACACATTTTTATTATTTTGATATTTAATCAACACATACAATATCTGTATGTGTTGATTATATATCAAAATTCTGTATTTCTTAAAAAAGTTCTGTTATTTTTTAAAAAAGCATTAGATTAGTTACTGAACAAACCTTTTAGGGAAATAGAAAAATATGATTTTTGTTTGTAATAATAAAAAATATTTTAATTTTTTTATAATTACATGGAGCCTCTTCATTTTGAAAAGTAATAGACTTTCACAATAACACAGTTAAAACTCTTTATTCAATTTTAAATAAGGCTTTTTTACATATGCTGGGAAAAGCACAGAAATGTGATTTTTTTTTTACCTGTATGGTACTGTAAAGATTGTTGTAAAATAGGTTAAATCAGAAGTAATGACCATTTAAATTTTACCATGTGACATTGAAAAGCACAGTTGGTTTTCAATGTCACACTTTTCCTTTTAATTAAAATAAATTCTTCACCTTTATCTGCATGCATATTGCAATGTATTTCCTTTGGGTACTCAAACTATTTAATAATATTATCAAAAGTATTTTTATTCCTAAATGACGAAGTAGGTTGGCCATTCTTAGTCTCATGATTTACAAAATAATAATAATTCCATTCCATTCTTAGTAATAAAAGCAATTCTAGCTATGCAAAAGCAGGAGAGGATAGACTTTGAAACTGCTTATTAACAAATAAAACTTAATTATTCGACATTTTTGACTGATTGACACTATTTTGGAAAAAGACTTGCATTCAGGGCTTGACCAAGCCTAAGATCAACAGTGTTTGTTAAAGGTGACTGGGGCACGTAAAATATGTTCCTGGTCACAATGTCCTCCCAGGTCTCAAATGATACCTCTGGAGGTGGTAGGCCAAGATTGTGGGTCTTCTGCTTTGTCCCTGCTTCTAAATTGAGAGAACCCAGCAGGGGTAATCTTACTTTTGTCTATAGCATACCTTAAACTTCACATGCTTCTCGAGTGGGGATAAGTGGGTAACAGCTTTGCAGCCGTGTATTGGTATAAAAGCATATAGTGCATGTATTGTAGCTGCATAAGGAGAAAAAAAAAGATTTAGCAAATTTTTAATTTAGCAGTTTAATATTAATTTTTTTATTAGTCTGTTTGCGAATAGCCCAATATAACAGAATTCAGATTTTAGTATGTTTATAGTTTTACATACTTAAATTTAAATACTTAATACAATAAGTCATTTGTAAAGTAATCAAGTTTTTTTAGCAATTTTATAAATGAGAGCTCAATTCCTTAATTGGTAGTGGGCTGTAACAGCACACCACAAAATCTGTATGGAGGGGCCTAATATACAAAACATACACTGAAGTGAGAATTCTCTAACTTGACAGATTTAAAGGTTTTTGTAAGCCAAAGCAAGAAAAAAGAAACTAATACTTCACTAAAAAACAATCGGTTTTCAACTTGCTCTCGGAAAGAGTTGTAGGTTGACTTATACACAGTTATCTAAAAAGCTTTGAGAATCACACTGTTAAAAACCACTTGTTTCTGCAGTACTAATTGTACCACTTACAGTAATTATTTTGTACTCCCAGACACCAGCTAAGTGTTGTTCATTAAAATACGTTAAGAGGATAATATTATCATTGACACCATAGATATGTTTTTTTTCTTTTGCTTTATAGTAAAACAAATGACATAACTAAAGATCACACATATTATCACACATGTATATGATTGCTACTAAGGTAATAAGTTCTTCTCATTTTTAAAAAACAAGTTTAATAATTTTTAAGGTTCTGTTATTTTGTAACATGGTACATGGACACATAAAAAGTTTTAAAAAGAAAGAACAAACATACCACTCTTGGGAGAAGCTTAAGCCCCAACCAAGAATTGTGATTTTTTTTAATAGTTTTAAGATGCAATATTAGACATTTTTCTTCTACATATATCATTAGAATATACCACTGAAGTATTTAAATATCCAAGACAAATCACTTCTTCACTCAACATAACTACAGTTAAAAAAAATTCCGTATGTAACAAAAAATGACAAGCAATATTTTCTAAATCTCATCATTTATATAGTTTTCATCACTTTATATAAAGAAATGTTTCATGAGAAATCTTTAAAATGAAGAAGTGATTATAAAAGAATGGTAATAATTTTTTTTTTCATTCACAAGTTTTATCAACAGTTCACAAAGCAGGTATAATTTTTTAAAAAATTATAATTTAATTAAATAATTGACATTAGGAATTATTAAATTTTACATTATAGAACACAATTACAAATAGGTCATTTTTAATAACATATGAGGGACTTATCCAGTCTGACAACTGAGAAGTTATTTCAGAAAGGTAAACAAGTACAGCAAACTTTCAAGGTTAGACAGATAAAAAATATACATGAGCAAATAACCTTAGTGAACAGTTCTTTATGTATAAAATTGTATGTATGTCTTTTTGCTGTACCTTCCAAAATGGCTGGATCAAAATCTATAAAGTTTTGTATGGTTATTCAGGTAAATTCTGGAAAAATTTTACCAGAATTTTTATGCAAACCAAATTGATTGGAACTCAAAGCCATGGAGATACAAAACCTTTTTTTACACTCCATTAAGCCTGACAAGCATAGAGTAAAACATAATTGGATAATTTTTCTTTAAAAAATGTGCTACAATAATTAAAACTTTTAGATAACCTGTACATATGATAGAGTTTAAAATATATTTCAGTATAGGTTTTAATGACTTTTGACTAAAATTATTTTAGTTATTCAATTTTATCTATTTTTCTTTGGTGCATATTTTACTTATAAATTACCCCATTTTTTATCTCATGAAAATGTATTCTGTTGCTAGGCATAATTATTTACAAATGTGACATGCTTAATATTTTTTCATTTTTATAGGCATCTTAGTTTTCTTTAAAATGTAGGCAATTTTCCATTAGCTAAGTGCTAGGATGAATTGCCAAATATAGCACATTTGTTTCCTTTGCTTCCAAATCTTTACTTTAAGAAAAAATTAAATAGAATGTATTAAAAAACCTACAAACTAATTTAAAATTTGAAATAAATATACCTTTTATTTGAGAACCTCAATTACCTAGACAAAAGGCTGGGTGTGAAGCAGCTAGTTTAACATAATAAGAACGTACATTTTTACGTATTTAAAAAATAAAATAAAATTTACCACAAGCAACAAAATCTCCATCAGTAGCAAGTCCAACAAAGTTCTTCTCATTTAAATGACCTTTAAAGGAACGGATGCAATTTGATTGGTTAACATTCCATAACTTCAACTGACTGTCAGTAGATCTAAAACAGGAGGGTCACATAGATAATTATTTGAATGTTTGAAGTATTTAATGTATAGTATACCAATACAAATAACAGAAAGAAAAGCTATCAATGAAGAATTTATAGTTTAAATAGACAAAAAGATTAAAAATAGAAAAAAAAAATTAGCAAAAAATAAAAAAGCGATGCATCTTGTGCTTAGTAGCACAAAATAAGATGAAAACTCCTCAAAAATGAGTAAGTAAAAATAAAAAATAACCATCAACACATGAAACTTTTCAGTTAATTAAATATTTATAACTATTCAAACTTATTGATGTTAAAAATTTCTTTATAACCATTCTCAAGGTGTAATTTAAATTTAAAAGAGATTTATCTAAAAAGAGAAATACAATTAAAAAAAATTAATGCATTTAATAAATCTAAAATATATTAGTATGTATATATACTACAAAAAATATCTGAAACTATGACCTGTTTCTGAATTCTATAAAATTTAACAATTGGCAAAAATTATTTTTGATATTCATTTTACAGAAATTCAATTATGAAGATCAAATGCTTAATTGTATATTTAATCTTTCATAATAAACATAAAAATAATATATATGTTCATGTGCATACACACACATAAATATATAAGCATATATGAGTAATTTTAAAACTCAACATTGTACAAAACAAACAAACAACAACAACAACAAAAAAAAAAAACTTACGCTGAAACAAGCTCATGACAATTCAAAAACTTCACATAGGATACAGCCTTTTTATGTCCTTTGAAAACTTCAAAAGGTTGCTTTGTATTTCTCAAATCATAATAATGGACACAATGATCTGTAAAGTTAATCAAATTAATCATATAAAAAGTAATTTATTTTTGCTCATGTAGAGAAGCTTTTTCAATATTTTTAATATGGAAACAGTAAAATTTGCATTCATATATACTTTAAAGAACTAAAATGTAACTAACGTATACAATATCCTATGTAATAGTTAGGTTAGGTTTGAAGCGCTATGGTCTACTGTTTTGCTACACGAGGGCTAATGAGACCAGGACCTACTGCTTAAAGCTGATCCGAATGGCTACGAACATCCATGCAATGATCGGGATTCAAACCCATGAACTCTGGTACTGAAGAGAAGCACTCTACCATTCATCTACCATTCAGCCCTATGCAATAGTTAATGAAAGCATTCGATGATTTATATAGGGTTGCAAGACATAAATTTCCCAATTTACAGAGCACTCAAAGGTATTTTATTGGTCTATATGAGATAAAATTTTAACTGCAAATAATTCAAATGGTGCACTTGACATTTATTAAATAAAAAAAAAAAATTAATACTCAAATTAATAATAGATGGCACTATAACACAACCAATATTTATTAACATATTGAAAATGCAAAACATCTTATAATATATTATTAGCATTCTTTTAGTAAAAAGATGGTAGATTCTGCACATGCATTAGTTATTTCTCTTCCCATGCCTATGTTACAAGAAAAAGTTCTAGCAAAACTGTTTTACCAGAATCAGTAGAACTCTGTTTCTGTTGTAACAAAATTTAATAAAAGAAGGGGATATGAAAGCATATTAAATGTGTTTATGTTTATTACTGCGTTATCTATAGGATGTTTGTACTAATTTTTAAAATTTAATAAATGTGAAGCATATCACTTAAATTATCTGTATCTCAAATTTTATCTCATTTGAACCCATAAAATGCAAACTCCGTTCTTGTTAACACCATAAGAAGAAACAAATTAGAAAAATTATCCAAAATGGAAAAGTGAAGAAGTATTTGAGTGCTATTTAGATGAACATTAATCATTATCATTAATCATTTGTATTAAACTGAGTAATTCATAGCAAGAGTGACTAATTTGCAAAATTTATAAGCATTAGTAAATTAACTAATAGTAACAGAGATTAACTGGAAAGGTGACCTCTCCATATACAGAAGATAAGGGAAAAATTGGAAAAGTCCTTTTAAATAAACTTTTTATATATAATGTTTCTGATCAAATATACATATTCTTTTAAGTTATAACTCAACTGATGATAAACCTTTTCACTGAAATTCAGTAGTCTTGCAGATTACAAAATTTACTACAAACCAAACTCTTTAACCTTTCAAAAACTGCACTAGGATCAAAGATCAAGAAGTTATATTTATTCATTAATGTTATATTTAAGGACAGTTATAATAATAATAATATTAAAAAAAAATAGTGATTTTCTCAGTTTCTATTTAGAAACATAGGTGGGTAATGCTATAGAATTTTTATAGCTATGTATTCAGTTTTTGAAAATGTGCTTAAAACTTGACTTTTGCATAGATATTTAAATGGATATGACTAAAACTTTTAAAAATTGAATTACAAACTTTAATCCTAAAAATATCTTCAGGGATGCCATAGAGTAAAATTAAAAAAATAAATAAATTACAAAAACACTTGATATGAAAGAGCAAACATTAGGTTGTAAAAAACAGCAAAAGTTCAAACAGAAGAGAATTATTTTCAAGTAAAAATTAAAAACTGCCTGATATAAATATGCATATGTATAGTACTTTCCCATATAATTTTTTATAAATACTTATACAAACAATGAAAACCAATCTAAAAGAACAGATATAAAAACCAAGATAAAAGAACAAAGAAACACATTCAGAATAAATATTTTCTTTTTATATGAAGGAAAAATAAATAAATGATAGCAACATAAATTAAGTTTAGATCAAAGTAGCACATATGATTAACTACTAAGCAAGGTACAATGGAAGATAAAACAGAAAAAGTAAAGAGTTAATACCAATTTTTTTCCCACAATTTTTCTCCTCCACTTAAGCAAGCAGAAATAGGAGAAAAGCGAATTACAAAAATTAAAATTAAATATAGTAAGCTAAGCAAAATTTCAGTTCAGATGAGTATACAAATCAGCAATATATGCTAAAATTTTATTTTTTAATATAACAAGGACTAGAGACAGAGATTAAAAATTATAAAGAATAAACCTAAAATACTGTACACACAAAGAAAAGCATAAATTCCACAGAAAAACACAAATTTATAAATACAAAATTTGAAGAGCTAATATTATAGTTGCTAAGATACTTTTCTGTGAAGCAGTAAGTTATATTTAAAATTTTATAATCAGAGAACTACTCAAAATAAAATATTCCAAAGGTAGTTATTTGATATTTCATTGTTCTATAGCACTTAAGCTTAATAAAATTTTAGAATTAGCTGATTTTTTTTTTACAAGAAGTATATTCTAAATATAAAAAAAATGTTTAGTTAGTTTTCAAATTTTTAAAATATTCTCTATGATAATAGTATGCCATTTGGCAAAAGAAAACTAATGAAATAACTATCATATGTTACAATTCTTTATAAAAAAATTCTAAGTTTAACAAAGTTCTTTGAAACAACAATAAAAAAATATCATCTAAAGTATTTACTATTTAAATTCATAACACAGATTTATAAAAATTTTAAACTCCAAAAAAGTTTTAGTATAAATATTAGTAAAAAATATATGTAGTTATGATGATTATTGATGCCATACTCAAAGTTTTGAATGGTACAGAGTCACAAGATAATAGTTTAGAAATATTATCCCAAAATATATCTGCAATAAGAAAAGCCAAAACAGTATAAGATATTTTTAAGAGTTAAATTATAATACTGTACCTCCAATTACTTTAAATGTGACTAGGTCTGATTAATGTGCATAACATTAGATTTTAACGACAGGTTTAGATATTTTGTAGAAGGAAGGTAATGCAGAGTAGTTTGGTGAATGATTAATGTATTATTTAGAATGTTAAAAATATCTCAAAGCAAATACTCTGAAATTAAGAAATTTTATAACAAATAAGTAAAAATACTAAAGTTTTATGCTAAACTAGTCACAATATTTTAATTCCAAGAACTTTTTATACAATAGGAAAATACTGAAAATATATGCAACATAAATAAACAGAATAAATGTTAAAAAGCTAATGAAACTCTGACATCTCAAAACACATTTAAAACACACTAAATATTTACTGAATATACTGCAATTACTATCATAAAAATAAGCATACTCTTAGTCAACACTTTAGAATCAAAATAACAAATTATTGAAGTTTTTTTTAATTAATGGCATAGATAAGAGCATTTTATTTGTAAAATCTTAAAATAAAAAGAATGTATAATTCTACATTAAGTAGAATACTGCTTACTACTACTATTGACATGAAACTTTTTTTTGTACATGCCTTAAAAAAATTATGCAAAGCTCACTCTACAAATTAAAAGAAAAAGACTTATCAATAATTATAGTTACCTGCTGAACCAAAAGCTAAATGAAAACGACTTTCAGGGTTAAATTTCACACAACATACATTAGCTTTTGCCTCAAGAGATGTTATTGAGTGATCCATATTTGTAGACCATATTTTAACTGTAAAAAAAAAATACTATATGTATATCATTTATTTTTAGATTAAAACAATATTATGATCTTACAGTTTAACTTACTGTATATTTCCATGTATAAGCCGAGAATTTTTCGGGCTTTTTAAAGACCTAAAATTGGGAGGGGGCTGCTATATGAATCCATGGAACAAATATAACGTGTTTTTTGTCATAAATTAATGAAACGGTAAAAAAGGGAAAGAACAAAAAAGTAAATGCATAAAGGCAAAAAATAAATAAAGCTCATAAAAATTTTGCAATAAGAAAACAAAAGTTAAAAAATAAATTTTAAATCACTCTTATCTGTGTTATAATTGCTCTAAAAACAACAGTACCATAGCGGTAGCGAATGGGTTTAACTTTTAATAAACAATTCTATGTAACCCGGAAGCAATCAATAAATTGCCTAACACAGCTTTTTTTTTTTAAACTAAGCTTATACTGCTTAAATTTAAGAAAAAATTATCTTTATATAAGGTTGACAGAACTGAAACTTGTCATTAGCATCTCTTTCAAAACACCATTGGTCGCATAGTCTACCACCGCAATTATCAAACTGAGCTCTGCGGCATGAATCTAGATAACTTAGTGTAAATTGTGAAATTAACTAAGACACATGAAGTTAATTAAAATTTAAACATAAATTGTTTTTCCTCACCACTTTTCAAACATGCTAAGATATGTCCTTGTACTTATCTCTAAGTGCGACTCATCCTCTACCTCCGTGGTATTTAGAGTGGATGCTGTGGGAAAAAAAGGTTGAGAAGTGTTGGTCTTGCATTTTAATTTAAAGCAACTTGATGGGAAAATATTTCCCTCGCTTTATCTGCTTGATGATATTTTTGGCTTCTTCGTGACATATTTGAATGTTATTAAACTTTGGGAAAATCAAATCTTTGGCTTATATACAGATTGGCTTTTACTCAGAAATATACAGTATGTTCCAAAATTCAATAGCAACAAGGAAAATGAATTAAATTATTTCATAAAATTGAATAAAAACAAAGTAGTGTTCATACACACAATCTTTATGTAATTCTAAGAAAACTTTCAACTGTTAAGAAAATTGTAAGTTACTGAATTAATAAAATAATCTACAAATTTTACAGTAAGCAATAAAGTAATACAAACTAAGAAGTTCTTAAAAAGTAAATCAACATGAAATACTTAGTATTTAATAGGCATATACAATTTTTTGGAAAGAAACCATATTATGATTTTAAGATCTTGGAACCCATAAAGCAAATCTATTAATATAATTATAACTATATAATAAATTTAGGTTCAATTTTACCTTTAGAATCATCTGATCCAGAAGCTATTAATTTTGTATCTAATTTATTAAAATCCACACTCCAGCATCTTTTTTCATGTTCCTAAAACAGATACATTGCTTTCAGAAATTCTAATATCCAAACATACATAGCAGATAAATTTATATATATATACATATAAATCAAATCTGAAAGGAAATAAAATTTTATACATATGGACAAAATCACATATTGGTATGAATTTTTTTCTTCTTTATGTAATGAGACAATATTTTTTTAAAATACTCACTTGGTATGTCTTCATTTTTGTAGATGTTAAAGTGTCCCACAGTGTTACAGTGCCTTCATAATCACTACTGGCAAGCATATTTTTATGAGAGAAACTCCAACTAACACAACTAAATAAATATAGATTCATAAATAAATGAAAACAAGTTTCTCAAAGGCAAAGAATAACTAACAGATTTAATATCAAAATCTATGCAAATAATCATTAAAATCTTAGATAGCACTATTTAGAGAAATTCATTTTAAAATTTTACATTATTTTGAAATTTTCTTAATTGTTTGATATCTTATTTGATAAGACAATACTGTTGTAATATTCACAAAACATTAAAGAACTTAATAGTAAAAAGAGCAAATAGTACTAAATTAAGATTGTTATAAATGATATTGAGAAACTTATCAAACTTTAATACTGGATAGAAATAATAATGCTTCTTTATTATTTTTATTTTTACAGTATTTAGAAATAGATTTTACAATTTAAAAATTAATTTCTATAGAGAAAGTAAAACATTGTTCATTGTAATATATTGTCGAGCATTTGTTAAAATGTCATCAATACTATTTATACATACGTATGTACATCGCACACACATACACATATA
Source organism: Pardosa pseudoannulata (assembly GCA_032207245.1). Lineage (NCBI taxonomy): Eukaryota > Metazoa > Arthropoda > Arachnida > Araneae > Lycosidae > Pardosa > Pardosa pseudoannulata. The sequence goes on along the minus strand of CM063501.1, from coordinate 117,868,450 downwards.
ATCATAAATTTAAGTAAAACTAAGAACAGAAACAATAAGACCAGATTACAGATAACAATGAAAAAGTATGTATATATTGTGTATATATATATATATATATATATATATACACACACACACACACACACAGAGCGAGAGAGAGAGAGAGACTTCCAACAATAAATAGTTTTCCTATTTAGAGTCATTCTTTAGAAAGATAAATCATAATCAATTATCTGAAAATTAAAATTAATTTCTATTTAAAATCATGATAGAAACTTAGTATATGTATTTCATGGCTTTATTTTATATAGATTTAATATTTGAATTAAGAAAAAATAAAAAAAATAGCCACAATTTTTAATTTATATCACATATTACCCTAATTTCTTGCCTATAATCCACAGGTGCGAATTCCGTGAAATTTTCAGAGAGAAATATTGTATAACTCGCAATGGCATATAATCCGCAGATTACATGTCCACTTTAATTTCATCTGATTCATAGAAATGAAAAGCATATGGAAAGTAGTATTATATCTTCTAGTAGATAAAGAAATTAAATTTAAACTTTTTTACTTAATGATAACATTTTTTTTCAATTAAAAAAGTAATTTAACAAAGCGAAAATTTGGACAGACTTAAAAGAATTTTATATTTAACAACAGTAAGAATATATTCTAAAAATTTACATTAATTCGCACAGAAACAAAGATACAAATAAATTATTCGAACACATATTTAAATAAAAAAGATGTTAAAACTTAGAATTCTTAAAATAAATCTTTCTATATTAATTTAATATGGTTATTTGCAATCTGTGTTAGAAATTTAAACTGTAGTTTGGTACCATCTGGCGAGCTGAAAGTGAAAAAAAAATGGAGAGTGCAAAAAAAGCTGCCATTCCAGTTTATTAAGTGTTATTTCTTGATAGAAATAAATATACAAAATGGAATTTTAATCAGGTACTTGTATCCAAACCGCTGTGTCCTTGACTGAAAAACAGCATAATTTTAAACAGCATATAATAGCAGCTACATTAGAAAAAAATTTAGTTTTCTAATGTACAGTTCACAGATTATAGGCAGGAAATTAGAGTACTTGTTTTATGTGAAGTTGTAAACCATTTAATAGTTTGAAACATCCTGAGTGACACATTCCAAGAAGAAAATTGTGTAACTATTCTGCATACATCATTGATTCTTTAAAATTTCACATAACTCCTTTGCACAACAGCCCACTTGGGGTCTACTGTGCTAATCTGTGTTTTCAAGTTCCCTGGAGCACAAAGCATATGTCCTGGTTAAAAGATCAACCTTATGCTGAACCCCCAGTGTTTAGTTCCCAAGCATGCTTGGTCCTCAGTTTGTCTAACCACTGAAGGGAGGAAAGGCTGATCAACCTTAACCAGCTCAAGGATCGAACCTCACACCTGTGTTATGAGATTGGTTTGGAGCACTATACAGTCTATTGTTTTGCAACTCGAGGGCTAATGAGAGAGGACCTACTACTTAAAGCCGATTCTGAATGGCTATGAACAACCATGCCACAGTTGGATTCAAACCTATGAACACCGGTTCCGAAGATTAGTGCCCTAACCATTCAGCCCTTGGGAGGGGAAAGAACTACTTTTTATCAGTTAAAATAACTATCCAATATTTGGAGTGTCCCTTAATCACAGGTTAATATGAACATATGAACATTGGGACTGGGGATTGGAAAAAAGTTCCTTAAATAGAGATGTCACTGTGGAAATTTTCCTGTATATAATTATATATATGCATACACACACATTAACACAATGAAAGTTATTTTCATGAGAAAATATACTAAAATCAATCTTAAAATTTACTTTCCACATAGTGTAGACAAAATTAACAGCACAATTAAATTCAACAAAAACATTATAGTTACCTTATTTTAGAATTGCATAACATTTCATTGACAGGGTAATGTATTTCAACTGCATCTCTAATTACATTGCCATAGTCAAATACCTACAAAGAAACAAATTTAAGCATTCATATCAATGTTAAACATCATAATTGCTCACAGTAAAAACCTTTTACTGATTAATAGTAAGTGTAATAAGTGAAAAAAGCATGTCAAGAAAATTTCCTAAGTCATTAGATTTTATAAAGAATTAGTAGCACGCAGAAGTTGGAGCATTTTAAAACCACACTTTCTAAAAGCATTTAGTTGAGCATAATACACAAAATAAACAAATGCATGCTTTAAAGAATACAAATTAATAAAAATTTACAAATACGTATTTGATAAATAACAAAGGAAAATTTCTATAGCACTTCTAACCAATCAAATAAAATTAAATTATAAACATTTTTTACTGCACTTCATTTTAACTTATTTTATTTTAATTTGAAATTTGATCTTTCAATTCTTTAATAGCTTTAACTTCCTTGTTTTATATAAGGAAGTATAAAAGGATATTCTAAAATGTTCTATAATGAATCATTGTAGACTATTACTATTTAACTTTGTAATTGGTTATGTGCAAGACACATATTTCCATCCCATTTGACACCATTACTGTTTGATTTCAGAATAATAGGGAAATGAATAGAATGAAACTCCTTGTGATGGATATGACTTTGTTACTAAATTAAGGTTTATTGAATTTCCTTGAAAGTTATAGCATTCAAAAATTTCAACACACCATACTATCTTACACTATCTTTTACATTGCTATTTTTAATATTACCAATAGTAACTTGTAATTAATTGTATAACTACACAATCTTATTTATATGAAATTATAATTGTAACACAAATTTAATATATCTTACCTTCAAAACTTTCTAATTTATTTAAAATGAGTTTTAAATGGAAAAAAATATATATACAACATATTGTTTAACAAAAGACTAATATCTTGATAACAATTATAAGTTCTTTTCCTTACAAATTATTTTACCGGAAAAGAATTTTTTTGCTAGTTTAACACTCTTCAAATAGTGTGGTTAGTTTTTTCACTTTAAATAATACAATATGAGAAAAATTACTTAAAAAAATTTGAATTTGTTAATTTCTTTTAGCACATTTTTCATTCTTACTTTTAAAAATTTTAATTAAATTTTGTTATTTATAGTGAATATTTTGAAAAAATAGTGAGGGATTGTTGATAAACCTAATTGTAGAGAATTACAATACTTATTTTCTCTCATCAACTGATTATGTTACATTGAACTCAACTGTATTATGTGGCAGTATCATCTGTTATACCATTAGAGCTTACATTAATAACAAAACGGCACAATTATAGCAATCAAGTAATAATATTTCCTGACAAATCCTAAACTTTTTCCAGTATAACTGTTAATGGTTACATATAAATTTTTCTTGATGAAATAGTTTTAAAATATATAATAGCTTAAACAGCATAATATTTTAAATTAAAAAGAGAAATTTAAAAAAAAGAATATTTGACAAAATTCAAATGATTTATATCCTAATTTAGTTCATGCATATTAAACACTAGCACACTTTAACTTTTCAATACTGGACATTTACTTTACTATGAAATAATTACTAAAGATAATCACAACATTGAAATGAATAAGAATTTACAAACCTTAATTTTTTTTGTAACACCAGCTATAGCAAAAAATTCATTATCTTTATCAAATTCAATACTATAAAAGAAAAAGAAAAGTTATAGAACTTAAGCTTAAGAATTAATAAGAACACTACAAAAATAACTTTTACATAAAATTCTTACCTTGATACAATATTTGAAGCATTAAAATGTTCATTAACATAATTCAAGGTAGCCAGAGGTCGAATAGTATTAAACCGGGAAAATTTAGACAAACTTTCATTGAAACTATCTAATCCAGTTCTTGAAAGAGAATTACCTAAAATAATAAAATATTTAAATGGTTCATAACCAAAGCACATTTAGCAAATAAGTAAAATAATGAATTACACTTAAATGAACATTTAATTTGAAAATAGGCTTGTCTGATTAAACATTTATTGATTAAAAGAATTAAAAATGTATTAATAGGAAATAATATTATATTTTTGTGTATAAGTTGAAAATTTTTGAGACTGAAGACCAAAAGTTAGGGGGTCTGCTTATATACGGATCCATGGAACAAATGTAATACATGTGTTTTTTGGTGACATTTTTTGCCGTTGATGAAAAAAAGTCACCAAATGGGAAAATATTAATGAAATGATTCTAGAAAAGAAAAGAAAGAACAGAAAAGGAAATGTTTAATGCAGAGAAGTAAATAAATGTTGCAAAAATTCTGAAATAAGAAAAAACACAAAAATGGATAAATAAGTTTAAAATGATCTTATCTGTGTTATAATCACTCCAAAACAACAGTATTATACAACAGTAGTGGATCGACTAATCTTCTAATAAACACAATTCTTTGTAGGCTAGAAGCAATCAATAAATCACCAAACATAACATTTTTTTTCCTTTTATATTATATTGCTTAAACTTACGAAAAAGTTATCTTTATATATGGTTACCAGAGTTGGAACTATTGCCGTTAGCATCAAAATAAAAATATCGGCGGCTGCATGGTGTAGCACCGCATTTATCAAACTGTGTGTCATGGCAGTAATCTAGATAGGTTAGTTTAAAATTGTGAAATTAATAAAGACAGCATAAAGTTAATTAAAATTTGAAACAATTGTTTTTCCTCGTCACTTTCAAAACATGTTAAAATATGTCCTTGTATTTGTCTTGAGGTGCAACTGATCCTCTACTTCCATGGGACTTACATTGGATGGTATGGTGAAAAAAAGGTTTGAGAAGCATTGGTCTAGCATTTTACTTTAAACCAGTTTCCTTGGAAAACATTTCCCCATTTTACCTGCTTGGTGACATTCTCAGATTTTTGGTGACATATTTGATAGTTCTAATAATTGTTTTTTCATTTCAGCATATATACATGCTTTGACCTTTGGGTTGAACTTAAATTTTTGAATGAAAATCACACTTTTGGCTGATATACAGATGAGCTTATATTTGGAAATATATTGTATTTTACAGAAGTACACTTTAAATCAATTTGATCAGTTTCAAAAATAAAGTCTACTAAAAGGAATATTAATAGGAAAATGTTAGTAATATGATTCAGTTTTTAAGATGGGTTTTTATTTACCAAATAAACAAAATAATTTTTATTTATGATACAAATGCCAGATATTTAGCACCTAAACAACTAATCTAGTTTTTGCTTCCTAATATTTTGACATAGCCCAATTAACCACCTGTAGAATCCCAGTTGCATATCTGCAAAATACACATATTGATCTATTACACGTGATCTTCAAAAGATGGTTTTATTGATTGTTGGTATCCTGCAACATTGCTAATTAACATAATTTGCTTGTAGAATCTGTACTAAATAGTGATAGAAAATTTAATTAGCATAACAAAGATTCATTACTTGATCAGATGTATATGATTATTACTGAAATATACTTTAGATTTATTAAGTTAAAAATATATGGGGACACTAGAAGTAGATTTCTTAGTTTCACATTCATTACTTAAAGATAATTTTTGAACAAAATAACTTACAATTTTTTTTGCCAATCAATTTTATTTTTACATGTTTGAAATAATGTATTCAACATTTTAGGAAATATTTTAATTCAGAGTTGTTGAAAGAATTAAAACATTTAAAGCAATGCACACACAAGTATACTTATTGTCTGTCAATTGTCAAGAAATACACAGTGATCTTCTACACCAGTTTTGAAAAAATGGACATTTGTAACAATAACAATATATCTTACCTGATGAATTGAAAGTTAAGTCTTTTGCTCGGAAATTTAAATAACTGTGCTCTAGGTCACTAAAATGTTCATGCATTCGTTTTCGACGCATAGCTAAAGAAGGAACTTCATTAAATTTACTACTCTGAAAGAAAATATTGAAAATTTTTATGACTTACTCCAATACATCAAATGCATAAAATATTTTTTAAAGAGTACTGAATAAACAGATTGAAATACAGACACCAAGCATAAATTTTTATAAAATAAAAAACTGAAATATTTTTCTTACAAGATTAAATAAATTCATAAAAACAATTATTTTTAGAGTAGCAAAATATTTAAAATAAATAAATAATAATACACATATATACATATAAAGTGCTCTCATGCAAGAACTCTTGAATATGAAAATAGTTTCCCCGTTTCCCACACACCATATGAAAGATAAACAACTGAAATGTTAAAAAAATTATATAAACTGTAACAGCCTATAAAATCGAAATCAAAAATGATGCAATGAATATTTTTGTGAAGCATTAATTCATTAAAAAGTTTTTGGAGACATTAGTTTAAATTTCTTTAAAATCAACATTAGGAACAATGATAAAGTTTTACTTAATAGACACAAAAATAATACAGAACGCTTTTATTAAGAAAACTGTATTGCTTTGTCAGGAAATTCTTTCTTTAAAAAAAAATACATTTGTTTAGAATTTATTTTTCTAAAGATAGCATTAAGTATTTAGCCAAATAGTTGTCCTTTTATTTCCCCAACATTTATTTATTTATTATTACTTTATTATTACTTAATTATTACATATATTTTTTAAGATGGAAAGGAACATATAGATACAATCCAAATTAGTGAATAAAATGCTGTAATGGTGATATTAGAGTGAAGAGAAATATTGATGTATACATGTGTGTGTGCATATGTATGTGTATGTGTGTATATATATATATATGTAGACAGAGATTATAAATTAATACAATTTTACACAAAGTGATAATTTTTCTTTCTTGAATAAAAATGTTATATTGATATGATCACTGAGTCGGATTATATACGTATGTCTACATAAAAAAAAATTAATAAAATGATAAACTGCACTGTCAGTGAAATAGTATGACAACTATTTGGTTAAATACCTAGTACTATCTTTAGAAGAAAAAATTTTTTTTCTCAAACAAATCATTCATATTTCTAAATTGGAATTGACAACTATCCCCAACCCAGAAAATTATTTCTTTTGGATACCATTTTGTTAAGATTTGCTTGATGTAAGAGTTACAAAAAGGATTTTACTATAGAAAAAACATATGTTTCAACACAAATCATTTTATAAAACATTTTCTAATAACAGGGTAATACTTACATATTTGCTGCCATTAAAACCATCTTGCTTAGAATTATTTGAAAAACTGCAACTCTTTGAGGTTGAAGGTTCTGATTTCATATGATTGTTAATATGATTTAAAGCATTTTTCTAAAAAAAAAAAAATATTAAGGAACTATAATAGTATAAAACAATTAAATTAAAAAACCTGTCATTTGACAATAAAAAAGTTGTTAAAATATATTTTTTTAAATCAACTAACATAATAGCTTTATATCAAAATTTTTATTAACTAAATTTGTTCAGTTATTTTAATCAATTGTATTAAGCCACTAAATAATATTACGGGAATAAAATATTGGGATATCTCTGTTGACAATTGTAAAATTGTCAACAGAAATATTGGTATGTGTGTGTATGTAAAAATAAAAACAATTTAAAAAACTAATGATTGTTATTCTTTATTCAATAAAAAATGTACTAGTTAAAATGATCACATGCACTTTTTTCCCCCACTTGAAAATCAAATATTTTGTATTAATAGCCAAATTTATAGAATTTAGACTTTAAAATTTTTTAAAAACAGATTAAAAGGATGTATTGGAGAGACATATAAAGTTGTATAGAAATCAGGTTATTTTTGTTTTACTTTTACAAATGTACAACAATTATTATTATTATTAATACAATATGTACATAATAATAAAACAAAAAATCTTCTAATATAGATTGTATTAATACAAGCTTCCATAGCAGAGCCTTTTAAACATTAAACATAAAAATAAACTGCTAAATAAAGAATAACATTTTTTTTTAAATGTATGATTTAAGGGTAAATTTGAAATATTTACAATATCAAGTAATATAAATTATGTATAACATTATTACAAAAAATTTGTTATTCTGATACTGAAATTAAAACACATTCATTGTTAACTATAGAAACTTAAGCACAGACTACAACTGTTATAATTTCTCAATTTAAAGTGAAACCTAGAAACAGGTGACAACAACAAAATATTCTACATTAATATATAATTTAAAAGCTCTACATATATTCAAATTTAATGTATGGGGATGCAAAATGTCAATGTATTAAGTTTGATAATGTGAAAGCAATAAGAATTTATTTCAATAAATAATTCTAATTTAAAAAAATCTTATATAGAAGACAATAACAATTATATATCCTGAAATATTCCATTACAGAGTATAATTTTAAAACTGATTTCAAATAAATTAATGGCTGAAATTAATTAATATAACTACTCCCCCCTTCATTAATGTTCTTTTTGGGGGAGGTTAGAAAGGGTTACGTAACAAACCCAAATAAAAAAACTTACAATTTGTAAGCAGATTAAAAGTATTCATACAAATCAAAGTCATTTAAGGATTTTATAGACTAATAGGCCTTAAACTAAGACTTCGCATAAAAATCCTTAAAAACAATGAACGAATTATACTCACAGGATTAGAAAGGACATGCTTCTGCAACATTTCCTTCAATAAATAAATAAATATATGTAATTCTACCTGATTACACAAATACATTATATGCTGGGCGAGTCAAAAATCCATTTAACTTTAAATATATATAAAGATGGAAGAAATAATGATGCGGATATGCAATTTACCCAAAGGGGTAAAAAAAATTAGGCAAATTATGTTTAGAAGCCCCCTCCCTCCCAAAAAAATAAATAAATATCATTGGTAGGGGGCATTGACATGCAAGAGATTCAGCCAAACTATTTTATGCTTCTATACAAAATCTGCCTTATTTTTCACCCCTTTCATGTAAACCACACAATATTTAATGTTTCAACAAATTTTTGGCTCACCCAGAATATACACACTCTAAGAATGTAAAAAAAATCGCTAAAAGAAAGGATAAATGTTACTTCAATTTTGTTATAACTGATGTCAAGGAATTTTTACTATTTAAATATGTTACAAGCACATTCAGTTCTTAACACAACTTTGAAAATTCTATGTTTTAAATATTATGCCTTCAATCTACAACACTTTACAGATAAATATTTAAATTTCTAAAAAATGTTATATCAATTAATAAATTTATGATTTTGTAAATATAGTATTTTTAAGATTAAAAAATAAATAACATGAGAAAACTACTGGTTAGAAGAAAAATTTCAAAACAATATTTTAGCATGTTATTCAAGTTTCATTCTTAAAATAAAAGTCATTGTATGTAAGTTTCTCATCCCCATCTGAAACAACATACCTTTCAATACATTACTTTAAAACTTGCTAAGAAATTTGGTTATCTTTCATTTTTAACAGTAGATATTACAGTTAGTATTGAAACATTGAAAAACCACTGCCTCTCCCTTTTAGAACGATGCATATCTCTGGTGCAGTTTTTACTTTTATTTTCTTCTTTAATCACAAATGATAAATGCATTAGTTTTAATTTAATATCATAATTCATCTACTGTTAAAAGACTACACAAAATTATTTTAAAAGAAAAGACAAGTGACATCTCTGGAATAATTCTTCACTTTGAATGATATCATAATTTTTCTGAAAATAAATAAGCTCACAAAAAATTGAGAATATATTTATGGTAGACATTTAGTAAGAAGATGCTATAGGCATAAAATTTAGATAGTTTCATACCTAAATAATTTTACAATTGCATTTTAAGGTTTGAATCGTGGCAATGTTCTAGTAAAAATGACTCAAGATCTACGTTTTTTTAAAAAAAGAGTTGAATAAGCATCAGTATGTTTACACAAGTATAGAAAGAGCAATTCAAAATTTACTTTTTCTGTTGATTTTTATGACTCTTTACATGACTTTATATTTATTTTGCTTTTTTCATTAACAATACATTTATTATTGAAATTCTTAAGTTTAATATGGGCTATTAAGAAATGGTTTGCATAAATCTAATAAAATATTGATAGCATGTTTATAAAAAACTAAATATCCTAAAGAATGTTGAAATTCATTTATATAGTCATCTAACATAAAAGTAGAACACTAACATCTACTTTTTTTTACTGCACAGGGGCTAATGAGATAAGGACCTTTTGCTAACCTGCAGACTCTGGTACCAAAATTCAGGGCCTTTCTTATTTTGCCACAATCTGGTATTTGGAATGCATTTACAAAACATTATTTTTATTTACTAATGTTATAAAAATACTCACATAACAAATGGGTTATTCCATGTGAAATCAACACAATTTTAGAACAAATTCTACCTGACCCCCTCCAATTTTGATTAAATTTGGTATAGTAAGTGACTTCATGGTAATAAAGAAAATCCCCAAATCTTATGTTCAAATAATAATTGGTTTGGGAGTTATAAGGCTTTAAAGTTGCCAGATTTGTCTAAAAAATACACTATCAGCATACCTTTAAATTACACTTGCTACTCACCTAATTAAGCTATAGATATGTGCAAGGTGTTATTTTAAACCTTTTTTAATGGGCTTTCATATGATATACAACACATGATGACTTGAATTTTTTTTAAAAAATTTAAATTTAAATTAAAATTTAAAATTTAAATTTCTCAAAAAGCCAAGTTTTTAAAATTTTGAAAAAAATCTCAAAAATTGCTCATATTATTGTTAATTAATCCTCAAAGTTTCATGTTGGGATCATAATGGGATCACAAGCTACAAAAGTTTTTTGTTTGATATATTTACTATTGCAATAACGAAAATGAGAACATGCATTCATTACTTTTAATCTAACTCATCTGTATAGGATGGCATTAATGTTTACACACTACCTTATCGACATATACTCTAGTAAATAGTACATTTAACACTTATGAAGATTTTAGAATGAAGAAAAATCATTAAAGTGCATTACTTTTGATAGATGGTGCTACTTATTTAGTTGAAACTGGTAGAAAGCTTTATGTGTTTTGAGAATTTCTACTTCAGAAAGAATATACATTGGTCCTGTTAGAGTTAAAGGATTCACCTTACACATAACATCTGAAATTGGAATTCATAGTACATCTGGCTTCATACATTGTGACATAGTACATTGGGATTATAATGGGATCACAAGCTATAAAATACCAAATTAGCTTCCATTAACACATGGAAAAATTAACACATACAAGGACTGCCTTGCTATGATTATTTGTAATCCAGCATCAGTCAGCTGCCACATGGGAGAGTGTACATCATGTTATGGGACTACATAATTAAAAACCATACTTGATGAAACATTCGATGAAAATATGGTGGAAAAGGTCATTTTCAATCAGTGGATTTCTGTTGATAGGAGCTTTTAGAAACAATACAAAAGTCAGCATCAGAATTTATTGACTTATTTTGTGAGAAAAAGTTTATCGTTACTTTGTGGTGAAACAACAAAATTCATTTATAAACAATATAAAAGGAAATTTAAAAGATTCAGAGTTTGTAGTTCTTGATTTTGCTGAAAATTACTTATTTGTTATACAGGAGGAGGCCCAGAGCAGCCACTGGACTAATGTTCAATCTACAATTCACCCTTTTGTTGCATATTACAAAGGGAAGTTTGGAATTGACCACTTTACATACATTATAATTTAAGACTGTTTGGAGCCCAATACAGTAGCAGTTTACTGTTTTCAAAAGAAGCTTATTACTTTTTTTAAGACAGAATTTTAAAAAAAGTGCAAGGAAAATATTTTATTTCTCAGATGGGTCATCTGCACAATATATAAGAAAAACTTTGCCAATTTATGATTACATAAGGAAGATTTTGGCATTGAGGTAGAATGGCATTTTTGGACAACTGCTCATGGTAAAAGACCTTGAGATGGGGTAGGAGGTACACTCAAGAGTTAGCGGCTTGAGCAAGCCTACAACGACCATATAAAAATCAAATATTTACACCACAACAACTTTTTAACTGGGCACAGGAATACATTTTGTTTTTCAACCCAAGAAGAACATGTTTCTACAGCTATATTTCTAGATGACCAATTTAAAAATGCTTTTGCAATTTCTGGGACTCAGAAATATCATGCTTTTATACCCACAGAATCAAAAACAAAAGTCTTTGAGAAGACATTTTCCTTTTCACAAGATTTATTGATGCAAACTGTGATAGCATCACAATAAAAGCTTCTATTTGCTGATAAAAATGGCTATATTACTGCTGTTTATAATTGCAACTGGTGGCTTACATTTATGTTAAGAGAAAGAAGAGAAAAACTCTGAAGAGGTAAAAGTGACATTCCTTCACTCATCTGGACCATCACCATCTTTTTTAATATCTATATAAACCAGATGTACTATGGATTCCAATTTCAGATGTTATGTGAAAGGTGGATCTTTTAACTCCAACAGGACCAATGTATATTCTTTCTGAAGTAGAAATTCTCAAAACACATAAAGCTTTCTACCAGTTTCAACTAAATAAGTAGAACCATCCATCAAAAGTAATACACTTTAATAATTTTTCTTCATTCTAAAATCTTCACAAATGTTAAATGTACTATTTACTAGAGTATATGTCGATGAGGTAGTGTGTAAACATTAATGCCATCCTATACAGATGAGTTAGATTAAAAGTAATGAATGCATGTTCTCATTTTCGTTATTGCAATAGTAAATATATCAAACAAAAAACTTTTGTAGCTTGTGATCCCATTATGATCCCAACATGAAACTTTGAGGATTAATTAACAATAATATGAGCAATTTTTGAGATTTTTTTCAAAATTTTAAAAACTTGGCTTTTTGAGAAATTTAAATTTTAAATTTTAATTTAAATTTAAATTTTTTAAAAAAAATTCAAGTCATCATGTGTTGTATATCATATGAAAGCCCATTAAAAAAGGTTTAAAATAACACCTTGCACATATCTATAGCTTAATTAGGTGAGTAGCAAGTGTAATTTAAAGGTATGCTGATAGTGTATTTTTTAGACAAATCTGGCAACTTTAAAGCCTTATAACTCCCAAACCAATTATTATTTGAACATAAGATTTGGGGATTTTCTTTATTACCATGAAGTCACTTACTATACCAAATTTAATTAAAATTGGAGGGGGTCAGGTAGAAACCTTGTGTTGATTTGGTATGGAATTACCCAAATGTCAAAGGACAAGATGGTTCAGGATTAGAAAAATCAAAGTTAGCTAAATTTATTTATTAATGCACTTCTGTTTCATTTCCAAAGTTTTACAAGGAATAAAGTCAATCATATGCATGAGATTAATTAGAAATAATTATTAGAAATTACTGAGTGACTTACAAAGCATTAATTTTATTTCTGAGCACTACATTAAAATATACTGTTATGTTTATACAATTTATAAGAAATAATTTATATAATTTATAAGAACGAAAATCATAATGCATTTCAAAAATTCCTTTTAAACATTTTTGTTTCAAAAATACATGCAAGAGCAAGTCTGGGGCTAGTCGATGTGCATAGTATGTACGCACATAGACAGCCAAATTTCTAAAGTGGCAAATACAATATCTACTTTGTATTTGCATTGATAAAAGGCAGTCAAATACTATTTTGCACACAGGCAGCAAATAGCTTAGAACTGGCTCTGAATAGGTAAAATCTTGTAAAACTATTTAAACTTAGAGATCTTTTTTATAACTACTCTGACCAGAAAGATTTTATACATCATAATAAATATAAATAAAAATATGAATATAAATCAAATGTGAATATAAATGAAAAATTTTAATAATAGCAATTAATTTATGAATTTGCATACATCAAATATAAATCTTCAAATCTTATAATATTAGTAAATTAGAAATGTTGAAATCATTAACCAAGATTGACATTAAAGAAAAATATTAAAGTAGTTAAAAATTTATCATTACCTCTACAAATTGGTTATCACTTTCTATTATATTCAACTGCTGCTGTAACTGCTTCATTTCCTAAAAATTTAAAATAGAGAATAAATGTTATAAATTTATAAACATAAAAATTTCAAAGAATGTTTAATATATATATAAATGGCAGCCTAATGTTCAGTGCAACTCTCATATTTCTGTAAATTCACTTATTTGCAATATTATTGTAACTAGAATTAGTAGAGAAGAAAGTGGCATTACAAAAGCACCATCTGAGTCTTATTATACAGAACTTAAGACTCAAGCACAACTTTAATTACATCATTAGCTGCATAACCTGGCATTACTCAGACCATCTTGAATAACAAACCAGAGAAAAAGAAGGGAGGTCACATTACACATTCCCAATAATCTCTTTAAAGAAATAAGGAAAAATTCCTGTGTTCCCAGGGAACAAAGGACTCTATGAAATTTTCAATTTTTAAAAGAGCAACTTTTTTAACTAAAAGCTTTCAAACTTTACACAACAACTAAGGCAACTTTTAATTTTAGAAATTAATCGTATATACTTTAAACTGTATAATCCATATAATTTTTGTACTATAATTTTTTAAAGGTTATTATATTTTAACTAGCATATAGCCCACCATATGATGGAATCAGTAAATTTTTCATTTGTTAGAATTGTAAAGTACCCTATGAGGCAGGTAAAAAAATGATTTGTTTTTTTTTTGGTTGAGAATTATCAGGCACATGCTCAATAATTTGTTTATCTTCATCCTCCTCAAAAGTCTCTCGATACTGCAAATACAGTTTAGAATCACATTGAATTCATTTAGAAAGATAATTCAATGTTTGCTCAGCTAAGTCGAAATTATCATTAAGTTCTTCCCATTTTTTCCCCCACAGTAATTAATGGAAGTAAAGGAATGGAACTATCATTTCCATCACACCCTAAAGATAGATATTATACATGGTTTTTTTTTTTTTTTTTTTTTTTTTTTTTTTTCTAGAAGAGGTGTCCCCAGTAGGCCTATATCCTCTTCAGAAAATAAATAAATCTGGAAAATCAAAACTTATTGTTATAGAATTGAAAAAATAAATATTTCAAGTCCAAATGATAACAGCAACGAAAGCAAGTTGAATACTGAAATGAAAGACAAAGAATACAACATTTCTGCAAAGTGTAAAGAAAATAATAAAATCCAAACATTTTATTTTTAAATTATAGAGTAAAAAAATAAAAATACGGCCAATCCCAGATTATACATACCCCCACCCACCCCCCAAAAAAATCTTCCTTATATACATCTTCATAGAAAAAGTTTAATTTTAGAACCCTTTCCCCTTATATATTTAATAAATATTGTTCCATTTTACAATTATGCTCACTAAAAGTTATTCGTTTTAAACTTTACTTGCTTTGAATTTTACTAACCCTATCAAGAATACAAGGCATACAAGGCAATGGTGTAACTGGATTGCCTGGGCCATGCCTGTTAATCCAGAGATTTCTTTCAATAAACAAAAATGAAGGCAAGCAGAAAAATAAACAGCTAGAAGGTGAAAGGACACATAAAAATAAACGAGAAGAAAGTGTACAGATAGAAAACATGAAATGTTTAAATGGCCAGGGACATCCTTACAAAATGAATTTAATAAAATAAAAATTATACAAATCATAAAGAGTTGAAAAAATATTAAAAATTTATTTTAAAAATAATAAAATGACTTCAGGAATAAGAATTTAAAACAAAAAAGCAGAAAATATTAAATTAATTGGACATTCAGAAAAATTTGGCTGCATCAAGGACAGAACTGTCAACATGAGAAGTAAGACGATCAAATGGGCAGACACTCTACGGAACGTGCTACAGCTACACATGGTGAAGAAACTAATTAGCGTATATGAGGGTCACGTAAAAACAGTCCAGAAATTTAAATATTACGCTTCATCTTCGCCTGCCTATCAAGAATAAATTTAGTATGGAAATTTATTTGATTTTGCTTGAAACATGAACTGGTCAGAACAACTCTTTCTATTTACAGTTTCAAACAGCTATGAACATTCATGACAGCTATGGGATTTGAACCCATGAACTCCAGTACCAAAGAGCAGTGCTCTACCCATTAGGCCACTGTTAACAGATGGCCTCACATTTTTTTTTCACACATGTCCACAACTGATAAATAAATCTATACACAATACTTACATCCTTTTTGTGTTCTTGAACTTTCTGTAAGAATTCTTTTAAAAGAAGAATCTGTGTCTCTTTGCAGTTCTACAAGAAAAAATAATAAGTAAAATATTATCAACAAATAAAAATTTGAAACAAAAAGGTTTTTACATAACATTTACATTTAATACAATGAAGTCAGCCTTTTTAATGTTACCTGATTACAAGTGCTGAAATTATTAAGGATGAAATGAGTATCTGAAAGCTAAATGATATCTAGCCTATCTAGCTGATTTTAAGTTATCTGGAACTCAATCAGATATTCATGATATATATATCTAGATATAAAATTATATGGAAATGAAAATGCTCAGACGTCAAGTGCTCTGAGTCAAAAACTTGTTCTTTAAAATTTAATGAATAATTGGATTTTGAAAATTTGAACTAAAAACAAATCTGCAGTAGGATGTTCAAAAAACAAGTTTTACAAGGTGGTTTAATGGTTGACAGGGTTGGTAAAAATAATTTTTGACTTTTTCTTTTACAAATTGAACATAAAAAATGGAATTATTTAAGTTATTTATACAAAATAGGATAATAGAAACTTAATTAATAATGGTGTTATTATTATAAATTAAGTTTGGGCTATCTTATTAATTTTCTTTACTATAATATATGCAATATTATTTACAAAAAATAAATTATGTGTTAAATTCATTTTTATTTTTAATTCCTCCTCAATAAATTGTTACTAACTATTCACATACATTTCGTTGTTTATAAAATACTAATCAGTTTTTAAAATATCTGTATTTAAACAAACACAAAAACAAATAGAAGTGAAAATATTATTGATACCCCATTTAAAAAGAAAGGAATCTGATTTGGTCAGAAATTTTATTACTAAAATAAACCTACATTTTAGATATAGGTATATTTAGATATATTTTATATATTTTAGAAAGATATTTAAGCCTTTAACTTTCATTTAGAAATGCTAAGATATATGAGCTATTTATTGTGTACTCTAATGCTGCTGGTGATGCCCTTATTTTATGCAACAATAAAATCCTGCTAAAGAAATTCACAATGAAAGTATTATTGATTGAATGAAATCCCCTTAAGGGCAGCTCCTGGGGGGAAGAGAGGGCAGTTACCAAAAGAATGGGGCAGTAAAACCAGGGTTTTATTGTACCCAATCACATGAAAACACAACCCCAAGAGTACTAAGAAGCCAGTGGCTGAAGCAAACCTCAGCAGACAGCTGTCAGGAATATCCTGCAGCTACCATGACTCAACAAGGTAGCAACCTTGATGTTCAAGACTAAAAGCCAAGAGAAACTCAAAATCACACAAAATAGAGTATTATTAATTTGATAATTGATAAAAAAAAATCCACTGATTTAAATCATGATTTATATGAAGGTGCTATAAATCTACCTACTATCCCTTTGATATAAATCTACCAACTCTAGTAGTTGATCACATAAATCTGCTACTAGTGAGGACAGATATTATCTTAACCTGGAGGGAACAATAAAACTAAAGAAACTGTCTTCCCTTTTTGTGAATGTATGGCATCCTAATCTTGAAACTAAATCTTATTGTAGATAACTAGCACCACTAATTAATAAATTTTAGTTATTGGAATAAAGCATTCTTTAAAATTGTTACCCAACTGTAAGAACAAGAGACATTATTCTCGGATTTTAAGTCCTACAATCCAGACATTCTTATTTAACAAACAAAGGTTCTCTGTATATCTATACCTTGCAAAATCACTGACAGTTTCTTGCCTTATAATTATTAAAATATTTCATTCAATATTTAAAAGTTTTAATAATTTCTTAATTTATGATAATTTACCACAAAATATTTTTGAACAAAATAAATTTTTAAAAAATTTCAATAAAGTTAAACGACAAGAGAGAGAGAATAATCAATGATTAATATATATATATATATATATATATGTATGTATATATGTATGTATGTATATATATATATATATGTATATATGTATGTATGTATATATATATATGTGTATGTATATATATATATATGTATATATATATATATGTATGTATGTATGTATGTATATATATATATATATATATATATATATATGTATATGCGTAAATTGGTATTTCCGTAAAACAAGACAAATTCCCTTTATTCATTTAAGGCATTAAATAGCTGTTCTATGTTAAACAGTAAATAATACATTAAAAAGAACATTATAAAAATAAAAGGTGTAAAAACATTAAAATATACAAAAAAGACTACAACTATTACCTTTCTAAAGGTCTTTTTTAATATCTGAAGAAAGTAATAACTACATTGTTGTCAATACATTATGAATTGATATAAAAATAACAAACTTCATACACTCACATCTTATTTAAAAAAAACTTTATTCATATTTTACACATACCATTCAAAAAATCAATCAATTTTTTTTCCTGTCAGTAGATGACTTTACATTAAACAATTGTTTTACTTAAATGCAATATCCTCTAAAAATCATAACCAATTAGCTTACAAAAATGTCTAAATTTAAATTACAAAAACAAATAGTTGCTTAATTGCATAAATAGCATTAAAAAATTACAGAAAGCAAAGATCAAGAAAATGTTCCATAGGTGTTTAAATTATATTATTTTAACTAAACAACTAAAAGAATAAAAATACATACAGCTTCTATCTGTTGCTTTTTCTGAGCCAAAATTTCCAGCATATTATTGATTTCTTCTACAGTTAAATTGGCTTTCTCACTTGCAAGGAAATGTTGTAGTTCTGATATACTAACAGATTCCTACACATAAACAAAAAGAAAGCAAATTGATACATTTGGTATTTATATATATCACTTATAGATTTAGAAAAGATTTTAAAAACTTAAAAAAACTAACAAAATTCTAAATTTAGCTCAAACTAATTATTTTCCTGCTAAAATGAGAACTTACAGATTGATATTTTATTCTTTTTTCATTAAAACTCTGTTGCTGCTTGGTGATGAGCTCATTCACTGCAAATAAAATGTGAAAAATATATTTCAAGTTTAAAGATAAACAAGTGAAATTATTACAAAAATATTAATATTTTAATGATAAAAAAGTTTAATAGCTTATTACCATAAATATTACTACAGTGATAGTTGATGTATCAAACATTACATTCTATATTTTGAAGGACCAACAAGAGATTTTTTTAAGCAGTTGATAGCTTTAAATGATAATGAGTTTTATCCTCAACTGAATTAATAATGAGGAATGCATTGAGCTTTCCTTCTGGGTTACAGAAACATCACTAAAAGTTCTTTTTATTGATTCCTTTTAAATAAGTATGTGTGAATTTATGGTAATAGAGAGTTCTAAACTTAAATAATTGGATTATTAGCAATAAAAATAACAACTGCATTAATTACTTAATTTATTGAATGAACAGACACAGCAAAATTTTAAAGAAATATCTAATTTAATGCATTTTTGAAGGCATGTGCAAATCTTGTAATTTTACATTGGACAAATTATAGCAATGCAGGATTTATTTTCTAAATTATTTTAAAATAAAAATTCATTTTTTTAAATTGAGTTGAATAACTTTTAGGCTTTAAATCTAATTTTAGCAATTTAATGCTAATTTTTAATAATAAGTTAGATAATGTACAGTATATATTAAGTTTCTTAGATAAATTTAGAGAAAGAAGAGTGACATCACTTCAATGAAACAGTAGTAAAAGAGAAACAAAGAAAAACTGCCAAATTATATCATTAAATACGGTACGAAAATCATAAACAATATCTGAATCTTTAACAAAATTTTAAAAGTTCTAGTTTTTTATTCATAAAAATTGCACATTTTTACTGGTTAAAGGAAAATTATATTTTTATTTCTTTTTCTTCTTTTTGCCATTTTATAAACATGTCTGTAGGTATAGAAACCAAGTACAAAAAAGGAAACTACAAGTAGTATTCCAACCAAATATAAAATGAGTTTTATCATCATCATAATTATCATTAACTGAGTGTTATCATTATTCAACCAAATATTGTACTATTCCTAACCATCTAAACACCAATTGGGTGTTATCATCTAAGCAAACAATTTAGTGTTATAAACGTTATTAGACTACAAGCACGATTGCCCATGTTTTTCTCGGGTGATTTTAATCAATAATATGAAAACACAATACTCAATGAGTGTATGGGGGAAACATATCAAGACTAGAACTAGAAAAGCAAAGATCACAAAAAGCATTTCCAGAAATTTAAATTTCAGTTATGAAATTTATAATACTTTTGCTATTTACTTTTATGTTGGGTGAACCACACATTCTTGCTTTACATTAAAAGGTAAAGGATAATGTATTGATTAGGTTATTTTGTGCTTTTCTTAAGGAAAAACCTAGTTTATATAATATTTTGAGAAATTATTGATTATCTATATTTTTTAACCTTAGACAAAAGATATAACATTACTTTGTGGGTATAAATGTATCATATTACACAATGTAGGAAGGAATACACATATTTATAAAAATATACATAAATTTAGTTACATGCTTATGATTAGGCTTAAAGGAAAAAAAACTGATATTTTTTACTGACAATTAATTCTAATTGCAAATAAAACAAATAGACAGGAAATAAAACTTACATAAAAAATTAGGATATATTTCATCTACACTTTCTATTATACAATTACATTTTGGACATCTTTTGCTATATTCTAAACTTGCTGTAATGCATCTGTAACTGAAATTTATATGACAGTTATGATAAAACATATGCAACAAAATTTTACATTACTACATACTTATTTAAAACAGCACAACATTGGCACAGAAAGCAGAAATATTTAGCAGAAAACTGTTCTAATAAGAACATGGTTAAAAGATTTTAAACTGAAATACAGATGTCAGTTCTACATTCAGTCGATGAAATTGAGATAAATTAATTTTACCTGATAAATTTATAAAATCTAAGAAAAAAGTGAGAAAATTTTGAAAAAAAATTGTACATTTTATTAAAGAGACAAATAAATGTCTCATTTATTTAATCTGATTTTAAAAATCAAATATTTTCTTAATAAAATAAATCAACCACTTTATTTTTGAACTGATTTAGTAAAAAGTATATTTTGATAAGATATTATTAAAAAGATCAGTATAAATGTTTAAATTAAGAAGAATCCTACATATAGTAAGTATAATCACATGTGAATAAAAATAAAAATATTCAAAGCTATGAAGTGCATACTAATATGCTAAAATTTAATCTCATTTAAGATAAAGGTAAAGCAATTTATATAATATGCAATGACTGTTTTGATTTGGTTCATGCTAGAATAATTTCTACAAATTAAAAATATTTATTTAATAACAAGCAAATATTTTCATACACTGTCATATTTCAAGGCAGAAAGTAGAAAGAAATATTTTATGCATCTTAAAAAATTTATTTACTTACCAAAATGTATGTCCACATTTTGTCATATAAGCTTCAGATATCATTTCAAAACATATAGGGCTATATATATATATATTTTTAAAAAGTGTAATTAATAACAATAAAATAGCACAGATAATTGAAAATTAGAACAAATGCTTTGCATGTACATATACACTTATATCTTTACATGAGAAGTAAAAGGCACTATGTCACAAATTTTACAAAACATTATAAAGACTTTTTTCAGATTTGTTTTAGTAGGGGATGCTATTAGTGAACAGCTTTATAAATAACTTTGGGCTAAAAAAGAAAGCACAGTAGCTGTAAGCAAATAATAATAGAAATAAGAAGATTTATGTCCAAATGAGATCTCTGATCTCTATTTCAAAAACCATGTCAATGTATAATATTCTAATTTGCTAAATCTCTCAATTTCAGGAAATGTTTTTATGACATAATTCAGCAGAACAAATTATACACAAATATGAAAAAAACTCAATTAGAAAAAGAGACTGTTCTTTACTTTTGATGTATACATATATAATATTTTAAATCATACAAAATTCACTGTAGTATATGTATAGAATATATATATATATATATGTGTGTATAAAATTATCGGTAATTGTGAAGCATTTATAAAAATATATCTGACAATGAATATTCAAGAGAGAATAATAGTTCATTGCCAAATTTTATATTTCATAAATTATTACATCAATTTTTTTACTTTAATCCATATATTCTCTAGACATCTATTTTGTGAACAAATTGGTAACTAGTAAATATTAAAAATTTTACTTTAAAAATATCAAAATTGGTTTTGATCCTTCGCAAATTATGTCATAGAATTAAAACTAATTACTAGTTTAGCTTTAAAAAAGTACAGCGATGAACTTTAAATATATTAATATGTTAAAAAATATATATATATAAGATTTACTTAACTTTAGACCTTCTTAAAATCGTTACAGATTACTAAATACCTTAACTGCCATGGGCGTATATATATATATATATATATATATATATATATATATATATATATATATGTATATATATATATATATATATGTATATATATATATATATATGTATATATATATGTATATATATATATATATATATGTATATATATATATATATATATATGTATATATATATATATATGTATATATATATATATATATATATATCCGCTTCACATTTGGGGGGATTAACTGTACCATAATGCATATGTGTATACCTTGCATATGTTAAATGTTGTATAAGTGAGTGTACTTAATGACAATCAGGGAAGTACTAAGAAATGTTATGCAGGAAGACATACATGTATAAAACAGTTAAAGCATTGACTGCACTAAACATATTTATACACCCGCGACAGTTAAGGGGTTAAGTAAACTCAAATATTAGTCTAAAAGTAATTTGAAAAGTAATGTAAAATAACTGAACATTAAACTATTTCTAATATTCACTTTAATTCAATATAGTAATCAATACAGTAAATTATTTTAAACAAACAAGTTTTAATTAATATACAATATAAAAAAATGTATGTACTTACCACAAATAATCATTATTCTTTTTTTCATACGCACCAATACCATTACATACTGGGGGATAGGGCCGTTTCTTCATCTTTCGAATATTATCAGGACATTGTGGAGTAACAGGTCTGTTATTTTCTGCCATACTAAAATTGAATTATTTTACTTTCCCAAATACTTAACCTATGAAAATAAATGATAAAATTAAGGAGATTTGATAAAAAATGCCTCAAGACACAAAAATATATTCAGGGCATTATATGAAACTCTTCATAATATTAATATCAATATAGTTATTAGGAGTCAACTCTATGTTTTAAAACTCACAAACTTTCTTAAAAAATAATATTCAAACTATGTTTACATTTTTTTACACTTTTCTATCTTCTAATTTCCAGTTAACTTTTAGTGGAAATTTTTTCATAAATTGGAAGGTTAGGTAAGCTTCTTGCATAATAATTAATACACAATACTTCAATAAAAATGAAAAACACTTACATATTTATGTGACTCAGAAAATAAAGGGATGATTTTCCTTAGAAGAATAGAATCTACACAGAAATTACATTTTTTTAATGCAAAATTGATAAACAAAATTTTTTAACACATGGTAACAGAATCATCTATACGTATTTTAAACTAATGCCCTGAGTTAATGCAATTAAACATGTTCTTTAATCAAATATAAATTAGGGTACTATAAAAAAATTCTACTTTACAATTATTTTACAATTTACTAACAAAAATAAACTGTAAACCAGTATTAAAAACTAATATTTAAGGATGCTTTCCATTCATTTGAATACTGATACTATACAGAAATCTAACAAGCTTTCAAAATTAAAAAAAAAGATTTAAAATTTTGATAGTGTGGAAAAATTATAGAAACACAATTTATGAAATGCATAATTATACTGAATTTACAATTCTAATAGTAATAATAAAAAACATCTATACAAAATGATAGAGTAAAATTTTTAAATAATTCAAGAAATCTAAAAAAAAATTTTTTTTAATATTAAATGCATTTTTAAAAGATGGTTTACTGGAATACTTTTGGCATACATTATAATTTTAAATAATTTACACCATTAAAAACAAAGATTTCATAAACCTAATAAGTTATAAATCAACAGGAAGTCACTTACCTTGAGTTTAACTGGCAGCATTTTGGAGGGGAATGCTATCTTCTAAACTTTCAAAGTATACCACTAACACGGTAACGAGTTTCCAAAGCATGGAAACAACTGAATTTGCAAATGTTGTTTGCACGATAACTGGATATTCACAATAGAATATAAAACTAAATCAAGGAGGAAACAGACAAAAAATTTATAATAATTGAAATACTATGACGATAGCATTAAAATGCACCGTAAAATAAACAGGCGATTTGTTTTCATAGATGTGATGGTAGTTGGGCGGTCAAAGGTAAAATATTAAGTAGACAAAAATTGTACTTATTCCTCAAAAACTGCTTAAAAATGAAAATTTTTAAAATATAGACAGCTAGGTCCCAATTCTACATTAAAGAAGACCAGAAACATATCTTTGAAGATTTGTTTTTCACTCGTATGTATTTACAAAAGTAATTACATTTAATACAATATTAACAATCAAGTATTTCACCTTGTAAGATTTCTTTCGATTAAATGTGTAACATAATTACTTAATAAATATAATATAAATAGCTACTTTACAGTAAGGAAAAGAAAATTAAAGAGCAGACAGACTCGATGACACGAACTGAAAAAAAAGTGGAGATTCCTTCCACTTCTTTGACTACCGCCAAACTTTGAAGATAAACTTCAAAATTATGGTACAAAACAGTTGCTCGGTGGTGTGATATTGTTAACGAAATTATCAATTTACAAAAATTATTCATCGAGATTCTTTAATATATGGTTTTTTATGTAATTAAAAACAAATGTTTTGAATTTTGAAATATGATAAAAATTAGACCTACATGGACAAAATCATATAAAAAATAGTTCTGGGATGGTAAGCAGGTTTTCGTTGCGCAGTTTTAAGTATCTTTAGAAATAATTAGCTTCAAAATGAAAAAAATTCTGCATCATAAAGATAATAATTTGCTTTTTGATACAGATTCTCTTGTTTAAAATTTCCGTGCTACGTGTATAATTTAGAAAAGATTTACTTCAGCCTTATTTATATCCATGATTTAAATATATTATCATATTGCTTTTAACCTTCTAAATATCGTTACCTTTTTAATATTATCCTCTAACTAAATTATCTTCAAGCATTAAAACTGAAAAACTTTTGTATAGAATCTAGTATATATTCAGTATCATATATATCCAGTAATAAGTGTAACATGTTATTGAACAAATAGATTCAGAATACGGTTGATGAGATTGTGTTGATTTCTTTTTACTTATTGACAGTAACATCTAAACTTTTTTAAAACAATGAAACATCAATCTTTTTAAATGTATTTATTAATTGTGAGAATGAGAGGACAGTTTTCATACATAGTTAAAAAAGAGAGTCTCTAGCCAATGATAGGTAGACACGGTTTTCGTTCCGCTTTGAAGTTTTCCCACTTGTACAATGTTACCGTGAGTTTCGGACAGTTCGTTTCCTCGCGCTACCTGCATAGCTTCGGGTTCGATCGTTCAATGACTCTTTGAAGCTTAGATTTACGTGTCACTTTAGTTCTGATATCCCGAGTAGCGTTTTACCGATCTTTGCTTTCACGTGTACGTGTTTCATAAAGACTGTCGTTTTAAAAGGGTCAAAATTAGGACTCTTTAAATGCCGGTAAGTATAAATAACTAATTGTTGAATGATAAATTCTTAT
The DNA here is from genome assembly GCA_032207245.1 of Pardosa pseudoannulata. NCBI lineage: Eukaryota > Metazoa > Arthropoda > Arachnida > Araneae > Lycosidae > Pardosa > Pardosa pseudoannulata. Next base: position 117,842,561 of record CM063501.1, on the reverse strand, counting down.
AGTTTTTTGTCACTAATGTTATCGATGAATTTTAGTAATTTTCTTTCATTTAAGTTATCAGAATTGGTTCTATCATGTATTTATTAGGTCAATGTGAATGTTTTCTTGCAATTTTGTCTGTTATTAAACCTGATTTTATAAGTTCCTAACAGCTTTAATTTCATTGTGTTGAAATTATTAACAAAAACGCCGGCTTTTACGTAGGCATGGTTTCCTTTATCAGTACCTTTTATACCTGTTGAATAATTTTATTTTCCTCATTTATTTTTATCAAAAACAGCTGTTTTTTCAAATTAAAATTTTATTTAACACGAATTTTTGTAAAATAAATAAGTAGATTGGCATGATTCGCTTTAATTTTCTCTAGGTTTTCAAAATGTATAATTATATTTAGAAATGTAAATATCGTGGATGTATAAATTAAAAATAATTATATCATTAAAGTAAGTAATCAACGATACTTTAATTAAGCTGCTAGAGTGATATCTATTCAGTGGGCTGGTCAATGATTTAGGATGTTAATTTATTAAATATTTGAATTATTAAACAAGTTCGATGGGAGGGAAGAATTAACTTTTCGTTGTATTTTAACATAATTTCCATTTTAGTAAAATTACATCTATAATTGAATGTTGTGTATGTCTGAAGGCATTTGTGGTTTTACCTTTTAGGAAAAATTTCTTTCCTTAATACATCAAGTTGCTTTCAGCTTAATTCTAAGCATTAACTGTATAAGTGATTGATTTTAAATCCTACCTTAAAAATTAGTAAAAAAGGTATTAAAGTTAAATTTTAGAATTTTTTAGATTCAATATAAATTTTAAAATTATGGCTAATATTTTGTAATTACAACAAACTATTATTGAAAATTGCATAAAGAAACTATTCATTTTTAAATCTTAAAATTTTTTATCTTAAGATTTTTCCTTTTACAATGTATTACACAAGTTGCAGCTTGATACATGGGGAAATATGTATTAAGCAGTAACTTGTACATTCTTAATAAAAATAAATCAGAGTTTGAAAAGGGAGGGGAAAAAAACCTGGATGTTTCATCAAAAATGTAGTTTTCTCCCAAACCCTGACTTTTAGGTTATCAGATTATAATATTTAAATATACATTTATGTGGTTTTGAATAAAAGCATTCTGTATTTTTAGAAAGCTTTAAAAATCTTGATTTATTTAATATTTTTCACAAATTTGTCATTTTCAATAACTTTAATTTTATACGAAAGTTTTCTATCCTTACCATATAATACAACTGCAGATACAAGTTTTCCATAATACAGAAAAATCTATGATATTTATTTCACATACTATCAGTTATAGTCAATATATACATCTTTCTTGTTTGAAAATTTTTAAATTCTTTAAGTATGATTACATGCATTTTATTACACAGAAATTATCATAGAAATTTTACAAATATCTCTGAATGAAAGCACGTCTCTATTTTAACCCTATAAATGGCCTACAAACACACCAATATATATATATATATATATATATTAGAGGTCATCAAAAATTTAGTTTATCTGAATATTCAGGAGAGTTGTAAATGGTCATAAACTTTTATTCATCCTTAAATTTTTTTTTTATTTTTTTTTTTTTTTGTTCTGTTAATTAAAATGTAGTTAGAAGACCAATTTTTGCTATAAACTAAAATTCAATGTATTGAACTTTAATGTAGATTAGCTAATACTGATATAAATTATTATATATGTATAAATGCCTTTAATTTCAAAGAAACATTCTAATGTATTGAAAGATAGTCCTAACAATACCTTTTAAGGAATTATCTAGAAGTGCAAAATTATCAGAATTCAGACCCAGTTAATGGCCAGCAAGGTCTGGATTTTGATGACTTTTTTTTTTTCACAAATTTGTAGTTTTAAATAATTTCTTAGAAATGTAAATGATTTTTATAATTGCTATAAATATAAAAATACTTTTATCTATGAAAAAAATGATTAGTATACAATAGTTAATTCTAAAAAGACTCCAAAACCAAAAACTTTTTTTTTTAAAGTGGGCTAGCTTTAAAAAAACAAGGGTTATTGAGTAGATCCACTTTAGTGAACTGTGAAATAATTTTTTGTCTATTTCAGGGAATGGCCTTACGAATTATCCTCTTGGCTGTAGTTATTACTTTTGCTAGTTGTAAAAGTGATGATTCTAAAAAAGACTCAATAGGAACTGTTATTGGTATTGATTTGGGTACTACTTATTCATGGTAAGATTATTTTTTTCATTAAGTTCTAGTTATGTAAACACTTCGATATTATAAAGAAAAAAAATTAAATATACTAAAATTATTTTGTTTAAATTACTTCTTATGACATTTACCAAATCACTAGCAGTACAAATTTGAAGTTTTTAGTCCATAATTTAAATTTATTACGACATTTCATTTTTTAAATAAAAGTGTGTGGAAAATGAAAACATTATGAAATAATGTTAGGAGACATTATAAAGAACATTTTGATTTCACTATGTTTGTATAAAAAATAAATGTTTTTATACTCAAGTATTTAAACTTTGTTATTGTCATCATTTTGATGCTTAAGAATATATTCATAGATTTGATTTTATGATTTCTCTTTTAGCTAACAGATGACAGCTGTGAGTTATAAAACAGGCAATTTAAATATATATATGACATGGTTAAATTTATTTTGAAACTTTGAACTATAATATTTTCTAAAAAATTTTATCCCTGTCACATATTTTTCTCTTGCTATAAAATCTTACTAAATTGATTTCATTATAAAGTTACTCAATTTTTTGGAGTTTCAAATGTTTACCTATCAAGGTTATGAACCTACTAATACATTCTAAATAATTTTCATTGGGAAAGTAAATGTTTAGCATAATTCTAAATTTTTCTCAACTATCCCTGATATCTGTTTTTTTTTCTCTCTAAAATATGCTATAATGTTTCAAATGCTTGTACAATTGCTTTAAAATTTAAAATGTTTCCTAATTTCAAAATGGATTTTGTATATTTTTTTAGTCTAATGATGCATAGTATTCACACATTTATTTTCCTTGTAGTTACATCTCTATACACAATCAGTGAATGATGTAGTAAATGATAAAAAAGAAAAGTACCGAAGACAGTAAGCACATTTCAGTGTAATTTGATTAGTATTACAACATTACACTACCTGAAATAATTTTTATATATATTTGTATTTATGGCTTGTTCTGATGTCATTTGAAAAGGAGGGGGAAATGTTATTTAGTTACTATCTGAGAGTTCCTGTGGTCTCTTTTGAAAAAGTTAGATAGGGGATGTGAGAGTGCAGCTGTCATCATACAGGCCAAGATTCTTTGGGCAGGAGAGAAACGATTGGAGTTTTTCATAGGGCGAGCATGTATGTGCTTGCCAGATGTAAAATTTGTATATAGCTTGCTTAAAGAAATAAATCCTTTGTTTTCTGTATCTGATTTGTGTTCTGTGAGGTCTTAATCATTATGATATCCTCTAAGAATTACTACTTGATCAAGATTTGTTACCAAAAAGAGAAATGTGACATTACAGAATCTTTATTATAATGTGTACTTTTTTTTTTTTTCTTAGTTTAAAAAAATTGGCTTGATAATTTTCTTAATCAACAGTAGCATTAAACAAAGCAATAAGTGTAACATTTTTTGTTTTGGTTAATGTTACTATTAATGAGGGCTTATGCATTTAGTGAATATTTATTCATATTAACAGTTTAAAATGGTTTTTTTTTTTTTTTTGTTTGTTTTATAGTGTAGGAGTTTTTAAAAATGGCAGAGTTGAAATCATTGCCAATGATCAAGGCAATCGTATTACACCTTCATATGTTGCTTTTACTGCTGAAGGAGAAAGGCTAATTGGAGATGCAGCAAAAAATCAGTTGACTACTAATCCAGAAAATACTGTCTTTGATGCTAAGCGTCTAATTGGTAGAGATTGGAGTGAACAAACAGTCCAGAGAGATGTAAAATTTTTCCCCTTTAAAGTATGTATTTTATTTATAATTTTATTCATGATCTAAAGTATTTAATAAAATGATATTTTTAATAAAAAATAGTTTTTAAAAAATTTAAAATTGATTTATTTTGCTTATTATATCCAAAAATAATTTTTGTTAGCATTATATTGTCATTAAATATCTCATTTATTGATTATTTATATATTTGCATATCCATGAATGATGGCTCAACCATATAATTTGTACTAATTTTAAATTTAATTCTTAATTGTTATACAATTAAATTTTATCAATATTCTACCAAAAAGTTTTTCTTTAAATTCCAAATTCCATGTAGATGAAGTCAAAATTGAATTAAAATTTATCTTTACATATATTTATTTATATATTAGGATGAGTGTCTCTTAGCATGCATTTGTGTTTTGTACAAATTCATATTGTTTGTCACAGTTCCCTAATTTTGGACAATATTCTTTAATACTGTCAAAGGAACACTGTTGATATTAAAATCTGTTCTGTCCATCCTATCATGTTATGACAATGTAAGATACATTGCCAATCAAAAGCAGATAACAGTACGTTAATGTTATTTTTATATTTAACTGCTAAAAAAAATATGCTAGCTAATTCATAAGTTAACAATAATGCATCTGAAGATAAAACTGTTCAGTTTTTTAGATATCCTTTGCATTAAATTATAAAGAAATTTGAGAAAAACTATTCTACTTAAACACTTTGTATGTAATGAAAACTGTGTCAAAGCAACTACTTCGATGGAAGTATGCATGCCAATTATAACCCAATTTTGTTACTGTAAACTAGGAAATGCTTTCACATTTTCTTGAAACTTTACACTGACATTGTGGGATTTGAAGAATTATGGGAATTAGATGAGGTTATGTTGTACATATAATGCAAAAATAAGTGTTTATTTTCTTGTAATTTTATCAGCATTGTAAAAAATTTACACAATTACACATGAAAAACAATAAATTGTGCTTTGACTAATATTAATATATTCACTACCACAGTCATGCTAGTGTGTCAAAAAATCCCACTTCATATGCCAGCAATCTTTCTAGGGCATTGGTCTACTATCTTAGCGATATACTTTATTGTAATGTGGCTTCTGAGAACAAAAATATTATTTTCATTGACAATGAATGTGTTAAAATATAGAAAAAACACTGTAAGAAATGCTTATATTTAAATTGGCTTAGTAAATTTAATTGCAGTAACACCTTATTAAATACATTTATGATTTACCAACCATAACAGCTGAGTCAGAAAAGATAGCAATTTCATTTTGGATGGTAATGGAATTGAAGCTTGAGCCAGCCTAAGATTTGCTGTGTTCGTTAACAGTGGCCAGGGCATGTAAAATAGGTTCATGGTCGCAACATCATCTAAGTTCCCAAACAATATTTCTGGAGGTGTAGACCAAGCTTGGTCCTTGCTTCTAAATCATGGGGACTCACTTTTAGTCCTACCTCTCAAGGCATGGGAAACCAATTTTTTCATGAAAAGTCATACGACTTCTAAAATAGACACACCACCACCTAACCAATAATTCATTGTGATCTACTAGATTTACACTTTATAATTTTGAGTGTGACAATTAGTCCTATAATTGCCTTTAAGCTTATTTTTAAATGTTGTATATCAAAATCATAATACTAAACATAGCATTTACATTTAAGTTTTACATTAACATTTAAAACTTGTCGTAACCTAATAAGCTATACCTAATGTAGTAGGTAGATTTCTTTAAGAGCTTTTAATGTTATAAAAGTAAGAAATTATTTGTTAAAGAATTTACATGAAATAATTATAATTTAAATGTTTATATGTATTTAGGTTGTAGAAAAGAATAGTAAGCCTCATATTGAAGTTGAAACAGGTCATGGAAGAAAAATGTTCGCCCCTGAAGAAATATCTGCTATGGTACTTACAAAGATGAAAGAAACAGCTGAAGCATATCTGGGGAAGAAAGTCAGTCATGCTGTTGTTACTGTACCAGCATATTTCAATGATGCTCAACGCCAGGCTACTAAAGATGCTGGATCTATTGCTGGTCTCAATGTTCTTAGAATTATTAATGAACCTACTGCTGCTGCAATAGCTTATGGCTTAGATAAGAAAGAAGGTGAAAAAAATGTACTGGTATTTGATCTTGGAGGTGGAACTTTTGATGTCTCTCTCCTTACAATTGACAATGGAGTTTTTGAAGTAGTTGCTACTAATGGAGATACTCATCTTGGTAAGCTAATTAATTTGACTTACAGTCATCATTTTATGACATGATTGCCTTCATTTTTCAAAAATTATGCATGGTTATGCTGTAAATGACTGGGACCTACTGTTTAAAGTTGATTTTAAATGGCTTCATACATCCATGCCAAGAGTGGGATTTGAACATACAAGCTCTGAATATCAGAAGGCACTACCTTACCCACCTGGGCATCATCTAATAGTTAAGAGAGAAAATAATTTAACAGTAATCCTTTAAATAAAGTTGAAATTTGAATAATTTGATATTGTGAGCAGACTGAATTTGATATTGTTGAAATTACTTAACTTTTTTTATATTAAAAATGGGGAAAATCTTAACTATTTGTAGTAACTATTCATTTATTTTTTGAAAGTTTATTAAATTGGGCATTTTTTGTCCAGGTGACAACCTTATAAGTTAAATGCATTCAGTGTTATAATTGGTCATTTTAAAACATTAAGTCAGGGTCTATAATTAGATCGTTTTTAGTAAAATGTTATTTTTAATATTTAATATAAAACTGTATCTTATTTTAAAAAAAAAAGTCTTGGTTCTATTTCCCATTCTGCTTTTTTTCCCTCTTCATGTGTCTGTAGTTTTCATTGCTTTTTATCAATGCAGCTATATATTGGATAGACAGAGTTATGCATAGTAAAACCCATATGATGAATACTTCTGCATATGTCTGCTCAATATATGTTATCAGCTTCTGCCAGTGAATATTTATAATAAATATATACCATTGCTATTTAAAAATATAGAGATGTTTTAAGGATACACAAATTTAAGCATAAAATAGTTGCACAAATTTGTTGGTTTTCTCAAAGCTATCTGCTTTGTACATTTTACATATTAATCTTTTTGTTTTAGTTTTAAATAAGTTTCTATGATGTTTCTTTTTTATAAAGCATATTATAAATATTTTAATATAGCATATTATAATAGATCTAAGTATTTGTGACAGGGAAAACTAAGTGACACTCTAAATTTCATTCATAAATAATTTTTAAAATTGTAGTTCATAAAAAAAGAAGAAATTACTAAGGTTTTAAGCTTTAAGTTTATAGTCAATATAAAAAGAAATTACTAAGTACTTGTTATTGATTAATGGTTTAAAACAGACTTTTAATCAAAATTTAATAAAATGGAAAATTTTATTGAAAATGTTTCTTGATTTCTCTTTTATAGGTGGTGAGGACTTTGATCAGCGTGTAATGGAACATTTCATGAAAGTTTATAAAAAGAAATCTGGTAAAGATATAAGAAAAGATCACAGAGCCGTTCAGAAACTTAGGAGAGAAGTTGAAAAGGCTAAAAGGACTCTATCAACAGCTCATCAAGCTCGAATTGAAATTGAATCTTTCTTTGAAGGAGATGATTTCAGTGAAACTTTGACTAGAGCAAAATTTGAAGAATTAAATATGGTAAGAATTTACATAAAAAGGCTCTATTCAGTCTCAATCTTTATACACATGCATTTGTATATATTTCATATTAACTTGTGGCTTATATTTATCCTTATTTCAATATTAAGATTGCTCTTTTTTTTAACACCAAATATATTTTTATTTATTCTACCATTAAGAATTTTCATCCCTGAATATAAATTTATCGCTAGCAAACATGGTTCTTAAAGGTATGAAAAATTGGCTGGTGTTGTATGAGTTTTACTCAAAGATTATATGTACAAACTATCCAACAAATTTGAGATGAATGTTGGACTTGCAGCAAACCATGCACTTTTAGAAATCAAGTTTAAATATTCATTGTAAGGGTGTTATAAAATTTTTAAATGTAATTTCTTGTGAAAAAAGTAACTTTTATTTAATTTGATTGATAATTAATGTGTATAGAGACTTCAATTGAACACTAAATTCGTCTATTGGTCCAAAATTTTACATATATTAAACAGTTTTTTGTACTGTGTTATTTATATATTTGTTATACTTTTGTTAGGATCTTTTCCGTTCTACCATGAAACCTGTACAAAAAGTTTTAGAAGATGCTGATTTACAAAAGAAAGATATTCATGAAATAGTTCTTGTTGGTGGTTCAACTCGAATTCCTAAAATTCAACAACTGGTAAAAGAATTTTTCAATGGTAAAGAGCCATCAAGAGGTATTAACCCAGATGAAGCTGTTGCATATGGTGCTGCTGTGCAAGCTGGTGTTCTCAGTGGAGAAGAGGATACAGGTATTTAAATTTCATAAAGCACAATTTCTTAAAGGTGGATGAATTTTGATATAGACTAAATTTATATAATTTTGACTTTCATGGCTGATAGGGTTGACATTTTCAAAAGACCACTTAGTTCTAATGGTAAATTTAAAAGTTGGTTATTTTTATGAGCTAGATATTTCTTGTGTAATAGACCTCTGGCTAATAGCTGAAAACTTTGGGTTGTTTATCTAAGATTACTTCCAATCAGCTCTCTTTAGACATCTTTCATAAATCCAGCAATATCAAAAGCTATGATGCTTAATTTTATTATATTTGCTATTTACTGCTTTTTATATCTCATTCTCTTCCTTTTTTTCAAAAAATTATGTTCTAGAAGGGAATGGGCAGAGGGATATTCACATTAAATTTAATTATGTTTATTTATAAGAATTACATACATTTTCTTAAAAGAATTGCCATAACAGAATACTGATGAATATTGTAGTTGGTGGGGAAAAGGGTTTCAATTTCTTGTGCCCTCTAAATACTGTATATTTTCCTTTTATAAGTTGAGAGTGCAAATTTTCTTCCAAAATTCAAAACATATTTTCCAATGAAATTGCTTTAAAGTAAAATGTTTGACCAACACTTTTCAAATATTTTTTGCCAAAACTTCCAATTTAAGCACCATGGAGATAGATCAGTCAGACTTGAGACAAATACAAGGATATTTCTTAGCATGTAATGGCAGTTGCAAGAAAGAACAAATTTGAATTTTTGATTTACTTCAGGATGTTTTTTATTAACTTCATATGCTGACTTTTCTAGATTACTGTTGCTGCCATATGTGGCTGTTGATTTAACTTAACATGGAAGTATGTTTTTTAGAAGGTTACCCATTGGATATAACACTGATAAAAGTCACCATAAATTTATTTTTAAAATTTTGTGTTTTTCTTAATTTAAAATTTTTGCCATTATATAGTGTTTTCATTTTATGCTTTAAAAAATAAACTGTTTCGTTTAGTTTTGTGAATTATTTGGCAATTTTTCATCACAAACGTCAAAAAACAACACCAACAAGAATATATACTGTGCATGCTCCATGGATCCATACATAAGCCAAACCCTCCCAATTTTAGGTTTATGAAAAGCCTTAAAAATTCTCAGCTTATACACAGAAATATACGATAATCTTACCTAATATAAATATTTTTGTATTGTTTAAAATAGGGAATAGACAGTAATGGGAATTTTGCACCCATTGTTAAATATTCTTATGTTATAATATTAATTTTGCCTTTATTGTTAATTTCTATTTTAATCCAATGTAGGTGAATTAGTTTTACTTGATGTGAATCCACTCACTTTGGGAATTGAAACTGTTGGTGGTGTTATGACAAAGCTTATTCCACGAAATTCAGTTATTCCCACTAAAAAATCCCAGATATTTTCCACAGCAGCCGATAATCAACCAACAGTTACAATACAGGTATGTTTAACAAGGTTAAGTTAAATTTTTCTAGAATTTTTCAGTAGTGTTTTTATCCATTGTATACATTAGATTTTTGTTAATTGCTTTTATTTTAAATTAGTATTTTTTTTACATAATAAATATCAATTTATAATGTTTTAAGCCTTTATAGATTATTACATGTTATATACTTATATACTGGTCTATTTATTAGAATCTGATTCAACATTTTTTGTCTCATATAACAGTATATATTTACTTATGGATTCTATGCAGTTTGGGATGTGTATCTATGCATGCTTGTCTGGAATTTTGATATGCTGCATTTGAATGGGACAGGTTTCCTTTTATATATAAACAGAATAAGTAGGGTAAATCTATAGGTTTGAATAGCCTTTGCTATAAAATTATTCAGTGAAAAAGATAGGTGGGTACAGAATCAGAAGAGAAACAATAATCCTCCCACCTGAGTATGTTCTCTGGGCATCACATTTGTTAAATATAAACACCAAAGGTCCTGAAGTGCTACGAATATCAGACCTTATGATCCAGCACAATGAATAGCAGTAGAGATTTATGAAATGTATATAATATATAACTAACATATCTAAACTTCCTATATGTGCATAAGATCTAGATTTTGCAATATTTTGCCAAGGAATGTCTCGCATAAGGACTACATTATTTCATAAACCATTCTTGGCAAGACAATTGGTAAGGTGCTGCGTTTAAATCCTGCTGCTTGCATTATTCATATCTGTTTGGAATCATCGTTAAGCAGTAGATTCCACTCTCATTAGCCCTTATGTGAGAAAAGCCTATTACAATAGTTTGCCAAACTAGTCTATTCTTTAGTGTTTTATGTATTATGCAAATGCAGCCATACATTATATGGTATACATTATATGCCCATGAAATCTTTTATTTTGAGCATAGAAATATAATACAGCAGTTTCCCTATAACTAAAGTGCTTTCTTCTGGATTTAAAAAAAAGTCATTGAGGAAAATTTTGTTATATGGAGATCTTCATACAGTTATACTAAACCAATAAATGTTAGACCTTACCTTAAACATAAAAAAAAAATGCTATAGGAAGACATTTTCTATATGGAGAGAAGACTATTGTATTGCATCATGTCCGTGATTTTCTTGAATGTACATGTATAACAGCAGTTCTCAAACCTTTTTCACTGTGGCATCCTTTGTTAGACTAACAAATATTTCATGGCTCAGCTACCCTTAAGCAGATCAAAATATAAAAGGGAGAAGAAAACCAGTGAAAATTTAATGTTTATCTTTCAATATGACAAATGATTTTGGAGTATTTTGTTCATTTTGAACATTACTGCATTATTTTACACATATACTCATCTCACCCAGTTATATCAATATAGCTGTTTACCATTCTGACATATTACTAGGATTGGTTGCAGGCAGCAGAAAATTTCCCTTTCATAAGCAAGATCAGTGCATGATTTTCTCTGAACAGTATATCTTCCATACAAGCAAAACTAGGTATATGAATGCTTACCTTAAAAAATAAAAATAAAAATAAAACAGGATTATGAGGACCTAACAGGTAAACTTTTTACTTTTAGAATTGTGGCTCCAGATTTCTGCAATTTTGAATATTTGTATAATTTGCTATTCAGAGCTGACTTTTAGGCTTAGTGTAGTCTTCTTGTAGGTTATCCTCTTCAATCTATAAAAAGAACATAATGCTTTAAACAACCAAAATAAACCAAAACTACTACTTTAAGAATAGAACTGTACATTCTAATTTTCTGAATAAAGCATTTTAATTGGAATCAAGAGCCCAATGAGTTCTTGACTTGTTTACCATGTTACCAACTTAATGTACTGTAACAATACCTATCTCTATTCTTTTATAAACAGGATTTGCTGTTCCTTTATTTCTCATGAAGTAGTTTCACATGTAGTTCATACATGTTATACTGTCATTTTATGATTATATAACCTATCAAAGAATGGTTTTAAGAAAGTTGGGAAGTAATGTTCTGTGTAAATGTTTTCATATTAACATGTACAATTGTTTTAAATTGCATGTTAATTTTTTATTGTTTTATTTAAGGTTTATGAAGGTGAAAGGCCAATGACAAAAGATAATCATCTTCTTGGAAAGTTTGATTTAAATGGCATACCTCCAGCACCAAGAGGTGTTCCTCAGATAGAGGTAACTTTTGAAATTGATGTTAATGGTATTCTAAAAGTAACTGCTGAAGATAAAGGAACTGGAATAAAAGAGAAAATTACCATTACTAATGACCATAACAGATTAACTCCAGAAGATATTGAAAGGATGATTAAAGATGCTGAACAGTTTGCTGAGGATGACAAAAAAATAAAGGAGAAAGTTGAAGCTCGTAATGAATTAGAATCGTATGCATATTCTCTCAAGAATCAAATAAATGACAAAGAAAAACTTGGTGCCAAATTGAGTTCATCTGACAAAGAAAAGATAGAAGAAATTTTAGAGGAAAAAATTAAATGGCTTGATGAAAATCAAGACGCAGAAGCATCTGATTTCAACAAACAAAAGAAAGAATTAGAAGATGTTGTTCAGCCTATCATATCTAAACTGTATGCTTCTGAAGCATCTCCAACAAACGATGATGATGCCAAAGATGAGCTTTAAGCCTTTATTTTTTTTAGAAACCCAATTTCTACTTACAGCTGTAATGCACATCTACAATTTTATATTAAAAAAACAGCTATTGTTATTGAAAATTCTTAATATGGACCTGAAAACACAAATTATACAAATTTTTGACACCTAAATTTTATTAGTATTAAATATCATAATTTCATTCCCTTCAACATGTTTAAGTAGTAAATTATACATTGCATTTATTTCTTCTTTCTGGTGATATTTTATTTATAAACTGGAAAATTTTTTGTTTTAAATTTGTATTACTTTTGTTGACTATTACTTTTCTATTTATTTATACCTAAATAAAGGCTTATTTTTTTTATAATATATTTTCTTATTTTTAACAAAGAACACACATATTGCAATACAAAACATAGGAATATTTTTACTTTAACATTAAGACAACTTGTAGTAGATCATACAGCCAAAAATATTAAGCTACAAGTTAGCAAATTTTTGAATGAAGATATATAACATTATAGCTAATTATTTAAAAATCAACAAGATTGTATGCAATCGTACACTACCAAATACAGGGATATTGTATTCCTTCAAGCATTTCGGAGCAGCTAAACTTTGAAAACTAACAATTTGAAAAATAAAGTGCAGTTTTCGAGGAGTCTGGCTAATAATTTTGAATGGTTTGTTATAATCTTATAAAAAACTAACAAACTATTAGGGGCAAAAACAAAGCTAGAAAATTATTAGCAAGTACTTTTACTACAGCTTCAGTACTAATGTATTCAGGGCTGTAGCCAGAAATTATTTTCGGAGGGGGACCAAGGGAGAAAGACATCTTTATTTGTGAATGATACGTCAGTTGATGAAAGGGGAAGCACTGTATTTCAGGAATACAGTGCTGTATTTCTGGCCAGCAGCAAGGAAGACTTTTATGATCTGAGCGGGTTTTTTTTTTTTTTTTTTTTTTTTTTTTTTTTTTTTAAATATAGAGAATAACTGTTTATGTTCATTATCAGCTAGGGAGATATACACAAACATGGGACATTGTCTATCTACAAAATAGTCTTTCAAAATTTGGGGGGGGGACCAGTCCCCCAAATCCCTCCCCCTGCCTACGGCCTTGAATGTATTTATTAACAAGAAAGCACTCTTTACACATGATTACAAGCTATCAGTAGGCTATTTACTTTTCATTCACAAAAGCATATGGAATACTTAAAGGCCAGGGCAGGAGAGCCAACTTTTCTCCCTCAATGTAATGTAAAAATAATGCATTTTGCTAGAGATCAAAAAGAATAGTACTTAGTGGTAAAGATGCCCTTTAATGTTTTGAGGGAGTTCTGAACCTAGGTTAGTTCACAAAGGAGAATAATTCCAAGGTAGGACGATGCAGAGGAACATTACTACTGCATCACAAAGGATAGTGCTTGACAGATGAAGATACGAATGCCATTCAAAGATTGAGGGTAATAAATAGAGGATAAAATGAAACAACGAAGAATAGAAAATGGAGTAAGTTTAGTACATTGCTTCAGCCTTTAAAAATTACTTTGATGTCAATTTAGTTTCTCCATTTTAGGCGATGATCCTCAAAGCTACCATTGCAAGTAAAAATTTTTATACATTCAAAGATGAGATTGGCAGAAATGCAATAAAGCTAAAATTATGAGATTGCCAAAAAGTTAAAATTATACGTATGCATTAGAACTGGGCGGCATATCGATATACCGTGAAATATCTATAAGATGTGCTCTATTGTGACACCGATCTCCAAATTTTAGTTTGGTTTGGTTTGGAGCGCTATGGCCTACCTTTTTGCAAAACGAGGGTTAATGAGACAGGGACCCACTGCTTAAAGTCGATTCCGAACGGCTACGATCGTCAATAGGACAGTGGGATATGAACTCCGGTACCGATGGCCAGCAACCTAACGATTCGGCAATCACAAAAATTTTAATCTTGGATCAAGATGTGAACAAACACCTATATAGCTAAATCCATCGCCAATCTCTGATTCTCGTCTTTCAGTTATCATGACAGTATTGGTGCATGCGAGGTGTAGTATTCCAGTAAGTCATGTTCTTACATACAAACATCATCTTTTCGATTTTACGACTTCCAGTAACTTACAAATATCTAACTTATCTCAAAAAATATTCAAAGTTACTTCAGCTTATGAGTTTTCGTCCTACTACGGTAGATCCCCTTTTCATTTCTTTAACTTTTTTTCCCCACTTATTTACAACTGATGCATTTATTTTTCCTATTACCGTGAAAAATAATCGAACTATGCAAATTTTAAGTCGGTAAAATTAGCATTCAGTTTTCAAAGCAGTACGCGCGATATGTTGACACCACAGTGCTCACATTTAAATACCAGACGCTTTGGCTTACACTTTCTTGGTCCCGGCTATAAGAGGTAATACTAGCGTTTTTTTCTTCTTCCTTTTTTTTTGGGGGGGGGGAGGGTTAGCCGAGGTTTTTTAGTATGTTCCTTTTAACTTTTAAGTAATATGCCCAGATCACCTGATATTTAACTTTAAAATAATTTTTGTTATTTAACCTTTGTTAATATCTTGAAAATAAATTTGTTTAGTTTAATTACTTTGGGTTATTTAGTTGCAACACGTTTAAATACTTATTTTTAGCAGGATATTTTAACAAAGTCACTTATTTTTTTCTTTTTCATCTCATGTCAATTTGGAGCTTAATTTCAGTATAGCTTCCCTGCATTTTTCTCTTTTATCAGAGTTATTCGTAGGTATGCATTTCTGTTTCTACCTAATGCATGCGTTGTCACAGCTTGTGACAAATAGAGTTATGGGCCCAGGTTTTTAGCTCTTCTGAAATTGTTTATTTTCGTTAATAAATGCTAAATATATTAGTGTCATATGAATTTCTGTTTGCTGCTGTAACCCACCAGAATATTGCGATTGGAGGTCCAGGAGCGGGCATTATTGTATCTATATATTTTTGTGTATGTGATATTTCTGATATTTTATATTGAATTCATGAATGTATTTTTATGTGTTAATGCATGCCGGTGAACGATTCGGAAAAACTGTGTTAATTTTCCTAAGCAATAAACATGGTATCAGTACAATATTATAATATAGATAAATTGGATCATACTAATTACGCAATATGCTGCTTATCCTGTTGGAAAGGAACGTGAGGATACGATAGGTACCGAAAAGGAACCTGAGTTTATTCAAAAAAACTAAAGGAAGCGGTTACCAGAATATGTTACAGAATTTCGGTCTAGAGCTGCAAAAGCGATGACCCATATTTACCTGCATTTAACTAATAATTTTAAGAAAAGTGTAAAACACCTTTTAAAGCTTGGGGAAGTTTGTGGTTTGCCACGTCTGAAGTTTAATGAATATTTCTGCGAAACTTGTAAATTGTATACGCATATTCCGATTAAGATTTTGCTTGAAATACGGTTAAAATGACCATTGTGTATCCTCCACACTATGGTACTCCAGTACTGGTCCTGACGGCAACTTTGAACGATGGTTCATGGGTTGCATCTATATGTTGGGCCACTAAATGAGTCGAGCGCGTGTAATCGTCTATAGGGTCTACTGCGCACTTTAGTTGCATATCTGGATACCTTTGATCTTTGGAGAAAAACCGCCTCCGAAGCCTTCGTCCTCCAAGGCTATTTTATCGTCTGCCACCATCGACCACGATAAGCCATACCCCATCCAGACGGTGGTAAAGACTTGCAGTGAACCATAGTAGGGAGAGGCTTTTACAGAAAAACCGCTTCTAAAGCCATCCACAGCCAAAGCCATTTTATTGTCTGCCGTCGTCCACCTCGATAAGCCATACCCCTCCAGACGGTGGTAATGGCTTACAGTGGACCATAGTGTCAAGGGGCCTTTAGATTTATTGCATGTAGATATGTGGTGTCCAACCGGAGATGAGGAATGAAAAGTTGATTAGCACTATTTATCGCAAATGGTTAGTCCAAAGGCTGAGATATATCCTTTAATTAGTAAATACGACGTGTATGATACACTTTAATCGCACATCGAGCAAGCTGAAATTTATTTGACTTCGAAAGTTAAGACTATTAAGTCAGATAATGGTACAGAATTCAAAAATAAAGCAGTGACTGATTATTTGAAGCGTAAGGGTATAGAACATGAACTTACTAACATATTTTTCACCATAGCAGAACGGGATTGACGAACTATTTAATCAAACTACTTTGAATGCAGCAAGATGTATATGTGGACTTTACTTTTTTGGCTAGATGTTATAAAGTACTCGGAATACTCCTGGAATAGGTATGTATATACAAATATGAGGCAAACGCCGTTTGAAAAGTGTATTGATAAACCTCCATCAGTAAGACATCTTTGACCGTTCGTTTGTACAGTTTACGTTGGTATTCTCAAACAACACAGAGGATCAAAATTTGACAGAAAGTCTCAAAAGGGGGTGTTAGCGGAATATGCTACACGAAAGAGAGGGTATAGAGTTTATGTGGGGACACTATCATAGAAACAACTTTTCATTTAATTAACAGTCTTTACAATGGAACAGTGCTGGGCACCAAGCTGAAGTAAAGTGAGACTCCACATACGGTTGAAGTTCTAGATGATGAACTTTCTCCCGTCGCCCAGGAATTATTAGAGGATAGCGAAGATGCACTCGATTTAGAATCTGAAACGGATCCTGGTGAACCAACTAGCAAATTGTAACACGCAAAAATAAGGGTTCGCAACACAAGACCAGATTGAAGAGGATTGACATAAGCATAATTTAGTTAACCAGTTACAAATTATTTCATTTTTCAACTAAAGATAAATATCAGGATATCTCAGACGATACTGAAGGTGGTACGGGTCATGCATCGGCATGACTAAGCTGTGTTGACATACCCCGTACATTTAAGTAGGTCTTAAAATAACTAGAAGCTGCTCATTGGTGGGAAACCATGCATGCTGAGATAAAAGTCATGAAAAGAGAACTTTGTAGTTCGTAGAGTTACCTAAAACAAGCCTGTTATAGGTAGAAGATGGGATTATAAAAGGAATGAAAAAGGTCGAATTGCCTGTTACAAGGCAAGATTGGTGGCGCATGGCTTTAAACAGATTCGTGGGGAAACCTACGATGAAAATTAGTTCTGAAGTCAATTTTGGCGTCATAAGGCTCTATTTCTGAATATCAATCAATTTTATGTCTTGGATTCATCTGCAACGAGACATAAAGTCAGCCTATCTGTATGCTCCGCTTAAAAAAGAAATTTTTAAGTGCCAGCCTCCGGGCTTCGTCAGTAAGGGGGGGGGGGAATCAAATCTGGTTTGTAAACTGAACAAGGCGTTATACAGGTTGTGTCTGTCAGGTCGTATTAGTACTCATCGATTATAGGGCATCAATTTCTTGGCGAATCTTTAAACATTGTTCCGTTAGCCTGTCCACAATTCCATTGTGAACAGGCTAACGCAGGCTTCTATCATACTAATTAGTTCCATTAATGTCTACAATTCCATTATGGACATTAATGGAACTAATTAGTAAGACAGAATATGGCATGGCATTACTAGGGTACAATCTTATAATTTCAGATTATTGTACAGGTTTCTTGACTGGACCTAAAGCAGATTCTATCCTTTTTGTAGATAACACGGCAATGATAGACTTTGTCAAATCTTCCATGGATAACAATTGTGCAAAGCACATCGAAGTTAGGTTATTTTTGTCCACGATTTAGTATATAATGAAGTATTTAAAGTGGACTACATACCTAGTAACTTGGCTGATTATTCCACGAAATCCCAGACTCCATGCGACTTAATTTTAATAACGTAATATTTAAGGCCCCTTGGCGATAGATTATTTGTGAATGTATTGTCTTTAAATGCTATTATTTTTTTCCAGCAATCTTATATTAATATTTGGACCCGCGGCAATTATCGTTCATTTTTTTGGAGAACGATCATTTCTTCTCCAAAAAAATGTTCTAGTAGGTTTGAAAAAGATTTTAAACCACTTTACGTTTTTCAAGCACGAGAAATGAAGAAAGTTGCCATCTTTTCTTTTTTTCAACCATTTTCATGGGCTATCAAAAAGAACCGTGCGATTTTTTTTTATTATGTGGACTTATGTCAGCAATGTATTAAGAGTTGCTACGAGTGTAACCCTTGCATTTTTTTAAATACTGAAGTTTGGTATAGTGTATTCTAATTGTAAAAATACTTGGTTATCTGGTGCAAGAAACAATTACATCAGTCTAGGCCTCTAACCTCAAGTTTGGGGCACTTGTTACAAATATACAACTTAATATCTCAAAAAAAATATTCAGATACTTGAGCTTTACGTTTTCGTCCGACTACGGTAGATCCCTTTTTTTTTTTTTCACTTATATTTACCACTGACGCATTTATTTTTCCTATTTCAGTGCGAAGCCAAAATTCATCGAACCATGCTAATTTTAAGTCGTTTATATTAGCATCCAGTTTTCAAAGCACAGCATTCATGTTTAAATACCAGCCGCTTTGGCTAGATCTCCTTCGCTCGTCGTGATGTCGCAGTATTTACGTTTTTTAGTATAGCCCTTTTAAGTAATATGCTCAAATCACTCGGTACTTTTCAATATCTTTAATAAATTTAAATGTTTTACTTTAGGCTATTTACATGTAACACGTTTATTTTTTTTCCTTTTTCACCCACATCAAATTGAGCTTAATCACAGTATAGCTTCCCTACACTTTTTCCTCTGCTATCAGTTATTCGTAAATATGCATTTGTTTCTACCTAGCACATACGTTCTCACACCTTATTTGTGACAGTAACACAGTGCATATGCAATATAACGTCTCGTTATATGAAAGTTGAACGATGGCCGAATGGGTATCAGTGTTGGAATCCCATTATTGGCATGGATAATAGTAGATGTTCAAATCGGCTTTAAATAGTAAGTTACTTTCTCATTAACCCTTGAATAACGAAAAAGTAGACCGCTGCAACCAACCGATATATGAACGTCTTTCCGATTTTCTAATAGTGAAAGAGGGACACTGGTTAACAATGATCGGCAATATTTGTACATCTTAAGTTCGTCCTTAACTGAAGAATCTCGATTCCAATAAAAAACACTGGTGGAAAAAAATAAGAAACGCACGGGAAAACTAACCTCGGCGATTCAGACAGAATTTGAAGTTTAACTGAGAGCAGTCAAGTGTCGTACGACTGGGCTGGAGATTCTTGTGACACGTTTGAACACAACTATAATGACAAAATGTTGAAAATATCAAGCTCAATATCTCAAAAATATTCAAAGGTACTCGTGGTTACGAGTTTTCGTCAACTACGGTAGATTCCTTTTTTGAACTTATTTCCCTTAATTATTGACACATTAATTTTACCTATTTCCACGTGAAGCGAAAATTCGTCGAAATTTTAAGTCGGTAGTATTGGCATTTAGTTTACGACACCGTACTTATGTTTGAATACCAGCCGCTTTGGCTAGCTCCCACTCAGTGCTGGTCTTCGCTATTGGCTTGACTCGTCGTAATGCCGTTGTATAAATTATCACAGACTGCTGTAGACATGGGAGATTTTCGCTGAGATTTCCAAGCTCCCTCAGTGTAACTTGTGCATAGGCGTTGACATTAGCGAAATTTTTTCGTAATATGAGCAGATCAGGTATTTATGCTTTAAATTAATTTTCGTTGTTTAACCTCTGTTGATATCTTTTATATTCCACCTTATAAAAAATTAGAAAAAAGGGTAAATTAAAATATCTTTTTGTTAGTGCTGTCACTTTTTGCTATTTTTTGTGTTTTTGTTCCAAGTTACAATTTTAATAGTCCCTGCAAACTTTTTTTTTTTACTTAATTTTTGAGCTTCATGTTGCATTAATTGCTGTGTATTGTTGATTACCATACCTACTGGTCATAGTCAAGGTTCCAGTCAAATTATCCCTTAATTAGACAACGCGTTAATTACTCAACTTTTTTTTTATAGGAACGTTCTCACCTCCTCGCTTCCTAAGGAGCTGGAGTGTATTAAATTTTTGTTTGGATTACTTTTTGCCTTGAGACCTAAATTAATCTGTTTTATGTTCAGAGCTTAAAGTAAAGACTTTCCACTTTGCTAGGTACTCCGTATAACATAATTACATTGACCTTTTAAGTTTATTTACTTGCAAACACATTTAAGTTACTTTCTTTTTCACTGGCATCAAATTTTGAATTTTATCTCAGTATAGCTTCTCTGCTATCGTAATTATTCAAAGGTATTTGCATCTGCTTCTACCTAATGCATGCATTGTCAATGCTTATTTGTGACACTATGCTATAACTGGCGCAGGAAATTCTTGTTTAACATGTTTGGGCACAATCGTTTGGTACCCTTTTTTTTTTTTTTGCTCTATTTCCAATCGTAAAATGGAAAAAAAAAGTGACAAAATGCTAAAAAAAAATTTTTTTAATTCTGAATGTTCCGAACTGGAGACTTTTCCCACATTTTCCCGTTCTGTGGACTGTTTTTAACACATTGACGGACAGTAGGAACAAGTTCGAAAATTAACACTATATGCTTTTGTACGTCTACACTGTTGCTGCAAGTTGTGTAACAGGTGGAAAACGAATTCAACCTAAAAAATTATTTTCAAAACATGACACTTAGCTTCTACTTGTATGCTGGTAAATGCACATTTTTGCCGCTAAAGCCCTAGTGTTTAAAAAAGACAGTTTCGTTTTGGACGGCTGTTGCAGCCATGCGACACAGTGAACTTCGCTTTGACGGCTATAGACGCAAGTGTCCGTTAACGTGTTAATAGACTAACAATGTAACTAATGTAACATAGCATTACATTACGACAGCAATTGGCAAAAGTGTTGTACTGTTGATCCCCCAGAAGTTGGAAATCTGGTTTCAAGGTATGATAGTCCAATTAGCAAATTTCTTTGATTTTTTTTCATGAATTGTTTAAATTTGTTACGTGAATAAAACTAGTCTTTCTATAAAATGAATCAGATTAATTTTAGGTGCGAAAGTATCACATCACTAATTCATTATGGAATAGCATTACTTAATCAAAACCTTAATTACCAAAAACAAGGTTTCTCATATATGTATTCAAAAGAATTTGTACAATTTATTCCTGATGCTACATAATGCAACAAAATTTTTTTAGAATGGGGGGAAAAATTCTATATCCAATAAACATAAAAAATTTGATAAAATCCACGGTAAAAAAACTCCCCTAGTATGAAAAAACAATGTTACCACACTAAAGAAAAAAAAAAAAGTATATGTTTTCTTATATCTTCATTTTAGAATGAACATTGGCAACTTAGTTATTTCTAAAAAGTAATGCTAGTATGTATATAAATGAAGTTCAGGACAAAGTTCTACATACACACCCACTAAAGAATTTGTTATCTAATAAAAATTGGTAAAAGAATCTTCATTCATACATTTACTAATAATGGAATATTGATAAAACATTCTAATTCGGTTTTAAAATTGAGTCTATTTAAAATATATTTATATTATCTAGAAACATAATTTAAGATATATATATATGAATGAATGTAAGTGCCAAAATAAAAAATAAATAAATATAAGGTCATAAACTACTAAAATTTCAAAAATTTTTGATAGAGGTTTCAACATTTTATACAATCACAGTAATAAAATACTTTATACAAAAGAGATTTAAAAAACATCAATATCATCTCAGTGCAAACATTTTAACTTCATATAAGCCTTTAGGAAATTTGTACTGTTTTCTCTCACCAAGAACCTGTAGATTGGCTCTATTAAATATTTCCATTATTAATTGCCTGGGTCTTCACACTGATCCATCTTCATTTTCTTCTGTTTCTTGGTAAAATAAATTATCCTTAATAAACAAATTCTATTTTCTTTTAAACCTTTCTTGCAACATATTAAAAAATTAACAAAATCATCAATCAAATATCCAGTAACCCATTGGTACCATACAACATCATAATTATTGTTAGGTATGAAATCTTGAAAACCTGAAATCATATATACTTTTTACATATCTTCAGTGTTAACAAGAATTAATTCATATCAGATGTTACTAGAAAAGAAAGGTTTAACATTTGAAAGAAACTAGAAAGTAACAGATATAGTACTGAAAAAGAATTATTTTTTAACCAAAACATTGCTAATTTACTTTATATTCATATTTAAAAGGTATCGGAAATCCCAATTATACTTCATAGTTCATGAAGCATTTATAAAATATGAAAATATATACTTGCAGATTTCTTAAATTGAGTTAATTATTAACTGGTAGAAGTAATGTTTATAAAAATTGAAATGAAAAAATAACAAAATGGTTATTTACATTCAATAACTTATGATAAATAAATGCTATTTTAGAATACAACTTAATTTCCACATCAAAATTAGGTTTTTGTTAAAGCTGTCATTAGAAACAATGAAGTGAAGTCAAACTATTTGACATTTAGTCAAATACAGTCATGCCAAAATTCAGGCTCCTCTGTTAGAAGCAACAGTGTGGTTTTAATGTTTAACATGCAACTCACAAAGTACATGTATATGCAATTTACAAACATAATAATACAAAATAAATTATACATAATTACATATTTTATTAGCTTAAAAATTAAAATTGAACAAATTAAATTAAAAACAAACACAGTATTAATATATAAAGTGTAAATTAAAATCAATCCAATTAAAAATGCTAAAGTAACCCCCCCCCTTTTTAGCTTTAACAACTTATTTTACAGAAACATTTTTCTCGTAGCAACATTGACCCTATTTAAAATATTTCCTTTTTTCTATCACAGGGAATCTAGGTTACTAAACTCCTCAACACTACAGTCCCACTAGGGAGGCCATGGCTTGTTTCCAACCTCCATTTCCAAGACCAATGGCCCTGGGGTAAAGCATATGTCCCAGTTAGGTGGTAACATTACATACCCACCCCCTGTGTTTAGTTCCCAATCATCATTGGTTATTAGTTTGTTTAACCACAGAAGGAATGAAAGGTTGAGTCAACCTTGTCCAGCCCAAGGATTGAACCTTGGACCTGTGTCATGGAAGTGCTACCCTAATGCCACTGGGCTTGTCCTAGTTCACCTACTCAAATTTTACCTTAAATTAAGTTTGGTTTTCCCCCACAGTTCTGAAAACTGTTTCACTAGCAGCATTACTGTGTAGAAAAAGAACTATATTCAGCATCAATTTTAGCAAGACTGTATTTGACTGCTGAATTGTGATCTTTTAGTTCAAAATTTTTGGCATATCTGTAAATAGACTATATTCCTTTAAAACTGCCTGCCATGTTAATTCTATCCATAATTCATTGGTAGTGCCTGCTAAAGACAAATAACTTAAGTTGTATATGGTTTTCCTAGTTTTTTCACATGTAAAAAAGCTCAATACCTATTCTAGCCCACTTAGAAGGTAACTCAACTCCTAAACACACGTGATATGAATCTCCACGGCATTGTCATGGACAGCAGAAAATCAAAAACTTCGTTCAAAAAGTGAATATACAAAGTGGAAATAAAGAAGATATAATACACTTAAGGAGTAAGAAACCAAACCTGTCCTCTGTGAACACTTTTAAAAATTAAATGATATAAATCATTTTCAAATGGAAAAAAAAATTAGGAAATTAAAAAGTTTTTAAATATTTATTAATTTTATGTACAATTTCAAACCATCAAATGTTACATTTATGAAAACATTAATAGATAATTAATATTGCAGATGAAACTATGAAAATTACATGCAAAACACTGAAAGTTAAATGTAAGTTTTTAACTGAGAAACAATTTTTTTTCAGGAATAAAATTTGCAAAGTTATTCTACAGATTGGATCAGATTATTCTTGTGACGAAAAGTATCACATCATTAATTTATTCTGGAATCACATTACATATTCAAAACCTTTATTAATAAAAACAAGGTTTCTCATATATGTATTCATAGGAAATGGTACAATTTATTCCTGATGCTACATAATGCAACAAAAATTTTTTAGGAAGGGAATGAAAAATTTCCTTATTTTATCAAATTTTTAAAGTCTCCAGAAAAAAAGCTCTCCCACTATAAAAAAAACCACACTTAGAAAAAAAAAACTATGTTCTCTTATAATTTCCTTTTAGAATGAACGTTTGATATTTAAAAAAAGTAATCCTAGGATGTACATAAATTTATGATAAAGTTATATACATGGTCACTAAAGAAATTCAGTAAAACTATTTGTTAACCCATTTACTAATAATGTAATACTGTAACTAACCACCATGTTCCTTTTAACTGGCATGATTGTTCCACAATACACATATGAAAAAAAAAATATCTAACAAACCAACCATATTAAAAAGAAACATCTTATTTAATGCATCAAACTTGCTGGATAATACATCCTAAATTGGTCTTAAAATTCTGTCTCTATTTGAAATACAGTTATATTAATTATCTAGCAACATAATTTAAGATAAATATATATATATATATATATATATATATATATATATATATATATATATATATATATATATATATAATATTATATATATGAATGTAAGTGTAAAAAAAAAAAAATCTTTAAGGTCAAACAGTTAAAATTTCAAAAATTTTTGACAGAGGTTTGAACACATTTTATACAAACACAGTAATTAAATACACTTTCTACAAAAAAAATATTTAAAAAACATCAATATCATCTCAGTGCAAACATTTTAACTTCATATAAGCCTTTAGGAAATTTGTACTGTTTTCTCTCAGCAAGAACCTGTAGATTGGCTCTGTTAAATATTTCAATTAATAACTGTCGAGGTCTTGTCACTGATCCATCTTCATTATCTATATCTGTTTCTTCATAAGATAAATTATCCTTAATGAATATAATTCCATTTTCTTTTAAACCTTTCTTGCATCGTATTAAAAAATTAACAAAATCATCATCAGTCAAATGTCCAGTTACCCATTGGCACCATATTACATCATAATAATTATTGTTAGGTGTGAAGTCTTGAAGACCTGAAATCATACATAATTTTTAACATACCTCAATACAAACAAGAACTAATTTATATGGGATTTTACTAGAAAAGAATAAAACAAGTATTTTACAGGTTTCAGTAATAACAATTTACTTCATAGTTCATGAAGCATTCACAAAATATGAAGATATATATGTAATACTAGACTCAAGGCATGTGTTTGCGCAGGATGGACACTTGCCTTTTTTACAGTGATAAAGAGAGGCAAGGAGGAGTGTAAAAGGGCACAGCGAGAGAGGGTAGTAAGTCCTACCATAGGGAGGTGAAAGTTCACCAGGAAAGGGAAGGATGCCCTCACGAGCTGCAAGAGAGGGACATTTGCCAGTAGAGGCAAAACCTTCCCCAAGAGAGGGAGAATTCCATCCCTGGCCTTCACCAACAGCAGAGTTAGGATGCCCACTTGCCTCGAAACAAAGAAAGGACACTAGGGTAGAGAGCTTAAACCGAGCGATAGATGTGTAAGTTGCTTGGCATTTTTGGTATCCTCAAGATGTTTCAGCCAGAGATTGATTTTCATAAGAATGAATAATTTTCATATGCTCATGTAAATATTAAATGTATAGTCCAGGATTTAGTCATTGCAGTTATCTAATTGTGGAGAGACGAGCTTTTATCAAACTTACAATACATGCTCCAATAAAAATAGGCAAGCAGGTACAGAAACGAGGTTTGCGGTCATCTTGGAAGACATAGCCACCCACACACACATATGAGCTAAAATATAGTCAAAGATTTCTTAATCAAGAGTTATTAAAATAACTGGTAGAAGTAATGTTTATAAAAATTGCAACAAAGAAATGATAACAAAATAGTTAGGTTCATTCAATAGCTTATGACAAATAAATGCTATTTTAGAATATTAGAACTTAATTTCCACATCAAAATTAGGTTTCTGTTAAATGTGTCATTAGAAACAATAAGGCTTCAATTATTTGACAATGAGTAACAGACTATGTTCCTTAAAAACTGCCTGGTATGCTAATTCTATCCGTAATTTATTGGCAGTGCTTGCTGCAGACTAATAATGGACTATGATGAGCAACCATACATCATACAAACTTTATTGATTACATTTGAAAAATTTGTATCCATAAAAAAATAATAAATATTTGCTGTGCCTAAGAAAACAATTTGAACTTTTTTAATGGCAAAATGGTTAAGACATTACCTAATGAAAATGGTGCAATGAATAGGTTAAAAAAACTCTTCTTTGTACTTTCTATTCAACATATATCAAAATGCTGTTGATGGTATATCCGTCATTCCTTTTTATAATTGCCAACCAAATCTCACAGTACTGTATCTGCCTTTTAGGGCAGTAAAAGAGAAAATTTAAACAGGTTGATAGCATTAGAAGCAGGGGAGCAGGTGCTATATTAGCTACAAATCCAATTTCAGGATATTATAATTTTTAAATATTTATTACCTCTATTGCCATTTAACACAAATACATTTGCATTTCAAGCTGTTCAAGGTACATACAATGCCAACATTCATGTACCTCAGGCGGGAGCAACAGTGTATTTTAAAATTTCACATACTATCCACTATGTACACTGGCTTAATTGAACAAATTACATGCAATTCTTCCACAAAAGACTATGTACTATAAATGGGAAGTTTGTATAAATAAAATTCTTTTGTACAAGCCAAAATCTAACACTGTAGTTACTCCAATAATGTATTCTCAGTGGCAGAGATAAGATGACAGAATGTCAAAAGTAGAAATAATAAGTACTTGTAAAGAGGCATTTAGAAAATTTAATCAATACAAAAATTTTCTGCTCCACACATATCAAAAGGGAGCAGCTATTGCTTTTAAACTAATGAAATTGGCAGCTAACATACAAAACATTGTAATACAGTTAGATTTTGCAGAAAATGCTGCTATACTGCAGCAAAATTAAATTCAATCAGCGCATTGGGCACACTTCCAAGCAACAATATTTACAGCCCATATGTGGATTTCCCAAGATATCAAAGCTTTATAATAATTTTAGATACTTTGGATCACACAAAATGCACTGTATACAAGTTTGTGAGTTACATTTTGGAATATTTATAAGTTAGCACCCAAATGTTAAATATCCACAAATATTTTCTGATCGGCCCAGTTCCCGATTTAAACAAAGATATTTATTTTCGAGTTGAATTATAATGTAAAATTAACCTGGAATTTTTCTGTTATCTCCCATAGTAAAGGGGTTGTAGATGGCATCAGTGGCACCATTAAAAGAACAGTGTGGCAAAATATAAGAGTCGGAAAAGTATATGTACACACAGCAGAATATGCAAATGTGTATTTTACCTTCATATTGTCTGAAGATATATTGTGTAACTCCAAAAATTTATGCCAAAACAAGAAAAAAATTCTGCCAGTTTCAAGCATTCACTCTGTCTACTGTATAAAAGCCATTTAATCAAATAAAATTATTTCAGACACTTCTACAACACAAATACAAAAAGCAGTTAATTTATTTAATAAAGATCTATCTGATAGTGATGACTCTGATTCAGATATATCCAATACTATATAATCTGATGATTATAAATTATATAACTGGGTAGTTGATAACTACGAATCTGCACATTATCCAGGATAAATCACACAAATAATTGAAAAAGAAATTGAAGTTTCGGTGATGTATAGAGCAGAAAGTCATTTTAAATGACCAAAATTTTTTACATCATAAAGAACATTCTAAAGAAAATTTCTCCACTTGTACCAACTGAAAATAGGGGTTCTATACTTTCTATAAATTCCTTTATAGAAAGTATCTGAACTGTTGCATCATAAACACATCTGTCAATACGCTCTTAATTTTGCTTATTATATAATTCCAGATTCGTTAATAAAAATAAAAGTTATCAGTTCAAATTGTGTTTAAATGAATTGTTATTTACATCTGACACCAAGATTTAAGTCAATATTTTGCAACTTAGTACCATTGAAATAAAATATATTTGAATTATTTAACTTTCATCAATGCTCTTCATCATAAAAGTAGTTAAAATATTGTAAGTAAAGCTAGATTTTGATTTTCCAAGTCTGAGTTTTCAATTTCAGCTTACGTCATACACAGTAAATTATTTATATTTTAAGTTAAAAATTTTGCAAGAAAATCTTTTTATATTTCATGATTCTATAAACATAGGAAAATACTTAAAAAAAAAAAAAAAATTTTTTTTTTGATCTGTTGAAAATATTTTAATCATTATAAATGTTAATTTTTATGAGTAAATTTTGTTCAATTTTTACATCCGACACCATGGATTTTCGTTATTTCTTCTTTATAATACAGATTATCCTACTCTGTACATCCAGCAAATTTCCTTGTTAAACGACAATGTTGAGCAATTTGGAAACATTCCATAATAATGTTTTTCAAAAACGAGTAAACATTCTCCATCAAGTATAACAACATACTGTCTCTGTTTATATATAATACTAAAAATTTTAAAAACAAAACAGTATAAAAAAGTATGTTTGAAAATTTATAACATTTAATTATTCTAGCCTGTGAATCTCATGTAAAACATAATACTAATTCAGAAGAAATTTAAGTATAACATTAAAAAAATAAAAGATTAAAAATTACAGAAAAAGAACTAACTTCTTACACTAGTGTTTATTAAAATAAAATCTTACCACAATTAAATCTTTGTGAGACTTTGCAACTATCTTCTCCTAAATATTTATGAGAGGCATCAAGAAATTCTTTGTTCTGTTCAACCATGTCAACCGACGAAAAGTGTTTTAAAAGAAGATGTTTTGTTACTCTTCCTATTCCACAGCCACAATCCAAAGCTTTATCAGAGTTCACAGGATTAACTTTATCCTACAAATATTAGTTAATAAATAATTTTTATTCAAAAGAAAAAAATGTTAGCTTAATTAAAAAAAAAGTTTTAATAATGATTCTAAAACTAATCATACAATGATAAGTGGGAGGAATTTCAGTTATTTTTTTTTCTTTGGGGGGGGGGAGATGATAAAACTGGTTTAGGATAGTTTTTCTTCTGCAATAAGTATTTTAATATTTTACTGTAAAATAAGAGCGCAAAAATTTGACAATAGTTTCGAAGAACTTTTCCTGGTTATTAAACATTCCTGACTGCCCAGAAGTTTATCAACCATTGTCCAATTCTCCGAAATGATAAAGAATGAAGCGTCGTTTTTGCCTCATGCAAAATTTTAATATGATTTTTTTCTGAATCATGGCTGAATGGATATGGATGTTCAGAGCCATTTCGGATTGGTTTCAAACAGAGGATACTTGTCTCATTAGTCAATAGTAACGTAGTAGTGTAGTAAATGGTAGCACTCCAAAACAAATCAAAAATTTTACCCACGAAAATCTTCTTAATTTTCAGTACTGTTCGAAATCAACTTCGGTTATGACTAAAAACTGAAATGACCAGTCCATTTCTATTCCACACAATTTTAATAAATCTCTTTCTTAGACCAATACAAAAGCAAACATGCAGAAATTAGAGTGTAGAGCATTCTCAATTGTCATTAAGACTATTTTATATATTGTACTTTACATAATACTTGCAAGGTCACAGCCTCTAATCCAGGATTTTTTGTGTATCCAACCTTCTTTTTATATCCCTGTCGTTCTAACAATTTCGAAAAAAATAAAAAGGTGTTAAACATAGTATAAAATTATTTTTTATGCAGGCCATTTCTAATATGCTAAAAATATGCAATGATACAACTGCCAATATCACGGAAAATGTGTGGAATAAGTTACATAAAACCATAGACGGTTTATAAAGTTGTCCAATTAGCCAGATTTTTCAATAACATGATCTGCATTAATCCTGATAGTATCAGATAATCAAAGTTTAATTATATTTTATTTCGGCTGCAATATAATTTACCCTGTCACAAATTTGTTTTGGTTGAAAACATATATTGGCAAGAATGCTTCTTTCCATCTTGTGACGCCAATAAATTATTTTGAGGTACTCTAAATATACAATAACAGCCAACTATATGAAAAACTTTTTTGTTATATTATCTTGTCACATGCTAGTGTGGACAGAAGATGTATTAATATCGAATATGTTTCTTTGGTGATATTAAGTATTTCTGTCCAAAGTTAGTTACTATAACTTATCGGATAGATTTGTATAAAAAACATACATATAACTGTTCTTAATATCAATAAATAAAAATAACAAAATATATGTTTACATGCTAACAATTAAGTCTGCATCAAATTTGTGTCTTATATTAAATTTGCTCAAACTTTTTTATGGTAAATTATAAGTTTAACTCTAAATTACATTACTGTATTTATTTTATTCCCTCCCTATTTATATTATTTATTTTCCCCTTATTTTTTTATACAGTCCCCTATTATTTATTTTATTTATTATTTTTAATGTTTAATACTTTGATACATAGATGACAGCACTGCAGTCTTGAAAATGAATGTGTAATTGTATGTTTAGCTGACAATTTAGCCATTTTATTCTAGAAAGTTGATTTGTGATAGTCAGAAGTAAATATTTTCATCATAATATATCTTCTTCTCTTCATTTAAGAATTGTGATTTGGAGGATTTAACTTCTCACAATAAAGAGCTAAGATGATGTATTATTATATTTAATGTAGCTAAAACAATTTAATATTAGTTCTTTTTTTCTGACACTTTTTGTCAGAATTACACATGGGGTAAAATGGACCACCAGAACCTGGGGTAAAATGGACCATGGTCCATTTTCAGGTTTTTTTTTTTTTTTTAATTTCTGTAATGCTTTCTAAATTGATTTTATGTGTGATACTTTAAAAAACATGCAGGATTTAAAGTAACAGATATATGGCAATTCAATGAAAATGTCTTTAGGACATCCAATATATCTCATCATATGTGACTGATCAACCGTCACCAGATTTTGAATTAATAAGTACAGCTGATAGTCAACCAAGCACAGGTAATCAGCAACCAAATACATCACAATCAGTACAAAGTGAAAATCATCAGTTGAAAACAATATCACCTTTTGAATTATGCCCCTTGGCAAAAGCTAGCATGAGCAAGACAACAAAGAAACGAAAGAAGGGTGCATCAAAAATTCTAACTGATACACCAGTGAAAACGATGATTGAAAAAATGTCAAAGAGAAGGAAGCGAAAAAATTAAAACAGAAAAATGCTGCTTTAGTTAAAGATAGGAAGAATTTAGAAAAAATGTTAGTCTTAACTAAGCAGAAAAATGATAAAACTGAATTTTAAAGCAAATAAAGAAAATTTATGTGGATCAGAAAGTTTAAGTGATTCGGAAAATATGTCTGTTTATAGTGATACACAACACAGTGATAAAGAAAGCAATTCACAGCATGATGCTAATTCTGATAATGAATTAAAAGTTGGCAAGTATGTTTTGGTTAAATTTTTGACAAAAAAGAAAGTGGTTCATTTGGTTGGTTTAATAATAGAAAAAAATGATAAAGATTACGCTCGTGAAATTTATAAGGCAAAAACCTAATGAAAATGTGTTCATTTTCCCTGACAATGTTGATGAATCGCTCGGAAATGTTCAAGATATTGTGATGAGTCTCCCAGATCCTACTGCTTCTCAAGAAAATAGCAGACTTTCAGTAACACACAAATCTTTTGGTGTATCATTCATTAACTTCAATATTCGATAATATTATGCTTTATGTGTACAGATTGAAGCTATAGAAAATAAATACAATACATTTTATGTTTTGAACTACTAAATAATGTACTACATTTAAGTTATCTGAAGAAATTTTTTGCGGTCCATTTTACCCCGGGGTCGGGATAAAATGGTCCACTTTGTCACTTGCTATTAAAAAAATTATAATAAAAAAGTAATTATAATAATTGGTTTTAACTGAGTGTAATATAAAGCCTAATATATAGGCAATGTGCATATATATTTTCAGATTCAAAAAATCATTAGTTTGAGAGCAAATACTCAAAATTTACAAAAGTGGACCATTTTAACCCGGTTTCCCCTAATTTGCGTCACACAAAAATGAAATTCAATCACTTTATATCTAAATTTCCAGATCAAATCGAATGGATACTACGCAGACAATGTTTAAATAATATAAAATAAGAAATGAATAAATAAGATATTTAAAGGAATGATGTCATAATGATTTTAAAAAATATCATTTTCACCTATTTATTATATGATAAATTAAAAATTTTAATCGCCTGCTTTTAACTGAGGAAAAATGCGCTTAAAACAATTACACATGATTAATTGAATGACGTCACATTGATAGAAACATTGCTTCTTCACTTAGTTATGATGCAATAAATTAAAAATTTAATCAGGGAAAATAATGCTTGGAATAATGACATGAAATGCTTGAAAAAGAGAGAAGGAATGGATTTCGAAAGTTAAAAATTTAATAAACCTTCCTAGGGATATACCTAAGAATTTCCCAAATTTTCACGGCGATTGGATATAAGGTTTTTGAGTCTATCGAATACAGACAGAAATTCATTTTTATATATATAGATATATCAGCATACAGATCAAAGGTGAGTAGCAATATGTTGATTTTATATAAAGGGTTCAATTAATCATGGTTTTATCAATGATAGACAATGGATTAGTCAGGTTAAAAAACTTAAGAAAATGTTAAGAGTACAGTGCTTTAGAGTATAGAGCACAGTGACAGTTATAGAGAAATACTTTCAGCTGGTAGTAGTAAAGAAAGCAAAATAAAAATCTTCAGACACTGGAATGGATCCTAAATATAAATCAATAAATTTTCCGAAAAATGTCTCAACTCGACATGTTAGGAAAGACCCTCAGTTAATGCATTTTCCAGGACTGTACAGTAGAAGTTATTTAGATAATTATCCTAATAAATTCCTGAGTTTTATATATACAATGTATATATGTATGTGTTGCTAATGCCCCTTTGCTAAGTTAAGCACATAAGCTAGAGGCAATTCCAATTAAGGCAAAAAGGTGCTCCAATCATTTGAAGAGCACTGCTCAAGTGAAAGAATAACTTAGCTGAAGTGGGTCCTTGTAATTTAGAAGTACAGGCCCACACCCAGGCTTTTCTTGCCAACTCCATGGATACTCTTTGGGAACTGAGAATATTGCAATTATAAATTAATGCCCCTGCTGCCATTAATGAATACAACAAGTATTTGGCTGATTCAAGCATTGATCTTGCAACCTCTATCACTACCTCAGTCAACTGAGCTATGGCTTTTACTGTATAAGTTATATAAATTATACAACTAATATATCATGATAACATCTTAAATCCTTTAACAAACCTTGAAACTATAACAATTATATCATGGAAGTTTAATTTTTGATATGTTTCATAGCATGCTATAAATTTTTTCACCAATAAAAGGCCTGGCAGCAAAGAGATTAAATATGTAAAAAATTAGAACACCTCCATCAGTGCAGAATGTGACTGTTAGTATTGAAATTCAGTAGGAATCAATTGAGAATATCAACATGTGTCCATTTGATCAATGAAAGAGAAAATACCCAATACCTAATGAGCTCTTTTTTACCCATTTGTATTGCCCACAGAAAACATTTTATTAGAATCACATAACAGAAATTGATAACTTACATGTTTAAGCAATGAGAAGAAAAGTTATTCACTTTGACATAAAACTCATCCTCCTCACCACATCAAACAGTATTTAATGTTAATGGTAAGTCATCTTTCTTTCCATTTAAAAAAGTTTTTCATCCAGCAAACTACTACTAGGTTCAATAAGGAGGATTTGCCCATACATATATGTGGAGCTTGAATGTGTATATATATATATATATATATATATATATATATATATATATATATATATGTGCTATGTATATATAGTAGTTATTGAGAATAGTAATCAATATCAAATAACAGGTGTACCCTTCAACAAAATATTACTTCTGTAAAAATAAACGACTAAAATTCGTGCTTTGTACGCACTATATTAGTATATTAAATATATAAAGTAAAATAACTTTAGTTTGGAGAATATGACTGAGACATGATAGACATTTAATATTATTACTCTCTCTAGTATTATCTTCAAAAAGATAAATTTGATTATAAAATGGAAAATTATTATCTTTTGAATTTTAAAATCTTTAAATCTAAAGTATATATAAGTAATAACGAAACTATTAAGAAAATGTAGTCCCTGTAGTACACGTGTGAATATTACCATACTTACATTTAAGAAGCTTGATAAAAATCGAGACGACGCTTGAACATCGGCTTTTAAAACATTAGAATAACCTCCTAACATTCCATCTATTGTGGCAGGAACTCCTTCCCAGTAAGTTTTACCCTTAGTGTAAAAATCTTCACCCATTGCGTTTTGCATGGATAAGAGACAAATCGAAACAAATATCCAAAATGGCGGGAATATATGATGCCACTCTTATCAACACAAACTTTAAACATGAATGTTGCAAGGGAGCCGAAAGTCAAAAACGTCAGAATTACTGCTTAAGAAGATATTGGCCGAATTCAGTTCAAGCGCATGCGTGTTATTCGTAAATTCGATAAGTCAATTCGTCAAGCAGACGTTCCTCAAATAACTTTACCGCCAATTGTTTATTATAGTATTCGTAACATGAGTTAAAGCTGTTACTCTAGTCATTACAGTTTATAATCACTAGCTGTATTAAAACTTCATTTTATCTGGCCTGATAAAGTGAATTTTTTCTAGTTTATGAATATAAATAAAAATATGTGTGAATCCCCGAAAGCTGATGAATGTAAAATTAAAAATCTTAATTCTGTAAAAGGAGTAGATCAGCTGATCGACCTTGTAAATGTTACCAAAGAAGTAAGTACATTGAATGAATTGATACATTTCAAATTAATGTTACTGTGACATCGAAGCATTCGTCCTTGAGTACACGATATTTCTTCACGTGTGATATCATGTTCATAACCTTTCTAAACACGATATTCATTCAAATAGTCTTAAAAGAGTATTTGAATGAATATCGTATTTTTTTACGTACATCTTAGTGAAGATTACAAAATTTGGTTACAATTTTGAAAGAATATTTATGCTTCAGGTATGGGGCTTTAAAAGTGTAAAAGGTGAATTGTGTAATAATGAAATTTCAATGCTGCGTATGTACACACACACACATATATGAAATATATTAAAGTTATTTCATTGCAATATCTCGTATAAATTCTCTCTTTTCTATTCTTCTTCCTTCAAATCTATTTTCTCTGCTTCAAAATGTTGTAATTAAAGAACTATCTGTGACTAAAAATTCATTCAACCCATTTCCTAATGCTTTCTCTACAATAAATGCAAATTTGCTGAAAAATCATCGCATTTTCTGGCTGTTGCTGTCAAATGCCTCAGTTTTTCCCATCTGATCTAAGGGGTTTATTATTTTTAAATTTGTGAACTAAATTACCTGTCCTCTGCAGGGTCCAAACCTATTTCAGCACGTGTTTCGATTATCAATCTTTCGTATACCTTTGACTGTTAAGCATGTATTTTTTAGCTGCTCTTAAATAAAATTTAAGTTCTATTTGGACGTAGATTAGTTATGCTTTTCCCTGCCCAGCAAGCCTGGGTAAATAAATATAATAGGGGCTTATTTCATTGTGACTGGAAAATTATTCATTTTCGCTGTTAAATATATATATATATATATATATATTAACAATTGTATATGACAAGACCAATATAAATGTATATATATACACGGGTCAAGTGATGCATACAAAATTTTGTCCTTCACCAAACAACATTAAATACAAAAACACAGTCAGTGGCCAGGGCCTGACTTACAGAAATAGTAGCCCAGGGCAAACCTATTCATCCAGGGGCCCCCTCTGCTGTACACAGGTGGTGGCTATGGAGTGATTATTATATGTAGTGATGCTTAAACTATGGCCTGCAGAGGCTTTAAAGTTGACTCACCAATGTAGTTAGTAAAATAAGATTAGTTTAAAATAAAATGAAAAATTATGAAATAAGTAAAATTATAAAAAAAAGTTACAAAAAAAAAAATCCTGGAAGGTAAAGTGTATATTAGAATTTTGTAAGTCCTTACCCGAAGAATTTTCCTTCATAAAACAGAATGCAGCTGAGTTGTACATTTTTTCTCAGCACTTACATTTGTGAACAATATCTCTAATGATACTGAATAAGTCAAAAACTAAAAAAAGAAATTGTCAATAATTTAAAGTGAATTTTAGATATATGCAACATATTTTAAACTTGAAATGGCAGTTAATTTAGGGCCTTTTTCTGACTGGGAGCCCGGGTGCTTGCCTTGTCAGAAATCAGGCCCTGTCAATCACTACTTCTGTTTTGTTTGACAGCCATCACTGATGTTTAAACAGCTGTAACTATTCTTTAAAATGCCATAGAGACAAAACAAAAACAGATTTAGAAGCCTAGAAGTTGAAATTTTACAATAGAGAAATATAATAAATTCTGATTTTTGGCAAAAAATAACGGATACCTTAAATTTCTTTTTACTGTTAAGTAATTTTTTTTTGAAATGGAGAAACAAAATTTTGATATTTGAAAGAAAAGGGAAAGAAATAGACTTTATTTTAACTTGTTGTTACAAATAGTACATTTGTATTTGTTGTAGCAAAGTTAAAATATAAATTATAATGTTGGTTTCTATGATCCAACAGTTTCAATCATGTAATTTTTCTAAATTACCAAATTAACTGAGCTGTTATATTTTATCATTTTTTGCATTTGAAAACATTTAACAGACATTCTTTAACTAGCCAAATTATATTGAAGTTATGAAATTTTATTCTTAAAAATTATAGTTTTCTTTAAATTATTTATTTAAAGGTGCTTTATTTTAAGTACTATTTTTTTTTCTTATAGCGTCAATTTGTCTGCACATTTGATGACTGTAATAAAAGTTATACATCATTATCTCATTTGAAGAGACATGAAGATACGCATGGGAATGGCTATAGGTAATATTAACTTGTTCCTAAAATGGCATTTATTGTTTTTGGTGCAGCGTAAACTAATGAAGGTTAAGTAGGGCCCAGAATCTGAGATGTAGGGAAAACAACCTTTTTGTCAAGTATTAATGTAATGTTTTGATCATTGAGTAGTTTCAATGATTTTTCTTTATTTCTTGGATAATCACATTGGAGAAATTAATTTTTTTTAATACTTTTTTGAAGTATGTGCTAAATATTCTGGTGTTGATAACATTTAAGATCATAATATATGCTATAATTTTATACCACTGACTGATTGGTGTATCTCTCATTTGTAATAATAAATATACTCCATATCTTGTATTTAATTATGAGCTAGTTTTATGCTTTTATTTATGAATAACTAAGATAGCCTTGTCAAGGAGGAAATCTGTAATTTAACTTAATTTGGTTTGTTGATGATTAAAGAGTTAATAAACACAAGGAAAAACACTCTACTTCAATATATGACACTAAAAATACTTTTTTTTTTGTCTGATTTTTAGTAATTTTATAATAAAATGCCAAATTAAGTATTTGAGTTGATATTTTTTCATTTGCCAGTTTCGTACTTAAAATTTAAGTTAAACACTATTGCTTCTATATTAACTTCTTCATTCTATATTAACTTCTGTTGCTTGATTTAAAAGTATAATCCTTCCCTTTTTTATATCAAAACTTGAAGCTCATTTAACTTTAGTAAATGCATATTCAGTTATTAAAGCAAGCTTAATAATTAAATTGTATTATATTTAAATTTGGCTTAATCTGAAGCAAATTGTATAATTTGAATTATTTCAATAACCATAAATTCTGGAAGAAATGGTGCATCTAAATTTTAAACTTACAGTAGATGCGATGTTTGTGTTTAATATTAAGCATTAAAGCCTTATTCACCCTAAATGAGATCTCTGGCAATTACATTCTTTTTTCATGTAAAACATCATTTAAGCTAGTTTGAATTTCAGGTTTACTGAAGCTTTTAACTTAGTGTAACTTCCCATGTGTAACAAATTGGAAATAGAACAAGACTTAATTAGGTCAAGATTCTGATATCGTAATATTCGTAATGATGTCACATGCTATTTAACATAGTATGGGGTGTCAGTGCAATTTTGCTAGATTTTGAGCTATTTTTCTCAAGAGGGCCATTTATGCTGATGCAGCCTTTTTTCTGGAAATTATGGTGGTGTTAACAGTATTTCCACTAACAATTAACAATATAGGAAATATTGAAGTTATTGGTTGAGTTACTCTGCTGTTTAATTATGTGCAAGCAAGTTTACTGTTTTTATTTTTATTTAGATGTACAGAAGAGAACTGTCAGCAATACTTCAAAACTAAATCCACTTTAAAAAAACATGTTGATAATATTCATCTGAAAAAGAAGCATAAAATATACAAGGTATAGTAAATAAAAGTGATATAATTATACAAACTGTAATTCATTTTTTATTATAGAAACTTTTAATTTTGTTATCTTTTTTATAATGAAGTATAAGGATTTTTCATTGGGAATAATGCATTTCTTATTTCCCTGTAATTTTAATTTTGATGAAATGATCTCAAACTTATTCTTATATTTCAGAGGGTAGTTGTTTTCAGAATTTTAAAATTAATGCTTCAGATTTTATTTAGGGAAAAATATAAAAATTCAGTAAAGTGTAAAAATATTATAAAATGTTAGTTAGTATAACACTTTTCACATAGAGAGATGCGTAAGCAGGGCCTTCTGCATACTCACCTACCCATATAATCCTGGTTAAAAGTAGAAGTTTTAGAAATATTGGGTTGGCAACTAAGTAATTTCGGATTTTTTTTAGAAAATCACAGACAATTTTTTTATGGAACTAAATAACTTTATTCTGTAATGTATTGCCCATTTTGATCAATGACCTTTTGCCATCTTTCAGGCAGCATCATAATCCCATGTTCATAAAACTTCTGGTTTTTATTAGCAAAAAACTGAATCAGGTACGATTTGACATCATCATCATTATTGAAATTTCTACCATTCAAGGAGTTTTGTAAAGATCGAAACAAAAAGTAATCAGATGGTGCAAGATCAGGACTATATGGTGGATGTGGCAAAACATCCCAACCAAGCTCTAATAATTTTTGCCGAGTGACCAAAGATGTGTGTGGCCTTGCATTGTGGTGATGGAATACAGCACCTTTTCGATTTGTCAATTCGGGCCGCTTTTTTTCAACTGCATTGTTTAATTTCGTTAGTTGTTTAATGTAGAAATTAGAATTGATTGTTCGGTTGGGTGGTAAGAGTTCAAAGCCGACAATTCCTTTGTAATACCACCAAACTGATAACAAAACCTTCTTTTGATGAATATCAGCTTTTGATGTTGTTTGAGTGTGTTCACCTGGCCTGCTCCACGATCTTTTCCGCTTGATACTGTTGTAAACAACCCATTTTTCATCACCAGTTATCAGTCGTTTTAAAAATGGATCATTTTCATTACGTTTCTTTAGCAAATCGCAGCTGTTAATGAGTTGCGTTAAATGCGTTTCTTTCAGTTCGTGAGGAACACATATATTGAGTTTTTTACTGATTAGCAGCTGAATTGCCAACTATCAAATAACAAGATGTGTTTTACATTTGTACTACGTCTGCAAACCTAAAAATTCAACTGACGCCATCTATGAGTAAAATCCGCAATTACTTAGTTGCCAACCCTATAGAATGAAGAAATGTGATAAATTTATTGTATGTCTGCTTCAATTTTCTCACCCTAAAATTAAGCTTTTCTTCCAGTGTTCTATCTGTGACCAAGAATTTAATAAACATAATTGGCTTGCAAAACATCAGTTCAAGCATACTGGTATAAAACCATATCTGTAAGTATAGTTTTTGAATATATTATTAAATGTTGGGATTGGGATATTTGCAGTTTGGGGTTTTATAGAATTAACTATAAACATATCTGGAGACTGCGAAATAGGAAAATAAGAAATTTATTCTCATCAAATTTAGTTAAAACAAAATATTTGTACATCCACCTAAAATTATTGAAAATTAATGAAAGGGAAAAAGTAATAATAATGATATACTTTTCTTTAATGTGTGCAAAATGAAAAAAAGTAACTATAAAATCAACAAAAAAATTTTCATTTGATCAATTTTTGTGTTTTGAAATAACAAAGAATATAATTTTTTTTTTTTTTTAATTTTCATTTTGTTTCAAGGCGTATTTTTTTATTTGGATAGATTTTTCATTCTATTCATATGATCTTCCAGTAGCATTAAATAATTCTTCAGGGTTGTTTCCCTTTACATTTTCCTTTACTTTCTTCTTTATAAGCTAATTACTTTTCAAAGCTTATTAGAGGTTTATCAACAAGTTGCTGGTAATCCATTTGAATACACTTTTTGGTATCAGAAGCATTCAGTGAGTCAAAAGTTCTGCAGTTTTTGCTGAGATTGCATCCATTTAAGGTTAAGGCTGCAAAAATCCTTAACACAATGGAGCAAAACATGTTTCCATATAGTTTTCGTATTATTTTTTCTCACTTCATTCCTTGCATGTTCTCAACAGCATTTTAAATGTTATAATTATTTCAAGTAGAATCAAATGAAAAGAATTTTCACCAGATATTGCCTGAGTACTTCTCAGCATGTGTTTTCAATCTGTACTAATTGAAATTTATTACTCAGATTACTAACCTTACTATAGCAAGGTTGGCATTGAGTGAAGCGACATAAGTGAGATATTCCTTACCTTAACTTAAAAACAATTCTTATGGAAAAAATATTTCTCAAATTATTAATAATCTTTTTATTCCCCTAATTTTTCTCTGTAAAATTAGAGACTGTTTCTAGAAGTATCTTCCTATAAGTTCATAGATTCCAGTGAACATACAAAATATTATCAAGACACTTTGAATGTTGACCAGATGCTTTATGGATCTTATATGCTTTCAGTGCTCTGGTTATACATTTGATGAAGTGAGATTTACAAGAAAGAATAAATATTTTACTTGAGATTTATAACTTTTAAATTATTGTATCTAAAGCATTCTAAAATTTCTTCTCACAAGTGATGTGAATTAGATAAAAAACAAGAATAACATAACAACAGTTTTTCATTTTGATCCCATAATAGTCAATAGTAACCAACATGTCTGAGGCCTACAATAGCCCAATACAACCAAGAAAAGATCCTTCTCCCATAAAGACAATAGGTCTATATTCATGGAAAAAAATTATAATGTGTTCATGGTATAGGACCAGTTCGCTTCAGGTGTTTAAAATATTGTGATAAAGAATGCTATGTGTTGATGCTAAAAAAAGTTGTAAGTCCTAGGATAAAAGTTCCCAAGAATTAGTTTTTAAGCCCTCTAACAATAACAGCAAAGACAGTAACAGTCTAGCCAGTAAGAAAATATAAAATAATAGCACCCACTGGCAAATGTATTGAGGACTTGCCAAAAACTTTAACAACAATATTGTTTGCTAGATTTTGTAGATTTTACTAGAATTTAATAATTGGTTAGCACAATTAACATTTTTTTTTGACACGAAATCACTCTATCACATGACTGCTACACAGGTTTTATCAAAAAAGAAGATATATATATTCCTTTTTGTAGAAAGATTTGGTAATTCAAGGTGAACAGGACTCGACCTAGCTCAGTTTAGTGAAGACTCAAATTTTCAAAAATGATTAATTTAATAAAATATAAAAACTAATTTTAATTTCAATAAAAAAGTTTACTTAATATTAATACTTTAAATGCTGAAGATAAGTTGATTACATCTTATAATAATCACCTTTTCTTTTTTGTTTAAACACATTGTTTCTTTTACATACAGCAATATCACACCATCTTCTGAGCATCGCATTGTCAGCTGGAATGGCCTCAGGTTATTGTTCTACGTTCTTCATTGCAGCCTTTAGCATAGCCTGATCTTCGCTATGATTCATACAAGTGGAATAATTTGTTAGGTTTTCATTCTCATTGTCTTTTTCCTCTGCTACATTAATCATATAAATTATAGATGCATCCTTATATTCTAATTGTTCATCTATCACAGAAATACTATCTATGCTTCCTCACCATGAAACTTTTTTAAAATGAAATTATGCAAAGGCACATCATTTTCAACAATATCCTGATTAGTATTGCTGTCTGTACCCTCGTTATTCAAAGTTTTATTCCAAGATTTCAGAAGTTTATCTGAGGTTATTTAATTCTGTGAACCAGCCAACTAATACAAGTGTTTCATGGACACTTTTTTCAAAGCCTCTACAATGGTTTCTCCACCTTGTGTGATTTCTAGAAGAGATTGTAGCAATCTACAGTGATACTATTTTAAGCATTGTGGATCTCTTTGATCTATGGGCTGGATTAAACTGGTTAAATTCAGGGGTAAAAACATGGCACAGATTCTGTTCAAGAACAAAATCAGATTAAAACTAGTTTTTAAATATCTTTTGCTATTCAAGCACTTTTTTCATTTGTTTATACATAAACAGTAGAGACAGTATGGAAACATGTTTAAAGATTCTTCGCTTAACCCATTTTTGGAGAACAAGTTTCATCTTATGACTTGCTGAAACATTTGATACCATAAGAAGTGTCAATCTTTATTATTTTAGTGACATAGAGCACTTTTCCCTTCACATGATGCAAGTGGTTTAGAAAGTAGCATTTTAAAATTAAGCCCAGTTTTATTGCAGTTATATAGCTGGTCATTTGTAAGTTTCTAATTTTTCACTACCACCTTTAATTTCTTGCAAAATTTTATGACAGCTTCAGAATCAGTAGATAATTTCTCTTCATCTCTAGTTTCCAAATACCATATCTTTTTTTCACTTGTTAAATCAGCCTACACTGGTAAAATTTTCATCTCCATCTTGAAATCTTTTTGAAACAGCAAAGCCTTTGTCTTGAAGAATTGGATCTGAAAGAGGGCATCCTTTTTGCTTTTGTTGAATAAACCACACAAATGCCTCACCAGTTTTTTTTTTTTTTTTCCCAACAATTTTCTGTCGAATGATAAATGTGAGCACTTGTTACTAGGAAACACTTCTAATTTGCTTCTGTTTCACCAATCTTCAACTGTAACTTTTTCGACGCCACATTTGACTGCAATTGTTTTTATGATTTTCTCACCTATCCAGTCTTTTTTAATGCTTCTAATTTCACCTCTAATAGAATGGATTTCCTTTTCCTTTTTGTAGAATTCATCATAAAAAACAATGAGGATTTTATACAGGAATTAAAAAATCTTTCAATTATGACTTAAATTTCATATACTAGTACCAAATTAATTGAAGTGCAGTCTGCACAATTAAATGATTTTTAGAATGGGAGAAGATATGTTTGGAGTTGAGTAAAAAAGTGAGTCTGTAATATCTAGTTGAACAACTTTCTTTTCAAGTTGAAACAGCACAATTCCCCTCTCTACTCTCATACTCACCAAAGGAAGAATACAAAACCTGTGTTCTTTGGGAGGAACAAATTCTGCTGATAGCTTTGGCATGCTTAAGGAACAAGAGACTGGTAAAACAATAAGGAAAAATAGGTGTAGTAATTTTTTCATGTGTTGGTCATTTTTTCAAAAATATTTTTTATTTATTTATTTTGGGTAAGTTGGATTTAAAAGGATATATTGGAATATTCAACAATGAAGGCTCAAATTATAAAGACTACTGTAGTTTTAGATATGAAAGATACTGACTGTCAGCAAAGTATATGTCTTTTATTATATTTACAGATGTCCTGAAGAAGGTTGTGAGAAAAGGTTTTTGGTTCCTAGTAAATTGAAAAGACATTTAAAAATCCATCAAGGTAAAATTTTTTAGAATTTGAGGGAATTTTTTAATTTAATAATGAAAAAAAATTTGATAACATAATATATTGTAATAAATTTATATTTAAAAGGAGTTTATTATTGAAATTTATTAAATAGTTAAAAAAAAAACAATAGTCTTTGTAAAACAATTTCAAAATTCTTAGCTAGTCCTAATCATGTATAAATGAAGCCCAAGTGTAAGGTTACTTCATGGCCTCCCTAAATTTTCACAAGCATCTTAGTCACTAAATTCACAAATTAGCTTTTCTTAATGTTTACTTGTGAAATTTAAAAACAGCTGGAAATAAATAATTCAGTTAGGAAAGTGCATATTACAATTATTATCTTTATTGACAATTCGTACATAATCAGATATTGTAATTTGTCAAAAATGTGTACTCATTCAAAATGTCATGAACACAGAAACACTGACCATATTCTGAGGAATTTATGCA
Source organism: Pardosa pseudoannulata (assembly GCA_032207245.1). Lineage (NCBI taxonomy): Eukaryota > Metazoa > Arthropoda > Arachnida > Araneae > Lycosidae > Pardosa > Pardosa pseudoannulata. The sequence goes on along the minus strand of CM063501.1, from coordinate 117,797,776 downwards.
ATACTATCATACTCTTGACAAATGTAATAATTAGTTTTCATAATTTTCACTAAGTACTATAAGTTTTAAGTTTTTAAGTACTATATTTTTATTATTTTTTGGGTTTTATTTTTATACATACACTGTTTCTTTTTACTACCCTGGTAGAACACTTATGATAGTTTGTTTTGATTATTGGAATTTTAAAAATCTGTAAAGTCTACAATAAAGCACTTAAGAAAGAACACTTAGAAACACTTAGTGAAAGAACTGAATAATACAAATAAAATTTCCATTATGGAATAAAATCTTAAATATTTTAATTAAAGAATAGTCTAACACTGGCTTATAAAAAGTTTTACTTTGCTGGTGGTCATTGAAATTTTTGCAATTAGCTTTTTTTTAATAAAATAAAAATTGAACTTTTTTAGATATTTCAGTCAATGCAATGAATTTCTAATACACGTGGCCTGAAAATTTGGAGCACTGGGCTGTGCCTATGTACCCCTTCTGGTCTCGATTATTAATATTAGTGGGTAGTTTTTTAATATAAAGAATTAGATATGTAGTATGGATTATGTTCTTTAAAGTTTGTGGAAAATTATTGTAATGTGGTATGTTTTGGCAATTATATTACCAAATAAATGCATGTACTCTGTTACAGGTTATACTTGCTCTAAAGAAAATTGTGGCCAAAAGTTTTCCAAATGGACTTTATATGTTCAGCATATCAAAACATCTCATCCAAAAGGTACTTAAAGTAATTTTTACATTAATGATATAAACAAGAAAAAAAATTAAAAGTATTTGATGAAAAGAAAAGAAATTTATATAAAACCAGTATTTAACTTTGGAAAAAATCATTAGCACAGTAACCAATAAATAGGAAATTCACTAAATGATTCACTCTTAATTTATTGAGAAATTTTATTTCTTTGTGTAAATAAAAGTAATTATTTTATAATATTAGTATTCTTTATTATATTTTTTGTAAAGTTAGATTGTGATTTAATCCCTTAAACTTTTTTTAAAAAAATATTTCGACAAATAATTTAACATTTTCATGAGGGAACGTTTTTTTATTTTTTAAAGAATACTACATTATATCAAATATGTACTGATGTCCAAAATTAAGGTTATAAATGAAAATATTTCATTAAAAAATAATTTCTTTATTTGAATAACATGTTGCACTCTAATGACCCATACTGCATAACAGTTAATAATGTCAAAACAAACAGAGCAAAAGGTAAAAAAAAAATTTAACTATGTAAAGAAGTCTAGTAAAAAACCCTAACATATTCATCACATCTTCTGAATGATGTCACAAATAAGGCATGGTCTAAGGTGTTTCTCTTGATGGGTCTAATAATGTGAATTAGGTTGGTGGTGGTTTATGGCAACTTACTTCATATATTTAGAAAAGAGAATTTCTATGCTTTAAGGGTTTTAGTAAAGGCTTGACATTATGCAAATACTTTACTTGCTTTGCATCTTGTTATATCCACATCACTCTTGAGGCTATGGGTTTATGACTAACCTCTTCAGTCTCAGGCTTCTTCTGCCCAGTTTCCAGCTGGTCCACATAAAATGGTTTCTCTCTTTCAAAATCATTGTGTTAAAATTTCTTCTAAGCATTTTTGCTCTTTCTTTAACCTATATGTACCCAAGTAAATGCTATTCAAGTAATATCTGATGGTTTTATTCAGAGAACATGTCTAGTCTAATTCTATAGCCTCTTTTTTAAATCCCTAGTTGGGGCAGCTATTTGTTTCTGATTATAATCTTACTTATATTATTGGACTAATATATTTCAGAAATTTTTTGAAAACACCAATTTTATTTTATTACAAGCTTGCTGCTATAAGGTAGATCTCCATATCTTTTGTAGCATTCTAAATGAATGATGTGCTTTATATTTTGGATTTAATATCATCATATATGCCCTCTTTGGTACTGACAATTGAATGTAGATACTTTTAATGGTATCCCTTTGAAATTAGCCAGTATCGGAATTCAATAACACCATAGAGTGATAAGTTTCAAATCTTTTAATAACCTGATTATCAAACCTTCTAGTAGCTTTCCATCTCATTTCCTCATTTAAACACTTTTACAACATATCATTTTTACTTTTCTTGCCAAAAAGAGTTTTACTGATAAAATTTGTAGAAAGTAGTCACTTTCATTTTTTTTTTTTTTTTAACAAATTGCTTTGAATAGTTAAACAATCAATGGATGAGTACATTATGTTCACTTTAATCCAATTTATATATAATATCAATAATTGAAATATATATATATACTGTATATGAATATAAAAACACTCAACTGACAACTAGGGGCAAGATAATTACATTTAAGTAATTATATAATAAGAAATATAAATTATTATTACACATAAATGTTCAAATAAGTCTATCTACGCATCACATTTTGTTTGATAAATGGTTTACTCTTTATTAATTGATTAACAATGTTTAGTAACAATGTTTAGTAGTAGTGACTTTTTTAAATTATTGCAAAAAAAAGTGTTTTTAAGTTATTCATTGGTATATTTGCATGTCAGGGCTTGATCCTAAAGTAATTTGTTAAAAAAAATAAAACTTTCTCTAGTGATAAATGCATCAAATATGCCTTTTAATATATGTACAGTGAAACCTCTGAAGACAGAACACCTGCAGAATGACATATCAGCCTCTTATCTAGTGGTGTTTCTTATCTGGAGATTTAGAAACAAGATGCTAAAACAATTTATTTCCTGGTCATCAGTTTAGATTATTTAAAAATAAAAGTTTATTTATTTTTTACAAATTAAAATGAAAACTTATGTGCACATCATGGTGCTAATTTTCACTAATTAATTTTTTATTTAAAAGAAAATTGTAACAAATGTTGATTTTCACTTCACATCACATACATTTTTTTATATCCAGTTGTAAATCATTCTATAATTTTAATCTTGTGAAAACTCCCTATTACAATCAAAATGTTATGTGAGTTCTTCAAGGTAAATGTTCAAGGAATATTTTAGTTGCCTCTTATGGATGCATAAGCAACATTGCATATGCATATAAGCAACATTGGAACTATTTTTTCACACCTGGTTACAACACAGGTAAGGGACTGTTTTAAAACTCACTCTATCAGCAGCCTCTTTTTGATGACAAATCTTGCATCGTAGAAAGACAGGCTCATAGAAAAAGAAAGTAGAATTTTTTAAAACAAAGTAAAAGAAAATTTTATGTTAATTTTGTCTTGGTGTTTTTAATGAATAACATGAAGTTCTTAATTACCAGAATCATTTCTATTTTTACGAGGTGTGATATAAAATAATATAAAATTATTTAGCAATGAGGCTGTGATATTTGTACTTAGATCTATTATTTGCTTATTATGTTATTGTGCTTAAATTTCTAAGAAAAATCAATAATTAGCACAAAATTTAAAATTCTCTCATTTTGTTATTGCTTCTGAAATATTGTATTTTAAAATAGAGAGAAAGCTCTCAAATATGAAAAACTTAAATTTTACTATAGTGTTCAGAAATAAATTTTCTTTGTGTGTTTGTAAAATTTTGTTTTAGTTTAAGATTGTTCTGGATGATTTTGTTAATTTTTTATTAGTATATTAATCTATTCCATAGACAAACATTTGCTTAAAAACAATGATTTAATATTATACTTGATTTTCTAATATATTTTTTAATCAAATTTAGTACACAAGTGTGATTACTGTGAAAAAATATTTACTACTACATCCAACCTAAAAGCTCATATAGAAGTTCACGACTTAGACCGAGAGGTGTATCTATGTACAAAGCCAAACTGCTCCAGATTTTACTTCCTGAAGCGAAATTTAACACACCATTTGAAATCATACCATGAGAAGCGACCTTTTGTCTGTACTGAAGAATATTGTTACAAAGCTTTTAAATCAAAGGTTTGTACAGATGACATAGTTTGTAATATAACTTTAACATGTTTTTTTATATAATTCTTTTCCTCCTTAAACTCTGATATTATACTGTATATGAATATAAAAACACTCAACTGACAACTAGGGGCAAGATAATCACATGTAAGTAATTATATAATACAAAATATAAATGATTATTACACATAAATGTTCAAATAAATTTATCTACCCATCACATTTTGTTTGATAAATGGTTTACTTTTTATTAATTGATTAACAATGTTTCTCGCTATATATAAAAGTGTATGGATAAGCCAATAAATGCAAAGAGTCAAGGTTATAAATATAGAGATAATTTAGTTTACAACATTATGAACAATTTTTTTGTAATATAAATAATAAGACTGGATGCTACTTAAAACTAATTTAAATCATCTACAAACATTCATGCCTACAGACTTTGGTACTAAAAACCAGTTTATTAACAGTCTAATATAGAAGAAGATATCCCAAAGCAAAACAGTGTTAATTTTTTTTCCTGGGTCTTTTTGTTTAAACAGTTAGAGCACCAATGTTTAAAAAAAAGTAAAAATTCTATAGTATTATATAGATTATAAATTAATGATTTATGAAAATAAACCTATAACTAAGCAAGGGCCAGTTGATTATCATTATTTTATAATATTAGTCATTGAAAAACATTTGTGAACTAATTTATCTAGAATAATAAATGTTTAATTATCAAAGAAAAGCTTTATCTACTTGTCTGATTCAAGCATATTTATTACTGTAGTTAACAAGTAGTAATGATTCATAAAACTTTTATTTTTTGTTATTGTCATTTTATGTGTATAGTTTGGTATTATTTTTAAGTTTATTTATTACTTTTTTTTATAGGAAGATTTGGATGCACATACACCTACACATGATCCAAATAAGCGTATTCGTAAGGTATGGCTTTGTGCAGCTTTTGAAAATTTTTAATAAAACTGTAAAATGTGTTATTGTAGCCTTTTAAATTAGAAAAATAAGTTTTAACTCAAGAGAAATGTATAATTTTTTGTATATAATTAAAATTTAACTGAAAGAATATTGATTTGTGACTCTTTACAAAATAATTACTAGAACACTATAAGCCTGTTCATAGAAAAGAGAGACCAGAAGTTAACAAACCCATTGGCACATTCACATCAGAATTTAACACATTTCTGTTTACATTGCTCTACTGGTAATTTTGTTTTAAAAAGTATAGATTTAGAAAGAAAATCTTTTATTTGGAAATAATTTTGATTGATCATAAGTATTTTCTCCTTTCAGAAGCAATTTGTAATTTTAAATAACAGCAGTGTTTACACTGAACTATCCCCAAGCTTCAACTCACAAATTTTACCTTCTTATGTGTTTCATATTGGACTATATCAGTTACTGTAGCCTCAGAATTTAAATTCAGCTCCATTAGGATTTTTTTAAAAACCATTAACAGAATTCATTTTGTAATATTTAAAATTCTTTAATCACAACAAAGATAATAGTAGTTACAAATAAAATTTCAGGTGATTTTAAAATATACATTACCTCTATTGCAACATTACTTAATACATTAATAAATTATTCTAGACAAACACATTTGTAATAAAAATTGTATATAGTATACTAAATTAAAGTTTAAAACTGTTACTTTAAAGTAAAATATTGAACTATAATTTTGAAATGAATATATTCAGTAATAATTTTAACAAGAAAAAAGAAAAAATACTAAACTCTAATAATAAGCAGAAAGGATTAATTCCTTATAATTATCATGTTTTTAAAGAATTAAATAATAAATTACTCACTAGAAGACTTTATTTCCCCCTTCTCACAAGATTCATGACAAGTATACCATTTTGCACATTACAATCAATTTTACAAGGAAACTTTTCTACTGACTCAGGGATGTGGAAACGGGGTTCCCACTCTTATTCCAGAACAAAAATTAAGACTTTCTAAGGACCAAAATAGCTTTTTTAAGGATCTACTTGAAATGCACAGTATAACAACAAACCCTATTTCCTGAGAAACTTTTAATGATTATGAACCAGACAAGGCATGTTCAATAAATGCCCTACAATATTTCAGAATTAAGTTTTTAAAAATGTCTAAAAATTAATATAAGATAAATATATTTGACTAAAACTGATTTTGAAAAATGTACATCTAAAGTTTTTTGAGTGATCAAACTAAAAATAAATTGTGAATAAAATACAATATTATAAACAGTACTTTCTGAGGGTTTAAAAATGACATATGTATATAAATACATATATATGTGTATATGTATGTATATACTAGCTGATACTTGATGTTGCCTGGGAAAGAAGAAAGTTTTAGACTTTTCTATTATTTTCAATGCAAGGAAAATCTTCATAAACTTCCATGAGTAACTAAAATATCTACAACCCACCACAATCACCATGCTTTGTTTAGTTAAAATCTGCATGACTGTTAGCTATTAGGAGAGGGCAGCTGACTTTATACTTTAAACCTATTCAGTATGCGAAAGATTATTTATTTGTCAAATAAGTTTTCTAGCTTGTGACCATAAAAAGTACTAATATACTAAAAGTATTTTCATAATTTTTTAAGGGTATCAAGGAAAGGAATTTTGAAATACTACAGTAGTACACTGAAAACATATGTATTTGAGGATTTTCTTTATTATTAATACTGCACTTTTGGCTGGAAAATGTAAAATAATGTTATGAACATTAACAAATATTATATATATTCTTTGACCAGTACTTATCACCTCTACTGGAGTTCTTAAAACCAGATTTAGGCAAGTTTAACTCCAAACTTACAAAACCAGTAAATTCAGAGAGTGTAGCAAAAACTGATAGGAAATCACATGATGACAGTTATCATGTTGAGAAATTGATAGTGTTCCAATTTAAAAATTAAGGAGTTTTTAAGGACCTTTGACAAAAATTAGGTAGTTGTAAGGGCCCTTAAAAATGAAAGCTAAAATTAAGGAGTTCTTAAGGACTATGGGAACCCTGTAAAAAAGGGAATTTTTTAATACTACAGATTTTCTACCACCAACAGAAGCAGTTACTCTTCAAGGAACATACTACAGAGTTAAAATGCAAAGAATCTGTCACAAATCAGTCAAATTTCAAACTTTTCAGGACAAGTTCGGCCCCTGCTATATTTATGCATTTTCAAAATTTTATGTAACTTTGTTTACTTTCAGTCACTCTTCTCATCGAACAAACTTTAATCTATTCAAAACTACTTTTTCCTTTGAAGTTCCACAATTATGAGGAGTGTAAACAAGTTCAGCCTTGTCAAATTGTAAAGAGTTGGAAACATACTGCCTATCTTGTAACTCATTTTTTAGAAAACTTTAATAGACTTACAAAACATTCAAAATATAAACTTAATTACAAAAGAAAATTGATTTTGCCATAATTTGAACTCCTAAAGTCAATCATCTCATACAATGGTCCTACAGACTTAAAATTTATGTTGTAATTATAGTCTTTTGATATATACCTCTTAATATATATAATTTAGTTAAAAGTATAGTGTTTTTGATATAACCCATTTAATTATGGAAATTCTTTACAATTTTTCTTACGTGAATATGTAAGTTTCATATTTTTAATGCAGAAAAAGAAAAGCAATCCTAAACCTAGTTTTGCTGAAAGATTAGCAGGATGTGTGCCAAGAAAAAATGTAAAACGTAAAACTGAGGATGATGTAGCACCAGAAAAGAGTTTAGTAAATTCCAAAGAAAAAGTTCAAGCTATATGTGATACTACTACAGCTGAAGGAAACCACCAGGATGTATCTGATTTGAAGAGTACAGATGATAAACTCTCAACTTGTGGTACAGACAGTATTCAGACTGTTTTAAACATACAAGAAACAATGCTAGAAAGAAACTCCTATCAAACTGAAAGTACTATATGTATTTCTGCATAAATAAATATTAACTAGTTTTGAATATTTTTTTAATATCATTACAATATCAGAAATTCACTACATTTAAATGTTTACCTTTAGTAAATTCTTTTCATAACTAAACAATATTTTGCAAAGTGCTGTATCCTCAATATATATATATAATTGTATATATAACAATATAATCCAGCATTATATTATGCCTTTCATGTAAGATGGATAACCAAATTTAATGTTTATAAAAAAAAAAACATATCTAATATATTTCTACTTATTAATGGTTAGGCAGACAAATTTGATCTAGAACCAATATATAGAATTAGACTTTATTTATTGCATCAGGTTTTCTATGGTTCAAGCATTACTAGACTCGATATAAATCCTGGTTACAAAATATACTTTTTTTTTGTTATACCATAACTAATGCTATTCTCATAAAAATATTAATATAGTGTAAAATCAGTTATATACAATTTTAGTAACTGTTATAATATATTTTTACGAATTACACTTAACTTTAAAAAATGTTGTAATCAATTTATATAAAACACTAAGGAAAATGTTTAGATAACAACAAAAAAAATGTGTAATTTATAAATTCAGTTTTATTAAAAAAAAAAAAAAAAAAAAAAATGTAAGCATTTTCTGGGGTTTTCTGCAATTCTATTCACAACTTTCCATGTTATTGAACTTTTAAATGTAATACATGAAAATATTAGTTTAATGTGAGAAATATAAATTGCCATATTTTTCAATTAGTGCAGTTTTGAGAAATTGTGTGTATTTTGTAAACAACTGGAGGGCAATTGAGAATTATAAAAACAAACATGGTAGTGCCAATATTTTCATAGTTCTCATCAATACATCTTGGTCTATTTTGCCTATCACTAATAATAAATCCCCAACTCAGATACAAGGATGTATATAAAAAATGTAAGCAGCTTTATTAATATTAGTTAAAGCTTAGGTTTTAGTTCAAATACTACTTGAAAAGGGTTTTTTGGTCTCCCTTTTTCTGCTTTGTCTTTAAATAATTATCATGACTTGAAAAGATAACTATAAAATTAAAGAAAGTTTCCGAATTAAAATCAAACAATAGAAACATCAACTCTTGAAAATATCAAATAATCAAAGTTGAAAGTATGACCTACTATATCTAAAATATCATCTGGCCTGGTTTTGTTGTTTGTGTAGCTCTATATATGATCTTATAAGGTAGCTAAGTATATAACAAAATTTTTTAAATTACTAGTACAGCTATGTTCATACCCACTAAAATTAGTTGCAGGTTGCGAAAATTTTATATTTATTGACTAGTCAAGAACTAAAATTACCAGATAGGTTAAAAAGTTCAACATTTTCGTTAGAATTGGATCATTAATATCAGCACTGTTCCATTTTAATAATGGAGCTGGTGAATCATTTCTCAGAGAAGAAAGTTTTTGTCTCTGAAATAAATCTAATACGTAAATAAAATACTTATATAAATCTAACACATTTTAATTTGTGGTGGATTTACATTACACTTTTTGTTGTAGATGAACAAGTATACTATGCATCTTTAGATTCTATAGAATTTAATCACCACAATGAAAACCTGGTTTGGTTTGGAGCACTGCAGTCTACTGTTTTACTCACAAGGGCTAAATGAGACAATAAAAACGGGAAACTTTCTAAATTAAATAAATCCTGCTACTCATTCTTTAAGGCAAGGCATATATATATATATACTAAGCTATCAAAAACAGGTGAAGTAATGCCAAATACCTTTGGACTTTTCAGATAATAAACATGTTGCATTGTAGACTTACTGAAAAAATACATAAGCTTTGTACATTATATAGTTTAGATAGCAATTATTAAACAGCAAATTAATCGCTACAGAAGAGATTAGTTAGAGAATAGTTACTGGCTTCCATTTTAATTCATTATTTAATGAGTCACTTTAATATATTTTCTATGGAAAATACTTATTCAATTAAATTGTGGCCAGTAATAGAAAGCTATAAGTCTTTTCAGTGATTTCACTATACTGCCTGTTTTTAAAGAAATCAAAATAAATTATTGGTAAACATTTAGTTTTTCTAAATTGAGAAAATAGCTACAAGGTAGTGGCAACAGCAAATTTTAATCACATTTGGCCAAATTAGTGTGGTTAGTCAGAATATTACTAATTTAATATTAAGTAAAATGTATAAGTATTTGCTTTTGTTATGGGCAGTCATTTCATTCACATAATTTCATACTTGTTCTCCTATTCTACTTAACATGAAAATCTGAAAATGAAATATCTGAAATAATACTGTAAATAATTTCAGACATAAATGGAAAAAACATACACAAACATAAAAGAAAAAGATTTATTACAATGAAAAAACAGCTTTTTGAAAATTTTTTCAAAATAATGTAATAACAGTCTATAATATATGGCTATGATGTTATGAAATGTGCACAAAAAAATAGATCCAGAGCATTTTAAATGAGATCAGCAACTGAAAAAAAAAAAAGAAAATAATGTTAAGTTAGATGTAATTTAAAATAAGTAGGATTCATGCATCTGTTTATTCACATATACCTTGACACAAGTACAAAAAAGCAATAAACAATTTATAAAATAGTTAATTATTTAACTTGTCTTATACCAGTTGTGTACTCTGCTTTGCAACAATCATTCCTCATTTACTAAGTCAAAGGTTTTTTTATTTTTTCATTTTTTATGAAACATCCAGGGGTTGAAATTTCACAAATCCTTTTATTAAGTACTTTTATAACATCATAATAGAAACAAATATTCTACATTTCACATTCCTAAGTAGCTTTAGCTCTGCACTGAGATGTCAGCAAGTTAACCAGTTTTGCCTTTTATGTTTGTGTATGTGTGTGAGTGTGTTCTGTGTACACATATATATACACACAAACAAAAATATATACATATAGATATATGTGTGTTATTCAATAAACAACTATGGAATTTTAGAAAACCTTTTTATTGTTTGCTTGGGTGTAAGAGGAATCTCCATACAAATTTTATGCTTTCTAGGTCTATTAGTGAATGGTATTTTATCTATACACTCATACACATTTATAGAGGGATAAGCCATAAAAATGTTTGTGTATTTAAATTAAAAAATAGTTTTATTACAGATAAGAGGAAGGACTTACCATTCATGGGCATTTCATCAATTTGAGTTGAATAATACTGTTCAATATCTCTTAAAATTCTGATATCATCATTTTTTACAAAATTTATTGCTACACCTTTACGACCAAATCTTCCAGAACGACCAATCCTGTAATAAATAATTAAAAATATTTTCATTTCATTAGAATCAATATTCAAATTTCTCTTGAAATTTGGCAATGTGGATGTATTATTTTTTAACATATAGGATGAAAAAGCAATAGCTATATATAAATACTGACATTTCTGACAACTTTTAAATTTGTATCCTGTAAAATTTCCCCTTGTTTAGTAAATTAAATATTTTTTTAATATAAAAACAGCTAAAATATTTTGACTATGACAACAAAACTTAGGAAACTACTTAAAATATCTAGTTACCTGTGGATGTACAATTCTCTGTTGTTTGGAAGATCATAATTTATTACCAGTGATACTTGTTGTACATCAATACCTCTGGCCCAGACATCAGTTGTAATAAGAACTCGCCTGGAAGGAAAAAGTCATTAAAATACAATATTAAAATATAACCAAGAATGATATACAGAAATATTTATATTTTTATATAAGTAAATACATACATAACAACCTAAAAAAGAAAAAATAACCTTACAAAATGCTTTTAAACAAAAATTTAAGTAACAAAAGAAAAATCACATTAAAGTCCACTTTTAAAAGGTTTTCAACCCTCTCTCCCCATTTAAACTGACACAATAGAGCTTTGAGCAAATTTTTTTTGTGACTTTCACTAAAAAATAATAAGGGAAAGAAAAAGCTATTATTGTTGTGTAACAACTGCATAGCCACTTTTTTTAGATTTGTTATCTGAAAGTTCCTAGATTTTTTTGTTACTGTCTGCTGCTATAGCTCTCTTAGGTTTGATGCTGATCTCTCATATTTTAAATTTCATATTTTCTTCACAGGAAAGTTTCAAAAATGTTTTAAGATATGTAATACAGATAGCTAAAAAATAAACAAAATATGAAATCAAACTAAAAAAAATACACATTAAATAATTGTTGTACATGTATAAACATCTTCACTTAATTGTGATAATATGTGGTCATTGCCAATAGTTGATTATGCTGTCCTGGACTTAATTGAAAGTCTATTTGTCCCATACTCCCTTAAAAACCCTTTCATCTTGAATACATACTACTTTCTGTCTTCCAACTTAAAAAAATAAATAAATAAATAAATAAATAAAAAAAAAGGAGAGAGAAAGAGAATATTTCTCACCTATCCACAAAACGTTAGCATCTTTAATATACTGTGCAACATAATTAGAATAATCTCTCTCATTTTATTTCATTAGTTAAAAAAAGGGAATGTGTCATCTGATATATTTTGTTAAGGCTAAGCAATGCCTATCTGCTTAGCACCTCACTGCTGTATATCCATGTTACATTTATGTATCACTAAATTTTAATACCAAGATCAATAAAACTAAAATGTACTAAGAAATCATGAATTATGTATCTCTATTTTATATAAAATATATTTAAACCCAAATTAAATCTATTTATTTTTTACAATATTAGAATGACAACTTAAATGTGAAGGTTAAATTCAGTATACAATTAAAAAAAAAAAAAAAAAAGAATCTTACGTCTGTCCTGATCTAAATTCTTTCATAATGGCATCTCTTTCTTTTTGAGGCATATCACCATGCATTGCAGAGACTGTGAAGTTTGCATCCCTCATCTTTTCAGTCAACCAATCAACCTGGAAGGTAACATGCAAACCTTAAGAACAGTCTAAAATTTAAATGCAAAACTGTACTCTAAGTCAGAATTTTATCATACTTAGATGGGACTCCCCAGGGTAAGGTAATTTCCCCTATTATCACAAGCATTTTATGACTAACTATGTAAGTTGTACAAACTGAAACAATAATTCAATGAAAAAAGAATTATTACCTATACTGGTAATTAATATATATAAACAAAAATTTCATTTTGTCTAAAAGGAGTATTTATTCGAAATAGTTATTAATTAAAAAAATTTATTATATTCTGAGGAACTTATACAACATTATTAATGAATATATATACAGTACAGTCTCTATAATTTAAATCTTAATTGCTCAAGATTCCTATAAATTTGAGTTAAATCTTACTTTTGAAAATAATAATAATAAATTTATTTCTGAAAAAATGACCAACACATAAAAAATTACTACATCCATTTTCTATTGTTATTTGATAAGGCTCACATTCACTGCACATGCTGAAGTTATCAGCAGAAATTCTCCCTCTTAAAAGAAAATGGGTTTCATAGTCTTTCAGAGGGTATGGGACTGTGCTGTTTCAACTTGGAGAGAAAGTTGATCAACCAGATTTCACCTAATCCCTTTTTTCCTCTACTGCAAATGTCCCACATTCTAAAGATAGTTAAGTTGTACAGACTGCAGTTTGATTAGTTTGGTATAACTATCCAAAAACTATATTTATTATATGGTTAAATACCTTTTTTTTTTCTTACAAATAAAACTTTTTTGTCTGCTACTTTCCTATTCAGTTATTAATTTCATTTTGCTATTTTCTCCTTGGGGAAAACTATTCAACTAATTTATCCAAAGATAAGTTATTAAAATAAAATTTTAAGCTACACAAATGAATACATTTTACAGAAGACATCTTAATGAAATATTAACTACTTATCTCAACCCCCTTAGTTGATTTTTTTTAAATGTCTAAAAAGAAAACTCCTCTTTTATTGTGGAAAATTATTGTATTTTTTATCCTGAATTCAAAAAACTTCTTTTGATTGATTTACATGGTGGCCATACATGACTCCAATTTACTAATCTCCAAATTTCTTTGCAATTTATAATAAACTTTTTAAGTTTAAAAGATTTTTTTTAAATCAAACTCATTGCTTTGAGGTATTTAAAAAAATAAGATAAATACTAGCAGTAAAAAACATTAAAATACATTAAAAAAAATTATTTGGTAAGTGACTTCATAATTTAACTATCAAAACAGCTTTAATGTTTCTTGCTAGGGAGAGCACAAAACCTACTTTAAAATCATTTATTGCAGAATATTTTATTGTTAACTTAGTCAAAAATAAAAAAATTGTATATGAATATGAAAACTACCTTAAATGATAAGTATGTGATGTGAAAAATTTCAAAACCTGGCACAATGTCACATTACACAGCCCACAAGAGTACTTTGCACTTTATATTATTCTTTCGAATTAATAAAAACAAATCTGGACTATTAACAAAATGTATACATAGCAATGAAATCACTTTCAACAATGCAATTTCTCACTTTGTCTCAGGAACACGATCAGACCAACAAAAGATTAGGCATAATGGCAATTCAATGTACAATGCCCACAGATTATAAAGAAAAAACATATGAACACTAGTTATCTGACAGTATCAAATTTTGCAATTAAAAATCCCGTTACTTTTTATCAGGTCTACATAAGAAGACAAATCATCATTTCATTAAACTTTACATGTAGACTAGCTAAAAGAGCTTTAACAAGTTTGCTCAACTCAAAATAAAATAATGAACCAAATACAATTCTGATTTGAAAAAACCGAAACTTTTGTTTTTCTTTTTCACTGTTGTCCAAGAGACTTTTAATTCTTGATTTCTGATTAATATTATTTGATTTGGGCAAAAAATTATAGTTTTTGACAAAATCACTGAATTATTATGCAAATAATTAATTCATATATACATCAATTTTCTTTGAAATTTTTTTCTTATACATAGTTACATATTTAGATTCAGCATTAATGCTGTATCAGCTAAGGTGTAGCAAAAAAGCCAATTTCTATAACATACCTAATTTCTAGTTTAGTTAAAAATATTAACAAAAATCATTATTGATATATATAAAAAAAAAGATTTTAAAATATATCCTAAACGTATTATGAGTTTATCCTCAGCAAACCTCAAAGAAACTATTTAAGAGTTTTGCTTTTGAATCAAAAGTGATTAAAGTATTTTAAATAAATTCTGGGCTATGATTTCATCTCATCCTTAAAAACGATTTTGAATGATGCTATCACACTATAGTTATATGAAAATTGATCAGAAAAGTTTACTACAGATTTCCTCATATTGCTCGTGAAAATATATTTATTCATTTTGGTTTTCCAGATTCAATAAATTCTTTATTTTTATACATCTGCATATTTTATAACAAAATCAAAAGAAGCCTATATTTTACCGATATTTTTATAATTATAATTATTTGTCAAATTTACAGCAACTATGATTCTTTTCATAGAAGTCACCAGGTATGTGTAACACTAAGAAAAGACTAATATAATATATATTTTAATATATTTACCTTCCTCTTGGTATTACAAAATATAACAGCTTGAGTAATTGTAAGAGTATCATACAAATCACAAAGTGTATCAAGTTTCCATTCTTCTCTTTCAACAGCAACAAAAAACTGTTTTATTCCTTCAAGAGTCAATTCATCACTAAAAAGAATATATATAAAATATTTAATAGTTCCAAAATTTTAAATGCTTGATTAGCACAGCTATTTTACCATTATTCCCTTTGATCATTTTACTCAAAGATTTTTAAACTCATATTTTATAATGAAGAAATTAAGTTTCCTGTCTAACATTTTACCTATAGAACATTTTTCATTTTCTTTAAGAAATACAATTAAAACTGACCAAAAAATTAAATGATATTCTTCACAAAACTAAACTTTAACGTGTTATTTTACATGCACTTGCATATTCTTTTAAAATAAACATTTTAGTATTTTTTTGCCCAACATAATAACAACTCTGTGCAAAACACTGAAATTTCAAACAAGAAATGATAGTTACTTTTTTTAAAAATTATTTCATTAAATGATTCTTATTTTTTGTCCTGAACAGTGATTACTTACCGTTTGACTAAGATTCTAATAGGATCTGTCATAAATTTGCTTGTCATTTCTAAAATTTCATGTGGCAAAGTAGCTGATATTAAAACAACCTGGGTGCAAGGTGGTAAGTATCTGTAAACATCATATATTTGATCTTTAAAACCTGCATTAAAAAAAAATAAAACTTTTTTAGATGACATTTCAATATATACTAGATTACACATCAAATCATAAACATAAATGAGATATTAAATATTTCAAAGATAAATCAAAACATGCAATTACTTGATGCATGTGGATGCATGACACATGTTTGTACATGTAAATTTGTTACTTAAAATAAACTATTATTAAACTATCAAATTTGATGTAAGATGTAAAACAATTTTTATCAACTCATCTGTTATCTGATAGAGAATTATGAATCATAAAAACATTTAAGTGCTATTAATTGAAGTGTAGGGAATGTATAATAAAACTGATTTTATATTTTCTACCTATTTCATCAGTTTATAAACACTAACAAAAATATCAGTCAAGAATAGAAAAATAATATTAAATAACTATGTTTAAAAAAATTAATGAATATAAGGTTTAGTTTCGAGTGGTCCAGTCTACTTTTTGCAATACGAGGGCTAATAAGACTGAGACTTACAGTTTAAAGCCAATTCCGAACAGCTATGAACATCCATGCCACAGTGGGATTCGAACCCATGAACTCTGGTACCGAAGGCCAGCACTCTAACCATTTGGCCAATTAATATAAGGAATCATATATATATATAATAGACAAGAACAAATCATAAAACTTATACACAGTAAAAATTGCTAAATAATTAAAAGTATCAATACTTTTTTCTAATACAGAAAAATTTGAATAAAAGTACACAACAAAGAAGGGAGGGGTGTCTTATATTACCTTTATTTAACATCTCATCAGCTTCATCAAGAACTAGCATTCTAATCGATCTTGTTCTCAAGTTTCTCCGTCTTATCATATCTGAAATTAGTAACCAAAAACTATCTTACTAGATAAATATAAATGTAAATTAAAATTTTAAAAATGTATTTAACATTCATGACTTTTTAAAAGTCAAATATTTAATACATAAAAGATTCATTGATTCTTTTATTTATTCATCAAAACATTTAACATTACTACTTAAAAAAAGATTTAAACATACATAATGATACATATGCATTATACTCTTCATATAGATAATTTTATACTGTTTTCATGTAAAATATAATCTTAATATATATCTCATTGTACACAAAAAATTTAGAAACTCATTTACCAAAAACTCTGCCTGGTGTTCCAGACACAACATGTTGGCCATAATCCAATTTACGGATGTCTTCTCCTAGGTTTGTTCCACCAATACAGGCATGACATTGTACATTCATATAATCACCCAAAGCTAGAATCACCTGAACAATGAAAGCAAAAAAATGTTTAAACCCTTCTATGATAACAAATATTTATAGTACAAAATACATATTAACATATTTCATTGAAATGGGCAAAATTCTATTAAAAAACATAGGTGCTAACTTCCAAAAGAGAAAAATCTGCAGTTTATCGCAGTAACGACATTTTTAAGTATATAGATAAAAATATTAATTTTAAAAAGCAAAAAATGGCAAAGTCTATTTAATCTATGAAAAATATATCAATTTAGTATTCACAAATACTTTAAAAGTAAAAAACTCTGTTGTTTATTGAAATAATATTTTTTAGCATATAAGGTATAACTAAACAGGTGAAAAATTGTAATACTGTTTATTTGATATATAAAAAAAAACATATTACACTTTAGCATATCCAAATGTTGTTCTACAAGTTTTTGCTACTTTCAAAAATTATTTGTCAAACTCCTTTTCAAAATATTTTAAACTTTTACTGCATTTCATAATTCATAACTGTTCTAATGTTTTATTAGACAGAGATTATCAGTTCTATTTTTTTTTATTTGGCTTAATACTCGCATTTTACATCTTGCTGGATACAGAAGTATCAACAGAGGGAAGAGCAAAGTAAGAACAGGAATTTTTACGGATTTTAGACTATATTGCTGAGAATTGGAAGAATTAGTTTTTTGATCGAAATATAAGAAACACACCAAAAAATCAGACAACTTCCAAGTATATAGGAAGCATTGGCATCTATGATATAAATAGTGCCTATAAGCTACTATGTATTTCAAGTCAATAACATCAATACATTAAGTTCCATCTGTAAACACAATTTATCATATAATACCTTTTGAATTTGAACAGCTAACTCTCTTGTTGGTGATAATATCAACACTTGAGTTTCTCTGACTTCTGTATCAAGTATCTGTAAAACCCCTATAGAAAAGGTAGCAGTTTTCCCAGTTCCAGACTGTGCTCTGCAAATCAATAAATAAATAAAAATGTATGTTTATTATATATATTATATACATATATATACGAAACAACATAGTAATTAATGCAAATGATTACAAAAAGTTGATTTAAGGAACAAACATTTAGCTTTAAATTATTTCTGTAACTTACTGTGCAATGACATCTCGTCCTTTCATTATTGGTTTAATAGCACGCTGCTGAATTGCAGAAGGTCTTTCAAAACCTAAAATATCAGTAATAAAAATTAAAACAAACCATATATTATTTCATATTTTTTGTTAAATGCTGAAAAACAAAATTAAAAAGGCAATACACAAATGTGTTTTAAACCTTTCTATGTAAATATAAAATCAAACTCAGCACACTACACATTTCAATTGAAACTGTCTTGCATTTCTGAACTATATTATATAACATTTTTTGTATGGTAAAATTAAAACTATAAACATGCAGTCCTTTTATTTTGGTTTCAAATTATTACAGCATGAACTTAAGGACAGACAAGTGCTGAAAATTATGATTGCTTTATCAAAATACATCAAAACAAAAATGTGTCTGCCAACTTATTTAGTAGAATGATTGCCAGTATCTTTGTACAGGTATCTAAACTGAAGTATAGACATAGCATCTGCAACAACTACTGATACCATAAAGACAGAGATATCCCAATAGTCCATAACCTCTTAGGGAAAACATGGTGGTACTGATATTTATGTTAAAAAAAACGCTGAATCACTATTACATAATAGATTTAGACATTGTGGATCTAGAATCTTACTTTATTATGGTGTTGCTAAACCCTAATATTAAAATTCAATTAGTTTAAAATAAGTTTTGCTCCTATATACATGTATCATAAAATTGTTCATAATACGTATTATATAATTTATACAAGATGTTACATAGTAGTCTGTTAATTATTCACTTTATGAATAATCATTATAATCATGATATAAAATATGAAATAAATTATATAATAGAATTCATAATAAAAGTTTTCAGTTTAACTATGGATTACACTATATAGGCATCAATGACTAGTCACTTGCAATTTTAGATATCTTGTTGAATGTATCTAAAAAAAATACATGAGGAATTATCCTGAAACCTTTGGCATATGAAGAAAATAGTAGACATTATATACTTCCACAAAGGTAATTTCACAAAACGTAACAGGGTACCAACAGGATACTAAATTAATGTTTTAGAAAATCCTGTAAAAATGAACATTTGAAAAGTGTTGAAAGTTTAGTACATGATAAGGAAGCTTCTTGTAATAATGTTTCTTGCAATCTTGTGTTAATTTGCATAAGAATAGCACATATACTCATGAAAAGTTTTTAAACAATCAATCCCAAATTTTTCCAAGTGTTTTGTATATAATTTGCAGAGCTCTCAATATAAAAGAAAGCTACTTTCAGGACACAAGTCAAACATTGTACACATTAACCTCCAATCAAATTTTAAAAAAATAATAATAAATAATGGGTGAGAAATAAGATAATGTCTAAAATAATGCTCAAAGTGCATTGCTGAATGCAACCAAAATAGAAAGTTTTAGCTAAAACAACTTTTATGGAAGTCCCAAAAACATAGCTTAAAAATACTCAAAGTCTTTATTGAATGAATAAGCTTGAAATATGTTGTATCTAAAAGGAAGCAAAAAGATGAGAAAATAGTATTTTATATAAATACAAAACATGCACAAAGTATATTCTGGACACCAATATCAACATTTGTTCTAGCTGCAGAACACACATGTAGAACTAAAATCACAAGTGACCAGTCATCATAGACACTTATAGTATATATTTAACCAGAGATAGAACATTCAACCACTAAATGGTATTTGGACCCTTTGCCAAAAACTGAAAAGATTTTCAACCAAGTACCAATGGTAGAATATTGTTAGATATTTGGCTAAGTAAATTCATGATAATAAACATATTTTTTTAACTTTTAAATATATTTAACAAAGATTATTTCAATGTTACATCTCACTGCTTAAATTATAAGAAAATCTAACATTTATTCCCTATAAGATACAAAATAGTGTATTTAATAATGACACAAGCATAAAAACACTATCTTATTGCAAATCTAATATCATATGTATTTAAGCAAACACTGGAAGCTTATTTTAAAATGTAAATATATATACATGTTTAACTGACTGGGTTTTAATAGAGGGTTTTTCTGATAAAAGAATATTTAACAGAGTAGTTACTTCTTTTACATAAAATATATAAATAACAAGTATAACTATAGTTAAAATATGCTATCTTAATTATTTAGATTTATGAAAGCTATATAACTTATTTTTGAATTCAAGACATTTAAAATAGTACAAAAAGACATGTTATTTTTTATGTAAAAAGATTAAAAAACTAATTTTCTTGATATTTCAACTTTAATTTAAATACTATTTTAATTACCAAATTACAATCAAATGAGAAACTTACTAAAAAGTATTTTGCTTACGATTTGGCTAAATATTCCATATTTGGACAAATCAATATTCATTACATGCCTGCTATTCCCTTTCTTAACAAATTAAATATTCTTTTAAATCAAATCTTTCATATTTATAAGTCTAGGCAGTAATTTTTGAATCATCAAAATTTTTACAACAAACAACTGCAAGTAAAACTTCAATTAGTCTTGTATTATTTTGTGCACAGAAAAGATGTTAAATATAAAGATTCCCAGTGATAATTAAGTTCTCATTTCACTCAAACAGCAAGATCCACATAAAAATACATCCCTACTATAAATGTATATAATCTGTGAACAATAATAACAATACTAAATGAAATTCAAAACACAATGATTTTAGCAAAATTATACTAATCTAATATGCGACAAACTGCGTAAATAACCATAAAATTTATTCTTATCAAAATATAATTATAAACATAAAAAATAATTTAATTTTATTGCACGAGATCATTATATAAAACTTACTACATACGCGTGAATTACACAAAATGTTAATGCTTGTGTAGTGGTAACTTCTGGAGAGACATTTAATTACTACCTACAGATTGGCTATAATGTATATCACAAGTTTTTCAAAAATGTAGATCTAAATGAATTTACAATAAAACAGTAGTAGCATTTCTTCATGACTTGCACCACTTTTAGAATGCTAATTTACAAGTTAATATTTTACAATGGCTAACACGCTGCGCCAACACAGGTGATAACTTTATAAGTTCGAGTAGGTTTATCATGAAATAAATTGATCATTAACAACATCTTAAAAATAACTTACCATATGCATAAATTCCCCGCAAAAGATCTTCTCTTAAACCAACAGCATCAAAAGTTGGAATAATTTCAACATCTTCGCTGGTATCAAACTCAACATTTGACAAATCAGCCTCCACTACTCTACGCACACGCCCTGCCATTGTACAAAATTATTATCTGTACAATAACTAATTTTCAAAACAATAAAAGTGAATTATAAGAAAATACAACTCGTGAAAGTGGTATAGTGTAATTTTGTAACCAAAGCAAAATTGAGTTGTTAAAACTGGATAACAAAGAAGTGTTGCCAACTTTAAATTAAATTTTATAGACCATGGACAGGGAAAAAGATACGTCTTTATCAAAAGCAAATGTCAGTATTTCTTGAAAGTAACCAGTTATTTCCAAAAAGAAAAACATATGCAGTTTCATTAGATTTATGAAACGCTGATAACATTTTGATAATATAAGTTTCGCCGAAAAAGTTACAAATGACGTATTCTTCAACTCCATAAGTTTCCACGCGTTTCTTCGATTACTTCAGTAATCTCTGAACTCAAGAAAAAGTCTCTCATATAAGTGGTCTGGTCACTAATGAAAAGAGTCACATTTATTATACAGTCATCGGAGGGTTCCACTCTTTTATTGTTTTTTAACTTTCCCATTCAACCACCTGCAACATTGAACTTGGAAATGCAAGGAAACTCCGAGGGAAAATTCGCGAAGCTAGCAGTTCATTTCTAACAATTTCCCTTTACAAAATTTCAAAAAGGATGTGCTACTTATTACATTACCTTGTTCCATGTTATGCATCAGTACTAATTTATATTGCCAGAGAAGTCTTTTCAACCTCTTTTTTTAATAGTTATTAACGTTTCTTGACAATAAGAGCAAAATCTATCCAGATTACGTAAGCTGTGATAATTAGTTCCAGATATATTTTTCCTAAACTGCTTCCAACCCATGGGGGTTCTTTTTTAAGATGTTCTTTCCCCTCCTGGAATATAACAGAAAGACCCGTAGAAAGTTTATCGTGTTTAATTTAGATACTTAGATAATCGAATCTAAATTGTGCTGTCTTTTGATACAGGAGTGCGTGAGGTTGTACTTCTTAGTCGACCCACACCAACATTTAACTCAAGGGTTTATGGATGCGAAAGTTTAAGTGGATGGGGAAAACTTTTCGACATTATAAAATTCAAAATTATACACCCATTTATTGACTTATTCTTTCCCTGCTCTCAGGCTTTTATCTTCCGCTGAAATTTGTTTCACTAACCTATTCAAAGAGCTAAAAATAGGGCCACACAAGAAATAAAAGGATCCGACCTTTCTTAGAAAAGTCTAGTATTCAATTCCTTATCACTACTTTTTTTACGGTATTTCTCAGAATACTGAAAAATATTTGCTATAATAGGGTTGTACTTTTAAAACTAAATTCAAGTGATACTGTTACAGCGATCCCCGAAAGCTGATTTCTTTCTGTCCCGCCAGTCGTGATAGTTTTCGAGACTGGCTGGCATTCGCGATGTCTTTACGCGATGATTCGAAAATCCTAAACGTTTTGTCGTCTTTGAAACAATTCGAAAATTTCGGAGATGCGGTGAAAAATTATATAAAAGGGAGAACGGAGTACAGTGGAGTTAGTTCGTTGCCATAAGACCTGCATTTTTATATTTATTGTGTTTCAACTTAAAAGACTGGACACTTGGTAATAAATTCAATAACTTGCAACAGGGGATAAGGCCTTCGGCCAAGGTACCCCAGGAAACCCTTCAACAGCTTCAGTGGAGTTAGTCAGACTAATCAGTTATCTCTACCTCTTGTCTTTCGGAGCTCATCGCTCGTGTTGTTTTGGTTTGGTATTTCATGTTTTTAGCTGTTCTTGGATCTTTAGGATGTCAAAACGCAAGAATTTAACAATTTTTAATTAATTTGAGAAAAATTCACGACCTGAAATTAATGAGGTGACAGCATCTAGTACCAATGTCAGTTTTTCTGTTGAACAGAAATGTGATACTTCCGTTGAAGAAAACGTTTCTAGAATAACAAAATTTGATGAATGTGAAAGTGCCCCTCAAAGTGTTACTTCCCACCCATATGGCATTGGACTTTTTTCAGAAGATAGTGCATGTGAGGATAAAAACTGGATATACTAAAAAATGTTTGGAACCCAATCCTGCATTTGTTTTTCCTGAAAAAGGTTAAAAGAAAATTGAAATTTCAGTTCAAATGGCTTTAACGCTGGAAATGGCTTACATATTCAGAGGTTATGGGTGGTGCTTTTAGCAAATTTTGTGTACTTTTCGGCCCAAGTGGTGCCGGTTCTGGCAAGCAACCTTTAGGCCAACTGTGTAATGTAAAATTTGACAGCTGGAAGAAAGCAGTAGAGCGATTTTCTGAACACGAGATCAGAAAAAAAAAAAATCGATCGAAACTGCTGGGACATTAAACGATATTTTACTTGGAAAGTCGAAACCCGTAGATGAACAAGTTGACAGTGCAGCAAAAAAGTAGAAAATAGAAAAACATTACTTCAATCATTGAAACCATCTTATTTTGTGGAAATCAAGGTCTCACTCTAAGAGGACATACGGATTCGCGAAGAATTGCTGAACAATCAGGTGAAGACAACGACGGACATTTTCGGACATAGCTTCGTTTCCGGAGTAAAAACGATTCGACTCTTAAGAACATTTTAGAGTCAAGCAGCAAAAATGCTCAGTATACTAGTCCTCAATTTCAGAACGAAATTATTGAGGTTTGTAATATTTTAATCCTGCAAAAACTAGTCAGCAAGATTAATGATGCAACTTGCTTTTCCATACTTGCAGATGAAACAACTGATATGGCAGATATAGAGCAATTATCGTTATGCGTTAGTTATACCGATAAAGAAAATTTTAACATCACCAAACAGTTTTTGCAATTCATTCTAGTGCATGACTTAACCAGAAAAGCAATAGCAACATTAGACCAATTACAGTCTATGAAAGTTGATATAATAATGTTACATGGACAGGGGTACGATAAGGCTGCATCAATGAGTTTTAAAATTAATGGTGTACAAGCCCACGTAAGAAGTATTGTCCCATCAGCACTCCATGTACATTGCTCTACTCAGTCTCAATTTGGCCGTATCAAATGCATGAGAAATAATTGGCATAAGAAATTGGTTAGGGACAACTAAAACATATGACTTTTTAAACATCCCAAAAAGACAAGATGCCCTATCTTCAGCAATAGAGGAGATGGAATCCAGCTCTAAGAGGGAGAAAATTAAACAGCTATGTGCAACCCGTTGGATGGAAAGATACGACTCACTAACTGTAGTGGTGGAACTTTTAGAGCTTATCGTTGAAGCTCTTTAAAAAATATCAGAATGAAAAGATAAGGAATCAGCTACTCAAGCTAATTCTTTACTGTAATATCTCTTTTGTGCATTTACAAAGTTTTCACCATACCAATCCATCTTTGTAGATACCTACAAAAAACAAGCATAAATTTGATAGAGGCAATGAGTCTTGCAAAATATGTTATAAATGAACTAAAATTAATGCGTGAAAATGCCACTAAAACATTCTCTAAAATATTCAGTTCTTCTCTTATGCTAACAAGCATTGGATCTTCTTCCTCCATAGAAATCCCTAGAATAAAGGGGAGACAGAAATATCACGCTAATTTTCCCTCATCGACACCTAAAACATATTTCAGAGTTAGTGTTTTTATTCCATTAAAGAAAATTGTATAACACAATGATATTTTGAAAGGATTTCAGTGCCTTCTTTCTGACGATCCTTTCATTTGTCGACCTTCACACATAAAGGCTTTTGAAGCACTAGTGTAATTTTAAGCTCAAGATTTGGATACCTGTAAAGAAAGCCCTCTCTCTGGTAAAACTCTGGTATAAAAGAATGAAATAATAAGTGAAAACGAAGGTAGTGTTCCAAAAACTCAAATTCCTTGGTTTCCTAGAAAATATTCACATTTATATGGTTATTATTTAGGTAGATGTTACATTATGAGTAGTTTTTTCTGGCTTGATTAATTCCTACTTTTTAATAAAAATAAAATATTTTACCTCTTATAAAAAAAAATGATGTTCTTAAACTTAAAAATTCAAACCAAAATTTAACTAAACAATGTTGTCTAAATAAAAAGTCAAAATTGCCTAGCTGTCTAATTAGGGAAATAATAGTGCTTTATCACATACTCAAATTTCTTTTAGTAGTTTCAAAAATTAACCCCCCCCCCTTTGAAAAAAATTAAGCGTATGCAACTGCCTGCATATATACAATTAGTAGAAAGAATTTTGGAACGTGTGGCAGGGCATAAAAATCAGAAGTGTTAAATGATATACCTATATATAATTTAGCCCACTAGTTTCAAATACAAAAAATTGAGGTTGAAAAGGGGTTAGCCTGAAAAATGCTATGGCTTAGAGCAGAAACAAAGGATGTAACTGTAAGGGTAAAATTTTATAGTTGTCACTCAGCATGTGTATCAGTAGTTTGTGCATTTCATCTTGAATGTGCTGAATATGATGCTATTTACATATTCAACCATGTTTCAATAGTAAGTACACTTTGATTTTATAATATTCTGTAACTTTGACATTTTTATTTAATGAATTTTCTATTCAAAAATAAATATATTAACTGAAAACCTGCACTAATGTTTTTCTCCAAATACACTTTCTCACTAATCTTGTGTGTAAAAAACGGATACGACTGCACTGCAGAGTAAATTGTGTGTAATTTCATTGGCAATTAAAATGGTAAAAAAAAAATTAATAAAGAGCAATGAATTTTTTAAAAAAGATTTTGAGTAGTTTATAAGACTTAAAATTTTTTAAATTTATTATAAATAAAGCACTTTGATAAACATTTCTGCAACATGAGAAGGTAGGGAAGAATTGAGAAAATGTTAAAAATTTAATATTATTACTACTTAATTTGATGTGTTTTAAAAATAAAGAACTGTTTGTAACAAGTTATTTATTAAGGAAAAATGTGAAAAATATTATATGCAAAAATATGAAAACTCTGTATTCATCTTAAGGCTGAGGTGTAATTCTAATATAGCTCTTCTTAGAAGGCACTTCTTTCACAGTAACTCCTTTGGGAAATAGTTTTGGCAAATCTTCATCTTTGATAGTTGGCAGCACCATGCAATCACCTCCTACCTAAAATAAAAATACTTATTATTACACAAAAAGAGATCATTCAAAAAATACTTTAACAGCTTCAAATGAGCTTTCATATATCAGCTATTTATCCTCATATGTGTGTCACCGGAGTAAACAGAAAGAATCTACATGCAATATCTGTTTTAGAATTCACATATTTAAATTATATGTTTCTGATTTATTCTCAAATTTTTGCTCATAACAGCAACCTTTTTAACTTTTTTTTTTTATAATAAATCTTCTAATCCAGAATCAAAGTACATTTTCATAATCTTTTAACATAGATAAAAATTGTACATTTTTTTAAACCATATGTACAATCATACATTATCATCATCATCATCATCATTTTTTTGCGTTAGGGCACATAAGGCCTTTAATATACATCTCCACAGCCTCCGGAAATAGCCAAAGGAAGCTTTAAATACAACATTTTGACCTCCTAAAAACTAATCATTTTTGATATATGCAATATGCATACATAATACATACAACAGGATAAAACTAGTCAAAACCAGTTCTAGTCAAAATGGAAAGTAAAAATCTCAAATTTAAAGTTATTTTGTACAAGCATACAGAAGTAACACAGATACTTGTCAAAATGTTGAAATCCCAACAATGAAATTTGTCATGATTACAATATTTCCTTTATTTCACACAAGAAAGCAAAAAAGAAAAAGTTCAAAATACACAATAAAACAAACTATTAAATTAACTACATACTTGCCAATCTACAGGTGTAGCAACATTATTTTTGTAAGTCAGCTGTAAAGCATCAACTACACGTAAAACCTCCCTAAAAAAATTGGAAATACAGATTATCACAAGTACATCCAACATAAAATACATTCATACTTGCAACACTTAGTTGAAGAAGTGTTAGACAAAAACTATTAGATCAAACTGAGACAAATTAAGGATCTGAGTCATGCCCGGCTATGCTAATTTTAACAGCAAAAAGAAATTTTTTACTTCTAAAACTAACCACAGAATGCAAATTCTGTTACTTAACTACATAAATATAGTCTCAAAAATCCAAATTGTGTAAATTTAAGTCATTAGCAATATTTTTGTAGATATTAATTTGCACTGGAGTTGTATCACTTTAATATAGACTTCTTGATTAAAATCATTAATTGATTCTGAATAGCACATAAAATTTTAAACAAATTCATAATCCAACTGTTTTACTCAATTTAGTTAGGAAACAACTTAAGAAAAGTTCAATAAGTATTACCAATTCACATATAGAAAATAATCCTTTATTTCAAAAATCCTCACCACACATGGAAATTGAAAAATTATGCATACCATTACTAAGTAAACTTGAACATTTTAAAAGTACAGTAGTTAATGCTGCAAACATAGCTAGAAGATTACATAGCCAGATAGCTAACCCTAGCAGCCAACCCAACTGCCCTCAACCTTTTTTTTTTTTACCCATTTCAAAAAATTTAAAACACTGGTTAATTATTCTTATTACCATGAACTACCTAAACAAAACACTCAATTTCATAGTGTCTGTCCATCCACAACATAGTAACAGTACAAATAAAACAATAGAAACACATTTCCTTTAATAGGTTAGTGAAAATCCTTTAATAAAAAACATATCTAACTGTATTTACCTATGCTTTTACATTTTGTTAAGTTTATACTTGTTACGATAAATCAATATGAAGCCTATATCCTTCTTTAAAAAATATGTACTTCTCACATTTTACTTGCATTGGTTAGCATTGCAATTAATTCTAATGATAAAAATAATTATGTTACAGCCTTTCTTGCTATGAAGATTTAATAATTCATTTATTGATAATACTAAATTTCACCATTAAAGAAGTTTTACTTTTAAATATTTTTCCATTTAACTTTCATTTACTCCAGACCTCCCTTTTCATTTGATTTAACGTTTATAAAAAAAATGAAATATATATATATATATATATATATATACGTATGATAAAAAGAAAGTTTGAAACTGACAAGAAATTAGATAAGTTTTTAAAATTGTTTATAAATTATAACTTAATTATACAGATGTTACACTATTAAAATTATAATAAAAACATACGTAAAATTGCGTCCAGTGCTTGCTGGATACAGCATTGAAAGCTTCATTCGCTTATCAGGACCGATGATGAATACCTATTAAGGTAAGAAAATATTTCTGTTAACTTTAAAATTGCATGACATATTTGATCAAAATAAAATAAACAAAAAACCAAAAAACTCGTGTGATTTATTCAACTTAACCCAATACTTTTCTTAGAAAAATGAGTGTTAATTTGTTTTCTAATATTTACTGTTACACACAGTTTTTGGTGCATGGAACACTTTCTAATTTTCAATTTTTTTAAAAATTCGGTTATTCTAATTTCTCTGTAAATGTTGGCTAATTATGCAATTCAAAATTATACAAATACTTAAAAGTATTTACCTTTATATTACCTTTACAAAATATCAGTTCCTTTTATTTTATAACATATGCATACACTAAATTAGATTTTAAAATGGGAATAAAATATATACAAAGATGTAAGGAATTAGCTTAAAATATAAAGATTTAGATCTGCTGTCAGTCAAATGTGGTTTGTATTTCACAGTTAGAGTTACTTCTTATTTCAAATCATCCTCTTTCATCATCCTACATTTAAATGTAGAAAAAAAAATCAGAACAAAAAAGAAAGTTATTTTATGACTACTGTCAAAGTTCAATGTCAGAATGTTTTGTAATTATCAGCCTACTTTTGTAACAAATATTTCTTATAATTACCTTCATCTATAACAATTACATAACTTTGTCCATATTTTATATTATATGATAAACTAGCAGAACTTTGCGTTCTAGGTTAAAAAAAGGTGGAAAAGTTACTCTTTTAAAATGATATAGTTAGGTAAATATATCTTTTAAGATAAATTTCTTATTAAATGAATTAGTCAGCACACAGGAAAGTCATTTCCAAAAAGATATCTTTGATACAGAAATTAATTAACCAGGGACAAATGACTGTTTTTAATGTAATAAACAAAAATAAATAAAAAACCTTATTAGATAACATAAATTTGTTTAATTTTGAGAACTTAAGTCAATTTTTTTACGATACAAGGGCTTATTTGATAAAGTCGATTGTTTAAAGTCAATTCTAAAGGTCGATGAATAGCCATGCCAATAATGGGGTTAGAACTTGTCAATTTCCATGTTAAAATTAATACTATACCAATTCAGCCATTGTCTATTTTCATCAATATTATGTATAAGAGAAAAAATATGAATCTTTTATAAATAAAAAAGAGGGGGTTGTGAGGGGGGACAAGGGAGTAAACTATATTTCTATTTGAATCCAGTACATATTTTTTTTTATTGTTTTCCAAAATGTATCACTGTATTATTTATTTCAAATACATTTTGAGAATTATTGAGCCCTATAATACATCTTTAAAAGTAAAATTAAACTCCTTTAGCACTAAAACACTGTAAAAACAAATCAAATTGCATTTAAAGAAGAAAATATTTTTTAATTCTTGCTTAGAAAATAAAGTATTGCTATAAACAATACATACGGCACGACATGTAAGAGGTAATCCTTCTTTATCCTTTTCATCTGGATCAATCATGCCTAAAGAAGTAGCTAAATCTCTATTTTTATCTGATATAATTGGAAATGGAAACCCTTCATCTTTCAAGCAAGCATAAGATTTGATATCCTATTAAGTAGAAAATATACAAATGAAATATTTTCAATAAAAACACCATTAACACAAAAACTTTCTTTAACCTCTTAATCTTTTTGCCAGTGTTTGACAAGGGTGAAATTCAAAATAAACATGTAACTAAATTGTTTACACTTTTTGTAACAATTTTTTATAGGTTTTACCCCCTTTCCTGCTCTTTAGTCATCCCCCACAACTGAAATGGCACAAAAGAAACTTAAATTATACTTATATATACCACTTCTGTCAAGAACAACTATAATTTTTACTAGTTTTTCCGAAAGTAAAAATACTTCTTTAAGGGGTTAAAGTAATATTGAATTCCTTCTCTAATCTAAATATAATTAACTCAAGTACTTTATATGTACTGTTGCATACATAGGACATGCCTAGATTTTGTTAGAAATGCAATTCCTGTAGGTTTGGTTTGGTTTGATCTGGAGTGCTACGGTCTACTTTTTGCAACAGGAGGGCTAATGAGACCGGGACCTACAGCTTAAAGCCAATTCCAAATGGCTACGAACATCCATGCCACAATGGGACTTGAACCCACGAACTCTGGTACCGAAGGCCAGCACCTTAACCAATCGGCCATCGTTCGTAACGATTCCTGTAGGAAAAAAGCCCTTATTTCATTTACTGAAGCTAGACTTTGCAAAGTCTACTGGTAGCCATATTTCACAGTAAATTCACTCCAGCATAAAAAAAAAAAAAAGAAAAAAAAAAAAAAAAGAGAGATGACACATTTTTTTTTTTTAACTTGATTTCATTTTGCAGCTCAGAACTCAGTGCAATTTGCAAACACCTTTTTATAGCAAGCGATAAGACAATGTTCTGATAGAAACTTATTTCCCCCCAAAAAAAAAACAAAATGAATTTTTTATAGAGAATTAGCTAGTCCAGTACTTTTTGTCTTCCGATGTTCCCATGGACAACAAAAATGGTTTTATCAGGATCCAAAGTCAAAGTAAGTCATCCAGATCTTGTAAGAGTTGCATGAAAAATAGGAAAAGAAATGCAAGTTAAGAATTTTATTCCTAGGAAAAGGAAATAATTGTACTCTTGGATTGAAGCCCATTTTATATCAGAATATATGTAGAAACAAAACGTACAAATATATTAGTTTCTTATATATATACCATATATTTACAAATATAAGCCCATCCATATATAAGCCAAGGGTGTGATTTTCCTTTAAAGATTTACCCAAATTTCTAAACTCATATATAAGACGAAATGGAAAAACAGTTTCTAGAACATTCAAATATGTCACCAAGCAGTAAAAGGGAGAAATATTTTCCAATCAAATTGCTTTAAAGTAAAAATACTGGGCCAATGCTTTTCAAACCTTTTTTGTCACAGCATCCAATTTAAGTACTGCAGAGATAGAGAATCAGCTGTACCTCGTGACACCTCTTAGCACATTTCAAAAGTGACAACAAGGAAAAACAACTTGCATTTAAAATTTTATTTAATTTCATGCAGCCTTAATTAATAGTTTGCACTGCATGGTTTGATAATCGCAGTGCTAAACCATGCAGTGAATGATATTGTTACTTACGATACTAACATGTTTCAACTCTGGTAACCCTATATAAAGATAACATTTTGATAAATTTAAGCAATATGAGCTAAAAAGAAAAACAAAAATTGCTATGTTTGGCCATTTACTTCTGGCTTATGTAGAGTTGTATTTATTTGGATAAGCCAACCCACTACTCTTCTAGTACTATTGTTTTGGAGAGAAAACACAGATAAGAGTAATTTTAAATTTATTTTTCAATTTTGCGCTTTTTTTCATTTCAAAATTGTTGCAAACTTTATTTAGTTTTTGTGGTCATACATTTTCTTTTTTGTTCTTTACAGTTTCATTAATTTTTGCTGATTTGACGACATTTTATCACCAAGAAAACACATGCATCACATGTTAAATGGTTCTGCATACAAGATAACCCCCCCTTCCCCTCTAGGTCTTCAAAAAGCCCCAAAATTCTCAGCTTATACATGGAAATATACATATATGTAAATTTTTTTTTAAGTATACATAAGATGTTTATATTTTGCAAACAAAATGAGATTAATGGATCTTAAATAAATGCAAGATTTTCCATTACAAATTTATTTCTTTTGAATGATTACACTGCTAATATATTTAGAATTACAACTTTTGCAATATATAAAGCATAATAAGTGCAAACCTTCTGAGTAATGCTTAAAGTAGTATAAATATGAGTAATAGATTAAGTTATTTTTTTAGTCATTATTTATTTATATTTAAATTGCTAAAAAATTACAAAAAGAAATTTTTACAGTATAATGTACAACCTCAATCCATCTATTGTGGCTGTCAACATCATCACATGACAGAGCTATCAGTTTAACCCCTCGTTTTCCAAATTCTGGAGAAAGCTTTGCCACTTGTCCTAATTCAGTAGTACACACTGGAGTAAAATCTGCAGGATGTGCAAATAATATTGCCCAGCTGAAAGAAAAAGTTTATTTTTAAATAAATTGACTTAGATGATTTTAATCTTATTTTTTAAATTTACATAAAGTCTACTATTATTAAAATTCATCATCGTATACCATACATTTTTTACTTCAATATTTCCCTTTACTTGAAATGTTCAACGTTTGATTTTTATATCTGTGATAGCACAGACTCAATAATTTATTTTTAGTTTAAAAATCATTTGCAGTTTGTTACAAGTTTATTTTTGCAAGTTTTGGTTTTGCTATAAAGTTTTTTATAAAATATATATGGATTAAAAGCTGTTGTTTTCAGAAGACTGGAAAATGTTTCACTTCTTTTAATTGGATTATATGCCTAATTAAGGGATAAGAATATAAATATAGCTCAAACTACATGTATAATTAATTTAATACCGTAGTAATACACAATATATCTATTAAATACAAATGAAAAAAACTTTTTTTTTTAATGCTGGGGTTTATTTTAAATAAGGTGTGAAATGCTCAATCTGATAAAATTTATTTCATAAACTTAAATGCATTTTAAACATTTTACAAAATTTTTACTCAATGGCAAATAATTTCTGAGAATATATACCTGTATATATACTATGATTCTTGAACTACTAATTTTTAATAAGTGAAAAACTTTTGTAACAGACTATATTCAAACTAGTCATACACAAATAATATTAGTCTATTATAAGGTGCATAGAGACTGGTTCCACTGATAGAACTTCTATACTGAGGGTCTTTTTACTTTTAAGAGTACACACTATTCTCTCCATACTTTGGATAGTATACGCATGCTTGGCTTAGGGATGAAAAATTGAAATAAATGAATTACCTAATAAACTATTAACATAAAATATGGACATGAGGCACTAGAGATCTACGAATAAGAAGATTAAAAAAACTAAGAAAAGTTGGGAAAGGAATTATAAGAAATAGAAAAAAGATTTATCTCAGAGCAAATAAAAGAAAATTTAAAGAAATTTTATTTATTTGAGAATATATGAACATATAATTTCATACTTTTAAAAACTATAAAAAATAAATAGCCCAAAAGAGACAGTAATATTTCTTACGAATCGCCGATCCATTTGTGAAATTCAATAGTACCAACAGTGGTTTCAGCAGTGAAATTGGGAAAAACGTCGCCTAATTTAACCATCTTACGTTTGTAGTATCAACCGGTGTGAAGTATCTTAGACAAGCAAGCCAGATAACACTTAAACGAACAACCAAGTTCCGCACAAATCGTTACGCAGAAGAGTAGCGGTTGCACACATTAAAAGATATCAAAATCAAAACAAAACGTGGAATGGAATAAGGATTGCGCATGCGTGGAAGTTTTATAGCTACTTGTCAAGTCAAAGCTCAGTTGGATCGGGTTGCTTAGGTCACTGAATCAAATCGACCTTTAGTTCGAGAGGAAGTAATCTTATGTAACACGTATAATTTAATAAGTATACTGAGAAGGAAGTGACACATGTTAAATGACTACCGTTCTAGCAAACATTTCAATGGAATGCTAATATGCTATACATACGTTAGCAAATTATTTTTTTACTTCTTTTTAGACCGCCATAGATATGTGTTTACAAATGATTTTCCCGATGTCTAATAAGAAAAAAAGAAAACCCCTTTAAGATTTCCATGTTAAGTCAGCTACCTTAATAGACATAAATTGACCTCTCTCAATAAAGTCTTGAATCCTCTTAAAATGTTGAATGAATATTAAAAGATTCTAAAGAGATATGCACATAAAATGAGAAGAATTTAGGGAACCTTTGTGTTTTTCATTCAGTAGTTAATTTTTAAATGAGTTTACTCTTTTAAAAATTAAAATTAAGAAAGTAATTTTTATATTATAAATTGAAATATCAGTGATTCATTACTATTTCATATGTAAGGAAAATTTAATTAAAATCCCTGAAAATTTGGCTTATTAAATATTACTTGACAATTCATGCTCAGAGTTTAATATAGGTGGGAATTTAAAAAAATAGTTTCTATATTTATTCTGCATTTGTGTTGTACTAATTTTATTTTAATTTATATTTAAGTAAATAGAATAATCACTATTAACAAAGCTAATGGGAACCATAAAATTTATGTTGGAGAACATGGTTTTAAGTATCGTGCTGTTATTTGTAATTAGAAGATAAACCAATAGGAAAGACTCAAAAATTTAAGGATGGTCTAAGTATGCTTCTAAATACAATCGAGTACCGGACCGAGCACATATGGTAGTGAAGCCCTCCAGGCATTCTCCGATGGTGGTGGGCAGATTGCGGGTACTGGGTCACCCCGCCACACCGGTCACCCTTGTAGTGCCCGGAGCACGCACGTCGCACCGCAGGCGCATTCCATGGGCTGACGCAGCAGAGAGGCACTGAGAAGAGAATCTGGAAGACTACTGGATGCTTAGCGGACTTCTTGACGCGAAGTTAGTGAGGGTGGAGCGAACCACGCAGACCGAAAAAGAAGCTAAAACTAAATGAATTTTGATCATTGCACCTTTAGACGGGGAATCAGAAAGAACAGGAAAATTTTGAGAGGTGACAGACGCAAACCTGGGTCTCAGAACCATCACTCAAAATGTCATCGGGATGGAACCTTGGCCTATCCTGTGGAACCCCCATGACTTGCTAGAAAAAAAACCCACTGTGGTCTAGCAATACCCTCAGGGATGAAAAGAAAACCAAACCTAAATTAATAAACCGTAAAAAATAGTAATGGCCTGGTGATAACTAAAATAAAATTAAAAAATAAAAACCTAACACATGGAATAATTAAAAAGTGAGTCGTGGCCGGTCAGGAGTTTGGTCTTTTTGGATTTGTTACTGAGGACAGCCAAGGGTTTCAGCTTCCGACTTATGCTAACTACATGGCCGAGATACTCATCATAGCAGGCTTCTAAATACAAGAGTCCGGGTTCTTGATACCCAGTTCCCAAAATTTCGAGGAATAACTAGTTGTCAAATATTGCACTGTTTTCTACTATGAAATTTTCTTATTTAGAATCTCCCTTCAACCAACAAAGGCAAATAATCTGCGAGACATCCAGATTAACAAAAGTGTTTAAAGATGAATGAGTAGAAACGGTAGTATTTGCGAATGAGAGCCGAAACTAAATCTAAGTAGTGTCTCTCGCAGAGTACAGGGCGTAATTTGAACATTTTAACCGAGGGAACAAAAACCGAAATATGAATAAAACTTTAAAAAAATTGGAGGAGCAAAACAGAATTTGCCCTTACTTTAAAAATTCTGGGGGGAAAGCATTCGATTCCCCCAAATTATGTGCTTGGGGCGACGGTCACGGACAGCCCCTTTTCTGTGATCAGGTGTAGGGGGATCTGAAGAGTCTCTCTTTAAGAAGAGTTTTTAAGTATGCGACTTTAACGTAGTGAAGAAAAGAAAAATAAAAAGTAAGCGGGAAAAAGGCTCATGGGTAAGGTTTTTGTGCTATCATATGGACAAATCTTATGATTTTGACTGGTAATTTCAGATGTCCAAACTACTGTAGGCAGACACAAAGTTTAAGAGGTCTATATAGTGTCTTTTTTATTCTCTCTTTTTTAGCTTTTTTTTAATTGACAGATAAATTAAAAACTATTATGCTAAATCAAAAATGCCAGATTAATAAGCTTTTATAAATATATGTTAAGTGTAAGTAATTTTTTCTTTATTCTTAAGGTTTGTGAGTCTTCCAAATCCCTCTAGTTATTTAATTCCAATTAAATCACTGTACATTCAATTGTTCTGTTGACATTTCATTGGTGATCATTCCAATAAATGCGAAAGACTTTCTCAGTTTCTGATAGCTGTAGGTCCGTCACTGGTCTCTCCGGATTTAAAAGGCTCCCAGAATAGTGGAGAAGTGAGCATTAATGACGCTTCCCCCGAAAATAATATATTAATGTAATAAATAGACTATACCATTTGAAGCTCTCTACGAGTCGCGTTCGGGGTATCATAGAGCCTCCTACTTCCCCTCCCCCTTTACTACACCGCTGTTCTAACAATTCAAAAAGTAATTAAATTACAATATTTTAGTCAGTTGAGTGCACAATGGGGAGGAGTAACTGAAAAAAAGCCCATATTAGAATAAAATCTTTAACAGAAAGGTAATGTTTCAGCTTGAGCATTTGTATTATATTTTGATACTTCCACTCTATTTTTGTTAAATTGTAATATAATAGCACCTGTAACACATTACAGTTTGGATAAAATAGTAGACGGGTTAAATACAAAAATTATTTATCTATAGCGTTTCTGTCTAATACACATAAAAGAACGATGCATCCTCCACTGATATTATTTTTTTAAAATGCGAGCAAATTTTTATAAAGATATGCCCAGTAATTGAAGAATGCCATATTATTTGACTTATCAAATATTATAAATTATATTTAATAATATTACAAGAAATTTTTTTTAATAATAGCTCCTCACGATGTACAAAAAGCACAAAGAAATATAAATTATTAGTCGATTTGATTTAATTAAAATAATTAGTTCTCTTGTTTTTGTATTATAAATCGGGATTTGTATTTATTCGTTCTTTTGTTGAGCTATATATTATCTGTGAGCCGCTCGGATTATATAGTTGTTAGCGTATTTTACTCCCCGCCAATGGGCTTGGGTTCGACTCCCGAGTAAGACTTGGATGCATTGTAGTCATATGGAGTGAAGTTACCCTACCTATATAGTGCTCACACAATAAAAATGGTAATAGAAAATAGAGGCTTTGTATGGTGAATACTAATAACAAATGTAACTGCTCTGCATTAGGGAAAAATATTATTTCTTATCTCTACTAAATTTATCAAAATTTAATAAAATACTAATGTAACTGACATTTTATTATTAGTTGAAATGCTTTCATAAAGGAAAAGTGACTTATTAAAGTAAAAAGAATTCTTACCAACCATAATCCGGTCATGGTCACTCCTTATGAAATAAATTC
The DNA here is from genome assembly GCA_032207245.1 of Pardosa pseudoannulata. Lineage (NCBI taxonomy): Eukaryota > Metazoa > Arthropoda > Arachnida > Araneae > Lycosidae > Pardosa > Pardosa pseudoannulata. Next base: position 117,759,898 of record CM063501.1, on the reverse strand, counting down.
AAGTCTCCAGTTTGCAATAGAGGGACAAAGTTTTTTAGGAAACTGCAAAAACTTATAAGTATACAAACATATAAAGCAGAAAATATAAATTGTTTGTAGAAAAGGCGTTTTGTCCTGATTAATTAGACAAGTTATCAGTTTTCTTCCCGCAATTACACGAAACAGTAAAATAAATACACTCACCTTCAAAATTAAAGGACATTTCAGATTGTCAATATTTCCAGTACTACTTGGTCGATTTTAATAAAATCTGATGTGTACATACATTGATACAATACAAATAACCACTCAATAGTTATAATACACATGCATCATCGTGCGTAACACTCGTTGGAGTCTGAAGGTATGAAACAGCGGTTGCAGAATAGAATAAAAAGATGAATTAATAGGTCACATGGTCTCCTCTTACATATATATAGGCCTCGCAACGTGATTTCCTATTTATCTTATTTAATAAATTCCTGTAGCAGTTGGTCCCATTCGTTGAGCATCGCTGTTTTCAGACTTTGAATGGTTCTCAGAGGGGTGGTTGTTAGTTGCTCACCCCAAAGTGTCTCATACACTAGTCTGGAGATATGCTTGGACAAAACATTCAGCAAATATTATCACTTTCTAGAAATTCGTCAACCAGAAGAGCTCCATGTGGCTTCCTGTTATCACCCAATAAAATTAACTTATGGTCAACTGCACCCCTCAAAACGTCACCACAGGGCTACAAGACCTCATCTCTACCACTTAGCAGTCACAGTGCCTCCTGCAAAGACATGACGGATTGCGAAGATATCTAACATGACACCTGCCCATACAATTAAATCTCCGGGGTACAAAGATCGCGGATATTGGATGGCAGATAGAGGGTTCCTGGTTCTCTCCATATAAGCGTAAGGCGAGAAATGTTGGTTATTCTGATGCGGGACATCCTAGAGAAGAGAGTGGTTGCCCATTGATCCATACTCCAATCTCTTTGCACTACACTAAACGGACTCTCTTTTTCGTAGAAGTGAGAGAGACGCAAATAGCAGGTTTTCTTGAGAACAACTCTCTTGTAGGAAGTCTTTTGGAACACACTCACCCTTGAAACTCAAGTTTCTGTGGTCACACACAAGTCACGAGAGAGCTGAGAAGCTTAACACCCCCTGTTATATCTCGCTATGATGGACCAATGACGATCTTTTCTGACTCTTGAGCCACTTTTCCCAGGCTTTTTCCCAATGGATCCGTTATCTTGGAACTGTTTCCATAAGTTGCACACGAAGCTGGGTGTTAAGTTAAATTCTTTACAAATCTATACTTGAGACTGGACTGCTTCTAACCTCCCCGCAAATTGCCACCTTATACCATCATTTAAACAGTAGTGGTACTCATTTTTATTATTAGAATTTGAATTAAACTCATTGCTGGGCGAAAAATTTAGCAGTTCGGCGAGTTATGCTGGCGAACGAAATGCGTGATTTGTTCTACGTGTTTATTAAACCTTTTTTTTACTATATCAGGCAACACACGTGTTCGCTTACGTATTCGGCGTACAAGATTTGAACCTTTGTCTCGAAGCAGCGGTTTTACATATCACTCAGGGTTTTTTTTTTCATAAAATTCGACAAAATATGCAAATTCCCTTTTGAGTGTATATGGGTATTCCATTCTTGAATTGTTTTTTACTGATCTATCTTTCAAACACTTGAATATTTTTGTACATCATTTTGAAATAATTAAATTTATTTTTAAAAATATTTTTCGCTATTTTTTAAATTATGAACATTTTAAACAGCTTCGACTCGGTGTAACAATGTCCGAATAGATAAGGCACTGTCCATTGATACTGGAGTCTGCGGATTCGAGTCCCATTGATGGAATGGAATTTACAGTCCTTCAGAATAGACTTATAAGTTGTAGGTCCCAGTCTCACTAGCTAACGCAAGTGAAAAATCTTAATATAAAGCTCAGAACTAACCAGTCTAACAACCCACAAAATAAGTTGGTATATACACACCCGTAAAAATAAACAGCAGAATGAAAAACCAAAGGAAAGTTTTTAATATATATATAACAGTAATCTTGGGTACAGCTGGCTCATTCATATATATGCCGTTTATGGATTGGGGTGGATCTCAACATCAGTTTCTTATAATAAATCATCATATAAAAATCATATAAACTAAACTCGTTTATTATGAAAATATAGATTTATAGATCAGTTTACATTAGTGGTATACGAGTATATTAATGAGAAGTAATAATATACAGGTAACCCACAAACAAACACATAAAATACTATAGTGTAATGACAGGACAAACGAAAAGGATTAGAGTTCTCGTCACATTTATATGTTGACGGAAATACATTCCTCCGGATGAATAAATGCTCCAATATGTAATAAGAATGGGCACCCGTCACAGACGGCAGTATGCTAAGAGCTGTAAATTTCTTATCGCTGACTCAGTTTAATGATGGTTGAGAGTACTGATCTTCGGAACCGAGTTCGAATTCAACAGCTGGTATGGATGTTTGTAGCCATTCGGAATTGTATTTAAACATTATGTCCTGGTTTTATAAGCCTTTAAAGTTTTGGTATAAAGCAGAGCTGTCCAACTGCAAAGAGCCCCTTGCCAGAATTCCGGTCAGTGATCACCTGGCTGGCCGAAGTTTAAAAAAATTAAACAATAACCTCTTACCTCTTATACAATAACAATTAATAGTTGAATTATTAATTATGAAACAAGGGAACAGAAGGATTATAAAACAAATTGCTTACATTTTAATGTGAAAACTGAGGTCGATCAGCCTTCTTTACAATGGCAGGAATGTTAACATCGATGTTTGTCGTTGCCAGCCGAAGAAGGTCTAATAATGAACTGTCGGAGAGAGCTCCTGTGACGATTCTTGATAAACTTCATCGCTGAAAAAGCACTTTAGCATAAATATGTGCCTCCAAACGTGGAAGTTATTTTCAGTCTTAAGTCACACCATATTTGGAAACCGTTCAGTTGGAAGCAACTTGAAGAACTCGGGCCCCCTTTCGGTTCTTGTTTGATAGAACGGGTTATATGGGAGGTCACAGAACTCTAATTGTAGGTTTGCCGGTTGTTCTTCAATGCTTGCTGTGACTGGGTTACTAAACAGACCCAAGTCATTCTTGATGCTCTCAAAATCTGAAAATCTCGTGTTGAGTTCATCAATAATAGTCTGCAATTCAGGGCAAAATTCAGAAAAATCCAGCACTTCCTCACACTCTGACGCCATACGGCTGCAGCTGGCGAAGTGATATAAGTTATTTTTCCAAAAGTTTCATGAAAAATTTTCAGCTTGTTTCTAAGCCCATTGATGTGTGCCATTAGGTCAGACACCAGTTGCCTCTTCCTTGTAGTTTTAAGTTCACATCGTTGAGGTGGCCAGTAATATCAGTTAGAAATACCAGGTGACTTGAAAAATCTATGCTTAAAAGTTCTTTTTCAAGGTTTTCTGATGGAGCAAACTGGTGAAGGAAAAGAGGGATTTCTTTTCTCAACTCGAAAAATCTTTTGAGGCAGTTTCCGTCACTAAGCCACCTAACTTGATTGTACATATAACCAGGTCTCCATATTCTGCTTCAATTTTCTCCCAACAGTTACGGAACTGCTGATAAATAAGAGCCCTGTTGCCGCCTCTAATCATGACTTTCAAAACTTTTTTGAAGGTTTAAGTTTGCTTCACCTATTTCCCGCATAAAGCATGCTGGTGAATGATGCAATGAAGTGCAGGGCATTTCATTCCATTTTCTCATCAATCCTATCTTTGGTACTGCCATTGCCTTTGCACCGTCCGTAGCTAGGACGGAACCCTTTTCAAAACCCCCGACACTGTTGACCACTTTCACCACTGCTTCAAATATGTCCCTACCCTTTGTTGTGGAGGGAATAGAACGCATGGTAAGCAATTCCTCTTTGATCTCAAAGTCTTCTTTAGCAGTGCGAATGAAAATCAATAGTTGACTAACGTCCGACTGGTCTGTACTCTCGTCGATACACAAGAAATAGCAGCATTTTTCAATCTCGCAGGACAATTTCTGTTGTATTTGGTCACCCATTTCGGCAGCTCTTCGTTGGACGGTCTGATGAGAAGCTGGAACTGAATCAAAATGTTTGGCCATTTTGCTATAACCAAATACTTTTGCCATTTCTACAGCACATTTTTTAACAAAGACGTCATCCGTGTAAGGTTTTTCGCTTTAGCAAGCTCAAGTGAAATTGCATACGAAGCATTGTACTGATCAGATTTTACTTGAGTAAACATCCCAGTTTGTTTTTGCAGTTTTGATTTCAGTTCTGAAACTATCAGAGATCTTGATATTTACTGTGGCTCCCTTCGTGAAGACTCGCGTAATGTCTTTTTACATTATATTCTTTGCACACAGACACAACTTGCATACAAATCAAGGAATGGAGTTTCCCTTTCTATTCGTGATAAAATACTGGGTTTTCCAGCAGTCCTGGAACATTTGATTCTCACTATCTTCCAAGTCTTACTCAACGTTGGAAGATGAAATATTCACAATCAACAATAAAATTAGTTTTCACACGTTCCCCAAAAATATAGCTACGGTACAAGAGAGGTTTACTCCATATCCGAAATTTGCAAGCTTGTCTGAGAATTGACGAACGCAAGCTCTCAATTTCTGTTTCGAAATCAACAAAGGCCACAGCGGCAGTGAAGGCGGTCTTTATTTTTAACCAACTGCGGCCAGATTTTGCTTATCTGAAATGTATCTCTCTTCCCTCCTTGTTTTCCCCTCCTGGTATTGCCAAAGCAAGGCAATACTATTTCTAGGAATTTGTTTGAACACCAGCGTGCAGGGTAGGACTGCTTGACCTTGACCTGTGGATGTCCTGTACCTTTTTCTCCCAATACAATGAAAGGAGTGAAAGAGCGATCAAGAGGAAACTTCGGGGACCTCGGCTTGACCAAGAATGGTAGTCTCGGATGCTTCTTGATACCATAAAATTTCGAAAAAAGAAATATGCTGAATAAGAAGTTGACGCGCCGCCAGTTGGACATCCATGGTATATAGCATGTATCTTATGATAATGATGTATGTACTGTATAGATATTGTATAGAAATTTAAAATTGTCAAGGATTTATATAAAGAAAATGTAACATAAGCAGCATTGAATTGATAATGTTGTATCTATACTGCCATACAAAAAATTGAAATTTTTAGTGCATTATAGTCTTATATCTATTTCGAGGAATTGCGATTAAGTTTGAATGAAATCACATTTTAAAGCATCTCCAGGAGGAGTTTCCCAGGAATTGAGCTCATAATGAAGAACAGAGTTTCTGATGGATCCAGGAGCAATACTAAGAACAGGCTCAAGACCTGCAAAAGAGATACTGGACCTCTTTCTAAAAGATTCCCTAGCAAGCTCATTATTCTGAATACACATATGACTGGACAAGTAGAAATTGGCTTTGTTACATAAAGCAAGATTATAACCTCATTTTCCCAGACCAAAGCAGAGTTGACACTGCATTTGAAGGCCAGCAGAGTAGCCTGACTACCTGAACAATACACCTGGGGGGGAATGAGCATTGTAAGGTCTATATAAAGCAAACCTAGTATTTAAGGCATTGTTAGGCATAACAAAAGGTGTCATGCCAACTGCAGATGAAACAAAGTAGCTCCAAGAGAGTAATCTCTTCACAGACTAAGACTTTTAAAGCACTTCTAACATATTATAACCTCAACTTCAAGTTGCAGAAGCAAAGGAGTCATGCCCAAATGGCTCAAGGACAGAATACAGGTTGATCTAATGAAATCCATGAAAGCAATAATGAATTCTCTGTATCTTGTAAAGATCAGACCTAGCACAGCCAAGTCTGATACTGAACTGCCAGATAATACAGCTGCAGGTGATAACAGAAAAGATAATTTCCTAATATTTAGAATTTTCAATTAAATAAGTAAGTTTAAGTATATTATTAATGATGTCAGAGACAGTTTGACTAAACTTATTCCACAAAAATATGGCAACATTATCAGCATGGATAAGCAGCTGAGGCCATAATTTGAAAGATCAAAAAGTAAAAAAGTCTAACACAATATCCAAAGAGTAGGTGAGAGAACTACACCTGGATGACTGCTCAATTTGGCCTGAACAACCATGCTAGCTGCTCAGCATCAACACAAATGTATCTGGTGGTTAGCAGATTTTTAATCCAGTTGGAAACAACTGGGGTCTTTAAAACAAGGGACCAAATGATATGGTTGATGTTAAATTAGAAAATACTGATAAGTTGGTTACAATAACAAGATGGCTAAAGATACACCGAACCAAAATAAACTGATATTTTTTTCGGTTCAGTTCCGGTTTTCGCTCAAATCAAACTAACATTTTTTTCTGGTTTTCAGTTCAGTTCCAGTTTGAAGCCCTGGTTAAAAGTCTCACTAAACAGCAAAAAATCCTAAGTGAATCCTTAGCAGTTGCAATCTGTTATTTTAATGTGCTAAAGATTTTCTTTTACTTTCTTGGTGTTAAGCTTTATTTTAAAACTGTTTTACTCTGTTGTAAGGGAAGGTACCGCTATATTCAATTTGTGGATTTCTTCTCAACTTTGATGAGAAATGTCTACAACAGTATATAATTTTTTAAAGGAAAATTTAGACTACAGAATTTTATACCAATGCAAAATTCTCTGTTTGGCAATCATTTCTTATAGCTGCACTAATTCATGTTTTAGATCTTTTTTATTATATTTTGCACTTTGCCAGGTACTCCATTAAACCAATTATCTTGACCTCGATATTAGTAGTTCTGCCAAGGCTTTCTCACCAGTCTTACTGAAATTACCACTAAGCTTAATAGCAGTGAAGTTACAGCATCTGTCAGTACACGTAACTTTTACAAAGTTACCAGTAACAGGAATGTGATTAATCCTTTCATATGCAAATTGCTGAGAGCACTATTTTACTTTCCAAATGGTTCCTTTTTTTGTGATAGATGATACCTTATATCCTTTAAGCAACCTTCCATGATGTAATTAGTTTGTGCCTTATTGATAACCTGTTTGACAAGGGTAATGTTGTCAATAGTAAATTACTGTTGACATAGCCTATCAGATCACTGACACATGTAAGCCCATTCACTATGCCAAGATTGCAACCAATGTGTGTTGAATGAAGTTTAGTTTGATTACCTAATGAAAAATTTAAATATATATAACAGCAATGTAAATCAGAAAATGTAAGCTAATATTGTATTTTATTTTAATTAAATAAGGTTCATGGTCTTTCAATCCAGTTGCTGCTTTGCCAGAATTAATATTGTTTTCACTTCTTCAGCACCTACAAAACATTCAAAAGTTGGCTGGAAGCAATCAGTCTCTTTAGCCATCATGTAGCAGAAAAGTAGTCCTTTGAGTTCCAAACAAAGCTGATTGTTCAATTGACACTAAGAAGACATTACTCTATGAATACTATAATTTTTAACAAATAATTTTCTTCAAGTAACAATACAGTCTTCAGATAATTTATTAATGTTAAATGCCAAAACCAGTAGCATATGAAGGAGAGAGGATGAGCATAGGAAGCTTCTGTCCCAAGGATAAATTCCTATCATTGAATTAATACTAAAATGTATATTTTATGTTAGAAATCCATGTTAAAAATGGTTTTCTTCATTAAGGAAAAAAGCTTATTACATTGCATGACAGTAATTTATGTATAACATTTATTATGATTTTTGAAAAATAAAATTTTTAAAAGTAACATTACTGTTTTTAGATGCAAATTTACTAATATTAATTTTAATTATTTTTTCTAGCTTCTAAAAATTTTCAATTTTGGAGAAAAAAAAATCTATTAGCAGTTTAATATATTCCTTGCTCTAGAAAATTTGATCCTATATTTTGCAGGGGGCAAGAAGGACAAATAGAGCATCTGGCCTGCTCTAGTTTGACTATCACTTGCTAGAGATTGTGTATCATTGCTAAATATGTTCCACTTTGACATCAGGGGGCCGATGTGTCATTCTTAAGTTATGACTAAAATATATATTCAAACTGGTTGAAACCTCTATATTATTTTAACGCTTCAGTTAGGAATAATTACTAATACATTATACAAGAAAAGTCTGCAAAATACTGAAAAATATGAAAGAGGCAACATGATTAAGATGCAAATAATAAGGTACTTAAATGTTTCATAGATTCAAAAAGTGACCAAAATGTATAGGTAAGAACTCAGTTGGCTGTAACAGTACAAAGCAACATGCCTTAAATTCGGTTTCAGCCAGTTAAGATCTTGCCTTAGGATTAACCCTTTCGTGAGCCATGAGAAGATTACTTCCCATCTACACGATCTTACAAAATACACCTGTGAAAAGCGCAAAACCCATCCTAATATATTGTGTTAGTCTAAGTTAGTTTGATCTCATCACTTACTCGGTTAATATCTAATCTCTGGTTAAATGTGTAACCGAAATCCCAGTCACATTTAACTGCGTTTTATTTTTCTTAATTTAAGAAGGCGACATGCGTATGCAAATTGTATATGCATGCCACGTGATTAGTGGGCATTGCCCATCCGGATATATAAGCTGTGAGCTATCGCTTTCGGGCAGCTCGGAGCGGGATACTCGGACTCGGCAGGGCAATGATGGTACTTACAATTAAGAACGCCAAACTTTAATTTCGCCACCTGGCATGTTTAGTTAATTTGGTCTGGCTTTAACTTATCTTTATTTTTTGTATGAAGCTTTTTAATACTGAATAAACAGTATTTATTTTTTATTTTCGATTCTGCTAGTGCCTGCTTCCATATTTATTCTGTCTAAACCCTACTGGGCTGACATATTGGTCTTGTTATTGAAACGACGGGAAGACTGATCCACACTTAGGTTTTGCACTGCCATCAATTGCTTGATTGATTGAATAAAATTAGCAGCTCTGTTTTGAAAGTTTGGAAACATGGAGTGAGAAATAAATGGCTCACTAAAGGGTTAAAGTGTAGAAGTATTTGTGCTGCCTTCTTATTTACTGTAAAGTTGGGTTTTAAGACAAATGATGAAAAACAAAGACTCTGCTCAAGTTAGAAAATAATATATTGGAAACTGTTTAGTTAACTGATTTTATTGTTTGTAGTTTTTAAAAACTGCTCTGTAAAATAATTATCATCCAAAGAAATGGTTTTAACTAAATTTAACAATGCAATGAAAATAAGATGTGTATTTCCTTAAAGTTCATATTTCCCAAGCGTAAAGATATTTAAGTTACTGATATGTTTAATCTCTTTAATCGTCCAATAAATTAAAAATTTCAATAAAATCTATTGATGCTTTTATTTTCAGTAAGTGATTATCATAAAACACATAGCAAACAAATTTTTAAAATAAGAAAAGCTCTATATCCTCTAAATTAATCATTAAATCCAAGAATAAAACAAGCAAATCACTGCAATTTTGCTTCTATAGTCTGCACCATCGTATAGTCCATGGGTATGAATTTTTATTTAAAAAATTTCATAAATCATCAGACAGTCTGCATCACTAGATAATCTGCAGACTATATGTGCAAAAATATGTATTTTAGTAAGACAATATTAAATAATTTTAAGAATATAAACCTAAGTACAATAGAGTGCCATAATGAATGGATTAGACACAATTTCCCCTTTGAAATAATTTTTTCTGCCATAGCCTCAGAAACGAATTTTAGCAGAAGAAACAGGGCAGCCTACACTTCTCTGTTTGAGAACCCAGCTATGTAAATCGTCTTCTACTGCAGGCCATTGTATTTTTCCACGACAATTGGATAATTTTTTTCTCATATTTTTAATGTCTCCATTTGCTCACGCCAATTTCTTACTGCTTTCTCGTCGACCTTCTGAATTACTCTCAGCTTGAAATCAGCAGTAAAACTGCAATGATGTTTTAAAGCCATAATGAATGACCAATATTACTGTAAATCAAAACTTTGAAAACAAAACACTCTGTTACGAGTGATAAAATGTGAAATGACCTTCGACCCTTAACCTTTGATATTGAACCTATCCTGTTGTCAATTGCAGCTGTAAATAGTGACTATCGATATTTTCCGTACTCCAGGACACTTTTTAAGATTGCGCTACTTGCTACTACTGATTTGTTCTACTTTATGGTTTCTTTTTAAAGTTTATTACTGATACAATACTGTGAGATCCACTTTATAAATTTCGGTTAATTATGTTAAAAGCAAACCAATTATTTAAAATTATTATTTTGTTCATGCGAAATTATCATTGTTTAATTTTTGTCACCGTGAACTGAACAATATTGAAAAAGTATAGTATTTTATACGCTGTGGCAAGAAGGAAGTGCTTGGTCTGTTTTGTTTAATTAACAGTATTCTATGAAAAAATTGTCATATAACTAGGTGAGTCTTGGACTCTAGTTGGCATGTTAATTTGTGAAATAAATGAGATTTGGCAGTATTAATAGTTTGGAGTACTCATTTTCAATACAAGAAACCTTTTTTTATTTTTTACGACAGATACAATGTTTTCCCGTTCAAGCAACGTGCTTAAAAAAAAAAAAAAAAAAAAACTTTTTTTCCGATTTTGATGATTTGACCAATGAATAACCAGCAGATAGTTTGCATCAGCAGATAGTCTGCATCTGAAGAAATTTGCTTTTTAAACACAGATAGTCCATCGACTATACGTTCGAAATTACGGTACAAGAATGAAATTAATTTTCATTTATCGTTCTTGGTTTTAAATACAATTGTATTTAAGTATTTTTTAACACTATTTACTCATATTTAACAAAATATCAATAAAATTTCAAATGAAATAATACAATTTTCTTTAGTAATTTAAATTCAGGTATTTATAAGAGAAAAGCAATTTCATAGAGAAAATTTTGCATATATATTTATACATAATTAATAGTATACAAGTCCCCTTAACATAAGTATTGAAAACATTGTGATTTGAAATGAAGTTAAATTTAAAAAAAATTCAATTAGCATTAACATTTGACCTCAGTTTCTGTATGAAAGATAAAGATAACTTCTATTTATTTTATTTGTTTGAATCTATATTTGACTTGCTTTAATTCCTCTTTTAATCAGTTAAAGGATGAAGATATAACTAAGTACAATACCTAATATGCTAAATAATTATAAACAGATTTTATTTACATATTTTATAAATATAGAAATGTACAAAACTGAGAGCATTATTCCTTGAATCTGACAAAAATATAGAAATGAAGAATACAAAACAATAGTTTTGACATATTGCTATTTTCATACTAAAAGAAGTAGAAGTAGACAAATTGCAAATATAGCTAAATAAAAGTGTTATACAAACTAGTATTTAATTAAAACTAGAAACATCATCCTAAACTCCAGTTAAAGCTGACAAAATATTTTCAATATCATCCATTTCCTCACATTCCATATCAGCATCAACATCCCTTTCAACTGCTGAAGGCTGAGATTTCTGGGATGAAACAACTGATTCCTTTGGTGTTGAAATAGATCCTATATATATACAATATAACACATTATCAAAATGACAATTTTTTTTAACAGTTTCAGGTAAAATTTTGAAATACAAGATGCCTATCTATGAGTTAAACCAATTATATAATATGAGTATTAAATATGATTATGAGCGTTATAAGTATCTAAAATTTAATTTAAAATGCCAGATCTATGTGTGTTACTCAAATTTAACAATACAATGGAATACATTGAAAATAAGATATTTCTTTAACCTTAATATTCCTAGTTTCCAAGATGTTTAAGCTCCTGATATGATTGGGGGGGGGGGGGGTTGCAGTAAATATTCCCAATACCAAAAATAACAAAAGACATTTACAAGAATGAAATTATTTTTCATTTTTCTTTCTTGGCTTTAAAAATTGTTGAATTTACATATTTTATAACTCTATTTACTCATACTTAACAAAATACCAATTACAATTTCAGGTGAAATGATAATATGATAAATTTTCTTTAATACTTTTAATTCAATTATTATCAAATGAAAACCAATGATATAGAGAAAATTTTGTATAAGAAAAAGAAATTTATTCCTATAGAAATATTTTTCTTCGTTATTGACATTTTTCTCAGGGTTATTAGAATTTTTTAACTAAAAATTTATTTCTTCAAAAACATTTCGGATTTATTTATTTTGGAAACAATGGTTAAATGGGTAGGGCACTGCTCTTTGGCATTGGAGTTCGTGGGTTTGACTCTTGTTCATGCCATGGTTAGCTATTTGGAATCAGCTCTAAGCAGTAAGTCCTGGTCTAATTAGACCATGTGTAGCAAAAAGGTAGACTGTAGTGCTCCCCACCAAATTAAAAACAAAATATTTTTTTATTTTTAAAATTTTTATCTGATATACCAGAACAAGGGATGGTCATTTTGATAGTTGATGTTATGAACTTCTACAGAGAAGCTTAATTTGAATACTAAATAATTTTTTATTATTTGTTGTTGTGTGTGTGTGCAGTTAAAAGAAAAACTGTTAACTACTGTCAGAAGAGTGGTTTTAAAATTAACCCCTTGCAGAAACACATTCCAGATCTGCAACATACCCAAAAGTTGATTTCATTTACACAGAAAGATTTAAACAATAGATTTTGTAGATAGTTGCTATCATCTAACACTGCAATCAACACAATTTCCTCACAGAATGTGTATAAAATAGTGATAACAATTATAAAGTATAAATATTAATTATGTTTGAGTATAAGTATTTAATATTTAATTTAATGTTTGTATCAAAGTTTCATTCATCATTTGATGTACATGATTCTTACTGGAATAAACTTTGGATTTGTTACATAAAAAGATATTTTCAAAAAGTATATGTAAAAATAATTTTAGTGCACACAGGGTTCCCACTCTTTTTTCAGAACAAAAATTAAGGACTTTCTAAGGACCAAAGTAACTTTTTATAAGGACTTACTTGAAATACACGGCATAACGACATAAACCCTATTTCCTGAGGAACATATTTTAATGATTATAAACCAGACAAGGTTGTTCAATAAATGCCCTAGAATATTTCATAACTAAGTTTTTAAAAATGCCTAAAAATTAATATAAGATAAATCTATTCAACAAAAACTAATTTTGAAAAAAGTTTTTAGTGATCAAACTAAAAGAGAAATAAAATACAATACAATATTATAAACAGTACTTTCTCAGATTTAAAAATGACTCTGATTATATATATATGTATATACTGGTTGATTATACCCAACATTGCTTGGGAAAGAAGAAAGTTTTAGACTTTTCTATCACACTCAATGCAAGGAAAATTAAACTTCCATAAGTAACTGAAATATCTACACCCCACCCTCCATGCTTCGTTTAATTAAAATCTGCATGACTGTTAGCTATTAGGAAAAGGCAGCTGACTTTATTCTTTAAACCTTTTCAGTATGTGAAAGATTATTTGTCAAATAAATTTTCTAGCTAGTGACCATAAAAAGTACTAATAAACTGAAAGTATTTTCATAATTTTTTAAAAATATCAAAGAAAGAAATTCTGAATTACTACAGTAATACACTGAAAACATTTATGTATTTAAGGATTTTCTTTACTATTAATATTGCACTTTTGGTTAGAAAATGTAAAAGAATGGTATGAACATAAACAAATATTTTATATATTCTTGATATATATTCTTTGAGCAGTACTTATCACCTGTACTGGCATTCTTAGAACCAGTTTTGGGCAAATATAACTCCCAACTTACAAAACTAGAAAGTTAGGAGAATACGGCTGAAACTGATAGGAAGTGAAGAACACGGGTCACGTCAATGGAGAAATTGATTGCATTCGAATTTAAAAATTAAGGAGTTTTTCAAGACCTTTAACAAAAATTAAGCAGTTTTAAGGGCCCTTAAAAATGAAAGCTAAAATTAAGGAGATCTTAAGGACTTTTAAGGACTGTGGGAACCCTGTGCACAGTAATTTACAATATTTAGAAGGTTATATTTCCTCACAGAATATGAATAAAGTAGTGATAACAATTATAAAATATGAATATTAATTATGTTTGAGCATTATAAGATTTATTGTGGTAATTTTCTAGCATTCAACTAGTGAAAAAAATGTATACGTTGTTATGAATATCACAATATGTGACTAGGTGAGCAAAAAGAGATATTATTGACAGTATCGAGAATAGTTCTTTAATTTTTGGTAAGTCAGTGGCAATTTGTGTAAAAAATATATATACATGAATTCACTTTTTATGTATAATGAGAAATTCATTCATAAAAATAATACAGTTAAATAATTCCACTGAAATGAACTTACGCTTTTCCTCTTTTTTGTTTCCAGTCAGCACTTTTCTACTTTCTTCAAAATAATGATTTGGATGATTAATGCCTTGATCAGGGGTAACTTCATTGTGAGTAAGTTCAAAATAACGAGTGCAAGCTATTTGGTAGTGACCTTTAGAAGCTAAATCTACAATCTGAAAATATATATGCAGTGTATCTTAGAATTGTAACAAACTTTTCTGAATTACTAGATTAACATACATTTGTGTGAATAGAATATATATTTTGCACAAATTCGATTTCAATTTTTTATAATCATAATATACATTACTAGATTTGTAGAATTTGGATGCTGTATGCTTTATTATTTTTTAATCAGCAAAAGAACTCATTAAAATAATAACAGAAATATTTTAAATCTATATATAAATTTCACAGTGTACCAAAATATAAAAATAAGTTGTGTAAGCTGTTTTTTAAGACATAATGATGCTATATTGCATTTACAGTTTCCCTTTCTCATCTGTCTTAGGATGAAGAAGAAAAAGCCTTGAAGAAGAAACTATACACATTCAAAATGAATTAATTGATTGGTCATTTTTTAAAGATTTGCACAATTTTCATAGACAATGACAAAAGCTGGTACAAAACAATTCTGATTTTAAAATTCATAAACTTTTATCACAGAACTTGAACATTCTTCAGTCTAAAACTACAACTAAGCACATCATACAACTCTGGTGGTCATGCACCTGCATCATCGCATATTGCAACTCCCGACCCAGCTAAATTGGAAAACACGGTTGTGAAACCAAAGCTGCACTCGGCACAACAACCATAACTAACTTTCAATCAGCAATGCAACTACCCCATACTATTGCAGTGATTTCACCGGTGTCAAGTGGGCAGTCTTATCTGCAGTACAATCTTTTCTGTATGCTTCAGTGTTTATCTTTATTTCTATTAAATATTAAATTTATAATATGACATTTTTTTGCAGTGACCATGTGTATCTAGTTGTTGGAGATAGTGCATAACCTTATGATGCTGATTGTACACCAAACTCAACAAAGCTATTACAAATAACTTATTTACAAACCATTCAGTTATAACAGGATATTTTTAACTAAACAAGAAAAGAAAACTATTAATAGAGATGTACAGTATGTAGAACCATGAAGAGTATGCATACTCTCTCTCTCTCTCACACACACACACACATATATATATATGTATGTGTGTGTGTGTTTATATGTGTGTATATATATATATATACATATAAACATACACACATAACTACAGAATAGAGTAACATGTAAAAATTTTTATTTATCTGACAAGTAAAAGTTACCAAAGTAATTTGCAGTATAAAATGTTTTTACTGGCATTAGTAATTATATAATAGATTTTACTCAAAATTTAAAGTAAAATTAAATTATATCCACATAACACAAGCTAAAACAACATTTATCTAGGAAATTAAATTACGTTATCTTAATTCAATATATAACAACGGAAAATAGATGACTCTCATGCAAATAGATAGTGCAAAACTAAAATAAATAGAAATGTCACAATTTTATAACATGGAAAAAAAATAATAGTTTTTGATTTGGGGTTGGAGGGAAGAGAAAGGTGATTTTCTTTCTCCCAATTGTTTTATTACTGGAATGTATATATATATATATATATATGTATATATATATATCTATGTGTGTGTGTGTGTGTATATATATATATATATATATATATATATATATATATAATATAAATATATATCTAAATAATTGCATATAATAAAGTCTAGCACTTTAAAGCTAGTGTGTTTACTAAGTCCCCACAAACCCAGAGGTGTATGTATGTTGCAACATTAAAGTTCGGTCGTACCCAATGGGGGATAGGAAATATTTCAAAATTTTATATGTAGAGTCAAAAGTAGGTTATTCACTTTAAGTCATGTTACACCCAATCATCTGAAGATTTGTAGATAGTATGCCTGTACAATGTCATGTGCAAAACAGGATAAAACTGCTCCCATTTATGAAATTTTAGGTATTTACATGCATGCTTAATGAAGATGATCAAGAATATTTCTGATAGTTTCCCCCTCAAAAACACACTGTCTTTTTATTTGTGTAACTTTAGAAGTATGAAAGTTCAAACTACTTGATAAGCACAGAAGAAACTGCAAAATCTGAGCCTAAAAAATTCCTACCATTCTAGTAATACATTTTTGAGAAATCTTTACAAATTTTCCTGTCTATCCCTGTATAACTAATTTCTTAGCTTTTTAAAACAAACTTTGTGGGCAAAGAATTGGATTAGACAAAAAAAGAGCAAAATCAGTCCCAAAATTTTTCAAACTTTTGAACATTCTACTGCATTAAAACATTATAACTTTCATAAAAATGTCTCCTAAATCCTTAATAAAAGAACATACAAATTTCAAAAGCAGACCTTGCTTCAAGAACAGAACAGTGGGACATTTTCTTTATTCAAAATACTTATAAAAGGAAATGCTTGGCATAAGTACTGCCATCTGTTCATGTAAATTGATAATTTTAAAAATAGAGTTGTTCTTACAAATGGATTTTTTTTTTTTGGTGTGTGTGTGTGTGTATTTTGATATCTTAACATGGAAGTATAACTTAGAGTTAAATACAGAAAAATTTCAGAAAGTCGCTAAAAGGGAAAAAAAAAAAAAAAAAAAAAAAAAAAAAAAAAAAAAAAAAAAAAAAAAAAAAATCTTTTTTTTTTTTTTTTTTTTTTTTTTCACAATTTTCTAAAATTTAATTTGTTGAACAATGTATACATTTAGAGTCAGATGTACCACATATGTTTATTATTTTAACTTTTTTCTATTACTCATTTATTTTTAAAAAAAAACTTTCTGCCTAAATAAAACCCAATTTTAACTTGGGTATTTATATTAAGCTTACTCCCTCCATAAAAAGAGAGTAAAATTGTGTATAGTTTAAAAAAAAAGAAAGGAGATAGAAGTGTTTGACAAATAATTCATATTTAAAACAGAAAATACAATATTGTGAATAGACAGTTGTAACCAATGCAGTTGCAAACTGCTCATTTCTGTTAATGTTTACATATGGTCACTGCCACTATCACCATCTGGAGTGTGAAAATATTGCCTATTTATGCCACATACCTGCCCATTTTTATATAAAAGAAACTGTTTACACAGAAACAGGTTGATTTTATGAAATTAATACCAGACACAAAGGGCATTTTGCGCATGATCTTTTCATTAGGACATTGCAACATAAATATAATATTTTTAAGAACAAATTATTTTTTGAAAATCTTTTTATATATATGAAAAGTACACAATCGATTATGTATAAATTAAGCATCATGAATAATAAATAACTTACATTATTTATGCCAGCACTACTTATGTGAAGATTTTGCAATCTCTGTTTCAAGTTACTTTCATCTGAATGTTTGAAAGGGCAACCTGAAAAGAAGGAAAGAAAAAAAAAGGTAAGAGTTTAACAAATGTGTATAATAACCAAGAAATTAATCAGCAGGTTTAAGGACTTAAAGTTGATTTAAACTATTTAGAATAAGTAACAGCTTATTCCAAGGCAGGTGCAGGTTTTCCTTATAAAACTACTAACTTCAAAACTACAGAACAAATTATTAGAATCCTTAATGTAACACATTACTCTAACATTTAAGTATAAGAGATAATACGTTGCATTTTACAGAAATATTGTATAATGAACAATAACAGATTCTACGGTACAGAGGTAAGCAATAAGAAATATGTTTTAAACTTGCATAAAATAACCTACCATGAATTTCTCCAGGTCCAGGATTGTTAGTTGTAATGATTTTTACACAGCTGTAAGGTGAAAAGTTTGCTCGTTTGCCTTCTTTTCCATAATTATAACGAATGTTATAACTATATTGCTTATCAAACTAAAAAATAAAAAAGATTTCAGAAATATTACTAAAAATAATAAAGTCAATGTTTTTTTACACTTTCAATTACATTGCTTCCTATTTAAGATATGCTATTTTTCAACTAAATAATTAATGAATTAAAAGCATATTTAGTGAAACATTACAGTAAACTATCTTAATGGCGCAAAAAGTTAATATTTCATACATATAAAATCAGAAATGTTTGTAGGGTGTTCAATAAATACTGACAGAATTTTTTAAAACAAGGTACTTTTGTACAGGTTGATAGCTTTTTTTTAATAATACTTTTAATTTCATAATTTTTTAACTATAAGACTACCATTGTCTCACCATGACTAATAGCAATAATTTTGTATGAATATCTAAAAATTCCTTTAAAAAACAAATCCAAGTGTGCAGTTTAGGATTGTAGTAATTAAAAATAATATGAGAAACAGATACAAAATTAATTATTACCTCAACTTTTTTTCTTTTAAAATCCTTACATAGAAACATCATATTTGTCATTAAAAATTATACTTATTATTAAATTAATATGCTATATACTTGAAATGTCTTAAAAAATTACGAAAATTTTTAAATTTACAGATATCATAAACACTTACCGAATTTTTTAATACAAGTTACTTTTGTACAAGCTTATTAAAACTTTTTAAAATATATTACAACAAATACAAAAATTAATAACAGTGAAAATATAAATTAATAATAGTGAATAAATACTTTTTTTTAAAAAAATTTAATGTAACTCACTTAAGTCAGCAATAGTTCACACCAATTTTTTAATGTTAGATCTAATGATCTAATTTTACACACACAAATCATTATAATGAGTACTACTATGAGTGTAACATTTAATATATATTCAATAAATGTTTATTTTACTACTGACTTTTTTTTTAAAATTTACTAATATATATATTTTTTTAATTCTTTACAGAAGAGTTTTTTATACTGGTTTAAAATACCTAAAAAAATGTTTTGAAAAGAATGCCAGGTATCTGAAATCTAAAACTAATTTTAAGGTACACTATATTCACTACTATAAAAACTATAATTAATTGTTTTAGATGAAAGCCAAAATATTTTGTTGCAGTACAGTGTGCATATAGAGGTATAGCTGCTTAACTTTCATTATACCCATTTTCAACCTTTTAATCTAAAATTTAATTTAATATTCATGAAAGAATTTAAAGTAATTCATACTGACATCTTTGATTGCACTTTTTATAGTATTCCAAACCATCCCCTATATAATAATAGCCTAAGTTGTCTGGCTGCGAATTACTGAAGCGGTTATACCTGCAATGGATACAGCACCCATATTGGATTTTTCATGAGTTAGGGTTAGCAAAATTAAAAGCGAGTTCGAAATCCACCCCATCCCCCCTTTTCGAGCATTTAATGGTATTATTTCAAATTCAAGAAAGCGAGTTCAAAATCCACCCCATCCCCCTTATTCGTGCATTTAATGGTATTATTTCAAGTTCAAGCCTTATCCTTCCTCTTATTATATACGAAATTCATTCTTGATAGAATGGCAAAGGCGGAAAGTAATATTTAAATTTCTGGACTGTTTCTACTTAAACCTTCATATACTCTAATTAGTTTGCTCACAACATGTAGGCGTTGTACGTTTGGTAGAATCACTGCCCTTTTCGCCGTACTTCTCGGGTTGACGGTTCTATCCCCGACGTAGTCAATTTTTTTTTAATGTCTAATAAATTTAATATTTTCTGATTTTTCTTTTAAGTTCTTATTACGAAAGTTGTTTTATTACTTTTAAAATAAATTTTTACTATTTTTTCAACTTTTTACAATTATTATTATTTTTATTTTATTAAATTCACGTATTGCCTTATGGATGTCCCTGGCCACAAACATTTCATGTTGTGTATTCTTAAACTTTCTTCTTGTAATGTAATAATAGCCTAAGTTATCTGCTCGTCTGTCCTCGACGTTATGAAGCGGTTGGACCTGGAATGAATAGAGTATTCATATTGGATTTTTGATGAGTTAGGGTTTGCGAAATTCAAAGTGAGTAAAGTTTATCTTTTCTTAAACTATAGATCCGATTCTGAAGTAAATTGGTATGAATAAGCTTCGTATCACAGCGAAAAATACTGTCCTCTTTAAAACGTTCGAAATCCACCTCGTCCCCTTTTCGAGCATTTAATGCCATTATAAAAAGCCCCATTTTAAGAGCATTATTTTCATACGTTTTATCACTAAACTCAGATATTACCTAATTTTCTTTTTTATTTGACTTAAATAATAGATTAAGTACATATGTGATAATTTTAATCGATTATTTTTGTTGAAAGGTAAATTCTCAGCCAAAAAAACAAACCATTTTTTTTTAACCTGCCTCATAGGGTTCTTTACAATTCTGGAAAATTAAAAATTTTACTGATCCCGTCATATGACGAGCTATATGCTAGTCACTAGAATAATTTAAAATAAATTTTGAATAACTCATAAATATTGAACAATTTTTTACAACCTGTGATTTTAGAACTCTCATCAAGAGACTTTTAACCAAATCCTCTGATAAAATGTTAGTATTGATTTATTAATTTGGTATCTTATCAAAAATGGTTTAAATATGTTTACAATTAGAAGCAAGCTATCTTTGCTGGTATTCATAAATCACCAGCAATACCTTTCAATATTTCAAAGGACTTGCTTTGGAAGTCTTTTAGTTTCCCACATGTTACAGTTTTAATGTATATTAAGTTACCAATTAATATTGTTAGTATTCTTACTGTGAGTTTAACATTTTTGACCCAAACATGAGCGCATAATTGAAAAGGCATAATAGTAGAATTAGTTTAAGACATGTAATTCTCTCATCCTGCTGGACTGTGATGAAAGTGAGAACTCAATGCTGATGATGACAATTTACTTTCCACCCTGACACTTCATATACTGTTTATAAAGCACCATTAACAATATGAAGTTCACAGCTACCAGTATTTAGTTCTATATAATAATAATCTGATGTCAATTGTTTTATAATAAGTCATAAAACTCCCAGTTGACATTTGGCCTATCCACAGATACTAGCAGAACATTTTCAATAGGTAGGTAAACAAGATCTGAAGATATATAAAAACCTTCTAACATATCCTCAACAGTTACATGCTGCCCCCCCCCCCAAAAAAAAAAGAGGGATTAATATTTTTAACTATTATTGCATCCTTTTCCCAATATATGAACATTTGTAACTTTCTATTCAATGTTTTCCTAAATTGTAATACAAATCCATCTTGTTATTTTATCTTTGAATAATTCAAAACTTAAATTATTGGGCAACCCCATAGCAAAAAAAGATATGCACATTTCTTATTACCACTGTTTTGCAATAGAGCTATGAGAACACATGTTCTGCATTAGCAAATTCATTCCATTAAAGGAATTATATGACATGTGAGCTTATAAATTCTATTACCTACAAAATTCATCATTTAATACACACTTCCTGCAACATTTACATAATTTTTACAGTCATATTTGAGTGGCTAATATCTTTATTATTTTTACTATAATTTGAGGGTAAAGTGTAAGAACAATTCCTAATGTTGAAACAAGTCAGTTCTAGATTTTTCAAAAATCAAAATGCTTTTTTAATTTTGACTGGTGAGAACAGCTACGAATATTTGACACATCAAATGTTTTACTGCAGTAGGAACAACAATATCTTCATATTTCAAGCCATTTAACTAATTTTGGCTTTTTAAGACAGTATCGCCGAATGATGGTCGAATGGTTAGGGCGCTGGCCTTCGGAACCGGAGTTCGTGGATTCGAATACCACTATGGCATGGATGTTCGTAGCCGTTCGGAATCGGCTTTAAGCAGTAGGTCCCGGTCTCATTAGCCCTCATGTTGCAAAAAGTAGACTATAGCACTCCAAAACCAAAAAATTTAAGACAGTATCTATTAAATAAGCTTTTTACTGGCATATTTTTTCAACAATTCAAAGTTGAAAAACATGCTACTAAACAATCCCACACAAAACACTTGAACTCCAAGCTGGATATAAGACTGGCAAGTACTCTTCACCATTATGATAAAAGTTTCAACTACTCCCAGATGAAGAGAAATTCTTCCCTTTTCAGAAAGCAATTCCCTTCCCTTTGCATGCAATTCCATGCATCCCTTTACCTTTACAGCATATACCTCTTCAGATGCTAAAAATAGAATCTCCCCATCTTCCTTCATACAGGGTATCCACCAAAATAAAATTTTTCAAATACATGACTTTCCCTGACTTCAGAAGATTATTTTCCATGACTTTAAAAATATTTTGTTAAAGTACATATGAATAAAAATTCTGATATACATACAAATAAAATATATTCTTTTAGAGAAATTACAAAAATTTATGATAAAAAATACTTTATAAATGTTTATAAACTCATATATATATATATATATATATATATATATATATATATATATATATATATATATATATATATATATAAATTGCTGTATCTACATACCTAAGTTTAATCATACAGCAATTTTCTGAATGCAATCAAAAAATTTCCAATTTGAATTCAGAGTACTTAGGTATTATCGAGGTGACCAAGAATAATAGCCAAACACGATAACCCTATAACGTTTATATATAATAGCCCTAAAGATAAGCTTATATTTTGTAGAAAAATCTTAACTAATTTTTACTAAATAATTATTATTATTATATTAATAAAAATTTAATTTATAATTTAAGAAAAAACCAGAATAATATACTTATGCATTTACCCCCTATTAAGCTTGCTTGTTTTGAGTTTCCTTGACGAACAGAAAGGAAATTCACTTGCAGAGGCATTTCTTGGTTTTTCTTAATTGGTAGCTCAGCAGATCTATGACTTTCCATGACTTTTACTCATTTTACTTAGAAAATCATGACTTTCCATGACAAAATTAATCCATTGTCTAAATCTATGATTTTCCATGACTTTCCAGGTGCTTGGAAACCGTGTTCATACCGTGTAACAGAAAGCAGTCAATCTCCATAGAATTGAGTTTATTTTTTTAAATTAAGATGAGAGACCAAAATATTTCCATAGCTTTTAAAAAATATTTATTTTTTATGACTTTTAGGCCTGAAAAAATTTTAATTCTCTTTCTATGATCCATATTAACACTGAGCAGAATTTTAGGGAAAGAGAAAAGTATAAGAGAAAACATTGAAAAACAACAAATGAAAAGAATATGAATCTAAAACATATTTTTATTCGTAGCATCAGATAAGGGGGAAAGATAATAAATACCTTATCAACATCCATAACTTTTGTAAATTCATCTTGCCAAAACCGCAGAGCATCTTCTAGAGTGAGTCCAATTCCCTTTAAAAATAAACCATACTGCAATCGCCCATTGTACTTCAAATGGTGATTTTTTCTCAAATTTTCATGTATATTTCTCATACAAAGAGGAAAAGATGTCTTGGAAAGCTGTCAATTAATAAAATCAATTTTAAAAACACTGGTGTAAAAACAAACTTAGTTTATAAAGCAAAAACAAGTCTTTAAAGACAAAACCTGTTACATAGCATAAGTTTATTGTTTTCAGATACAGTGAGAAAAAGTATTAGAAACAATGATTAAAAATATATTAAAGATAACCAAATGGGAAGGAGGTTAGTTTATTGGACTTAAGTTTGGGGGTTCAAATTCAATTTCTGGTATGGATGTTCATAGCTATTTGGAATTTGCTTTAAATAGTAGGGCCCAGTCTCATCAGCCCTCTTGTAGCTAAAAAGAAGACCATTATACTCTGAAACCAATTAAATACTTGATGTAGGGGAAAGTTTTAATAGCATTTAATGGAAATGCCATTATGGAGGTATTTAGAATGCAGCTGTTTTTCAGTTATTCAATATAATCAGCATTGTCGTCCTCTAAAATTCAAAACTATAAGGGATATAAAGTTATTAGATCAATATTAATATTACTCAACATAAAAGAAAAAAAGTCTGAATACCATTTAAGTAGGTCTGTAAACTCCTTGATGAAAGTTTCCAAATTTTAGAAGCTATGTTTCTAGCAAACCTTTGCAATGTTCATAGCCTGAGATAGCACATACTTTTCTTTTAGTTTGGGCTGAGGGGGTTGTATAAGTATTGATAAGTTATTTGAATATCTGACATTAATTGGAATGACATTCAATAAGAACCACAGACTGTAATTGATTCCTTTAACTCACAATACCCTCCGAATGAGAAATTAAAATTTTTTAACATTCATTTCAATACATTTTTTGTGCATGTTAGTTGCTTGGGAATCTCAGTTAATTTTAACATTTCTAGTGGATTTTTAGTCATTTATTTCTCTTTAAAGAAATCTATTAAATGTTAACAAGCTATAATTGAAAATATGGAGCTAATTTCAGAACATGTGTCCAAAATGATTTTAGATATGTTAATTTTCTCAAAATCAATTTAAGGGAAATTTTTTCTTTCAAATTGGTTGTTTTACAATGCCATATGGGTATTGATTTGCTTGATGGAAAATGCAAAGTCTGAGATAAAAAAAAATCTCATGCTTTTTTTTTTTGGTAAAAGTGATTAATAGGAGTGTATATTGGGGAAAATAAACATTCAGTCAAAAGATCTGTCAGAAAGCATGTAGTAGGCTTGATTCCAGTCACTTGATTCTTATGCACATTTGTGATTTCAACATTTTTGAGGGTTCAGAAAGCTTCTAATAAATTTATCACATAATTAAAAATTTCTAAAAATTGTGCAACTCATTGGTTGTCTTTATTTATTAATTTTTGTTTTAATGCTAAATTTTGGGGGGTAGGGTAATTGTAAAAATTGAGGAGAGTAGAACTAAAACTAAATACAATAGAAATACTTTTATTTGAGGGGGTCGAGGGGGAATTAAAAAGGTGAGTAATAAATTGCTAGAGGTAATACATGAGAGGAGAAAAGAGATTTTGCTAGTTTTATTTAGATATAAATTGAAGAATTCCACAATCATTTCTGATTGTTAAAATACCTATGATTATCTTTCAGATTAGTTGTCAGCAAAATAGTATGCTCACCTTATTTAAGGGTTATATTCTTTCCATCCGAATGCACGTGCATAAACCGTTGATTAAGAGTGTAATCGGATTGCGAACACTGCGAGCTGAATAAGCCCGTTCGCAATCTGACTTATCACAAGTTTCCAGCATTTATGCAAATGTGTAAAAAGCAAATGTGGATATAAGCACGAAAGCACGTGCTTGCTCTCTCTCTTTTTAATTGCTGCTGTTTGTAAGTGCGTAGTAGGTATGAGAAGAAATAAAGTGTATTTTTTATTTTTAAGACGTTTTGAACTTTAATAGGCCCAAGTCACATACCATGCATTCACCACTGCTATTATATTAGCCTTCAGAGAGCTAATTAAAAGAAATATCGTCTGACATTAGTTTTATTCATTTTGAAAGTAATCATGGTGTAACTTCAAAGATCCTTTTACTAGGGGCAACACCAACAAAATTGAGGAGATGTAGTCTACCATTAAGCGATCTCTGCATTCAGTTTATAAATGCAATAATCAATTTGATTCTTGTCTTGCTGAATTTGCAATGACAAGAATTGAATAAAAACCCACAAGACCTTTTGAGAATTTATAAATATTTTATTTTTAAAATACTAAATGTTGTGTTTTGTTTTTAAAATCAAATAACATTGGTGGTTTTTGAAGGTGATGTAAGAGATCTAAAGTATTATTATAAATACCCAAAATTAATCATGACTATACATTATGAAATGTGAATGATTTTTTTTAAATTTAGGACACATTTAAAAACTGTAAAACTAATTGAAAACATTTTTTAAATGATTTTAATCAATGATTTTTTTTTTAAATCAAATGGCAAAATGACCATTAGTTTCTGATGCACAATAGACACTTGACCTGGTAGGAGATTAGAGTCATCTTACAGTGTATGTGGAATATGACACTACTGGACAAAAGAAATTTGTTCCAGCACCACACAAATGGCATCTGACAGGGGTAGAACCAGACTTTCCAGTGCCGGCTAATACCAAATCCCAAGCTAGTGAAGCTAGCTTCTCTGAGGATTGACGTCAGGGAGAAAGAAACGACTGACGTCAGGCAGTACAAAAATCCAGGGGGAAAAAAAAAGAGAACTTGGTCAGAAAGAAAAGATGGCAGAGTAAAGAGTGTGAGCTGGGTTTTTGGAGACCAGACCACCAATCTAATATTTTAGGTTCACTTGGAGCCTTCTGATTGACTCACCAGAAGTCAACTTGCACCTTGTGCAAATTCCCACTCGTCTGGAATCCTCTTTCTCTTTAGAAAAGTGTTTTTAAATTTAAATCTATGCATTAAAATATTGCTTTTTACCAAAGTTTACATGACATCTAAGCACCATAAAAAAGCAAAGAACCCAAGGTGCCACAATCCCTTGATTTAAGCTATGATTTTATTGAAGCTGCTTTAAATGAATTAACACTTACTTTCCATTCATTTCTTGTTTTGTATACAATTTGCAATATCTGTACTAGTCTTAATTTCTATTTATTTCAGTCTAAAAGATGAGTAGGAAGGAAAAAATTTTTATGTCTAATTTCAAACTATTGGTTATGGGATTTACTGAAACAAGCATAATTGTTTAGCATTTCATTGTAAATGATAAACAAGCTTAAAAGGGGTGAAAAAATAAAAAAAAAATGTACCATGACCTATGTATCAAATCATCTATTTGTCAAATCAAGAGAAAACTAAGATTTGATAACATTTTATACTAACCACATTACATTGTTGGCACAATAAACCATTATAAATAATTTTTAAAAATCTTATTTTTATAAAATGAATAACATCTAAAATTAATATTTTTTAAAACTTAATATAAACTAAAGAAATAAAAAATACCATTTTTAGTTTTGGCAATTTATTGCTTACATTAGGTTAACATAAAAAGTTTTTTGTGAGATTCATTATATATATGCTGACTCCTTACTTTTTCTTTGAAAAAGTTCTAGAAATTCTCAACTTATACATAGAAATATACTATCTTTGACAGATTTTGCAACTGCTATTTCACCGTGAAATTGTATTTAAATTTATTAAAAAAAATTAATGTAATGTAATTTGGCATGATTTAATAAAAAACATGGAAAAAGATAACTAGCCTCCTAAATCTGAATTCTAAAAAGTAACATTCAACAATACATCAGTTATTCTAAATACTATATAACTAACTATATGTAATTAAAAGTGTTCCACCTACCCCATCAATTTGTTCAGGACTAACTTCACCAGAGTGGTCAATTTTACGAGTTGTATAATCAGTGCCAATATAGCGCTGATGCAGAGTTGTTAACATGCTAATCAAGCGTGTATCTTCTTGTAATTGAGGTAAAGCCCTAGAAGTTATCTGTAAAGTGAAATAAGTTAAATTCAAAAACAAATAAATCAGTGTAGCAAAATAAAATCTCTAATTGAAAGCAAAATACTTAAATTTCGCAAATGATTCCAATATGGATATGAGGTACATGCACATACATATATATGAAATGCCAAATTATTTGAGAAAGGTAATTCCTAGAAAAGCACTAGCTCTTATTTGGTTTACCAGAACCAGGTTCAACAAATTAATTGCAGTTTTAGTTTTTCATTAAATTCACACCACACCTCAAAAAATAGTTATAGCCAGCAGTTCATTAAAATCATATTTTAATTTATCACTCTCAGAACTCAGAAAAAGGTTGGCATGCATCTATAAAGCAACATATCTGTCATTACAGTGCCAGAAAAACAATTTCCAGCTTAGCAATTTTGGATTCTAAGATGCTAAAAATAATCAGTAAAAATGGCTCTGGCAGAGTTTAAAAGTTCTAATGAATCACTTATGAGAACTATATGGAAAAGTGGAAAGAATTGCACAATATCCAATTTTATTCCTGTGAAAAAGAAAACAATTACACTCTTTGATTAAGGCTCTTTTTCACACAATGTAGAACAAAAAAATTGGGGTAAATAATTTATTTACTTATTAAGATAAATTTTTAGAATGTTATATATATACTTTTCATAAATATACCTGAATTTGTACCTCCTTAAATTTGTAAATATAAATCCGTTTAAATCATTGGAAAATAAAAAGGAATTTTTTTTCCTATGACTTGCAGAAAATTTTTCATTTACAAAAGTCTACTTTTAATATATGTTTATTCATTTGACAAACTTTTAAGAGGCTAAATAAAGAGATAAATACAAATAATGGAAAAGTACTTATGAATGTACTAAATCAATTGGCTTTATGGTTAAAACATTCTTTTGAGTTTAAAGACATGAAGAAGTTTATGATTTCAAAATTATCATTACAAATCTAGTCTTTAATATAAATTAAGCTACAAATAATGGAATATGATTACAAAAGTATCAAATAGGATTCCAATTATTTAAATTCAACATATTATAATTGCTATTGAACATCATTTCATTTTATTTCTTAACACTGAATAACAAATGTTTAATAAAAGTAAGAAAAGTAAAATTTATTATTTTTAATTTCCTTTGTTCAAACATTTGAGATTGAATTTTTTGAAATAGCTACTAACATTCTATTCATCTCTCGATAAAATGAATGAAGATCAGAAAAGTAATTAAGTATACTATACCTAACATAGTGTTGCAGACCTGTAACAAATTCCAATTTAGAGGTGAGTTTTTAAAGCTTACTGTGTAAATTGGGGTTTTATTAATTATTGATTAAGATGGTTTTATTGATTGTAACTATTATGCAACATTACAATTGACAAAGTTGACTTGTAGAATACTATCAAATAGATAGTTTAATTTTTATATCAAAGTTAAAGGTTCATTTATTAATTGATCACATTTTTATAAATATTAGATTTAAGTTAAAAAAAGGTAGAGACACTAGAAATAATTAAAAAATTAACTTGTATGTAATGATAATTTTGTGCAAAGTAACTTACAATATAAAAACATGAGTTAATTTTTTCGTGTGTGTTTGTGGAAAATACACTTTTTGGACAAATTTTCATTTTATATTTTAATTTTTTAAAACTATTTTTTACATAATTGAAATAATACATTCTAATATATGTGGTAAAAATATAATTTCTAACATTTGAGGAAATATTTTCTTTTTAATTCAGGGTTGTTGAGATACAAAAGATTAAAAGCTTTGAAACTTTAACCTAAAAATACAAACTGCAGTATAAATGTCAATGATTATACAGCAACTATAAGAATGGATAATTTCAAAAATGTGTCAAGGCATGCATCATTAAAAATTTTATTAAAATAAAAAATGTATATACAAACAGCTAAAGCATGTGAGAGATGAGTTCTGTAAGCAGATAAAACAGTTAAAACCAAATCATCTTCAGTTATATAAGCATAGCCATGTTTTAAGTACACTCTCCTGTTTTTAACTAAATCCAATACTTCAACAAAAGGTACCTAAAATTAACAATAAAATAGTTAGTTTAAAATTGGTAACAGTTTGCCAAATAAAAAGTTTTTTTTTTTTTTTAATTTCCTTACTTTATAATATTTGGCACTTTTCACTTTCATCAATGTATTGTGAAAACCTACACATAAATTGTCTAACAAACTGTTTTTTTCCTCTTCACTGATCTAAAGAGAGAGATTATTTATAAAAATAGAGAAAAACATACAACAAAATATCTTTCTTATATTATCAATATGACTCTTACATATAAAAAATGTAGAACAAGCAATAATAAAAGTTTACACAGAGACGACTAAAATTTCTTTTGCTCAAGTTAAATTCTTTGTTTAACAACATTTGGCATGAAGAGATTAAATGTTAGACTAACCTAGAGTTGGGCCCTTGGCCTGGGCTTAAAGGTAGACCCTAATCTTCATCTCTCTCATGCCTTTTTTTTTTTCTAACTTTTTATGAACTGAAACCTATTAGCAAAATTTGCTTTGACAATGGTATAATTTTAAACACTTATGCAAGTGATATGGTGGATGTCAATCATTATATTTAAAAATAAATAGTAATTGTGTTACAATTTTGAATATCCGTAAAACATACAAATTAATTTAATGTACTGTTTAAAATACATGCTCATTAGTGCTTAAAATAAAATCACCAATAATATAAACATACATGATACACTATGAACTGTAATCTATTTTTTGAATTTAAAAAAGAATTTTGAAATCTCAATTTTTATTGAAACTTATATCTTTTGAAAAGAGAAAAACAAAAGTCAAACAAATGATACAAATTTTGAAAAATTTGGACTAAAATATTATAAATATTTTTAAAATTCACATATTAAATTTCAAGTACACTTAAAAAATTTTAAAGTTAATGATACAAAAAATTAGAGACAGCAATGGAAAAAGCACATAAAATATTTAAAAGAATAAATAGTTCTCTATAGTTCACATTTAAAAAAAATAAAAATTACCTCATAGTAATTTAAATTGTTTGCCTTCATAAATAACTTTTTGTATTCAGTTTTCTCAACAGCAAATCGAATACGAAACAAATCCACCTCTTGGTTTATAAACCATCTACGTAAATCTTCTCTGAAAGGAGGTGATATTTAGTATGCATATATATATGTGTGTGTGTATTTATATATATATGAAGAAAAAGAATAAATACAAACAATCTTGAGTTAAAAAAA
Organism: Pardosa pseudoannulata; assembly: GCA_032207245.1. NCBI lineage: Eukaryota > Metazoa > Arthropoda > Arachnida > Araneae > Lycosidae > Pardosa > Pardosa pseudoannulata. The sequence continues at coordinate 117,729,011 of CM063501.1, read as the reverse complement.
AAAAAAATCTGTAGTGCTTTTAAAACCTAAGTATCTATTCAAATAAAAAATAGGTAATATCCATATTATCATATATTATGTAAATGTATAAGAAATTTAGAAGATTGAAAGTAATTTGGGATTATGAAATAGCATTCTAATGCTCTTTAATGGATACAGATCAATTTCTAAACTACTGTATTTTTTAAGATATAGTAAAGTTATATAAATATTTATAATGTATCATTAAAACAGAACATAATTTGTCTCATGCATATTTCCTAATGAGCTTTGAAACAATCATCCCCTATATAATAATAGCCTAAGTTGTCTGTCCACGAATTTATGAAGCGGTTGTACCTGGAATGGAAACAGTCATCCATATTGGATTGAGTTAGTGTTAGCAAAATTCAAAGTGAATTCGAAATCCACCTCATCCCCCTCCCCTTTTTGAGCGTTTAATGCTATTATTACAAGCCTTATTCTGCCTCTTATTCTATACTAAATTCATTATTGATAGAACGGCAAGGGCGGAGCGCAATATTTAAATTTCTGGACTGTTTTTACTTGAGCCTTATATAACCATCTCGTTCACCATGTGTAAGCTGGCACATGGGGTAGCGTGTCTGCCCATTTGATCGTCATACTTCTCGGGTTGATGGTTCTGCCCCCGACGTAGCCGAATTTTTCTAAATGTCTAATTAATTTAATAATTTCTGATTTTTCTTTTCTGGGCTTCTGTACAGAAGCAGTTTTAGTTTACTAGAGGGTAAATTTAATGCAGTTGTGAACCTCTTCGTACACACAAACACGAGCATAATAATAAATATTTAAAACACAAATCAACTGCCAATTATGTTTGTGGAGCTGTACAAATGCTCTTCACAAACACCAAACCTAGCATAGACTCAGAAGCCCATCAGGCTCATCCAGGTTTTATAATTTAAAACACAAGTTAAAAATTTCAATAAATATTACAGTCAAAATCCAATAACTTGACTTCCTATAAGTCGAATAATCCGCTAACTCGAACTTTTAATCAAGTCCCAAATAATTTCTGTACTTAACTCGAAGTGGACATCTTCTAAGTCGAAGTTTTTGTGATAGATTTCCCCGGTAAAAAACACAATTCTGTTCAAAACTTCGAATGCCAGTCCACTCGTGATCTTCGAGAGCGAAGGTCAAGAGTGGACTGGCATTCGCGATTAAGCACAAAACGTTATTTACATCTTACAACGATACCTGGAGACAACCGAAGGTACAGACAACACCCTATTTAACTGTGCTAAAAATTAGGCGACTTTGTGAATGCCAACAACCTTAAAAATAACTGCCTTTTTCAAATGAGATTTACATGGTATGTATACTAATTAATATGTAATGAGGCCAAATTTCTTGAGTTTTAAACCTTTTGAACACATTCTTCTCTTGTTATTTACATAGGCTATTAAAAAAATTAAAATGCATACAACTATATATTATGGCACATATCAAACCATTTAAACCATGTCGACCCATCTAAGTGCCAGTCGAGATGAATGGGAGGTAACTTCGATCACTCGAACTTCGGATAAGTCGAATATTTTTGGGAGTCCCCTGGGACTTCGAGTTATCGAATTTCGACTGTACTTCAAATATCAAAATGTCTAATTTGTATTATTTTTACATAGCTATTAATAATATAAAAGTTAAAATTGTAATATTGTCATCATATAGCTTTTTAAAGTTATTTTAGTTGGAAATTAAGGGCAAGGTGTTTGCTCTGAAAAGTGGTTGATGATGAAAAAAGTTAGGAAACCACTGGTATAGATTAATCTTGTAACAGGTATATTTTAAAACTTTAAAAAACAGAAAATGTTTGATATTTGGTATTGAATGAGTTCCTCCCTCTACTCTACATAAAATATAGTAACTGTTATACTAAATGGTCTTTTCCTGTTTCAATAGAACTAGTAAGACAGATTCTAAATAAATTTGATATATTTCAATGAGTGTTATTAACAAAAATAATTCTTGGACTATTCTGAAGTTAAATTGCTTTTTTTTGTGTGTGAGTATTTTAAGTATAAATAATAATTATATTTGATATTACAAATACAACTTGTTTTAAAAAAGAAATTAATCTAAATAAAGAAAATTTATTCCCAATTTAACAACAAAGAAACTAAATTCTTAATTATAAAAATTAATCTCCATAAAAGTACTTAGAAATAAATATTAAAATATAAAGTATACATGCACAGTTTGACTTTAATAGGGCTGTTTCCCAGTTCGGTGGGCCCCCAGAACCCAGTTTGGTGGGGACACCAAGTGTGGGAGATATTGCCAAATTCTAGAACCCCATTTTCTGGCAAATTTTGCTCTTCTTTTCAGACTCTTCCACCACCTAAAAAAAGGTGGGGGTGTCAATCGGCACCTTTAATTTAGGGTATTGGGGGAAATGACACGTGACTGAATATCTGACCCTTATTGGTTCCTGTAACTAACAATACTCCAAGACCGCTGAATTTGGATTTTCTAGCGTCCATGTCAAGTCATTGTCCATTTCGGCTGTGCTCTGGAGGTTTGTCCATTTAGCCTGAGTTCTTGTGGTATTTTTTTCATTTTCTAAATTTAATACTGGAGCTCACACCAATGCAATTGAAGGCTCGTGGAGCTCAATTAACACATTCGCTGCCGAACCAGTCGTGATATACGCATTTTCCTTTATGTTGATCACGCGCTGGCGCGTGATCGGCAGCGAATGTGTTAAGAGATCCCTCTGCACAGTTCGCTAGTGTGAAAATCAATTTGATTCGTACCTTTGTGAATTTACGTGGAGGAAAATAAAAGAAAATCTGCAAGATGATTTTCAGGATTTTTTAAATCAGATCAAACGTGTATATCCACCAACAACTCAGGATACTTAAATTAGGTTAGCGCTTTATTTATTTTATATTTTATGCTTAATTATCGAAGAGAAACAAGTGATGTTATAATTCACATTAATATTTTTTTATTTACTGCTTTTTGAACTTTATTCAAAATTGTGTCTTAATTTAATACAAAATGAAATAGAAAAATTTTTAAACTATATTATTTTATAGTGTACTAGCTGCTTCGCACCCAGCCTTCGGCCTGGGTTTTAAAACATTTCGATAAAAGATTTAGAACCACTATTAAAGATAATACGATGTATTAATAGAAATGCTGAATAAATCCCGTATGTTTCAGATTGTTGACGATTATAACAGTTTATTAATAGCCGAATGTCCAATAAGTGCACTGTGTTGCCCGTAAGCCGCTGCATAATAATTTTCAATTCCACGACTTTTTTAAATGTAGGAGTCAAATTTCAAAATACTGTGGAGAGTAATATATATGTACTGTTCTGAATAGGATAATTCATTTCCGAGATTGGATGTCTTTTAGTAGTAATGTTTTACATACATAAAAATTAAATTTTAAACAACAAAACCTATGACGATAACTTTAAAAAAAAAAAATGGCAATTGTGAAATAAAAACAAATTTGAAAGAACAGGGCAAATTTGTAATTATTAAAAATAAAAATCACTCCAACATATAACAGAAAAAATACTAACTTCTTAAAAAAATTGAGAAAGTAAAATAAAGATTTACATATTTTGATGAAGTAAAAAATTTAGCTATTAAAAATAAAATGATTTTGATACTGGGATATTTCAAACAGAAAATGTTATTGTGTATGACAAATAGTTTTGACTATAGGCAATAAGTGGCTCCATTCATTACATATTTTAATTAATATACTTTTAATTGATTGTAATTAGGGTATTTTAATGGTGAAAAGAGTTTAATTAAGAGTTTAAGCATTCAGCGGATTTGGCGAATTAATGCATCAAAATGTATTTATGTTAATAAATGCATTTATTTACTCTCGAATTTTAATGGTATATATATATATATATAAACATATCAAAAGTAAGATCTTGAAAAATTCTTCAAGAATATAATAAATCACTAACAAAAATACCAAAATGTGCCGCAGTTCAAATTTTCCAAACAAACAAAGGTTTGGCAGGATAGGCGATAGCTGTTCTGCATTAATGTCAATTCTATTACCAAATATCTGGCGAAAACGACGACAACAATGAAAATATGATAATTGTTTGTAACGCCAACTCAACAGTTAAAATGACTGTCTTACTTAACTAAAACAGTGTTTCTGTTGGTTTTAAAATACTATATTTCGAACTAATTAAAATATCAGAACACGATTGACCTAAATGACTTCCTTAAGTAATTCTGCCAACACTAATTATGAATAGATGTTAGTGCGGTCTCAAAATTGGATAAATAAAAATGGCGCAGTTGAATTGACAATGAAAGAAAAATACCAAATGTTGATAAAATGAACTAAGAATATAAGGTCAAAATCCGAGAACAATTATATTACCTGAAAGCTTTATCATAAGAATGAAGTTTTAATTTTTATAACACATAATTAAAAGAAATATATACCGAAAGTCGCCAAGCTTATTAAGAGTAGTTGAAGTACAGAGTGAAGTCTTAAAATTGAATAAATAAAAATGAAGCAATAGTATTTAAAATGAAAGAAATATACCAAATTAATACTGATAAAACGAAATAAGTATATATCCGAGAACAATTATATTATTTGAAATCACATTTTAAACTTTAATCAAAAGTGGCTACTATATCTCAATATTTCATAGTTGCCATTTATAAAATGAAAACTTATTTTTTCCCCCGTATATCACTTGCAATTTTTTTTCATCCAGTGTTGTTGAGTTTTATATAACAAAACCTATAACCATATGTTAGTTTTTATTTAATAAATGGCAACTACAAAATAAAAGCAAATTTGATATGTCAAGTGTTGTGTTGCATGTCAAGTTTTTAATTACTGAAAATAAAAATATCGCCAAGAAAATAAAATAGAAAAGAAAAGTGATTTCCTCAACAAAAATGAGTTTAGCCTTTAGCAGATAAGAAAATAGTCTTATATACATAAATGTCATCATATATTTATGCAATTACACTTGAATTTAAATAGCGCAGATACGTTTTTGTGTTTCCCGAATACCAAATATCTGGCGATAATAATGCCAACAATGAATAACACTGCCATATTTAGACACCAACTAAACAATGGAAAGCTCCTGTCGCAAAATTTAGCTGCCATTTTGTTCAGTTTTTCTTTAATATCTTTCAAACTAATTGGAATATCGTAACTCGTATGAGCGAAATGACATCAGTGGATTGTTTCGCGTCTTTTGGTACCTTCGGCCCCCGTCTGCGTCCAGCGGTTCGCAAGAAGATAGACGAAGTTACAAACATACATATATACATAGATAGTCACAGTCAGATTTTAATCTCGGAATTAAAGATGTTTTAACATGGAATATATTCATTTGGCGGTATCAAGGAATCTATCCAAAGTTAGTTACTCCATGACTTATCGGGTAGATTTGTATAAAAAAGACATAAAAATAAAAACTGTTCTTAATATCATAAATAAATATAACAAAATATACACTTACATGCTAACGATTAAATCTGCATCAAATTTGTGTCTTATATTAAATCTTAAACTTTTTTATGGTAAAATATAAGTTTAACCCTAAATTACATTACTATATTACTATGTTGATTAGCAACGTTAATATACCTTGTCATAATACGTGGTAGAATAGGAAGCAGAGGTTTTGACAGCAACAGTGCTAATTATGTTGGTAGTAATAAATGTTTTCCAACATGAAGGAAATTTATGATAAACCACATAGTTTTGTATAAAATAGAAACACACATTCATATCGACAACCATATGGATATGAAGATAACTATATAAAATGATAGGTTTTATTTGGCCATGAGAGTCGCTGAAATTTGTACTTTTTGTACTTAGAATATTGTTGATATGCATTTCATTGTAACGTAAAAATGAACCAAGAATTAATTTTAAAATGAGTTCTTACATAAAAATGCTATAATTTTCATCACATAGAAATGAAAGTTGATCACTTTATATGTAAATTTCCGGGTCAAATCGAATAGATACTAAGCAGACGATTTTAAATAATATAAAATAAGAAATGAATAAATGATATATTTAAAAGAATGACGTCATAATGATAGAAAAATATCATTTTCACCTATTTATTATGTGATGAATTGAACATTCTAATCTCCTGCTTTTAACCGAGGAAAACTGTGTTTAAAACAATTACTTGGGATGACGTCACATTGCTAGAAATATTGCTTCTTTCACTTAGTTATGATGCGATAAATTAAAAACTTAATCGTTTGCGTTTAACCGGGGAAAATAATGCTTGGAATAATGACATGAAATGCTCGAAAAAGGGGGAAGGAATGAATTTCTAACGTTGAAAATTTACAAAAACCTTCCCAGGGATATACCTAAACATTTCCCAAATTTTCACGGCGATTGGATGCATAGTTTTTGAGTCTATTGAGTACATACATACATACAGACAGACACAAATTCATTTTTATATATATAGATTAATAATTCATTCTCGTATTAGTAACTGCAAGAATGTTTTACTGCATTTTTGTATTTATTAGAATTTGCTGCCAAATAATTAAAATCAAATTGATACTACGCAGACGATGTTTAAATATTATAAAATAAGAAATGAATAAATGAGATATTTAAAGTAATGACGTCATAATGATAAAAAAATATCGTTTTCACCTATTTATTATGTGAAAATTTTAATCTCCTGCTTTTAACCGAGGAAAACTGCGCTTAAAACAAATACATGGGATTAACGGAATGACGTCACATTGCTAGAAATGATTGCTTCTTTCATTTAGTTATGATGCGATAAATGAAAAAGTTAATCGTTTGTGTTTAACCGGGGAAAATAATGCATGGAATAATGACATAAAATGCTCGAAAAAGGGGGAAGGAATGGATTTCAAACGTTAAAAATTTACAAAAACCTTCCCACGGATGTACCTAATAATTTCCCAAATTTTCACGGCGATTGGATTCATGGTTTTTGAGTCTATTGAGTACATACATACAGACAGACAGACACACACAAATTCATTTTTATATATATAGACTACATTGTTAAAAGTGATACACTAAGTAATAAAAGTAATTTTATTATGACCCTCTACCGTTATTGTTACGGAAGATCAAGGGGAGCTTTATCTCACTTAGATAAGAAAAATTATTTCACTCCCTTACTATCTTGAGAATTTTAAGCTAATAATTTCTAGAAGTAATTAATACCGTACTTTATGACTTTTTAATGTTTTGATAGTTTTAAAAGAATTTCATTAAATAGCAACCTTATTTTATAAATATAACTAAATATTTTATAAGCATAATTGCCTAAATATAACCAATTAATGCTTATATTTTGCTTAATTTGCACTTATTGCAAAAATTCTGAGCTGTTTAGTTTAATAAACAGTACAAAAATGCCTTTAAATACATTAAAAACTCAAATTTAAATTTGTATTCATCAACAAAATTTCAAACCCTTTTTTTTTGTTCAAAATATGCTTTGAAATAGGGTATAAACTTAATACACAAATTGTAAACATCACTTGGCGACAATTTGGCGATCACTTGTACAAGAATAGCGCCAAAAACAGATTGGCGGGGCCCTCAGAACTTGGAATTTACCCTTTAATAGCTAATACTATAAAATTAAAAAATAAATTTTTAAAAATACAACAGTATATCATACCTTCTGCAATAAGCTAGACGAAGTATGAAATGAGATATGTGATCCCTTCGTCTCTCATCATAAATGTCATCAGTTACATTTTCATTTAAAGTCTAAAAATGATATATTTTTAAAAAATTGACTGACATAAGATACATTTTTAATTGTTTTAAAATAATGGATAACAAAAAAATTAGATTAATCTTAAACTATCTATTCTGATTAAAAAATAGCATTCATGGAATATAAACAAGTTTACTCTAATTATAATAAATAAGTAGTCTTTACATAATTTACAATGATTTTTTTTCTTTTTTACATATGTTTAAAAAAGCATCAAACACACAGGCCCTCAATTTATATTTCTGTTTGAAAGCATATACTTTGGAATAAATATAGCACATTTTACTTTAGCAAAACAATCAAATTTCATATTAAAATATCAAGGAGAGATAGAAAGATTTAAAAATAGACTACATAGTTACATATATAGGTTTAAAACACTGAATAACACAATGCAAAACAATACTTACCATTTTATAATAATGAGACAGTTTCATCTTTCTTAAATCATTAATGATCATATCCTTATAATCTCTAGAGTTCTTATTAAACTTTGCTCCTGCTCGTTCAACTAACCTTAAAACTAATCACAAAAGGAAATAAATTTAGTTACATGATCGTAAACTCTTATTTTCTCTAAAGTAAGCCATAAATTTGTAATTTAATAATGTATACAAATCAAAATAATTAAAATATTTTGAATATTCTCGTTCTGTACACATACTGTTTCAAAATAATAAATATAATCACTCTGAGATGTTACTATTCCTTACTTTAACTACTTTAAAATAGAGTGCTTAAAATTAATTTGAAACAATAGTTTGTTTCACTTAATTCAAACATCACTTAACTTAGAATCAATAATTAAAAATATGCATAACATAAATAAAATAAAACACCTTTAAGTCTTTCTAAAGCAAGAGTTTCGAATTCTTCCAAGGAAATAACATCTGTTGGGGGAGTTTTATAAAACTGTAGAGAATGAGAGTATAAACCAGGATCCCTTTTTCCAGTTAATGAGAACTGTCGTCTTTGTCTAGGTGTAAACTGCATTTTTTAATCCTATAAATAAATAATTAAATAATATATAAACAACTGTCCTAATAAACAGTGCAATTAAAATACATGTAATATTTTAATATTTTGAAACAAACTACTCAAAACGGATATATAATTATAATCTATCCAGGCAGTAATAGAATATAGCAACTATTGAATGACTATTTATTAATTTCAAATTTCATATACACAAAATCCACGAAATTGTATTTTCTTACAATATAAAATTCGTGAACAACGAAACGAAACACATAAAAACCCGCCAAAACTTGTTTACATGATAATGATGCCATACATAAAAGTAATTTGTGGAATAAATTGTTATAATTTTAGTAAACTTGTGCTTTAGCTAATTTAGATTTATTTTAGAACATTTAATTTTTGCAATAAACAGAAACCTATATTTCTTGACCAAGATTACATGTTCATTCTGTGTCATTAGACAAAAGTCATTTTGTCTTGCGTCAAATCTAAAGTCAAAAACATCGAAGAAGCCGCTGTTGGAGAGGTGATAAGTTTTTTGCCTTCTCTTGTAATTTTCCTAGGACCATTTCTTCCTATTTTATATATAATATAGTTATTTTTGAATTTCTTATTTAGGATCTCGTTATTGTTTGAAGAACAATGGAAACGCATGAGTCGCACACACTGGGGTCCCTCTATTCCTGTTTATCACAACTCTTTATCGACTATTGATTTATTTCATCTACTACACCCACAAATATCAAAGAAATTGTGATCATAGCTACAACAAAAACAAGTGTTATCCCAAATCTTCCCCTTAAATCTCTAGAATCTAAACTGTTTTACAGAATAAGTAATATATTACGTATTATACATCATCTCTCTCTCTCTCGTACAAGGCAATGAAATGGTTAGAAAAATGTCGGCTTATCGAAGTTACATATTTAAAATCTGATTTTCATTTCCAAAAGGTTAAATACACAACGTAAAATACAATATTTTTTCCTTTCGAATATTATAAAACTATCCTAAATATTTAGAATACGTTAATACACACACACACACACACACACACATCGAGCCAATGCCTCAAGGAATTCATTTTTTCAAGGATCCTTGAAAAAATTACGTTAAGAAAACCAAATCTTAACAAAGCGTTTTAAGCATCCACAGAAAACAATTTCTTTCGATCTGCCCTCTAAGACCAAATCTAGTTCTGAGAATTAGAGAAGGATGTTGGCTTCAAGCATAAGAACCTTTTTTACATTGCAGTTCAAGTCTTTGCAACCATAAGCAATAGAATAACTGCTACCGCTATGTACAGAATTCGGGATAAGTTCAATGATACGTTTAAATTCAAGAATAATAAGCCAAACTTTGAGGTCATTATGAATCGCACCATTCCGCATGTATTAAAATGAGCAAATACACATAATTTTAGGATGTAATTTTCAACAATTTGAAGACTCTTGAAATGTTTAAGAGAGACAGTTCCCCAAATAGGACAATCATAAGGCATTATGGGTCTGATAATGTAACTTTTGTATAACAATAACTTCCTTATTTCAGTGTGCAGGCGACTTCCAGATGAGAGATGGTTTAAGAGTAGCGATTGCAGCCTTTATTTATCGAATAGTGTTCTCATTATGAATCCTCTAAGTTAATTTGGAATCTAAGATAGGTACTTATGTGAATTATTCCATAGAATATTTTCTTCATGCAATTTAAAATTACTATGTTCTTTGAAATAAGTGACATTTTTAGGCGCAAAAATAATGGCAGCACATTTAGTTTGATTTATTACTGCAAAGAAAGAACTACGTGTTTTGCTTCGAGCAAGGATGGCTGTGTCAGCTTATAGGCAAAGCTCAATTTTAAGATTCGATGATATGTCATTGATGGTTTGGTTTGGTTTAGAGTGCTACGGTCTACTTTTTGCAACACGAGGGCTAATGAGACCGGGACCTACAGCTTAAAGCCGATTCCGAACGGCTACGAACATCCATGCCACTGTGGGATTCGAACCCATGAACTCCGGTACCGAAGGCTAGCACCCTAACCAATCGGCCATCGTTCGGCGATATTGATATATGTGTTGAACAGTTTAGGCCCAAGCAGACTGCCTTGAAAACCGCACTAAGTATAAGTCGAGGTGTTATTAATTCTGACAATGAATTGACGGTCATGAAGATAGGAATTATAAATTTTAATGAGCTGAGAGGGGAAATTTAAGTTTATGAGCTTGTAAATGAGTCCATCAAACCAGATTTTATCGAAAGCTTTCTCAATGTCCACGAATAACCTGTTTGATAGAGTTAAACGTATGAATGGGTTCTGCAACTCTCGAAAGTTAATGTTGTGTGGAGTTTTTTCTTTGGAACGCAATTTTTCAGGGATAATATTATTGCTGTGGCAGAATCCATCCATTCGGCGAGGAAGGATATATTCGTAGATCTTGGAAATTTCCAACAAAAGGCTTATTGGCCTAAAATTAAAGGGGATAATGTGTTCGAGTACCGGCTTGGGCAGGGGTACGTTATATATATGGCTAGCCACCGCTTTCTTCCAGGAGAAATAGTTCGAATTAAGGAGACTATTGAGAATGAAGGGGATAGCCTACTTTCAGTTCAACAATGGCCATCAAATTCAAGACATGTTTCAGGAGACCCTTTATCGCTTTAATAGATGGTGCTCAAAGATAGAACTCTCTATTTCGCAGCACAAATGTATCGGGATTAACTTCTTGATAAAATATTTCTGAGTAAAGTGAAACAAGATACATACGAATAATTGCTTACGTTATGAAGACATTCATAAAAATTCTGCATAATAAATAGGCTAATTTCATTAAAAATGGATCAAGTTATACTTGCAAAATTTAGATAAAATTGTGCTTTAGCTAATTTATTCCAGACTGCTTTTTTAGATCACGTGTTATATATTCTTCATCTGGCATCAAAACAAAGAGTAGTCATTTAATCTTGCGTCAAGTTGAAAACTTACGACTAATCAAAACTCAGTTACTCAGTATTGTACTCATTTGGAACTACGGTAAATTGAAGCATATTTTACTGATTGAAAATATAATTTATATCTATTTTTTAAATGGAAATCTTAGAGGAAGTTGTCAATTTACCTCCGGAAGTTTCAGCTTATGGATGGATTCCGTTTATCGTTGTAATTTTGGTGCGTGCAATTGTTATTATTATTGTCATTAGTTATACGTAATGTGATTCAGTTTTTGACTCTTTTATGTTGAAGTGTTGTTTATAGCTGGGTGGTATCATAGTTCACGCATTTTGTTTTGATGTATTTCATCAAAACAAAATACATTCATTGTATAATTATCTTATACCTACAGTTGTTTACATTTAAAAATGTCGTTGTTATATTAATAACACATAGATGAATATAAACGTTTATTGTGAGAGTTAAAATTTTATGGTGTTACAATTTAATTCTATATGTGGTTAACTTTAATGGTGACACTTTAAAGTTTACAATTAAACATTAGTTGAACAAGCTCTGTTATAGGTTTACAAATTTTTCTTTTGAGAAATATTGTAAAAGGGATATTTTGTTCATCCTATATTCTTGTTAGAGAAGAAAATAAGTAGAGGTGGCAGTTTTAACAAGTATATTAATTTAAAGTAATCAGGAAATTTCCATTGAATTTCTATCACTATGCTTTTCTTTAAAGATACAATGAAATTGATTTTGTTTGGCTAAAAAATAAAATAAAAGAGTTGTACAAAGAAGTCATGAGGTGCTTACATCAGATTTTTAAATTTTTTATTTTCAAAGTATTGACATTATAAATTTTTAAAGTAGAATCATAAATTTTTATCATTTATATTTAGGATTAAATGAAAAGTATCATAGATTTTTATTGTAGACATTCATGTTTTACTTTATTTTCATGAATTAATATAACAACTTTGTTTCAATATTCATTTCAGTTCCTTATTTAGCTGTATATTTTTAATGTTTACTGTTAAGAAATTGTATATAACTTAAAATACTATTTATAGTTTAAGCTTAAATTATTGTATTACATTAGATTGTTATGAAGTTTGTTCATTCATACGTTTTTTTTCTTCTTTCAGTTGAGTTTGTTGTTTGCATTTGCTTATGTTAGACATTTCATGAGTCGAAATGAAAGGGATAAATGTTCGGCAGCAACTGCTGTTATTGGAATAACTATTGCTCTTTTAGCTGCAGTATTGTTGCCAGTTGATGTATTTTTAGTATCTTTTATGAAAAATCCTGATGGAACCTTCAAAGTAAGATTTATTTTTTCATATGCTCATTATAGATAAAAAAAAGAACTTTAATACTAAAATACTTAACCTTTCATAAGGCACAATAGGCCTGGCAGGCCCAGTCAAGAATTTTCATTTTCCCTCTTAAGAATAAAAGGAGCCTGTCTCTGTTAATAGTCTGCTTTATTTAAATGGTATTTAAATCTACCTGCTCATTTGACCCTTGCACAGGCTTGCAATTCCGTCACTTTTCTCACCTTTAGACACTTTTTTTATAATTGATCACTTTTAGTCACTTTTTTAAGTAAACAGTCACTTTTTTCATGGTGTATCACAGCAAAAGTCTGTTGTTGAAAAAAAAAATCTGAATTAATAACAAAATATTTTAATGAAAGACCAAAAATGTTATGCTCTAATCGTACTTTTCTTATTAAAATCTAATTAGTCATATGGTTTCCAGAATTAAGTTGTTTTAAAAAGTCGTAAAAAAGTTCTTGGAATCTACATTTGTACTGAAATGTACATTTAATACATTAAAGTAATGTACATCAAAGTACACATTTCTCTTTTTCTTCGCAATTTTTTTAGATACTCTAATCTAGCTATGTACATATTTCAAAACATCATAAATATATGCAGAAAATTGTGATTGTAAAATTAATGTATTGTATGTATTTAAATCTAATTAATAGATTTTCTTGGATAAAAAGCAATGTTGAGTGATATTAAACAAAATTTTTAACCTTTTTTGTATTTGATGCTAAATTTATTTCTTGCATGAATCATTTGATTTAGAGTTAAAATAAATAGAAAAATCTTAATAATAGCATCTGTAATCAAGAGGAGAACAACAAAAACTTTTTTTTCAATGTTTAGTCACTTATTCTGTATTATTTGTCACTTTTCTCACCTTTTTGAAAGTACCTCAGCAGTTGCAAGCCTGCTTGCACTCTATAAAGTGCAGTCATTGCTATATCGAACTCATAGCATATTGCATCTGAATGCATTACACATTTGAAAATCAGTAAGTTTCTGTCTTTTTTTAAGTCAGGTGTTTATTTTACTCATTTCATGACTTTCACACAAATTTTTTTTTATATTTTTTGGAAATATGGTTTTTCAGTGTCTGGTTTCTGAGGTTCTTAGTACCAAAACATATATCACAATAATAAAAAAGACCAAAGATGAAAAATAAATGCATTCCTTTTTGAAAAGAATATATTTTTTTTCCTTTAGACATCCCTATGAAGGTTGATTATTTTTTTTAGTCTACTAAAATTAAGTTTTATGGGTATGAAGTAATAATAATTATAATTGTTTTAATTGGGTCTGTTAGTCCTATTATGCCCAAACTGGGCACTCCAAATATTGTGCCTTATAGAGGTTTAATTTTAAAATCATCATTTACTTCTTAAGTTTTCAATGTCTTTGATTTTATTTTAATTAAAAATAAAAAACAGTTAAAGGCAACTATTTTTAAAATTATTTTTCAGTCAATCAATTAAGCTTTTAACTATTGTTATTGGTTAAAATGTAGCTACATAATGCTTTATTTTTCGAATCATATTTTATTTACATTTGGATAATTAAAGGATAAAATATGTTTCTGATAAAGATCTGGTATACAGCCTGTTTGGTTTAATTTTAAGTAACTTAAACAGTATCTCAATATGTAAAGACATATATTTGAATATAAAACTGAATTTTTAGCAGGGATATACAGTAGTATAAAGTCATAGAAGCAAATTGCATTTTGAAAGTTTAATCCATTATAATAAATGTTTAAATAAGAAAAATAGTTTCTGGGATGATTGAAAAATAGATAAAATGAGAGTCTTGTAATTGGAAATTGATCAAAACGATTAGCTATCAGTGATAATACATGTATGCCTTAACCTGAAAAGATATAAGGCTAGAGAGAATGTATCCCTTTCTGAGAATTTGTGGCTTTATAATTCTCTGAAACTGAATATGCATTGAAAGGACTGCCAAGAAGCAATATTTTTTGGTAGTACTTTTGCATTGATCTCTTAGTAGTATTGTCATTTCTTTATAGTTTTCTGCATGGCTATATAAGTCATTACAAATGTGCATTTGAAAGAGTGTTTGTTTTTAACTGTCCTTAGATAATTTGATGCATATCTTACAATGTTAATTTGAATTTTGAATTTCAGGATTGGGCTACAAATACTACACGGGAAGCTTTGGAAAATACAGTGACTTATACTTACTACAGTTAGTACTAAATTTATTGACATATTGTCTGAAAAAGTTTTTTTTGTACTTTGGATTTGCTTAGAATTTTTTTGTACATATTTAACGAATAGTTTATATTTATTTCAGGTATTTACAGTATTATCCTCTTTTACTCATTTTTCATTTTACCTCTGGTTTATTTTTATTATGAAGAAAGGGAAGATGATCATACTATTAATGTAAGTATTGATCCTATAATGAAACTTTTATCTATTTTTATATTTTTGAAAAAATAATCTGAAACCGTTAGTTATTTATTAATCAGACTTTGTTTTATTTCACCTGTTTTATTGATTTATAGCAATACAAACATTGTAAATTTGATTAACTATTATATAAAAGATTAGTTTTTTAGGTAATGTGATTTTAATAAATTTAAATTTCTATTCTTGCATGCTAAATTAGGTCCCTTTTCAAATTTAGTTTTAGATAATATCAATTCAGCTGTTACTTATTAAAAAAATATTTTGCAGTGGGAATAATTTTATTAACTATTGACAGTAATTTAATAATTTTGTTTAAATATCAGTAACAATTTTAAATTTTCTTGCAGGTGTTTCCAAGAGCACTTCTTTACACTCTTATATTTGTTCTTGTAATTTCATCATTATTGGTTGTTGGGTAAGTTATTTTATCCTTGCTTTTTGTGGTAAAACTTTATTTTTTTCACAAACATGATGAATAACAATTTAAAATCTTTTCTTTAGTTTGCATGAAAGAAAGAATTATCTGTGATGTATGCTGTATATTTCCATGAATAAGTTGTGGGTTTTTGGGAATTTTTATAGAGCTAAAGTGTAGAGATCAGCTTATGTATAGGTTATTGGAACAGATTTAGTATAGGCTTTTCTTTGTGACATTTTTTTCCAACTAAGAAGTTGCCAAATTGGCAAAAGTAAATGAAATAGTTTTTTTAAAAACGTAGAAAATAATGAGAAAAAATGTATAATGGTAAAAAAAAATAATAAAATTTGCAGAAATTTTGAGATGAAAAGAGCAAAAAGAAAATTGAAAAATAACTTTCTAATGAGTCTTAATTTTGCTATAATTGGGCCAAAATAGCAATACTACATATGTAGTTTATGGGCTAATCTTGTAAAAAGCATTTTTTCAATGCAAGTGGGAAGAAACATATAAATTGCTCCAAATAACTTTTTAAATTAATTTAGTGTCAATTGCTTAAATTTAAGAAAAATTGCTAACTGCAGATAGGGTTACCAAAATTATACAGTAGTCAGTTTCATCTAATTTGTAAGTATATTATTGGCCACATGATCTAGTGCCACATTTCTTAAACTGGGTACTGAGCTAGTAATCAAGAAAAGTCAGCATAAAATTGTGAAATTAATAAAGAAAACACAGTTTCATAAAAACTGAAATTTAACTTGTCTTTCATCACCTCTGTTGAAACATGGTGAAACAAAACTTATCCTACCTTTGGATTTCTCAAACTAGATACTGTGACTAAAAAAGTTTTGAGAACTGCTAGCCTAATGTTTTACTTTACAATTTATTTGATAGACTATTTTATTCATCTTGGGGTGTCTGCTTAGTAAAGGTTTTGTCGTCTTGGCATATTTGAATGTTACATATATATATTTTTTTTATTTTGGCTTATGCACAGGTTTTGAATTTAGGATAAAGTTTTTAAGAAAAAACAAACCCTTGGCTTATACATGAATGGGCTCATGTTTGGAAATATGTTGTGTTTCTTTTTATGCATTTTAATTTTGGGTATAAATAACTGGGAAAGGTTGAGAATAGGACAGATATTGTCTGCAAGTCTTGTGTGCTATGTCATATATATTTATATATGTAATATAGATACATACACATGTATAATATATAGATACATACAGCCAAAAAGGGGTAGAATAATGGGTTTGGAGTTTAATGTATTGCACTTTAGGGATTATTTATATGTTTAGATATTTATTTGATCCCAGTTTGATTTTCATTGTGATATTTTTATTTTTACTATTTATATGATTGTTTTATTAATATCATATCTTATAATTAATTTATTAAACGATAAGTTTCTCTTGTATTAGAAAAAGCTTATTTATCTAAAATTCCATTACTATTAAATTTTGTTACTTGGGGTAAAACTTTATTTATTTTGTGTTTCTTTAAATTTAACCACATAAAAGGATGTTTTTAAAAATAGCATTAAAACTGAAGTATAATTGGATATATTGCATTGCATTTTTATCTATAGAGTTCTGATTCCATTCAAAACACCTCCTGCATTTAATACAACACAATGGGATAAACTGCAATTTATTTTTGATGAACTATCAAGAAACAGTAAGTAATTTCCTAAATTCTATTTGAAAGTGTAATTATTGTAATATAAAATAATAATATAAGTTTTTTAAAGTGTTAAATTTACAGAATTACACACACACACACACACACACACACACATATATATATATATATATATATATATATATATATATATATATATACAGAGTATGTCTGAAGTCCTTGAAACTTAGGAAGGAGATAGGTCTTATGATGACAAACAAAAATTGTAATGGAACATTGGGTTGCAAATGGTATTTAATATGTAAAAACTATAAAAATGCATCTGGTAATGTACAAAGTAAGATAAGAACAAACACTTTAGGAAAACAACAGAAAAAAAGCATTTATCACACAAATTAGGGGTGAACAAAATAGATTGTGATGCCCAGAGTAAAAAGATATATAGCATGAATGTCATAGAATGGAAATTTCTTTTTCACTTTCCTTCCCTCTATCTCTGCTTTGAGGAGCCTTTGTGTGAAGTAATTAAAAAATAGATTGAATTAAGAGCATATAACTTCGATTTATATTTAAGGAGATATATGAATGTTTTAGGACTTGGTAATAGGGCATTTCCTTATTAATGTCTGATCATATTGAAAAATGCAGTTTTTTTTTGCATCTAGGCTCTAAATTGTTGATAGATATAAATGAAATTTTGAATGATGGATTTTGTGGTGCAATGAAAATATTCGAAGAATAATTGGTGGAATTTCCCTATTCCATAGATTTAGGTGTAAAACTTATCAGGTGCAGAGACTCTGAGATGAAAACATTATTGCAGAAATAATAGATCAAGAATATGCAGATTAAAAATAAGATTTTTCAATTGTTATTAATAATAATATGTTAACAAATGCTGATGTTAATTATCCAATATCACTGTTCATCGATAAACTGAAAGCTTGAAAGCTTATCAAAAGAGATTTCTTGCTTTCAGTAAAAAATTAATGATTTTATAAATCTGTTGCTATAATAATTGTTTAAAAATAATATAAAATTATTTAGTATCTTACTCTCAATTCAAATATGATGGAAAATGTGTTTTTATTTTCATTACATATTAATCGTATATATTATTGTTTTTAATGAACAATTTATGAGTTTATCAGAGTTAATGCAGTTGATTTTCTTTGTAAACATGTCAGTACAGCATATTTTTTCACTATCTCAAATATTTTTTTTTATTGGTTCCAATGACTTTGAGGTATTGAAAGTTGACTGTATGTGTGTGTATATATACATATACACACACATGCATATATATACATAATACGCATACATACATATACATATATATATTTATATATAATATACACACATGGTTTTTGCGCACATGGAAAGTCATAGAAAATCATGGATTTAGACAATGGATTAATTTTTTCATGGAAAGTCTTGATTTTTCAAGTAAAATGAGTAAAAGTCATGGAAAGTCATGGATCCTCTAAACTACCGATTAAAAAAATGCATTGAATTGTTTAATTCTATTTTTACTTGTCATTTGGCTGAAGTTACTGAGTTTGGTATTTATGTCTTATCTTATTGACCATGTTGCCAAGTAAAATATGTTCACGAAGGAAACTCAAAGCAAGAAAGCTTAATGGGTGGGTAAATGTATATTATTCTGTTTTTTTTCTTAAATTGTAGATTAAAATTTTATTAATATAATAATAATTATTTTTTAATAAAAATTAGTTAAGATTTTTGCACAAAATATAAGTTTATCTCTTGGGATATTGTATATAAACATTATAGGGCTATATTTGGCTAGTATTCATGGTCATCTGGATAATACCAAAGTACCCTGAATTCAAATTGGAAACATTTTGATTGAAAAATTGCTATATGATTAAACTTAGGTATGTAGATACAACAATTTATTTTTATGTATGTGAGTTTATTAACACTTATAAAGTAAGTTTATAGTTTTTTTATGATAAAATTCCTGTAATTTCTCTAAAAGCATATATTTTATTTGTATGTACATCAGAAGTTTTATTCATATATACTTTAACGAAAGCTTTTCAAAGTCATGGAAAATGATCTGCTAAATCAGGAAAAGTCATGGATTTGAAAAACTTTATTTTGGCAGATACTCTGTATTAATGTATTTTATATATTTATAAATCAGTTGAGGTAATATATTGCACTTTTCCAGATTTTTTTGTAATTATCTGAAGGCAGACAGTGTCTATTTTTATTCTGATATTATGTTCTCATCTCTTTCTCCTTCTGTAGTTACGTGTGCTCTAAGATAGGTAAAAATTGTGGACAGTTTTTTCATTTATGACATTATCTTTTTTATAATGTTATTAATTTAAAGTATATTTTTCATTTATGTGTTGCCACTTTATTACTAGTTCCACCGTTATAACAAATCTAATTTATTTTAGTTAACATTTCTGAAAAATGTTAAGTACAAATTCTTTTTAAAATGAATATATTGTTATTAAATCATTTTTATAAATAACAATATGTGAAGAAGTACTCATTAAATATTAACCAAAGTTTATGACAACAGTTCAGTGGCATGCGGTAGGTTTTCATGCAGGGAGTGCAGAGAACATGGATTTTCCTATAAATCTTTAATTATTGAGACATCTGAGTTCTCCATTCTGAAACGGGTTATTTATTATGAATATAAATTTAAAGATTACAATAAATAAAATATTTACCTACGAGTAGTCGAGTTATAACTATAAAAACAGCTAAACTTATGAGAATTCTACTGGCACTGAAGCAAAAATCATGTCTTGTGTTTTGTGGTATCATATCGACATCGAAAAAGCAACGCTTCGTGATTCTACAAAAAACTTATATGTTCAGCAAACGTAGCACCACATGGCGCCCGCAGCTGTGGTGCCGACAAATTGAAGGTCTATTCTACATGCAGAGGATTTTACTGCACGCTAGCACAATAGAGCGAACTGTTTCTTGTTTGGTCAGTAGATTAAATTATATTTATTAATTGTTTTTAAAATTTGGAAATAATATATTCTGCGAAAAGCATCTTGACAATTTTTAAAAACAAAACTAGTGATATGGTGTTACATAATATAACTTATATACTGTAAGACACAATAAATGGTAAAATTTGGACTGTTCTGTTAAAATTCATTTCTTTAAAACAAAACATTGTTTTTCAGCTAATTATTTCAATAAATATAATACTTCACCGAAATTAATTTACCACACTAAAACATTTCACTTTATATTGATGAAGCACTTATTTTATATTTCCATGAAAACAGAATCTTACAATATATAAATTCAAACATAACTGTCTGCAAAATCGTATGGCCAGTTAAAAAAGAAAGTCCCTGTTCTAATACAACGCTTAATAAACCGTACCTTCAGATGATTCTGAATGCCAAGTGCAGGAAAAATAGCTGCACTTGCCTCAGTGCCATAGTATGCTGTTCTTCTCCAGTAGCCCATGCATATAAAGCTTGATTTTCAATTTAGTGCGCAGTGCGTACACATCAGAACTTCATATGCTCATTTGCTTTTGAACATGCTAAGTGGTGCAGCACCTACTACCGCATGCACTGCAGGAATACAAGTAAGCAAATCAACATAATATTTGAATATATTATAAATAATATTTATTATATACCATATAAAGATAGGTAGACATAGGTGCAGAAAATTACTGACCCTCATAATTTTGCCAGGGTGTGCAGTGCACACCCTACACATATGGACCGCACGCCACTGCAACAGTTATTCCTTAAAACAAAAAGTAAGATTGAATAAGAATTTTTTCTCTAAATATTTTCAATAAAATCCTAATAGTTTTAGCTAGCATATTTTAATATTATATATTCTAACAGTTGCCAAACAATGGCTGAAGGGTTAGAGCACTGATCTTTGACACCTGAGTTCATAATTTTGAATCCCACTGTGGCATGGATGTTTGTAGCCATTTGGAATTAATTGGCTATAAGCAGTAGGCCTGGTCTCATTAGATCTTGTGTAGCAAAAAGTAGACTGTAGTGCTCAAAAAACCAAACCCAAAGCCAAATATTCAACAGCCACTTTAGAAATTTTGCTGCCTGCCTGCATACTCTGTACACTTACTATTCTTGGTGCTGAATACACACACAAATGTGTATAATAAAAACTTTAATTTGCTTTTATTTTTCTTAATGTCTGGCATTTTTATGCTTTGAATATTTTTACAAAATATAATTTATTGTATGAAACATTACTCTTAAATAATGGCTAAACATTTCTTGTTTGTGGCATTGGCATTTTTATATTTATTTATTTTACTCAGTTCATAATTCTAAATGTTCTAAAACTTTCAGGGGGAAGAGATGCTCTTTCATTTGTTGTGCATGTCTTAACCATGTATGGAATGATGAATCTTGCTGTGTATACTGTAAGTATAATTTTTTTCATGTATTATTTCACTTCTGTAATTAAACATAATTATAGCTATATGAAATTTCATAATAGGAAAAATGAATTATTACCTCCTTATCTTTGCATTATAAGATAGATAAAGCTGTTACTATGAAAATTAGGGGCAGAGTAACTACACTTAAAAAAAAAGTTAATGATTTTCAAATTTTTACAGCTTTTTTTATATAGTTAGGTTCAATATTTTTCATCCAAATGCTTATAATCCTTTAAAATGAGTAGTTCTACTGGTATAAATATTTGGCTGGTATTAATAAACATGGTTTCCGCGCACCTGGAAAGTCAGAGAAAGTCATGAAAAACCATGGATTTAGGCAGTGGATTAATTTTGTCATGGAAAGTCTTGATTTTTCAAGCAAAATGAGTAAAAGTCATGGATCCGCTAAACTACCGATTAAAAAAATGCATTGAATTGTTTAATTCTATTTTTACTTGTCATTTGGCTGAAGTTACTGAGTTTGGTATTTATGTATTATCCTATTGACCCTATTGCCAAGTAAAATTTGTTCACCAAGGAAACTCAAAGCAAGAAAGCTTAATGGGTGGGTAAATGTATATTATTCTGTTTTTTTTCTTAAATTGTAGATTAAAATTTTATTAATATAATAATTTTTTTTTTAATAAAAATTAGTTAAGATTTTTGCACAAAATATAAGTTTATTTCTAGGGATATTGTATATAAACATTATAGGGTTATATTTAGCTATTATTCATGGTTACCTGAATAATACCAAAGTACCCTGAATTCAAATTGGAAACATTTTGATTGAAAAATTGCTATATGATTAAACTTAGGTATGTAGATACAACAATTTATTTTTATGTATGTGAGTTTATTAACACTTATAAAGTAAGTTTATAGTTTTTTTATGATAAAATTCCTGTAATTTCTCTAAAAGCATATATTTCATTTGTATGTACATCAGAAGTTTTATTCATATATGCTTTTAACTAAAGCTTTTTAAAGTCATGGAAAATGATCTGCTAAATCAGGGAAAGTCATGAAAAGTCATGGATTTGAAAAATTTTATTTTGGCAGATACTCTGAATAAAAAAGAAAATCAATAAAATTTTATTTATATTGTAGGGTTACTTTTTGTTATAGCATTCACCATGATAAAGCTACATATATTTGTTGGCTATTTTATTATGGGAGCACCATATAGGCAGCCAGCATTACTCCTTAAAAGACAATGCAAACAAAGTTGGTTCTAGTAATGTAGATGTAGTGTTCAAGCAGAGACCCCAGGCTTGGCTTGCTACCTCAGAAGTATCATTTGAAAACTTGGAGGGCTATGCAGCCACAAACTTATTTTACATGCCCTATCTGCCATTATTGAACATGTTGGATCTTTGGCTGACTCAAGCCTTGAATTCACAACTCTCTGGTTCTGAGATTGATGCCTTCTCTGACTGAGCTACTGTGGCTCAATAAATAAAAATCTTTTAAATAGTGTTAAATGTATTCTAAATTACAAAATTAAGCAGAAATAACAAAATTTGACTATAAAACTGAAATAAACATAAGTTTGGTAAATATGATCTAATATATAGATATCAATAAAAATATAAACTTTATTCATTTTTTCTTACTATGATATATTTTGTTTTATTATAGGGTTTTGGATTAGCTTCGTGCCCTATAAACTTGATAAAAGGGTTTAGGTCACTTACTGATGAAGAACAGATACTTTCAGATAACCAGACAAGTACTCAATCTAAAATCAATGATTTAAGAAGCAAAGTAAGTAATTACAATCTTTTAATTAAAAAAAAAGTTAGTGTACTAAAAGTTTTATTTCTCTCTTTTCATTTTAAATAATATAAACTAAAAATAATATCTTACTAACTTTGAATGCATATTCAAACAAAGTTAGTAAGATATTTTTTGTTGAGTTATAAAATTCAGTAAATAAATTGGTACATATAATAAAGAAAATTTCTATAGTATTAATTGTACATTATCTGGTGTGTTATTTTAATCAAAATTGTTATTGTAAATCATATTCAAATGCTTTAGATAGCACTTTACGTCATCTTTAAAGACAATTATTTAGAGGATGTAAGATAAGGTTTTTTGTTACGAGAATTGAGATTGTAGTCCCACTATTGCTATGGATATTAGTAGCTATTGAAAATTAGGTATGTTTAAGGAGTAGGTCCTAGGCTTGTTAGCCTTTTGTTGCTAAAAAGTAACCTTTGCACTCCAAATTAAAGCCTTATAAAAATTTAAAAGTTTATAATCATGCATTTTAAATAATTGTTTTAAACAACAAGTTATTGTGTATGTAGAACACAATACAAAGGTTAAAATACACTACTCTACACTACAAACACACACACACACAAACACATACACACACATACAAAGGTTAAAATATTTTAGTTTTGAGGAAATTCTTTATATTTATATTTGTATGTTCTTTTTATAAAAGCACAAATTTTTGGCAAAGCTCATTTCAGTATAATTACTCCAAAACTGAACTCATTTAATAATTTGACAAGTATTAGAAACTCTGTGAGACTGATTCTAAGGTATTAAAGTAGTATATGAAACTAGCCATTTTCTGTCCAGCCTTCAATCTGGGAGATTTAAGATTCCTAAGTTAAGGTTATATTTATTTGAAAATTTAAAATAGTTTTTAGATTAGATTACTTACCAGCAATATAAATAATTCCATAAATAAAACAACCTTTAATAAAAAGAATGGCAAAATTATTTAAAATTTATTTTGTTTTACAAATTAAATATGTCTAAAGAAGTAGTTTTGATAGATTTATGGTTGATTACTATGCTTAAATAACAGAAAGTACCTATGTTTTTTGTAAAATTTTTTAAAGCCAAGAAAAATACTTAAAAAATTATAAAGCATGTGATATAAATAAAAAAAATTATTTTAATTATGCAAATGATTGTGTCAATGTCCTCCTAGCAACAAAATAAATTTGTTGTATGAGCAAATTAGAAAATGGTAAAATTTAAATAAAAAATAAAGTATGCATGATAAAATTTAAGTAAATCTAGTTGAAAAGCACTAAAATATAAGATCTTAAAACACATTTAAGCACTATTAGATGAATTATATTAATTAATAAGATTATTTTAAAACCTTAATAAAAGAACACTTTAAAGGTTTTACTTTATAGTAACCACGTCCAGTGCAGAATAAAAAACCCCCATTCTATCTCTTACATGATTATTTTCATGAAAATTATCATCATGAAAATTTCATGATGATTGATCCAGCATTTTGTAATGCATATTTAACACACATATATACAGACAGTTATATATCAACAATATATTTTTATCTATTTTAAACTGAATTTAATAAAAGTTGTTTTTTAATTATTTAAAAAAGATTTTTTTCTGAATTTTAATTTTTTTTAGTTGTCTTGTAATTTGATATAATACTTCTAATTAACTTATTTCACTTTAATAAGATTAAATTATTTTAAAACCTTAATAAAAGAACACTGTAAAGTTTTTACTTTATAGTAACCGTATCCAGTGCAGAGTAAAAAAAACCCCATTCTATCTCTTACATGGTTATTCATATAATTTGACCTTAAATCATCCAAGGGTTTACCTGAATCATCATGCAAAATTTCATGAAAATTGATCCAGCATTTTGTAATGCATATTTAACACACATACATACAGATAGTTATATATCAACAATATATTTTTATCTATTTTAAATTGAATTTAATAAAAGTTGCTTTTTATTTATTTAAAAAAGATTTTTTTCTGAATTTTAAATTTTTTTAGTTGTCTTGTAATTTGATGTAATACTTATAATTAACATATTTCACTTTAATTCTATCTAAGATTTTTACCTTTATAAAGTTTGATCTAACTTTGAATACTTATGTTTATAGCAATCAAAAAGATCTCTCTCTTCTCAAGAAGTAGCTACACTTAATGCATTGGAAGAAGAAGAAAGTCTTATTTCTCGACGCTCACTGCTGTTAGAAAGTGAGAAAATGAAATGCTAAAAAGTAACCTTTGCACTCCAAATTAAAGACTTATAAAAATTTAAAAGTTTATAATCATGCATTTTAAATAATTGTTTTAAACAACAAGTTATTGTGTATGTAGAACACAATACAAAGGTTAAAATACACTACACTACAAACACACACACACACACAAACACATACACACATACAAAGGTTAAAATATTTTAGTTTTGAGGAAATTCTTTATATTTATATTTGTATGTTCTTTTTATAAAAGCA
This sequence comes from Pardosa pseudoannulata, assembly GCA_032207245.1. Classification (NCBI taxonomy): domain Eukaryota; kingdom Metazoa; phylum Arthropoda; class Arachnida; order Araneae; family Lycosidae; genus Pardosa; species Pardosa pseudoannulata. The sequence continues at coordinate 117,702,761 of CM063501.1, read as the reverse complement.
CAAATTTTTGGCAAAGCTCATTACAGTATTACTCCAAAACTGAACTCATTTAATAATTTGACAAGTATTAGAAACTCTGTGAGACTGATTCTAAGGTATTAAAGTAGTATATGAAACTAGCCATTTTCTGTCCAGCCTTCAAACTGGGAGATTTAAGATTCCTAAGTTAAGGTTATATTTATTTGAAAATTTAAAATAGTTTTTAGATTAGATTACTTACCAGCAATATAAATAATTCCATAAATAAAACAACCTTTAATAAAAAGAATGGCACAATTATTTAAAATTTATTTTGTTTTACAAATTAAATATGTCTAAAGAAATAGTTTTGATAGATTTAATGATTGATTACTATGCTTAAATAACAGAAAATACCTATGTTTTTTGTAAAAATTTTTAAAGCCAAGAAAATACTTAAAAAATTATAAAGCATGTGATATAAATAAAAAAAAAATTATTTTAATTATGCAAATGATTGTCATTGTACTCTTAGCATAAAGATAGATTTGTTGTATGAGCGAATCAGAAAATGGTGAAATTGAAATAAAAAATAAAGTATGCATGATAAAATTAAAGTAAATCTAGTTGAAAAGCACTAAATTATAAGATCTTAAAACACATTTTAAGCACTATTAGATGAATTATATTACTTAATAAGATTATTTTAAAACCTTAATAAAAGAACACTGTAAAGGTTTTGCTTTATAGTAACCATGTCCAGTGCAGAATAAAATCCCCCCATTCTATCTTTTACATGATTATTTTCATGAAAATTATCATCATGAAAATTTCATGATGATTGATCCAGCATTTTGTAATGCATATTTAACACACATACATACAGATAGTTATATATCAACAATATATTTTTATCTATTTTAAACTGAATTTAATAAAAGTTGCTTTTTATTTATTTAAAAAAGATTTTTTTTTCTGAATTTTAATTTTTTTTAGTTATTTTGTAATTTGATGTAATACTTCTAATTAACTTATTTCACTTTAATAAAATTAAATTATTTTAAAACCTTAATAAAAGAACACTGTAAAGTTTTTACTTTATAGTAACCATATCCAGTGCAGAGTAAAAAACCCCCATTCTATCTCTTACATGGTTATTCATATAATTTGACCTGCCTTAAATCATCCAAGGGTTTACCTAAATCATCATACAAAATTTCATGAAAATTGATCCAGCATTTTGTAATGCATATTTAACACACTTACATACATAGAGATAGTTATATATCAACAATATATTTTTATCTATTTTAAACTGAATTTAATAAAAGTTGCTTTTTATTTATTTAAAAAAGATTTTTTTCTGAATTTTAAATTTTTTTAGTTGTCTTGTAATTTGATATAATACTTATAATTAACATATTTCACTTTAATTCTAAGATTTTTACCTTTATAAAGTTTGATCTAACTTTGAATACTTATGTTTATAGCAATCAAAAAGATCTCTCTCTTCTCAAGAAGTAGCTACACTTAATGCATTGGAAGAAGAAGAAAGTCTTATTTCTCGACGCTCACTGCTGTTAGAAAGTGAGAAAATGAAATGGTGTACTAAATTAGAACCCATAACAAGAGTTATTAATGGAATTTTGGGAATCATTGGCATGATTTTTTCTGTTGTGTTGTGGATTTCTCTTCTCATTGCAAAGTAAGAGAAGTTTATTTTAATTTTTGAAGTTGTATTTTTAAAAATTAGTTTTATTTTAGATTAATAGCTGCTGTGAATACACCATGGTCACTTTTAGTTTTATATATGTATGTTTTGCAAAAGAACACTGCTGAAGATGACCTTCATAAGAAATGTAACTATATATTATAAACATGCATTGTTAATGCGATGGGGATCATAGCTGAAGAAATTTTAGCCATTGGTCAAATTTTCTATAAGATTGATTGTAAAATAGCTGCTGTGAATCCACCATGGTCACTTTTAGTTTTATATATGTATATTTTGCAAAAGAACACTGCTGAAGATGACCTTCATAAGAAATGTAACTATATGTTATAAACATGCATTGTTAATGCGATGGGGATCATAGCTGAAGAAATTTTAGCCATTGGTCAAATTTATTTTAGATTGATTGTAAAATAAAATGTGAATGCTAACCGTATAACAGAAATTATTGTCATGTAGTCAGCCCAGTAAAGATGTGAAGAAAACAGGGTAAATATTTGTTTATTAATTAACATGCATCTAAACAAGATACATACAGATTATATGTTTTTTTTTTCTTTCCAACACAGCTAGCAATATAGACAGGTTCTTTATGCGAAACAGAGCTGCAAAGCTCTTACTCATTTAATGCCACCTGGAGAGCAATGTTATGGACACAAGTAACATTATTCTCACTAGATCCTCATAATTTAAAAGCAGGAAGAGTACACAATAATCTGTTTTTTTAAGTATTATGGGTATTTCCTCTATCTTACTCACAAATTGTAAACCTATCATATATATTTTATTGTAACTGAAAGAGATAACTTTTTCATTACATATTTGGTAATTAAAGGATTTCTTTATAAATAATTTTTGTTGTCATATGCTTCAAAATTAGAATCTATAAAAATAATTTATAAATGAAATTTTTGGATTCATTGGTATATATTTTCTGTTGTGTTGTAAGATTTTCCTCTCATTTGCCAGAAGGATTTTTGTGTAAGTTTTTGAAACCGTATTTTTAAAAGACAATTATTTAAAAAATTGCAAAAAAACTTTTTTTATAATAGATTTTATAATGTATAAGTAAAATAATTTTTTTATTGTTAAATGAATATTGAATTTAGTGATAAGTAAGGTTCTTTATTTTTTTAGCTTACATTGTTTTATTTAAAAATAGAAATAATTTTTTTTTAGCATTGTATCACAGTTTTTATGTACCTTGATTTGTTTACTGTATAGTTAACTTTTATGATTTTTTATTAGTATTGATAAGTTGCTTCATTCACTTGGATACAAGATGGGGTATGCATTAAATGAAAATGTACTGCCAAATCCTTTGGATTTTGTGATGGTTGAATCTCAAAAGGTAATGTATGCTTTCATATTAATATGCATTAGTACTATTCCTTGTGTGATTTAAAAGTATTAAGCTTGTTCAGACAGACATTATTTATCTGAAATTAATTCTTACATAAAAATACATTACCATATATATTTCTGTTTATAAGCCAAGAATTTTTTTTTGATTTTTGTAGACCTAAAGTGGTGGGATCAATTTATACATGGATCAAGGGAACAACTATAATATATATGTTTCTTGGTGATATTTTTTGCCGTTGTCAATAAAAAAAGTCACCAGATCAGCAAAAATTAACAAAAAAGGTTAAAAAAAGAAAGAGGAAGAATGAAGATGTATAATGGCAAAAAGCAAATGAAGTTTGCAAAAATTTTGAAATGGGGGAAAAATTAAAATTTAAAAATAAATTTTAAAAGCCTCTTATCTGTGTTATAGTAGTGCCAAATCGACAGTATTATAACTGTAGGTGGATAAGCTAATCTTCTAATAAACACAATTCTGTGTAAGCCGGAAGCAATAAATAAAATGCCAAAAATAGAATTAAAAAAAATTTATAGTAAATTTGTGAAAACGTTAACCTTTATATAGGGATAACAGAGTTAAAATTACTGTCATTAGCATCCAAGTAAATATTGTCTGCATGGTCTATCGCTGCGATTATTCAACTGTGCACTGCTGTAGTAATCTAGATAAGTTATTGTTTTTGGTTTGGTTTGGAGTGCTACAGACTATTTTTTTGCAACATGAGGACTAATGAGACAGGGATCTATTGCTTAAAGCCTATTCCGAATGGCTATGAACATCCATTCCACAGTGGGATTCAAACCCACAAACTCTGGTACTAAAAATGAGCACCCTAACCATTAGATAAGGTATTGTAAAATTGTGAAATTATTAAAGACAGCATGAAATTAATTAAAATTCCAAATGTAAGTTATTTTTCTTTGCCACTGTTTAAACACGATAAGAGATGTCATTGTATTAGTCTCCAGATTTGGCCATTTCTCTACCTCCACGGTACTTAAATTGGATGAAATGGTGAAAATGTTTTGAGAAGCATTGGTCTAGCTTCTAGTTGGCTTTACTTTAAAGCAATTTAATTGGAAAATATTTCCTTTATTTTACCTGCTTGGCAACATTTTTGGCTTCTTGATGACATAGCTGAATATTAAAGAACGTTATTTCAACTTATTCAACTTTGGGTAAATTTTTGAAGGACAATCGCATCCTTATATTATATACGGATAGGCTTATATATGGTATTAGCCGAGGGAAAGCAGACAGAAACAAAAGTAATGTTACATTAACAGTATTTATTAACAGTTGTAACTTTTATGTTATTTTATCTAGAGTAGACACAAATTAATTGAATATTGTAATATGTTGAATACACACACGATAAAGAATGGACTAGGTTATATTGTTTTCAAGGCATGTAATTTAGTATTGGTCATAGTGGGCAGGCAGCTGAGGCACAGCAATGAAATTAATAATAGAATTCAGGGACTTGGGATTCTTATAAATTATAAGGCTATTGCACAAAAATTAGTAAAGTTTGCTGGTTGTCCGGGAGATTCTGTTAGTCTCTCATTATTATCAAAACACATACACACACAGTTTTATTTAGGCTTATTAGCGAACCCTGAATAAAATACTTGTAACTATACTTAAGAAGTTTAAATTTTTTGAAAAAGTAGTTCAATTAATAAATAGTACTGAATAATTTTTTATAAATATGTATAATGTTCTTTTAATAACACAAAAGAAGTTGTTACTTTAGTTGATAGTTCATAGTTCAGCCTTAATTGAGATAAATAGCTATTAAACAATCAACTTTAGATTTAAGTCTGGGATTTTATTGTAAGAAGATCACTTTATGCATTTGCTTAAAGATCAAGATTAAATGTTTCAAGAAACAAAATCGAGGTTTTTCATCTAAAACATGGGGATTCTTTTTTATCTTTTTCTCTCTCTTTTAATTTTTTTTCCAAACTCTATCTATTCATCCTTTTATTTTTGTATTAGCGGCTTTGAACCTATCCTTTGGTCTAATTATACATTATTTTTGGAACATCACTTAGCCTTTTGAAATTACATTCAGTTATTTTAAGATAAATATGGCAAATAAAATGTTCTATTTGGCAATAATTGGTAATTTATCATTGCACTTGGCTAACGGGAAAATACTGATCATTTAAAAAATTATTTTAAGAAAACCAAAGTACGTATAAATATAAAAATATGGAGTAGATTACATAAATAAAACATTAAATGCCTTTAACTATGCAAATGATCACATTGTTACACCTAGCAACAGAATATATTGGAGTAGAAAGAGGTAAAAAGCAAACTTATAATTCAAGAAATAGGCCAAATCAAAATAAATAACTAAATCTTTACCCAGAATCTATTTTATATATCTAAAATCTTTCCAGAATCAACCTAAATTATGCAGAATTATATCAAGATTGATCTAGTCATTTCAGAATTATAGCAAAGACAGACATATGCATAAAGAGGATTTTATATAGAGAGGTGTATATTTTAAGCACATTTAATTATAAAGTAGCAAACTTTTTTTATTTATGTGGTAAACTACAATAATAATACACAGGTACTGACTTCTGTATCTACTGTCAATGTTAATATTCATTATATTATATTATGTCATAGTGTGGGCGAAAAAGAAGTTTTAATATCAATTAAGCTTCTGCTTATTCTTTGTTATCAATAAAGAGTAAATTTAGTGGTATTAAAGAATGTGCCCAAAATGTTGTGACTCTATAATAAGCCATGCAAATTTGTAGAAAATACATACACACACATCCACTTTGTTTTCTAATATAGATGATAGGATGTATCTAGGTACATAATATTTTAAAATAGGGGGAATTGGTGCAACATGTAAGAGCTAAGATGCAGTTATATAATCTTAAATAAATTGATGCTGTGTTAAAGCATCTGCAAAGGTATTGTTATAATAGGTCACTAAGGTTATATTCTGTTTAACATTTAGTTGCATTTAAGTTAATGAAAAGGTTCTTATACAATTTATCTATATATAAATGTGTGTGATAATATAAATAAAACATTTATTTTTATACAATTTATCTATATATTAATTTGTGTGTCACATAATATAATTCTACTTAACTAAATCAGTTTTATTTCACTTCTATAATTTTAAGATTTATGAAAGCAATATAAAGACTTATTTTAAAATTGTATTAATACATAATAGTAAAATGAATTCATTTTTTATCATTTATAGGTTTTTCCTTTGGACTATATCTTGTTTTTTAGCATCATACTTTATCTTGTTATTTGTACAATATCAGGAATACGCAACTTTGGGATTTCTTTTTGCTGTGATCGGGTAATACTTAAATTTTTTTTTCAAATTTTCTTTATTTAAAAGTAATAAATATTATTACAGCATTTAAGTATTAAGAAGTAAATGTTTTATGATGTTTGTCATTATTGTATGTTTCAGATGTATAACGTTAGACCTAAACGTACTCCACCTCAAGGGTTATTAATGCTGAGTTTCATTCTTATGTTTACTGCATTTGCATTTCATATTCTGACATTTGCAGTCATTCCAACATATGCTACTTTTGGAAGTCAGTCTTACTGCAAAGTAAGTTTCTTTGGTATTTTTCACTTCTTAAGATTAATTCCTTATTATAATAATTTTTGTTCCTTATAAATGCTTTATTTCTGATTTATACTCTTGAACTTAATATCAGCATTTCCCTTTTTACTCATGTATAAAACACACAGGGGGGAGAGGGTATTTGATGTTGGCCAATATTATAATTTTGATATTGACTATTTGATATTTTTCTGCTATCTGAGCATAAGTTGTTGTTATCGATACCCTAACAACTTATACAACTGCTCAACTTATACCTGTCTGCTGCAGCATAAGTTGCAAGTAGTTCAAGTCATCATCATCATAGCTGGCTCAACAGGATGTTCTCCTTTTGCCTGTGAACCTCCAGTGTTTTATCTTCATAACACTAAAATTGGAGTAGACACATCTCTTTTTCGGTCTACTCCTTGGTTGTTGTTAAAATGGGACTGCATTGAAAACTTTCAAAGCATCTCTATCACTTTCCATTCTAATGAGATGTCTGGCCCATCTCATTTTGTTCTGTTTAATAAATTTTAAAATGCCAAAATCTCAATAGAGTTTGTGAAGTTCAAAGTTGTATCTTCATCATCAATTTCCACTGTCATTGATACCACCAAAAATATACAGGAAAATTCAAACTGTGTTTTCAAAAGTTGAAAATTTGTTGTTTAAAGTTAATGTTGCTAGCCCTATTGTCTAAAAGAAGCACAATAGAAAGATAAGATGCAGCAATACTTCTAATAAATCAGATTTTTCCTTTTTTGTTTTCTTACTTGAATAGGTCTTCATTCATATATGTATATTGTGTGATTATATAAAACAATAAAATCTGCTTTGTGTATAACATGTATCTTGAGTTTTTGCCATAAAATATTTTTTAAAAACTGCATGTTATACATGAGTAAATATGGTATATACTTGTCAGTTTTTAGTATTGAAATAGAATTTCTAAGTTCTAATGATCAAATTGTAGAATGACTCTTCAGTGTTAAGTACTCCATAGAAAATGTTTAAAATATTAAAATTAGTTATATTTTAATGTATTATAGATGTGTGAAAACTCAACGTTTAATTGTACTAATCACAGTTTTGTAACATTATCGTTACTTTTACACCATTAAGTTGCAGTTTTTAAATCATTATTTTTCTGCTTTATGTGGTTGGAATAATTTATAAATTAAATGTAAATAGTAAGTATTTATTTAATTTTTTTTTAACAATTTTTTATAGTCTCTCTCTTAAGATTATTTAGAAATTCATTATTTAGGATTGAAACAACTAAAAAAGAATAATTTATTAAAACTAGAAGGATTATGTACAGTAATTTTTATAAAGTTTGGATATACTTTTTTTCTTATACTCTGTTTTTATTTTTGACTCAGGCTTGTGATATTGGTGTTAAATTGTTCCAATTTAAAACAATTGACTATTTTTTATACAAAATTGTGTTGAATATTTTATGTTGTCAATGTAATTTGCATTGCAGAAGTGACAGTGTTTAATGCTTTTATTAAACAAAAATTTTCCAGCTTTCAAATTTTAAAAAGAATTGGGAGGAATGTCAAAGTTTAATATGTTTGTATTTTTCTTTTCTTTTGTCTCCCTTTTTTTTTTACAACAGTTGTCTTCGTTGAAGAAATTAAAATGATTTGTATAATGTAGCACACACATGAGTAGGTATTGTAGATGAATTTTTAACAGCTGCTTTTGTTGAGCAAATTATGAGTGTTTTGTATGTAAAATTTTAATCTCATTTAAATTGAAGGTTAATAACATTTTTTAAAAATATTGTCTTAATTTTTTTAATAAAACAATGTTACTATTTTTCATAAATTTTTATGGAAATTTATCAAAATATAGCTCAGTGACTCATAACTTTTTATTTTAAATATTGTTCCCTTTTACTCAGTTTTTTAACACTTTGCAGCAATTTAATCGGTAGGTTTTGGTATACATTAATGAAGTGAAGCCAATTTAAAATGAATTAATTGATTAGGCAAGTTTGAGTTTTGCTTAAACTGCAAAATTTTAGTTGATAGATTTAAGAAACAAATTTGCAAAAAAAAAAAAAAAAATAAAAAATAAAATAAATAAATAAATAAATAAATAAATAAATAAAATAAAATAAAAATAAATAAATAAATAAATAAATAACAAATTTGCATTGAATTTTCTGCTACTGATATTACAAAACACTGAGCCATGTTTGTAGAACATAGTTTTGATTGATTTAATGTAAATAAACTCAGTATAATTAAAATCATCTTTAACTATAACATCTTTAATCATCTTTAACCCTGTGTGGTTGCCTGAGGGTATGAACCTGTTTCCTATATACCCAGAGAACATACAGGATAAATATATCTGTCTGGATGTCCTCTAGCACAAATGTTAGTAGGTGAGAGATGCATATGAAATCAGAAACTTTTACTTATGACTCTATGTACCTCCCCTTCTGAGGACTATCAAAATTGAAGGCAATCTCCAGCATGCCATTAAAAATACCATATACATCAGGATAGTGGGCCATAGTGGGTTGTCAAAATTTTCATCAAGTTCTTAGATGAATAAAATTCTTGTTTCAGACCCACTTTTAATTTATGCAGAGTTTTCATTTGAGTATTTCTGAAGCAATAGATATCATTACTTCTATAAAATTGTTTCAAAATAAATTTTATTTTAATTACTTTTTTAGGAGGTGAATTCTACTTGTGAACTTACACAGTGCTCTCTTAAGGCACCAGCAGGTATACTGTTTAGTGTTTAGTAAACTTCTTAAAATTATATAATATACAATTTTAATGTATAGTAACATACCACATATTTTTACAGAGGATTGTGTCATGTCCAGATCAGCTACTTTCTTACTGAGTTTTGCCTATAAAGCTTGGATATTTAGTGCATCATACTACTGGCTAACTTGGGGACTTTTAGTCGTATGTATAGTTTGATATTTTCAAGACATTACTTTTTTTTATTATGCTTTTGTAATAATTAAATTTGAGCAGCAAGTTAATGAATTTTATTACTTGTACTATTATAATACATTTACACTGAATTATAGAGATGCAATTTCTTTGAAAAATATTTTACAAGTATGATCCGTATTAATTTAGTAATTTTGTCAGAGTTATGTTTTGCTTTTGTTCTGTCTTTATTTTTATAAAAGCACTATTTTCTGTGATGTATATTTGTAAACAATAATAATTTATATTATATAAAATCTGTCAGTTTCCCTAATAATTTTTTATACTTGGAATATTGGACTTCTTTCATTCTCTATTCATTACTGACCTGTTTTTTTTTATTACTTTTGTTATTCCCTGAAGCACAAAAATTGATAACTTTAGTATAGTTACTTGAATATAGTTAGTATAGAAGAAGTGGAGTAGCAGTTAAGAAACAAAGATAGGGATTTAATTAGAACTTTAAAGAGTAGCTTATTCATTTAACTTTTAACTACTGTTGATGTATTTTGTGAGATAAAACTATTTCTAGTCATTCATTTCAATTTTTAACTATTTTACAACTTGTTTAGTGATCTTAACAGTATATTGCCACAGATCTGTTACAATTTAGAGGAGTGCTAATGCTTAGGATCTGTGAGGCTGCTGAACAGTAGTTAAAGATTATTATATATTTCTGTGTATAAGCCGAGAATTTAAGCTTTTTAAAGACCTAAAGGGGGGTGGAGCTTATTATACAGATCCATGGAACAGAACTGATGCAATACATGTGCTTTTTAATGACTTTTTTTTTGCCATTGGCAATAAAAAGTTGCTAAATTGGCAAAAAATTAATGAAACTAAAATAGTAAAGAAACTAAATTGTAAAAATTGGGAAGTGAGAAAAAACACAAAAACTGAGAAATAAATTCAAAAGGATTCTTATCTGTGTTTTAATTGATTGAAAACAATAGTGCCATAATGGTAGCAGATTGACTGATCTTTTAATAAACACTATTCTCTGTACGTTAGAAGTAATTGATAAATTGCCAAACATAGTATTTTTTCCCCTTTTTTAGCTTGCATTGCTTAAATTTATGACAGAGTTATCTTTATATAGTGTTACCAGAATTAAAACTTGTCATTAGCTTCTAATTAAAAACATCATTGACTGCATGGTCTAGCACCACGATATCAAACTGAATGCTGCATGTTGATCTAAGAAGGTTTATTTTGTTGTTTCCATTTCCCATATGTTGTGTTATAGACCAAAAATAATTAGAGAGTAACTGGAAAAACAAAAAGCAGGTTTCATAGAAAAGTTAAGGTTAAGATCTGTTTCTCTTGAAAAGTAATAATTTAGGCTTATTTTCAAAAGCCTTATGTAATTTCTGCCCTTTTATGAGGAATGGAGGATTATAAATTAAGTGTATCTTGAATCATTTCATAAACAATAATTAATGAATCATAACTTTTTAAGGGCTTTTAATTTAGGTTTTAGAGTAAAATAGCACAGTACACTATGTACTTTTTAGAAGCCGGTCAGAATTTATAAAACATAGAAGAATAGTTTATCAGTTTGTTGATTTTAAATCTGTAAAGTTCATGTGGATTACTATTTAATAATAATAGTAATGGTTATGATAGTAGTAGTAATAGTATAAATAATAGTAATATTACATGAAAGGAGTTTTTTTTATCTAAACTTCTCAATGCTCTTTCTGATAGATAGTTACTGTTACTAGTGTGTATGCAAATGGTAATTAGACTTGTTTATATTCTTTTGTAGAGTTGTTTACATAAATAGTGTGTTTATTAATTTAAGGATTGAATTAAAAAATCAGAATAAAATGGAATATATCTGAGTATATTGTTGAAAAGTTATTTTTGCAAACAATTTATTTTATCAAATTTAGAAGATCGGAAAGAAATTAATTGCAGTAATTCATTTATATATTAATTAAAAATGACTGTTCTTTAATAGTATGTTACAAGTACTTTTTGTTGCTCTGATATTGTAAACATTGAATGAAATAGTGTTAATTTCTAAAGTTTAACTGTTTTGCTGATCTGACTAATTTACTAAAGTGGTTAAAAAATAAGTATGATTGCAACAAATTATGTTTTGATTGTTTTTAAAAAGTCATTAATGGCTATTTTTTTCTTAAGAGTAAGCTGAATTTCAGATGATTTCTTTAATCATATAATTGAATGTGTTAAAAGAGTTTACTGTTACTCACAAACTTTGTGTTATTTCAGTTTTGGTTGGAATTAAGTTCATATAAAACCAACAAATAATTTTCTTTTTCCCCCTTTAGATTTTCTTAATCAGTTTCCTTGTAAGTCTGATGCGATCTAGGAGGTCAACCTTGGAAGAAGCCATTGATAGAGATGATTTTGATGATAGTTATGATGAAGCTATGATAAGAGCTTAGAAAAAATGTAAAAATATTTTATGCTGATATAACTTTAAAGCTTTCCTATACTTGTATCATAATCTTTATTTGCTTTTATGAGAGCTCATGCTTATTGTGTATGTTTTATGAATGTTTTATTTGGTTTCTACTTTCAATTATATTTTCAGGAAGAATTTTAAGTGCATTTTAGTCTTATTAAGAATTCATTAGTGTTGGTTTTACTGCTTATAGATTTGTCAATAAAATATATGTATATACAATGCTAGAAGTATTCTAGTAATGAATATATACTAACTAGATCTGTGATAGTTATAAATGTAATATATATCTTATATTGTGTCAGTAAAAGTAGCATCTCTCAATGAAAGAGTGATATACTTAATATTTTGTGTTGTAATAAAATTTCATGAAAATATTTTCATTTGTATTTGTATAAAAATTTGTGTGATTTAATTTTAAATTTTAACAATCAATATAAACTATATTAACAGGAATTGTTGTAGTTTTATTCTTTATTGCTTCTTTCAATGTTCAATAGTAAAAAAAGAAGCAAATGAGTGTTTCTTTTTTGCCAAAGATTATATAATTAATAAGATATTTTGAATGTCTTCCAACTGCAGTCATTACCCATAGTCATTACATAAAATACAAAATAATTACTTAATTATGCATTAGTGCTAAAAAATATGAATTTTGCAATTTTCACAACATATTTTCTCCAAATAATGTAATTAGCATAATGCATACGTGTATTTTCTGTAATCTGTATATTTTGTACGCTTTTTATTATATAGTCTAATCGCAAATATCTTGGACGTTTTAACTTCATAACTTGGTTTCAGTAATGAAGATTAGCTTTGATGCTGTGGTTAAAGAGTGAAAGATAACTTTAGGAAACCAAACTCATTGTTCATTTGATCCATTGTCTACATTCCATGAGCTATGGTTACTCAGTCAGATAAAGCAATGATCTCATAACCTGATTGTTATGGGATTGAGGCTCAAGCTGCCCAAAGATATGCCATGTTCATTAAATGGCAGCTGGGGCAAGTAAAATAAGTTCTTAGCTACAATGTCCTCCAAGTTTCTAAATGATACCTCTTGAGGTAGCAGGCCATGCCTAAGGGGTTTTCTACTTGGTCCCTGCATCTAAATTACAAGGACCCACTTGAGCAAAGTCATTCTTTCACTATAGCTATGCTCATCAAAGGAAAGGCAAACTTCTTGAGGTTTAATCAGCCTACGACTCTATTGGTTCATCTCTAAAGTGAAGCTTCATATTACCCTTAGCCATGGAACAGTTGTTTATTGCAATGGGGTCCGTTTACCTCGTGTAGGTACACCAGAGGAAGGAGTATCAACAACAACCTGTATTTCATACTATTCTCTGTTTATAGTTTAGTATTTACAAAATATACTTTATAAATATTATGTAGCATAACATAAAAGAAATAAAATAAAACCATGAATTATTCTAACTTTAATAGAATATAGTGGGCAGTGGCAAACATATTTCCCAACAAAGAAAGTGTTAAAATCAAAATATGATAATAATCTAAATAAATTTATTTTCTTAAATCAATCTCAATATGTAAAGTATTTTAAAATACCGTAGCTTTAAAAATGACATTTTAAAAGGTTAAACTATCTTGCTACTAGGGGGGGAAAACTATGCTGATAAGGGATGTGGGCAAGAATTTTCCTTGAAACCACTTAAACACATGTCCAATTCATACCAAGGAGCTTACTTTTTATAATGTTTGCAAAAAGATACTGTATAAAATGCAATTTTGTGACTAGTTATTTCTTGTTGATTTATCACAATGGATGGTTTAGATTTATTAAATTTTTTTATTTAGTTATTTTATAAAATGTGAGAGAAACATACAAAATATTAAACCTTGAGAAGTTCCAACTCAAACAATTCACATTGAAAATGCATTGTACTACTTTAAACTCAAAGAGCAAAGGCATACACTGTGTTTGATTGCCTGTATATTACTGTATTTACAGAGGAATTTGTTTTTCAACTTGGAGTTCACATCTCACAAGGGGCATTTGGATTGTAATAAGAGGAGTATTTCAAAAAGTGAGCTCATCCAGAGTTTAAAAGCAATTATTTGCTGTGATTTAACTTGAATATATATATCATAAACATACATCTCTATGCAACAAGAATTAAATGCAGAACTGTAACTTAATTTAAATAAATAGTTGGTAATCAAATAGTGAAAATCAGAAAATAAAAATATTTCATTATACAAGTGTCCTATGAATTTAAAGCTTGAGATCTTTTACAAATCTTCACTAGTGTGTCATATTCAAATTATGTTTATGACATGATGAACTGCCATCAGAATACCAGTGCAAATCATGTATACGGCTGCATTTCTCGATAAACTCAGTAGAATTGGAAATATGGCAGTTCTTTCATGACTTAAAGGGTTTATTTTTGAGGCACATTTATGAGGAGTAACAATTGTAAAGACAGCAGAATTCACTGGATTCGCAATAATGGGCGGTTTAAATGTTTTCAACAGCTGGAATCAGAACCCACAGTCCTTGTCAAAAGACGTAACTGTCGTTCAAAAAGAGTCGAACAAGATCTCGGTCGGCATTGTCTGCAATGTATTGTATGGCAGAAAATGCATTCTACTCTACTTCAACTGACAGGAAACTAACCAAGGTTCATCATAAATGAGATTGGTTAGGACGAATATTTTCAGAGGATTTGATTACATAATCAGATGCCTGTTAGAAAACCTCCTATTTCTGTCAGAATTATTTCTCAGTGTTCCCAGACAAATGAAAGTGGAAGAAAAGAGGACTGTATATAAAGGTTATGTGGTCAGATGAATCACATTATACTTTGTTTTTCTATGGTGGAAATCATCAATTTTTGCAAGAACCCTATGTAGCCATAAACCAATTTTTAATTTTCACACTCACAAAGATCTGGTAAGATTATCATGGTGTGAGGCATGTTCTGCTGATATAGATGTGGTTCTCTGTTTATTGAGAGCAAACACATAGCTATGTAATACACAAACAATATGACAGATTAAATGAAATGCTACATTTTTTACTTCGTAGGTGACGGATAGTCTATTTACGAGAATGCATCTGTACATCATAGGAGAATATTTGAAATTGATTCATTAAACTTCAGTCAGACTTTCAACAGCTTCCCTGGCAGATCATTACTCTAAATTCAGTTATTGTTGACTTTGAATTTTTTAATTGGCTTTACAGCAGTTAATACAAAGGGGAAAACTACATTAATTTGTATCAGAAGTAGAAAGTTTCAAATTTCCATTGTTTTTGATTGATAAGGACTTCAAAGAAATGAGTGCATTTGAAATTTTAAAATGAATGCATCAGCTTAAATTAGACAAAATATATACATACATATATTTAGTTACTGCATTAAGAAACATTCATTGCCTGCTTGTAACGATACCTTAGTATGAACGTTTATTTAGCAAGCTGAAACTGATAAAATCAGATTTACGCTCCTCGTTGGGACAAGAATACTAAATAGTTTTGGGAATAGCTCATACTATGCAGTGAAAAAGAAATCGCAAACTACTTGAGCTACAATGAATTCATTGATTGGTGGTAAGGACATATGTCAGTTTTCTGCCATAGATGCTGGGCCTTTTCTTCCATACTCTTAAATAATTCCTCTCAAAATATGTTTGAGGAGAAGTATTGGATTTAAAATACTTTAATGCAAACTTATTTGGCAGTTTAAAGTTTATTTAATTAAGAAGTTTTATAATCATTTCATACTGTTCCTTCCCCCTTGTTTCACTCAGTAATTTCACAAAACCTCTCCTCCTTACCTAGTGGGACATCATTTGTGGACAGCCCATTACCTGCTTGATTTTAAGATTAATGTGAAACTTACTTAGGATTCTGTTTATTGCATAATGGCGTTTAATTATTGTATATACTAATATTTACAATTTATAAATCTATACATTATGCCTAAATGCTATGATATCTAATTAAAGATAAATTACTTCTGTACTGTGTAAGCAACGTAGATAGTAGTAGGTTAGTAATGCAGTTTGTATGATAATTATATCACGTGTTTCAACCGTAGGAAAAGCTGCGATTTTCGAAGGGCAATTTGATATATCCCCAAATTAATATTATTTTATTCATATATCGCAGTAATACTTCAAAGTAGTAGAGCATATTACTATTTTTTAATAACCTCATCTTTCATTTCCAACCTTTTTTTTCTTGTAATTAAAATTTTTAGAATTACAATAGGATCATAAAAATTGGGATCTCTGAAAGATAAAAACAACTTTTTAGGAGTTATTCATTTTAACATTTAAAAGGAAATATATATATCTTGTTCAGAAGTAATTTGTTCAGATACTAAACAGAATTGTTTATTCAAATTAAAAACTATTATTACTGCTAATTTACATTGCCTATTTATGCCAAATTATACTTCTCCCAAATTAAAATTAACTTTTTATTGGTACACTGATTTCCGGTATCGGATTCCACAGGTTCGGATCTCGTTCCCGGCTTGAATGTTTGTAGCCTTTCGGAATCAGCTTTAAATTGTAGAAGTTTCACTAGCGTTCGTAGAAAAAAAAAAAAAAAATAGATCGATCAAAACCAAAACGGTTTCATTGGTCAAATATTCGGAAGGCAGAAGCGTAATATGAAACTGATAAGTTATAAACTAAATATATGACTCGGGTATTCTAAAATTCAGTCATACGCATTGATGAACAGATCAATTTTAACTTTTCTTATCAATATGCTTGAAATGTTTATAAAAGCAATTATGCTCTTAAATAGAAAAGACCGCAAACGAAATTTAGCAACGCTTTGCTAGTTTACAATTAATTTTTTTTTCTTAAATTTCAATAGAAAAGGATTTATTTTGATAATTTTTAACTTTTCTTTTTTTCGAACTGTTCGAACACAAAAAATATTCCTCCTGAAAAATTTATTTTCCTAAATTTGATACAGATATCATATTTTAAAAAAATTTATAAGAATAGAATTTTGACTATCCATTAAAATTCAGTAAAACAAAATTTGAAATCAATAATAAATTACTTAATAAATTATTAAAAAGAGATAATTAAATAACTTTAAAAATTATATTTTAATTTTTAAAATTAAAAAGACAGTTATCTGCAATTTAGATTCCGATATTGTAGATCACGGTGATATTTTAAATAGTTCCATAAATTAGACGTAACCTTCGAAAAAACTGCATACAAATTTAAATCGCAAATCAATATATTTTCACTGATTATTTTCTCATTTTCATCCCCGGTAAACTGAAAAACTGCCAAATGTTGCTTTTAATTGCATTTTTTTTAAATAATTTTATGACACTTTGGGCAATCAACACGATTTCAAACATTCATTTTTATCCCAATATTTACCCAAAACATTATACGCCTCCGATATTAAATGAACGAACAAGAGCAAGCTATCGAAATATATCAACACGTGCACATATCACTGTCTGTTGCGATCAAATACCAATATCCTTGATATGTCCCGACATATTCCTATAAACCAGTAGCAGGTGCAGAACCCCCCCCCCCCAATAATAATAAAAAAAAAAATCGAGTCCATCTCTGCGGTTATCTCGAACAGTGGAATTCCCAGTCTTGACTCGAATGCTTCGTTATCGGAATATTATTGGGAGGATATATTATGGAAAAGCTGGATGGAGACGTGATAATCTTCAAGAGCAAATTTTCTGGCTTGTGTTTGTATCAAGCATTCGGGTAAATACGAAAAACGAATGTAGTAACTTAAAAAATATATATTGAAGTATGCGGAATATTCAGGCTGTCTTTTGGCGATATACGGTATCGCGCACGGAGAAAAAACAGCATCGCTGACGGGTTATATATCAGCAGAGTAGGATTTTTTTATTGTTATAATTTAATTATTTGTTATTGCGATAATTAAAACATATCAATATTTGACAATATATTGATAAACAACCCAGCCCTAACGTATACAAACAATATGGAATGCTCGTTCCCTTACACAAACCATACTGTTAGCAGGTATTTAAAATCTGTTTGCCACATTGTATTTCAGCATTTATTGCAGCGCGTGGTGGCTACACCAAATACTGACTCGGGGCACTTCATATTTTTTCTTTTAAAATGTAATCGTTTGTTTAGATACAAATCGTTTCTGCAGGTTTTTTTTTGTGTTAATGCAGTATTATTGCAAACAGGAGTTCTATTTCTATTTCCTTATTGCCGAAAATCAACATCATTGTCTTTTTAGACACGTTAGTATTTTTAGTTTTTTATTGATTTTTATTTTTTGTCCTTTGCAGATAGTTTTTATTTTGTGTAACTTTAAAAACAATATCTGCAATAAAAAAAAAAAGGTTTAAAAAACACACACACACACACAACACACACACACACACATATTGTTTCATATA
Organism: Pardosa pseudoannulata; assembly: GCA_032207245.1. NCBI lineage: Eukaryota > Metazoa > Arthropoda > Arachnida > Araneae > Lycosidae > Pardosa > Pardosa pseudoannulata. The sequence continues at coordinate 117,684,273 of CM063501.1, read as the reverse complement.
TATTTAAAATATATATATATATATATATAAAACTTGCTCTCGGCATTTTTTTTAATAAAACTCCTTGACAAAGGAGAACACTCAAAAGTTTTTTAGAACGTTAATATTTTTATTTTTATTGATTTATATTTTTTTTCTCCTTTGCAGAACAGCACAAGTCTAATTGAAAACTTTATTCGAGAGCGGCAACAACGCACATCCATTCTACTGGACAACAGACAAAAGCCACAGAGCTCACTCTGATCGAACAGAGGTGCACCCAAGAGCGATGACAGAAAGTATTTTTCCACAGTAAAAAATAACTTAATAAGCGAATTAAAAGCAAGATGAGCGAAACACGAAACCATTTGCCGCCAACAGCTGGGAAACATGCTGAATGAACAGAAAGTTTACATTTTTAGGATAGACAGCTTTATGAAGAATGTTAAGTGGAAAATACTACGTTGATTAAACTATTTAGAGGCTGGGAAAAAGATTTAAAGGAATTAGAATGGGAGAGAGGAGGTTTTTAAGGAAATATTAAAGTTAAATAATTTTGATGTATTACATATATATATATATATATATATATATATATATATATATATATATATATATACACACATATATATATATACACACACATATATATATACACACACATACATATATATATATATACATACACACATACACACACATATATATATATATATATATATATATATATATATATATATATATATATATATATATATACACATACACTCATGTCCATAAATTAAGGATAATTCAGAATCACACAAAAATTGAACTCTAAAATAAAAATTTCACCTGTAGAATTATCACACACATCTTGAAGAAGAGTATGCAAATTGTAGGAAACCACCAGATGGCGCGGATAGTACGTCACAATGACGAGAGTGTATGAAAGGGGTATATAAGGAATTGTAGCAAAGAAGTAAAATTATTCACAAGCGCTTTAAAAGCCTTTCAGTGCAATAACCGCATAGTTATGGCACAAAGGAAGCATTTGGATGATTTTTTACGTGGTAGAACTATCGGACGACTGGAATGTGGACTTACCCAGCTGGAAGTATCCGAGGAACTTGGAATCGCCCAGAGTGTCATCTCCAGGCTTTGGCAACGATTCAAACATGATGGTAATGTGAGTAGATGTTACAGCACAGGTCGCCCGCGAGTTACTACGCCGAATGATGACCGGTATTTGGCAGTTACTGCCAAAAGAAACAGACGGAACACAGCATCAGACCTGTCTCGTCAGCTCTCTTCAGCTACCGGTACGACAGTTTCAAGGCAGACCGTGTACAGACGCTTAGGGAACATTGGTCTATATGCTCGTAGGCCTGTCAGATGTGTTCTCCTTACCGCAACTCACTGTCGCCTGCGATTATGCTGGGCTAGAGAGCATGCATTGTGGACACCGCAACAGTGGTCTTGTGTGATGTTTTCCGACGAGTCCAGGTTCAGTTTACATTCTGATTCTCGCCGGACTTTCATATGGAGAGCGCCAGGTACCCGTTACCACCAAGAGAACACCATTGAACGACACCGTTACGGTGGTGCAGGATGGCTCGTTTGGGGAGGAATTATTCTTGGTTCCAGAACTGACCTGCATGTTCAGAGTGTAACGATGACAGGCCACATCTATCGGGATGTCATTCTGGAACAACATGTACGTTTGTTTCGGGGCGCCATGGGTTCTGAATTTCTGTATATGGATGACACGCCCGACCTCACCGTGCAAACATTTTAGATCAATGCCTTCAATCGGAGGATATCACCCGTATGGATTTTCCAGCATACTCACCGGACTTGAATCCAATAGAGCATGTGTGGGACATGCTTGGCCGACGAATTGCAGCCCGTCAACCCCCTCCCAACTGTCTATCGGAACTTCGGAGGGCATTGCTTGATGAGTGGTGTAATTTTCCCCAAGATCAGATTGATAATTTGATACTCAGCATGCGTAGGCGTTGTAACGCTTGTATTGCATCGTCCGGGAGACATACTCCGTATTAACCATCATACTAACCATGTTATACTGTTTTCTGTAAATAGGTTCTTTTTTTAAATTTGCTCCAGGGAGTAAAAATCGCAATTTTTATTAATTATGTCAAACATATAGCATCTTTTTTGCTCTTTACCTTTTGTTTAATAAATAGACTTTACAAATAAGTCAAATTTATTTTGCTTTTGTCTCTTTCATTGCCTGAACTTCATTATCCTTAATTTAGATTCACTTTCATTTCTATGTGACGCAAATTATAGCATTTTTATATGAGAACTAATTTTAAATTTAATTCTTGGTTCATTTTTATGTTACAATGAAATGCATATCAACAATATTCTAAGTACAAAAAGTACAAATTTCAGTGACTCTCATGGCCAAATAAAACCTATCATTTTATATAGTTATCTTCATATTCATATGGTTGTCGATATGAATGTGTGTTTCTGTTTCATACAAAACTATGTGGTTTGTCATAAATTTCCTTAATTTTGGAAAACATTTATTACTACCAACAAAATTAGCACTGTTGCTGTCAAAACCTGTGCTTCCTATTCTATCACGTAATATGACAAGATCTGTTAACTTTGCTAATCAACGTACAGTAGTAATACAGTAATGCAATTTAGGGTTAAGCTTATATTTTACAATAAAAAAAGTTTGAGCAAATTTAATATAAGACAAATTCGATTATAAAAACTGAATAATGTTATAATACGCTTATGATAGAAATATATAAACATGCCAATGACTCGAACTGAACTGTGACGAATTTAGAGAGTTATTCACGAAAAATAAATCTTTGTTTAAAAGTAATATATTAAGTTCACCGTAGCGAAGCACGGGCAAACTTGCTAGTATATTATAAATAATATTTATTATATACCATATAAAGATAGGTAGACATAGGTGCAGAAAATTACTGTCTCTCATAATTTTGCTAGGGTGTGCAGTGCACACCCTGCACATATGTACCACACGCCACTGATATATATATATATATATATATATATATATATATATATATATATATATATATATATGTATGTATATTACACACATATATATATATGTATATACATTTAAACGTTAGTGATTTTATTGTTTATTTTACTTTGTTGTAAATATAACTCATTTAATTTCTTAACGTCAATAAACAAATTTTTGTGCAATATGTTTTATGTATTTTGAAATTGTATAGGAGCTCGTCCCATGCACACAAAATTTGCTATCAGGCATTTGACCACTTTTTCCTCTATCCCCATGAACGAACCTGGATTTCTGAATTATAGATGCAGATTCTAAGCTCAAGCCTTTTTTAGTTCAGTCGGCAAAGGCAGCGGTCTCGTAACTGGAAGATTGTGGGCTCGAGGCACGAACTGCCCCTAAGAACTGCCGTGTTCGTTCGGGCACGTAAAAGTATGGTCGTGGTTACAATGTCTTCAGTTCTCAAACGATGCCTCCAGGGGTGGCACACCAAACTTAAGAGTTTTTTGCTTTTTTTTTGCTTATAAATTACGAGGACCCAGCGAGGTCAATGTTACTTGCCTACGTAGTATTCTGTAAGCTTCGGTGGAGCTACGATGGCCGATTGGTTAGGGTGCTGGCCTTCAGTACCTGAGTTCGTGGGTTCGAATCCCACTATGGCATGGATGTTCGTAGCCGTTCGGAATCGGCTTCAAGCAGTAGGTCCCGGTCTCATTAGCCCTCGTTTTGCAAAAAGTAGACCATAGCGCTACAAACCAAAACCAAATCAGTGGAGCTAAATGAGTAACAGCTTCGAAGCCATGTTTGGCATAAGGATACTTGTTTGTATTGCCAGCAGCATTGGAAAAAAAAAAAGATTCCATGCCCGCGCATAAAAGAGGACTCGTATATTCCTCGGAAATTAGTCAGAGATAATTTCACTTTTGGAAACTGTCCGGTCGAGTGTGACGTCACCTGATCCGTGTTTCTATGGCAACGAATTGTATCAGAAGACGCATTGCTTTCTAATGGTGTAAAGAAGAATGGATCGTCTTATGACTGCAGCTCACACAACAACAAACGGTTCAAAGAATAAAACCACATGTTGATTTCGAAGGGAAAAGATGGATAGAAAATGCCGGAGTTTCTAGCGTGATATTTCGGGGTAAGTGGGTTATTCTTTGCTTAAAAACTGGGAAATGTTACAAAGCGTGTCTGTGATTTATTAACCCTGTGTATCTCAACAACCTCGAATTAAAAAAAAACATTTGCTTAAACTGTGAAACATTACAAACCGATTTTGTAAAGTATTAACCGTGTCTAAACAAACTTGAACCAAAAATAAAAAAATAAAAAAATATTTCATTAAACTGAGAAATGTTGTTCAGCATTTTTGTAAAGTATTAACCTTTGTATCTCAGCAACAACTTAAAACATATTTCAATAAACTATGAAATGTTACAAAGCATTTATGTAAAATATTAACCCTGTGTATCTGGACAACGCTGAATTAAAAAAAAATGATAATAATAATAATAATAAAAACATTTCCTCAACCTGTAAAATGTTACAAGTTGTAGAGTATTAACCCTGTGTATCTGAACGACCTCGAATTGAAAAAAAAAAAAAAACCTGGAACTGTGAAATGTACAAACCGATTTTGTAAAGTAATAACCATGTGTATCTAAACAAACCCGAATCAAAAAGAACAAAAAAGAATAATAAATAAAAATGAAAATATTTCCTTAAACTGAGAAATATTACTCAGTATTTCTGTAAAGTATCAATCCTTTGTATCTCAACAACAAATTAAAACCTATTTCCTTAAACTGTGAATTGTTACCAAACGTTTTTGTAAAATATTAACCATGTGTTTCTAGTCAAACTCCTAATTGAAAAAACGTTTAACCAAACTGTGAAAAGTTACAAAGCTTCTTTGTAAAGTATTAACTCCTTGTATCTCAATAACTCCGAATTATTTAAAAAAAAAAAATCCTTAAACTGTAGAATGTTAGAAAGCATTTTTGTTGTGTATCTGTACAACCTCGAATTAAATATTTTCTCAAACTGTGAAATGAAGCTTTTTTGTAAAGTATCAACCCTTTATATTTCAACAGCTTCGAATTAAAAAATATTTCCTTATACTAGAAATGCTACAAAGCGTTTTTGTAAATATTTTAAACAATTTAAAACATAAAAATAAAAATTCGTTAACAGAATATATGATTTTCTACACACAAAAAAATGTTTCATTCATGATAATAACTTTTGTATTTCTGCCAGGAGCGCTACTGGGTGGTTCATTTCCATAAAGTCAAAAAAGAATCCATTCTTTTTCTCTTATGTGCAAGAAAAGTAAACTATGAATTTAGGTTTTGAAAATGTTTTTTTTAACATAAATTACAATTTCAGTTTCTTATTTGGCATTTTATTATTTTATGAATTTTGTTCGTTGCTACAACCCGAATCTACTCGTACGTATTGTAGATATCGGCAAATTAATATTACGAGTAAAATCTTGTAGGTTCTTTGTTAAATAAGAAAAATGATTCGTTCCTGGGTTATTACTTAAAATAGGATTCATTCCTTGTATTAATTGCAATGAATATTTTTTTTTTCCATGAGCATACGAAAAAGTTGAATGAAGGTTACTCCTGATTTTGTATTTTAAATATTATAGTGAACATTATAATTGGTTGGTGGAAACCTACTTCTTAAAAGTGATTTTGAACATCTACGGACATTCATACCACCTGTGGGATTTAGACTCACGAACTCCGATACTGAAGAGCAGCGCCCTATACATTTGATCACCGTTCAGCCAGAAATGGAATGTTCTTGACACTCTGCCAACCACCTTCTCAGCCTTATCATCAATGTATCTCAAATTTTCATATGTTACACAGTATAATCAAAACACAGTTTTTTGATTCTCGATGTATATACACACATATACACTTATATATAACTATATATGCATTTATATATTTATATATAAATAAAGAGCAGCGCCTTACCCATTTGACCTTCGTTAAGCTGACTATAAGGCAGTTTAATGCAACATGGAACATCTCAACACATGACTAGTTTAGCGTTCATTTCAAATGGAAGGGCAGCATATTGTTTGCCTATTCGTGAACATGAAAATGAACAGGAAGAGCATTAAAATGGTTAGTGACTTAGAGTTAAATCACTTTATAATAATTGTTCTGTATATACAATGAAGCTTATTCAAGAAAATAAAGTATGTTTGAGGTATTTATTTAATTATTTAAATAAATTAATTTAAATATTTAAAAACATTAAAGCTTTTAAAAAACTTTATCAATTATTTCAAATACTGATATGTATTAACTTTGTTTACACAAGATTGTACGTGGATTTTCAGAAAAGTCTAAAATTATGCTTTCTACAAATCTTTTTATTGCTACTCACAGTGAAATACCATTAAAAAATTTAAAATGCTTTTTGTATACAATTCGCTCTATAAAAGAAACAACCATTATATCGCAAATTCCAACCATAGTTTTATTCCATACATTAAAAAAATTGCATACAGAATTTAATGCTTGTATCTTAAGATACCTTTCTTTTAAATATAGGGAATTAAAAAAAAAAAGAACAAACGCGGAAGAAAAGCCGTTTAAAATTTAATTTGTTAAAAAAATTCTTTATAATGAAATCATATACGTAAATAACTTTTGAAATATTAAGCGATAATCTAAACCAATAATACAAAAAAGTATGAAAAGACATTTAAAAAGGTGTTCGAATGGTGAATACTCTGAATAGAAGGCGATTTCACGCAGTAGGGCAAATTCTCAAATTATGACAATTCTGGCTTTAGTTTCAAACGGAAGGGCAGTTTATTGTTTGTCTATTGGCTGTTGTAAACATGAAAATGAATGGAAGGGCATTATAGTAGTTCGTGACGTTGCGACAAATTGCCTTATACAGAATGTGTTCAGACATTTTATAACGATTTTTTTTTTTCATGAATTAAATTTATATGAACAAAATCCCAGGGTGTCATCAGTTCGGAATACGCTTTAATTATCGTCTGCATCATTAAAAATATCCTGTGATTTAAAATGGCTGTCACAAAACTTATGAAGCTTTTTAGCAAAAATTACGAAGCTTTATCGTTTTTATGCTCTAGTGAGCTACCAAGAGAAACCAGTTCAGAAACAAGAACTTTTTTCATAGTGTCTCAGAAAAATATTCGGGCACTTGGATTTTTTACATATATTATCAGTTATCAGAAATATATGAAATTAAAATAAAAACAACTATTTGCATTTTGAAAGAATGTTAATTTAGCATTCTTTTAATCTCACAAAATTAAATAAGAAATTTTAAAAAGAACATCTTATGGTGACAGAGAAAAAATAGTCTCACTAAAATAATCGGACAGTTTTAAGGTTATGAATTAAAATCGTCTATGTTACATACAAAATACAAGTTTATGGACTTATTTTGGTTAAACAGGTTTGGTAACATTTTAAAATTCGTTTGCTTGCAGCATTAATCAGCAAAATTTTACAGAATTTCAGTTGTTTTAACTCGTTTGCGACCAACGTCAGGTGGACGCGATGCAGCGATTCCATTGTTATTATCCCAACGTCGCCTCCACGCTATGATCTCCAGTTGATATTGAGAGACCAGCGTCGCTTATGCGTAATCGGATATCGGAAAGTTTTATTTGAATTTTTGAATCCTAGATTTAATTACTAGATGGCGTTAAACGCTAACCGTTTTTACAACGGTCGACTGCTGTAGCATTTACGTGCTGGCCCTCAAGGGGTGAATCTTATGTTACAATGGTTCCTGCATGAAAGCAAACATCGTCAAAAATCCGTAGATTAGTTATCTATTTTCATACAAGAAAGGAAAATCTATTATAAAAATTGGTAATTTATTTAATTCATTTAGCAGTTTTAAATACTATTAAACTTTATAGGAATCATCAAAGAATAGAAACTTTATAGGAATCATCAAAGAATGGAAAATATAAAAGGACCTGGAAGACCGTCTAAGTTATCTGATGGAATAACACTCTTTATTCTGAGGAATACACACACACACACACACACACACACATACATATATGTATATATATGTATATAAATCCATGACTGTGTATTCCTGAATTTTCTGCGAAAGTAAATGAATATGAAATATCTGTTAATCGACAAACTGTAAAAAGAATAATTCGATCTAAAGAATACCATGCACGAGTAGCAAGGAAAACATTTTACGTTAGTGAAAAGAATCGAAAAGTTATTTTCTATCTCAAAATCTATGAAAGAAAATCATCTGATTATTGGAAAAATGCGTTTGTTGAAAAAAGTAAATTTAATATCATCAGTTAGAATCTCCGAATGTTAATGAGCAGTAAATTCAGAGAAGAATTTGGGAAACAAAACTTTATACTAGCTGCTAGCTAAATACGGTGGAGGAGGAATTATGGTATAGATATCTATGACATATTCTGGAGTAGGTATACATAATTTATTCATGGTGTTACAGATCAATACAAATATATTGACAGAAAACAGAATTTCCATCGTCAATACGAAAGTTTAATATACAGAATGATTTAAATTCTACCAAGACAATGATCCAAAGCATATTGCACATAAGGTTCGACTCTGGCTGCTATATAATTGCCCGGAAGTAGTTGAAGCGCCAAAACAATCTCTACACCTGGAATCTATCGAGCCTATTTGGGAAGAACTAAAATCTAAAATTAAAAAACAAACAATTTCTTCAAAGAAACAATTTAGCCGAACGATGGCCGAATGGTTAGGGCACTGACCTTCGGAACCGGAGTTCATGGGTTCGAGTCCCACTGAGGCATGGATGTTCGTAGCCGTTCGGAATCGGCTTTAAACAGTAGGTCCCGGTCTCATTAGCCCTCGTGTAGCAAAAAGTAGACCGTAGTGCTCCAAACCAATCAAAGAAACAATTTAAGTCGATGCTACAAGATAAGTGAAATGAAATCATTACAGAAAAAAGAAATACTAGTAAAATCCATACTAATAAGATTAATGTAGTTATCCAAAGACAATCCAACAAAACATTAAGAAATAATTTCAATGTAAATTTCTGTCACTTTTGTTGCACTAATACTTATCGTCCGATTATTTTTGTTGGGGTATTTTTCCTCTTTCATCATAAGATTTCTTTTAAGTTTACTATTTAATTTTTTTTAAAGTATATTTAATATTAAAAGAATACTAATTTAACATACTTTCAAATTACAAACATATTTTTTATTTTAATTTCATATATTTCTGATAATTGATAAAATATATAAAAGATCCAGCTGTCCGATTATTTTTTAAGACACTGTATTTTACATTTTCTTCATGGCAAATAAACATACTGTAATAGCTCTTCGACTTATATGTAGTCCCCCCTGGTCCAGAGTTCGAAAACTGTGTCCTTATTCAATTCAATTGTAATTCCGAGGGGCCGAAAAACATTATTTAGCAGGACATATTGGTCCGAAATAGTATGTATGAAGTATTGATTGTAACAAAGCCTTTTTCTAACTATAAACTTAACAATTTATTTTAAAAGAAAAACATAAACAAAATGACTTAAGCATAATCATACCTCGGAAAACACAAGTCCCTAAAATTAAACCGTCGCCTCAGTCAGACGCGTCTTTCTAGCTAGAGAATCCAACTAGATCTGCCTTCCATCTCTTTCTCTTTTTACAAGAAATCCTCTGAACAAGGATTCTCCTCGTCGTATCTCTTCCCCCTCCTTTGAACTTCTTCCTTGGTATTATTCAATGGTTTAATCCATGGCGCTTAGTAAAGTGGAAAAACAATCTGCACATAGAATATGTCCTCAACCGCATTCCCCCAACACAATTGCATTGTTCGAAAAACTCGAAAGTTCGAATTTTATAGAAGATAACTACTCAGAAAACTGATGATTCTCCCATTTGTCCCAAAGATGATGGATAATGCCCTATTATTGAAACATTCCAAAGTTCAAATGTCGACGAAGATCATTACCAGGAAACTGATGACTCTTCCACTCACCCCCAAAGTTGATGGGGGTGATTGAATCATTGAATCATTGTTCACACAACACACTCACGTCTCTCGTCAATTTTGACGGGCGTGACATTTACACTTCCAGTAAATAAGAAACCAGTTTTAATAAAACTGTATATAAGCATATGAAAGTTTCATTAATGATAAATTAGAAATGTAAGTAAAATAAATGTTAAGTGAAGTAATTAAATGTTAGAAATGTAATTTTTTTCTCAGATCTATAACTTTAGTGAGCAGGATGGTGTTTCGTTTGGCCATCAACAAGTTTTTAATGTTGGGAGAATAATCAATAGATACCATTGAAATATACTTGTCTAAATGTTCAGCAGCTAACAGGGTTCCTTATTTCATCTTGATATAAATCATGATTTAAATCACTGGATTAAAAATATCATTGATTTAAATAAAAAATACTTTTTTATTCACATTGTGAATTTTTTAACATGATTTTTATTATATAGATAGAGGACTTCAGCAGCATTAAAATACCCAGTTCATATCTTAGCACAAATGTTTTATCTTTTATTATACTAATAAAATTTCTGGAAAAATCAGATTACTTCCGGCAAGGACGTATTTATAAGGGGAGAGAGGGGCTGAACCCTTTCCGAAATATTTTCAATGTTTGCAATATTTTTAAAACTTATTTAGATTTTTATACATCACTGGTTTCTACTGCAACCGTTAAAAGATCGTTTTCAACCATGAAAAGAATAAAAGAGCTTCTTTGTAATAGATCTGGTCATAAGAGTTTGACAAATTTATCATTACTTTCAGTGCATATAGGCATGGCTATAAATGTAGATGAAGGTTTGAACAAGCTGACTTTGAAAGCTAGATGAATTAATTGACTGCTATAAAACTGCAGTTTATCAATTACTGATTATGCCAGGGGTGGCCAAGCTCCTTGATAGTCCGAGCCATTTTTCAAAATTTGAAATTTTTCGCGAGCCGCAATTAAATACGTATTTAAAAGGTATGCAAAAAAGGTATTAAAAATTTTTTTTGCAGAAATTATATTTATTGAATGTCATTTAAAAGTTCTTCGTCCTTTAATTTTTCAAGGAAATTTTTGAATTGTCGATGATTTTTTGCATTGGTGCGAATGTAATTTACAATGTGTTACACTGTTTTCATAACATCAGGATATTTTAAATATTTTGTAACGAGATGTTCTCGGTGAATTATGCAGTATGAATTGTGGAATTTGATAATCATCTCTTAAAAGCCCAATAAGACCGATTTTTTTACCCAGCATTGATAGAGCTCCATCATTTGTAATAGTTTTTTAAATACAATAACACAAAAATGAAATGGGAACTCGAGTACATTTATCGAGAGCTACAAATAATCCTTCAAAGAGCCGCATGTGGTTCGCGAGACGCAGGTTGGCCCCTCAGGACTATGCCATACTGTTTTCGAATTTTGATGTGTTGCAAGATGCGTAATTTTGTAAAAGAAAAAAAAAAGATACGTTATAATTCTCGATATATATATATATATATATATATATATATATATATATATATATATATATATATATATATATATTTATTTTCTTAGTTATTCTTAAAAGTACTTAGTTTAAATTCGTATAATAAATACTGGATCGTAAATAAAATATGCACCAGTATTTGCTAGGAAAATTTAAAAATCGTAAAAAACTTAGAGAGTAAAATAAAAGACATGATGTACAAATATATTTTTCAATATGCAATATGAAATTACGTTCAGCGTTGCTGATTCGTTTTATGACGTATATATGTTTGCATACAAAACTGTGGATGGATGTATAAGACTTTATGTATGTATATATATATATATATATATATATATATATATATAATATATATATATATATATATATATGTAATGAGACTGACTTCTCGATGGGGGGTTGCAGCCAGGCCCCTTCTCTGAGGGCGTAACCTGTAGCCCCAGTGGTCAATTTAGGTTAGGGGTTAAAAAGGGGAATGGAAAATGACGCGGGAATTTTTACCCTTGTTTTAAGTTTTGAAAACCCCTGAGAATTTTCCTTACATATATATATATATATATATATATATATATATATATATATATATATACATATATATACATATATATACACACACACACACACACACACACATATATATATATATATATATATATATATATATATACACTTTTATGTGCGGGCGTGAGTAATTAATAACTTTTTTATGAGATTGAGAGTTCACTGTATTTTGGGTTAAGACTTTGGAGCCTCCCCGGAAAAGAATTCTGGCTACATCATTACCAACTTTGTTCATTTTGTTACCCAAAAGGATTGCTAATTTGTTCCCCACTACAATAACTATCGGTATCGAAATCGAATATTTTGTGTGACTGTCTTATCTCTTTTCGTGTCCAAGAGTGAAGACAGCTACGTAACAGCGGCAGCATTAAGTGATATCTCATTAGAGGTGGAGATCGCAACTCCAAATTGGTCAAGCTCATCTTTCCGGTTTTATCAATTTCCTGAGAGTGACCTAAATAGGACCTTAGTGAGGAATGTAGATAAAGGCCAAACTATCCTCCGATGCGCAGCTACTCGATCCCAAGGATTCAGAAAATGGATTAAGAGAACATGTATCCGAAAATTTAAAATACTCTATACTTCTCTGAAAATTTCGTGTCATTGATGTGTAAGTAATTACATTTGGTTTTATTTTACTATGCCCGTGTATGTCTGTCGATATGTATTTATGTCTATTTCCAATATGTTACCAACTGAGAATTAGAGTGATTACCAGAAAATATTGTGTGAAGGCCTTTTAAGAATTATCACTTAAATATTTCCTCATATGGCATTTTATATATGTCGCGAAATCTTGATTGAAATCAGTAGTTGAATTCAACAGTGACTTCAATGAAAAGAGGATATAAAATAGGAGAAGATGCAAAATTTTACTCACTGCCAAATAATAAATTACTTTCTTTAACATTAAAAACAGGATAGCATTTAGATTTGCTAAGAGCCTAAGCTACACAGAAGCCCCAAACCAGGAATTTCATATATATTATATTAGCTGGTCTGCTTAAAATTTTAAAAATAAGTATTTTTTTAATATATGAAAATGTCTTCTAATTTTTATTAAAAATATAAAAATATATCTTTATAAAATTGCAGGAATAATTATACAACTAAAGGATTTTAAATATGATAAATAAAACTCATAGAGAGTTTTGGATTAAAATAGGAAAATAAAAAGTTTAAATTAATATAATTGTAATCCTTCTCAATATAACTATAGTATAAATAATTGGTAATATACAAAAAAAGTTTTTTATTCAGTATATTATTTCTTTGTGTTTATTGTTAAATTTGTTAGGTTTTAATTTTGGGTAGTCATTTTTTCTCCTGTTTTTGTCCCAATCATGAATAAATGTTGTTTTTCTTCCAAGTTCTTTGTTTTCCACCAAAAAAAAAAAAAAAAAATTATATTAAAACTGAAGAATTAAGTAAAATGATATTCAAGATCAACTACCTATTCAAAAGATAAACCCATTTTAATTTATTTTTAATTTAAAAAATTGACAATATTTCTAATTGGAGACATTTCTGATGATACAAGGGAGGTTTTTTGGAAAGAAGGATCTGGTCCAATCCTCTCAGGGTTAGGGGTAATCGCAAAGAAAGCCTAGTTTCTAGAAAACATCCATTTTCATTTTATGGCATTTCTAAGTTCCAGGTTCTGCGCGAAGTGCAGTTACGCAAAAATGTAAAATAATATGTAACTGACCAAAATTTGAAAAGTGCTAAAAATTGTGTTTCACCGGCTTCAAAGTAGTATAAAATATTAAGTATACCACCATTTGCTGCAAGCGACGAAAAAGTCATCAATCGGGGCATATAATAATACTATTCTAATTTTTTCTTTAAGGAGGAATTTATGTACACACACACACATATGTATATAACATGTGTTTTGTTATAAATATACGTTTCAGATATTTTTTAAGCCTGCAAAACACCTAGCGAGTAAAGTCCTCTAGTATATTTTGAAATATATTACTTAAAAGCAATATATTTTCATAACTGTAATGAAAATTTTTTTTCAGCTCTTTTGAAATAGTGACAGATAATAAATATATGTTGTCAAGTAACACTCACTATAATGAATACTGTGTATTTTTATTACAAAATATTAAATTCTATTTTTTCACACATGATGTAGTCAATCTATAAATTTAATAATAAAATATATCATTTTTGAAAAAAATGAACGCTTTTATACCGTATATTAATGCTGTAATAGAAATGTAGTCATGTTGATCACTAACATGTTGATCTTGATTGTGAAACTCAAACATTTATTCTTAAAGCTAAAATTTTCTGTATCAAAAATTAAAATCGAATATCATTGAACCCTTAAAAACTAAGTTTATTCAAGCAAGTGCTGAAAAAAATTAAGCAGTTAATGTCTTTTAATTTTGAAATTTTTTAGATGCTGTTGCAGAATATTTTTTCATAACATATTTAAATCAATGAAACAAAAATATATTTAAAAGAATTTTAAATCTATAAGGTGGAATCCGAAGAATTGCTTGGGTTCTTCGTTGACTTGAGCCTTGGCACTTGAGCCAGCCCTCTGAGCATATGATAGAAATTTTTTTTTCATTGGGGGTGAGGAGGAACATCAAAAGCAGCAAGGAGTTTTATTCCCTACGCAAGAAAAAAAACCTATTTTTTCTTCAGAAAAACCGTTTTAAACTCTCTAAATTTACTTGTCATTATTAGGACTACCTTTTTCTTCATCTTTTTAACTTAGATTGGTACATTTATATAACCTGCCACAAGTACAACAAATGGTTTGGTTTGGTTTGGAGTGCTACGGTCTACTTTTTGAAACACGAGGGCTAATGAGACCGGGACCTACAGCTTAAAGGCGATTCCGAACACAACAAGTTTAATTCTAGTCTTTTATGTCTTGGGCAAAAAAACCCGCCAACTTTTGGGGAGAACGGATGAATCCCTAAGTTCGCGAATCACGAATCCGCTATTCTAGTGTGAAAGTAAACTTAGCCAACGCCTCCTAGAGATTCCTAGACCTCCTAGAGACAACGTCTTTAGGAGGTGTTGACTTTGCGAGCTTCTACGATTCTATGTATGTAGATCAGGGATGGGCAAACACTTTTAAGAGCGGGCCAAAATGAAATTTTCATACTGTCTCCCGGGCCGGATGACTATACCGCGTACGCTGTGCACAAGCGAATGATTTGGGTGGAGTTTTTTCCCTGCCCAAGAAATTTTTTTTGACAAAAACACTATAAGTATCATTTTAAATCATTTGGACAGAGAAATTTGACAGTTTATAAAAGATACTAGTAATAATAAATTGTCTTACTTAGGTGTATATGCGAACAATTCGTGCCCAGTAAAATATGTCAAGTAATTTTTAAAGAAATATGATAATAAATAATTAAATAATAATTTAAAATAAATAAATAATTTAATTGTTACAATAAAATAAAACCAATGTTTTAAAATTTTACCTACAAAAAGTCCACTTTTTCAATTTATTATTATATTTGCAAAATCACAAACATTAATCTCAAAAGAAATGACTAGTATGCGACTAGTGTACAAAATATACTAAGTAATGATATAGTGCTAAATCAAAATAAATAGTATGAGTGCTGCGGTCTGTCGTCCCTCGAAGAGTGAAAGAAGTGCACGTTCAATTCTATGTAGTAAGCCGACCACACGCTTTATGAGAGTATGTATGTTGCATACATTAAAGTAGGGATATGGTTACAGCTGTTCAAATTATAATACTCTCTATTATTTATATATTTTTCATTATTTATATGTATACTACGCATACAAATACTGTTGATTTTTAACAAAATCGCATATAAGAGATTAAAAAAATTGCATGCAGGATTTTTCAACGGGTCGGATAAAGTAAGCAAAAGGGCCGGATCCGGCCCGCGGGCCGGATTTTGCCCACCTTTGATGTAGATGAACTACAGAGTAACTGTACGTTCTTTGTACAGTTCGGTACCTTTTAATTTACCGACTAAATTAATGGATTGTGCCCACAGCATTTTGTGACATTTCATCTTAGCTTTCCTGGCCAAATACCACAATGATAAAACTTCTATTTCATTCATTTTTAAATTAAAAAAAAAAAAAAAAAGAATATGGCATTGAATTGAAAGCAGATTGAAGAGAAAGCAAAAGTGATAAGAATGCCGAGCGGAAGTGAGAGAAGCCGCCGAGCAGCTATATCTTATTCATTTTTTTTAAAACCTCTTACGTGATTCGCTATACCGGCACCCTAGAATGAAAGCGCATTTAAGGTTTAATGCTTTTACGCACCCCTAGGGATTTTTTTTTTAGTAAATTTGATATTTACAATAATACATATAAAGGCTGTGCGTGATGTGTGTATGGGGGAAGGGGTAAGATTTGGGCCTCATGTAAGCAGTGCCAAAGGTTGGAAATGTGGAACACAAACATCAAAAGAAGAATTCTCAAAGTGATATAAAAGGTTCAGACATAGAGTAGGAGGAAGACTCTAGAGCAGGGGTAGGCAAAGCGGCGCCCGCGGGCGCCATGGCGCCCCCGATCGATTTTTAATGCGCCCTCGATGGACTAATGTAAATGTATGATAGCCAGAGCGATTTACTTACTCTTGTCAAACGGCGATATACAGCAAGTAGTCAGTTGAGTTTAGGATTGTGCATAGATTAGCAGTTTGCTAACCTTGAGCGTATCTAATAACACGCACGTGTTTTTTGTTAGTGTGTGATCATATTTCGAATAGACCACGCGTAGACCGTGCATTTAAAACAACCCAGTAATCCAAAATAATTCTTTTCTTTCAAAACCCTTCATGGATAAATGTAAAAGAAAAAGAACATATTTTAACTATGAATGGGAACATCTATATTGTTTCGTTGATTACAAAGGGAAGTGTATTTGTTTGTTGTGTAATAATAGTGTTAGGATTCCCAAGAAAAGTAATTTTGAACGACATTTTAAGACCGTTCATACTAATTTTGATAGTGACTATCCAATGAACTCTGAAATTAGAAGAAAAAAAATATTTCATTAAAATCTTCAATAACTAACCAGCAAAGTTTTTTTACTAAACCACTGCAACAACATAAAGCAGCAACGATCGCGTCATATAAAATATTTCATTTGCTAGCTAAGAATAAAAAACCATTTACAGATGGAGAATTAGTGAAAGAAGTCATGTTAGAAGCTGCTGATTCACTTTTTGAAGAATTTAAAAAGAAATAGTTTCAGCTATAAACATGTTGCAATTATCAGCACGAACTGTTACTAGAATTGAAGTAATTGCGGAGAATTTGGAGGCAGAATTAGCAAATGATATGGAAAATTGTATTTTCTTTTCGCTACAGATGGATGAATCGACAGACATGACAAATATATCATAATTAGAAATTTGCCTGAAGATGGTATTTTCTGATTTTTTTAACAAAAGAAGAATTCCTTAAAGTTCTGCCATTAAAGGAAAGCACCAGAGGAGAAGATATCTTTTCTCTTTTAAAAAGTATATAACAGATTTAAAATTACCTGTACAAAAGTTATCGTCAATTACAACAGACGGGGCACCAGCGATGACTGGTAAGAAAAAAGGATTTATTGCCTTATGTAGACATGATTCCTTATTCCCTAAATTTATTTCTTATCATTGCCTCATACATCAGGAAATGTTATGCGCAAAAACAATATGTTTTCAACACGTATTTACGATAGTAACAAAAGTTATTAATTCAATAAGATCGGGAGCTATGCAACACAGATTGTTTAAATTACTTTTAGAAGATGAGGACGTTCAGGTCACAGATCTTGTTTTACATACTGAAGTGAGGTGGCTGAGCAGAGGTAAAATACTTGAGCGGTTTATCATGCTTTTGCCACAAATAAAGGAATTTATTGCATCAAGAGGCGAATTTTACGAGCAATTAGAAAATAAGGATTGGTTAATCGACCTCGGATTTCTGACAGATATAACGGCAAAGTTGAATGAATTAAATTTAAAAATACAAGTGAAAAATCAGCATATCGCTGACATGAGTAGTGCAGTAAATGCATTCAAATGCAAATTAGTGTTGTTGAAATTCCATCTATTGAAAAAATCATTATCACATTTCCCAAATATAAAATATACTGTTAAGAGTTTAAATTTGAATAATGAAAATTTTACTGCTACATCATATTTAGAAATTATAGATAAGCTAATAGAAGAGTTTTCTTCTAGATTTGAAGATTTTGCAGCATTAGAACCCATTCTAAGATTTTTCATAAATCCATTCAATGTAACTGTAGATGTTGTCCTTGAAATAGTTTCAGTGTATTTCGAGCTTCATAATATCGAAGATCTAGAATTAGAAATAATAAACTTGCAAAGTGATATTATTTTAAAAGAGCATAGTAATGATAAAATGTTTTGAAACTTAGTCGATGAAAATAAGTATCCTATTTTAAAGGAAATTTGCGCTAAAAATTTATTCATATTGTGCAACAACATACAGTTGCGAGTCTTTGTTCTCAAATATGAAATATTTGAAATCAAAATACCGAACAAAGCTTAATGACTCACATTTAGATAATTGTTTAAGGACCGGGTACTCTAAATATATCCCCATTATAAGAAATTAAAAGAAATTAGCTGAAAATATGAACACCCAAGTTTCACACTGAATTATATGTATCATTATGTATGACACCAACAAATTAAAGTTATAAAAATCTGTTTTTTATGCCTATTTATACCTGTTGATTATCTGTAAAATATGCGCCCTCGGTGATTTTCAAATTTAGTATTGCGCCCTTAAGGACAAACAGGTTGCCGACCCCTGCTCTAGAGGAAGCTGTGGTACACTGTTCCTATCTTTGGCTTTATTGTACTTTTCTTTCATTCCACAAAGAAAAAATATCTGAATACTATATGAATTTTAATACTATAGGTTTTTAGCGAGTGCATGTAATTTTATAATTTTTATATTTACAATTTTTATATTTCTTAGCATTTAACAATTAAATTTTAATTTTGATCAAAGCAGAACGTAATGATGTATCTTGAACCTAGTGTTAATTATTATTATGTTTTAAATTTATAACCCATAAATACATAGGTACTTGTATCTAATATAGTAGTGAATTAGAATATTTAAAAAAATAAAATTCAGCTACAAGAAACAAATTTTATTTCTATACAAACAGAAAATACATATACAACTGTTATATGTCCAATGTACTCTAATGCATGATGTTTTCCAAATAGGTAGAATAAAAAGGAATATTAGTTATGATAATTCAAATGCTTGCACGAATAATTGAATTATCCTGAAAGAAAAAACGCTTAACGTGGAAAATGTTGTATCTTGAATCTAATCTGCTGTAAAACAAGGCAGCTGGTCTGGAGTTCCAAATATAAACTGTCTGAACATTTCTGATTTACACTTATCAACAAGTAAAGTTAATATTACGGATACAGAACTAATATATTTGTTAGTAGTATCTGATATACCGATAAAAATCATTGGGTGTTAAAACCTGATTTAATTCATCCGAGGGAAAAAAACGGAAAATTAAAATACTTTATTAGACATAATTTCTTTAGGTGCAGTACTAACTATACTGATCTAGAAATTTTCTTTATTTGTTATGCACTCACACATTCTATGAAGAAATCTAAAAATAAAATCTAACATTTAAAAAAAATCAGCAGATAGCATTAAAAACTCTGTAAGTCCAGGGCACAACTGGTCTAGGGTACAACAGGTTCACATACCCAACGATGAAGGTCCAACTCCTATATGGTACATTGGCCAACTAAAGGCCAACAGTTGATTCTTTCTAACATTATTCCAACATAGTGTTAGGATGGGCCAACGACGGCAAACTAAATGCAAGAATAAGGCCAACTAAATTCCAACATATTTTTTGGATGGGCTGTCTTAATGCCAATAATTATAAATTTTTGTTCCCATTAAGCCCATAGAATTTTTGTTCCCATAGAATTAAATCACAAATTTTCTGAGTTTCAATCAAAAAATGTAAATTAAATCCAACCCTTAAATGGTACGTTGACTAACTGAAAGCCAACGTTTAGCTATTTGTTGTGTTGTTTTTATTCCAGTAGTCCTACTTTACTCCGAGTCTGGAGAAAAATGCAGTTTTTTACTGAAGTAACTCAGAAAGATGTGATGAAGTTCTATAGTTGGCCATAAGTGTACATAAAAGCTATACTTATAATACAATTATGCATATATAACTGTACAAATTTTTCTTGTTTTTATTTTATGACATGGTTAGGTAGCGAATTTATTTAAAATTCATAATGACTGAAGCAAACATTGATGTGCTGAAATTTGTTTTCCCTCTCTCAGGTTGACGAATTCTGTTCCACTTTTTGAGAGTGAGATGTCCAAGTCGAAGAGCAGCCGCCGCCTCCCTCCTCTGCTTTCCGTGAGTCCAGTCGGGTCAAGGTACGCCCCGTCCCGATTCCTCTCTCCAAGTCCCAATCCTAATTCTAGCAGGTACCACAGGAACTGCTGCCAGCCCACCAGGTACATGTCGCCTGGTCCTGGATCCTACTTGGACGCTGCCCTTAGACGTACTCCGTCCAGGAAGACTAAGAGCTCCAGGCCGATCAACAGCACCGGTGAGTATAAAACGCTTTTGTATGAGATTGACGATATTTCTACACTCTGAATGGCAATGGTTGCAACAATATAAATTTTAGCGACTATCCAAGATTTACAACCTTTAGAGATAGAGAGTGCGACCATATTGCTGTCGAGATAAGTCACAGGCGACTTCCGTGTCATGAGAGCGTCAGAGTAGCCAGAAATGACAATTTAGTACCACAAATTCCCGTTTCTGCCACGTCATAATGACCGACTACTGAAGTATTTGTTTGGGACATATCTCGACTGTAATGTGGTAGCACTCATAATCGCCGATTAGAAAATATGGATTTGAGAAATTAAATTATGAATAATGTTCGAAACCGAGAAGCACAAGCAAGTGGAAATTGGGAAGTAATGATTTAAATTAAATAATGATTATAAATATACACAGAATGCAAAACCAAGGTAAATAATGCAGAAGTAGAGAGAGAACGGGAATAGACAGTTCTTTCGTTGCTTCAAGCGAAGAACGTCCTCAATGCAAGAGCCCTCAGTGGTTTGTAAAAGTGAACTGTAAAATAGGTTGGGCTTCACTATGTCCTCCAAGTTCCCAAACGATACTTCTGAAGGTGGCAGGCTAAGTATGGGGGTCTTCTGCCTAATCCTTGCTTCTAAATTACGAGGACCCACTCTTAGGAGTTCAACCTCCCGAGCCAATGGCAGACTTGTGACATGAAAAATTATATGACTTCTAAAAAACTGCTGCTTTGAAACTGTATTAATAGCATTCCACGACGAGTGAAAACGGTAATTAATGCAAAGAGAGTTTCTTCAATATATTAAGCTAATATTTGTACCTCTAATATATTGTTTTAATTATTAAGTTACTGTAAGATGGTTATCTTATTAATAAAATGATTTAGACTCATATCTAATCATTGAGTATCTCGCAGTATCTCAAAAATATAAACTATGCAGAAAATGTCATGTGGTAAAAAGGTATTGATTTTTTGGATATTTCCAGAAAAAGGAGAGGACGTTTTAAATGGAGGCTAGGGACTGCTAATCCTTTTACGCTAGATTTTTTAAAATTTTCATCTCGAAAATTAGCACAGGAAGAATCAGCATTTTAGACAGCCTTAAAATTACGCGGTCATCAGCGGTCACAGAACAATTATTACAGGAGTACAATCTGACACCACTCTCTTTACCTCGATTTTGATTTTCGCAGTTCAACGTTCGTGACTTTTGTGCATTAGTTACCTGGACACCGACGGACGAGTCGAAATTTATTTTCGTCTTTCTCCTCGAACGGAAGTGTTCCGTCTTCATCTCCGGCGAAGGAAACGACAGGAAATAAAAACTTTTCTCTTCATGTCAATCTTGATGGATGATTCGTGTTGAAACATCTGTAGACCTGTAGATCGAAAGGGGAAAAGGAAAAGGTTTGTTTTTATGACAAAACGGTATTGATTTTTCGGATATATCCAGAAAATTGGAGAGGAGACATTTTAAATGGATGTAAAATGATGGCAACGCGTTAGGAGATAAATCAGCCATCGGGGTAATAGAATTGAGTATGATTATTTCTAGACTTTTTACAATTGCACAGTCATAGACACGATGAGTTATTTATTCAATACTGAATTTAATATTATATCTATATGTTATATATTAAAAAATATCCTAATAAAGGACTAAATTATTTTCTTCAATTTTAATTTCTCATCGTGATGAGGGGAAGAAAAGTCCCAGAGAGTGCAAAAATTTCTGCTTTTCAGGTACAAAAGCATTAATTTGCAATTCTTTTCATATTTCAATGAAGTTACCTTGAGAATTTCATGTAATGACTCTTATGTGATCCCTTATTTAACTTTCACACAGAAAGACAACTTTTTTTCCTACCAGCTGGCATTTCTTAGCACCCAGAAAGGCTGAGCTGATATAATTACCCAATTAGAAGTTGCATGCTTCTCGTTCTTAGATGTCATAATCAACTGCACTCTCTTGACAGATCTTGTGATGTAAGGGCGCAGTGGTGATGTCATCTGAGATTTGTGACTAATGGAATAAACAGTCTTTTACGGCAGCAGTGAGTCATCCGCGGTGCATTGATTCCAGAGGAGAACCGAGATTGTTATGTATTGTACGCCGTGACCGAAGAGCTACAACAGCAGAAATCACCACCAGTTACAACAGTGGCAACCCAGACAATGTTTCTCAGCACACTCTGCAATGTGCATTGCTGCGTATGGGCTTACGCAGCCCGAGGCTGAAGCATGTCCCTGCACTGACGGCACATCATAGCCAGGTGCGTCTGCAATGGGCCAAGAAACATCGAAATTCGACATTAGAAGAATGGAAGAAAGTTGCATGGTCCGATGAATTCCGTTTTCTGATCCATTATATCAACAGGCGTGTGCGAATACACCGTTTTCCAAAGGAAACTTTGGCTCCCGAATGCAAGTTGGACAGGTAGCTCGGGTATTATGGTGTGGGTAATGTATTCATGGAGTACATTAGGATCCATAATCCTCATAGAACAATTCCTGATGTCTGTGAGCAACGGGAACATCATCGCAGACCAGGTTCACCCATTCATGATAGCTGTATTTCTGGCGGGGATGGTGTTTACTAACAGGATGAGGCATCATGTCACAAGGGTCGAATCATCATGGAGTGGTTCGAGGAACATTCCACTCACTTTCAAGTCATGTCTTGCCCTTCAAGTTTACCTGACATTAATCCAATAGAGCATTTGTAGTCTCACCTAGAAAACCAAATTCGTTCTGCCACGCTACCTCCTCACAATGTGCTGGAATTTCAGGACTAGTTGGTGAGCGCTTTGTATCAGTTACCTCAGACTACCTATCAGCACCTTTTGGAGTCAATGTCAAGCCGGATGCTGGCGGTTTTGAGGGCTAAAGGTGGACCTACATGTCATAGGACCACTTTTAGCCCTGTATGGCTAATAATGCGTCATAGGATGCGTCTATGTATCTCAGACTACCTATCAGCACTTTTTGGAGTCAATGTCACGCCGGATGCTGGCGGTTTTGAGGGCTAAAGGTGGACCTACATGTCATAGGACCACTTTTAGCCCTGTATGGCTAATAATGCGTCATAGGATGCGTCTATGTATCTCAGACTACCTATCAGCACTTTTTGGAGTCAATGTCACGCCGGATGCTGGCGGTTTTGAGGGCTATAGGTGGTCTTACATGTCATTAATAGGGTGGTCATAATGTAATGGCTGTTATGTGCAAACACACACACACACACACACACACACACACACACACACACACATATATATATATATATATATATATATATATATATATATATATATATATATATATATATATATATATATATATATGATAAAACAACATCAAGCACATTTCACGGAACAGGAACATTTAATTTGAAAGCACAAAGACATAACAATTAAACGATTAAACATAAAATAGACATTAATTCGTTTTGATTAAAATCATCATAAATCCTCATTGTACTCTCACTCTTCTGCACAAGTACACGCTCTGTTTCAGTATCTGTCTGTGGCGCACGCTTCTTCGCGTTGCCATTCTTAATTTGTAAAAGTCTAGTCGTCTAGTCCATGGAGTTGTGTTCTGCTATTGCTGCGCCTTGATATATATATATATATATATATATATATATATATATATATATATATATATATATATATATATATATATATATATATATATATATATATATATATATCTGTGTGTGTATTGATAAACAAAAAGTTGTTTTTTGTAAAAAACATATTTTGATTATATTGTGTTATGGTATGAAACTTTGAAATACAGTGACACAATGTCTGTTCAACAATGCTAGACCTCGGTTTGCAGAGTGGCAAGTATTTCTTATTCTATCATAGGAAACAAAGCTAAAAGGAAGGGAAAGTAAAAGGAAGTTTTAATCATGTCTGCTCTGTATTCAAGCGGAATCTTCTTTTGATATTGGGATATGAACCAAAATTTGAGACAAACGAAAAAAAGCTAAAAAGCAGTGAAGAAGAAATTTCAGAAAAAAATGACAGGAAAAAGACACATCTTTTTTTTTAAAATGATTAAATAAATTTCCCACTTGCAGAATAATAATAAAAAAATATGATGTGGACAAATGATTGTTATCCCAGGTAGCACAAATATAGTGATCAATGTCCTACAAATGTTGACCAATATTTCGTACGTTGCTGAACTTCGGACATAAGATTTTGGAAATCTGGCGATATTGACAGACATAATGAAAAATTAAAATTTGAAATTGTTTAAAGGATAGCATTTAAAAATTTGTTTGTATTGCTTATATAAGAAATATTATTCGCAAAAATAAAATTTAACAAATTTGCCAATTTTTACGACGCACTTTTTTGTTGTTTTTCCTTAAAGTTGTTAACAACGTCATAAAAATGATCTTTTAATAATATTCAGCAATACCTGTCGAAATTCATAAAAATAAATATAATTTTCTCACATTAAATGATATATTACGACATTCAGCGACATTTGACCAACATTGCTAAATATCAGGGCCCTAACTAGAGCGTGGCAAAGGTGGCATTTGTCACGGGCGCATCAGTCATAGGGGCGCCGCACCGTGAGAAAAATGCGGTCCGAAAGAAGACGATTCGCCTCAAGAAGAAATAATGAAAAGTTGAAACATATTTTTTCATAACAGAATCAGATTTTATTTTTAAAATCCAATGTGCTTAAAAATTATGATAAAACAACATCAAGCACATTTCACGGAACAGGAACATTTAATTTGAAAGCACAAAGACATAACAATTAAACGATTAAACATAAAATAGACATTAATTCGTTTTGATTAAAATCATCATAAATCCTCATTGTACTCTCACTCTTCTGCACAAGTACACGCTCTGTTTCAGTATCTGTCTGTGGCGCACGCTTCTTCGCGTTGCCATTCTTAATTTGTAAAAGTCTAGTCGTCTAGTCCATGGAGTTGTGTTCTGCTATTGCTGCGCCTTGATATATATATATATATATATATATATATATATATGTGTGTGTATTGATAAACAAAAAGTTGTTTTTTGTAAAAAACATATTTTGATTATATTGTGTTATGGTATGAAACTTTGAAATACAGTGACACAATGTCTGTCCAACAATGCTAGACCTCGGTTTGCAGAGTGGCAAGTATTTCTTATTCTATCATAGGAAACAAAGCTAAAAGGAAGGGAAAGTAAAAGAAAGTTTTAATCATGTCTGCTCTGTATTCAAGCGGAATCTTCTTTTGATATTGGGATATGAACCAAAATTTGAGACAAACGAAAAAAAGCTAAAAAGCAGTGAAGAAGAAATTTCAGAAAAAAATGACTAAATGATTAAATAAATTTCTCACTTGCAGAATAATAATAAAAAAATATGATGTGGACAAATGATTGTTATCCCAGGTAGCACAAATATAGTGATCAATGTCCTACAAATGTTGACCAATATTTCATACGTTGCTGAACTTCGGACATAAGATTTTGGACATCTGGCGATATTGACAGACATAATGAAAAATTAAAATTTGAAATTGTTTAAAGGATAGCATTTAAAAATTTGTTTGTATTGCTTATATAAGAAATATTATTCGCAAAAATAAAATTTAACAAATTTGCCAATTTTTACGACGCACTTTTTTGTTGTTTTTCCTAAAAGTTGTTAACAACGTCATAAAAATGATCTTTTAATAATATTCAGCAATACCTGTCGAAATTCATAAAAATAAATATAATTTTCTGACATTAAATGATATATTACGACATTCAGCGACATTTGACCAACATTGCTAAATATCAGGGCCCTAACTAGAGCGTGGCAAAGGTGGCATTTGTCACGGGCGCATCAGAAAATCATCATAAATCCTCATTGTACTCTCACTCTTCTGCACAAGTACACGCTCTGTCTCAGTATCTGTCTCTGACGTACGCTTCTTCGCGTTGCCATTCTCAGTTTGTAAAGGTCTAGTCGTCTAGTCCATGGAGTTGTGTTCTGCTATTGCTGCGCCTTGATATATATATATATATATATATATATATATATGTGTGTGTATTGATAAACAAAAAGTTGTTTTTTGTAAAAAACATATTTTGATTATATTGTGTTATGGTATGAAACTTTGAAATACAGTGACACAATGTCTGTCCAACAATGCTAGACCTCGGTTTGCAGAGTGGCAAGTATTTCTTATTCTATCATAGGAAACAAAGCTAAAAGGAAAAAGTAAAAGGAAGTTTAATCATGTCTGCTCTGTATTCAAGCGGAATCTTCTTTTGATATTGGGATATGAACCAAAATTTGAGACAAACGAAAAAAAGCTAAAAAGCAGTGAAGAAGAAATTTCAGAAAAAATGACAGGAAAAAGACACATCTTTTTTTTTTAAAATGATTAAATAAATTTCCCACTTGCAGAATAATATAAAAAAAATGATGTGGACAAATGATTGTTATCCCAGGTAGCACAAATATAGTGATCAATGTCCTACAAATGTTGACCAATATTTCGTACGTTGCTGAACTTCGGACATAAGATTTTGGACATCTGGCGATATTGACAGACATAATGAAAAATTAAAAATTTGAAATTGTTTAAATAGCATTTAAAATTTGTTTGTATTGCTTATATAAGAATATTATTCGCAAAAATAAAATTTAACAAATTTGCCAATTTTTACGACGCACTTTTTTGTTGTTTTTCCTTAAAGTTGTTAACAACGTCATAAATATATCTTTTAATAATATTCAGCAATACCTGTCGAAATTCATAAAATAAATATAATTTTCTGACATTAAATGATATATTACGACATTCAGCGACATTTGACCAACATTTTATAAATATCAGTAACTAGAGCGTGGCAAAGGTGGCATTTATACATATATAGGGGCGCCGCACCGTGAGAAAATGCGGTAAAGAAGACGATTCGCCTCAAGAAGAAATAATGAAAAGTTGAAACATATTTTTTCATAACAGAATCAGATTTTATTTTTAAAATCCAATGTGCTTAAAAATTACTTTTTTATGAATTTTCTTATATTTTTTAAATGCTCCTAGAGACTAAACTTGTTATAGATTCTTACAAAATGTTTACTAAATACTTCTAATATGCCTTTATTAGAAGTATATGAGTATTCGTTTAAAATTTTGAATTTATTAAAGTTATTAAAACTAAAATTAAATTTAGAAAATCATCATTTTTTTATGAAAATTCAACGTACAAATAAAAAAATACTCCCCTCAAATAAACTATCTAGTTTATCAGCAAAATAATACTTTTAGATTGTTCGAAAATATTTTTAAGTATTAATAAAATAAATATAGGAGAAAAAATTAAAAATGAATATACTGGGAACATTTTAAGAATTAACTAAATATATTGAGTTGATTCAAAATATATGATATAGAAAAAAACATTTATATATTTTCTCACTATATTGGGTGGTAGGGGCGCAGATAAGTTTTTTGCCACGGGCTCTAAAGGACCTAGTTACGGCCCTGCTAAATAAAAAAAAAAATGATATTTAGAGATATCATTTAGGAAGCCTGAGAGGAAAAGGCGTTGAACGTAGGCCGATCAGTGTTGGCCTATACTTTTGTGCTACCCAGGTTGTAAGCCTATTTTATGAAATACATCATTTCTTATCTCATATGATACGTCGTTATCATTTGCACATTTCATTATTTCCTTATCATTCACAGTAGGTAACCTTGTTGTCTCAGTATCGCTCAATTACTGATATTTGGCCGAGATCCGTAACGTTAAGTATGCGCTTCACAAAGGAGATCAAATGACAACTGGTATAATTTCATTAATGCCAGGGCCGTAACTAGGTTCTTCAGCGCCCGTGGCAAAAAACTAGTCTGCGCCCCTGCCACCAGCTGTAGTGATAAAATACATACACATGTTTTATATATACATACATACATACATACATATATATATATATACATATATATATATACATATATATATATACATATATATATACATATATATATACATATATATATACATATATATATATATATATACATATATACATATATTATTTACATATTTATACATATATATAAGATATATATACAAGAATATATATACATATATATATATATATATATATATATTTTATATATATATATATATTTTATATATATATATATATACATATATATACATATATTATACATTATATTTATACATATATATACATATATATATTCATATATATACATATATCTATATATAAAATAAATAACATATATATATCAATATAGTTATAAATATATATATACTGTATTTCTGTATACATATACATATATTTACATATATATACATATATACATATATATATACATATATAACCCAATATATATATATTATATATATATATATATATATATTATTTATATATATTTATATATATACATATATATATATATATTATTTTAAAAAATATATAATATAAATATATATATATAAGACTAATACTTATGAGCCCGTGGCAAATTCCACCTTTGCTACGGCCTAGTTACGGCCCTGATTAATGCTATTTAACTTTACTTAAAGTGACTAGAATCAGTAAATGGAAAAAAAAGGAGTACCCTGTATGATGAAATGACAGATTTATCTTGAGCATTATTTTGGTTGATTGGTTAGTCGCAAGTTCATGTTTTGATACTTGAGGGTTTTTTAGGATAACTTGTAACAATCCCGCAAGATTTATGGCTGATTAAAGGAGCAAGTTGAGAGGGTAAAATCCCTCTCAACTTGATCTTCCCAGCAAAATCCCAATAAAAGACTTTCAAACAAAATCTACAAAATTAAGCCGGTTTCATTGAAAAGTTCAAAGGCTGAAGGTAACAGCAAAGCATATTTGCAGTGTAATCACAAAGGGTTTTTATGTAATATTTTACAGAACGTGAAGTGTTCCAGGGAATCAAAAACAGTGTTTCTAGACTTCTTCGCACACAACTTCGTCAAATAACGTGCAGAAAGATCATTAAGGATTTCTTGTATCAGGCATCATGAAATCGCACAATCGAAGAGCGGGCAAACAGACTCACTCGCGAGATCTCATTTATTTCTTTTATCAATGTCTTTTACATTATGGAAGATGAAGTTAAATTGTTTACAAAATTAATTGTAAAATGACGCATTTGTTAGAGATACAATGATACCATACGAGTTCGTGATCGTATAAATATCTATAATTATTAATAAACGCTTCGTGAGTTTCTGAGTCTTTTTATGGCGACAAAATGTTTTTTATGACCATAGTGCCTGATATGATATTATCCTACCATTCTTAGAACCTATTCAGTTTGATAACTCTTTTATCGATAGATATTAAGTTTAATTAATATTAAATTAAGTGAATCGTTTTCCTTTATTTTATTCTGTCTTTTTGTAATCCGTCTATAAAGAGAGGATTTTATTTTACTGAAACTGAGAAGGAGGGATGAAGTCAACTGTTTTGTTATTGTTACTCATCCCCTTTGTGGAAAGTCTACACCAGGTCCAATAGACCAGTTATAATATGCGACTTGGTCTATGGCTAAGAGTAGTATGCAGTTTTACTTTGTGCGAGGATTCGCGAAGGCTGAAGACTGACTTCATCACAAGAATGGGATTTCTTAATTTAGAAGCACAGACCAAGAAGACCTCCAGACTTGACCTACCACTGTGACCGCGAACCTATTTTACGTAATTCAACTTCCATTAATGAAAACGAAAGATATTTGTTCGGCTCGAGCCTTGACACCGGTACGCCCCCCCCCCCCCCCCCGGTTACCAGATCGCTGCCTTTACAAACTGAACTACTGCGGATTAGTCAACTGCTTTAACTTTTATCTTTAAATGACAATGAAATTTAAGTTTTACTAGTTTCGGGGTGTCAGATTAAATTTTAGGTCAGGGATGGGAAACTAAGGCCCACCGGAAGGTTTTATCCGGCCAACGGATAGAATTTTAAGTTGCCGGTCCGAGGCAAATTAAAAGAAATATATATTTATACATTATATATCCATCTCCTTTTCTACTTTGCTTAAATATTATATCCCAAATTTATTATCTTACGCCCAGAAGATCAGCGGTATATTTGCTTCTTATATGTGAACAAGTGTTTTCAACTTTGAACCTTTGAAAGAATAATATCAGAAGTAGATTGACAGATGAGCATTTAGCATCGTTCTTTAAAATCAGTACATCTCACTTTGAAGAGTAAGGAACTTTTAAAAATGAAATCGCAATTTCATTCATCTCATTAACGTATTTAAACCGTTAGGCACTTGTATATTGTTTTTAAAATTTTAGAAAAATTTATCTTGGCCCACCAAACTTATTTTCTTTCGATTTTTGGCCCACGGCCGAAAAAGTTTGTCCATCCCTGTTTTAGATGTTTAGACCCTTTTAGGTTTGTAGAATTTGTCAAAGGCTGTTTGATATGTCAAATTGTTTATCCGTTCCAGATTGTTACTTTCGGGTTTCGATCAGAAGTTTGATTTATTCAAAAGAAGTTAAATGTTTTTCAGTTCTCTTGTAATAATGTTACAGATTCGTACGAAATCAGTTTGATTTATTCTTCACAGATAGATTTATTATTTTTTACTAATAATAAAATACCACAACTACTACTTCTTGTAAAGCATTACAGCCCATTACAGGTCAAGTCAGAGGCTAATTGGGACCCAATTAGCCTCTACCATCTGTTTCTATCCGAGGCAATGCCTCTCCATTCTCCCTTGCTTAAGATTCGCTTTCAAAGAATGAAGTCACCTAATTGGTTTTCTTTGCTGCTTTCTATTTCGAATAGGTTTGATAAATATGAACTTTTTTACTGCGTTGGTATTCTAAGTTCTAAATAAATGTCCTAGCCACCAAATCCTGTGACTTTTTATGATCTTAAACGATATCTGGTTATATTTTTGGTATATTTCAAAATTAAAGATTCATCCCCAAATAGCGCTTTAACAAACTGCGCCAAATATTTTCTTTTAATATCTTGCGCTTAAAGGTGAATATTTTGTTTTACATAGATTTAGTCATTACCACACATTCCTCAGAGCAAAAAGTATTACAGGTTGCAATAGGGTCTTATTTATATTAATTTTGGTGCAAAGGCTGCTACAACTCTACCACTTATAACAACATCATATATTTGATTACATGTGCGTTTATTTTTTGCCAGAATTGACACCTATTTCTTTCCAGCACGACCACGATCACAGGGATGCACCCAAAAAGTTTCGGACTACCTCCGCAAGCATGGGGATTTTCTGGAACGTTTCGTGTTGGAGAACGTCAGTTTGGAGCTGATGGAACGGTGGATCATACGAAAAACCCAAAGGCAACGAAAAAGTGCACTCGCTGCGGCTGGTAAGGTGTAGAACGGCAAAATGTCGTGCACTGATATTTTTACCAATTTCCCTTATTTTTATTTATTTATTTTCGCAAATAGGATTCAGGAGGAATGCAACTAAATCCTCTCCATATATATGTTAAGATATGATATATCCAACCCATTCTCCAATCCCCTAATCATCATTTGTTTTATTTTGGTAACTGTAGTACAACATAATACTGTCTTATAAAAAAATCTTTCGCTATCCTGCTGAGGAAATAGTTATTCTTGACATTTTGGAATCGCTCGTTGAGAAGTAGTTCCCGCTATCATTATGCCTAATGTAGCAAAAAAGTAGACCGTAGCGCTTGAAGCCAAAGCAAACTTGTAGATCGCTCTTAATTTCTGTAAACAAATATAAAATGCTCTCTTACTACTTTAATTGCTCCAACTTACAAACATTTAGGATGTTCTTACAGATGTTTTTAGGGTGTTCATAATTAAAATTCTAATCCGAATTTTAACTATAAACAGACTAGTTCAATCTTAAAATTGAAAAAGGGTACAAGAAAAATAACCGTTAATTCAAATGTGAACGGGACTATATTATCATGACCTAGAGATCATATTGAGCAGTTATTGCCTGGATGCTGGAAGTAAAGTTGTCTTGTTATTGTCTTTTATTGAAAACCTGACATGCATAAATATTTTGCAACAGTGCCATTTACTAGTAAATTTTTGAACTATTTTTGTTTGGTTTTTATCTATTATTGGATTGTGTCTTAATACAAACAAAATTCCAATCTTCTGATTCAATTAAGGCAAATAACAGTGTTTTTATATGATATTTTGCTTTTTTCAATAGGAGTATAAAGTTGAAATGTAGAAGTGTTAATTTCAAATTAAATAATTACATCGTGAAAATAAATCATCATGATGTTTTTAAATTACCATTATAATTGAATTATTATTAAGATTTCTCTGTATTAATACCAAATGTAGATGTAGGTTGCCTGAATCTATGTGCAAAATAAAATTTAAAAAAATTCTATTTAAAATTAAAACATTCCATGACAAAATTGTATTATATTTGAAGCTAAGTTTTACCGTTACATAACTTATTTTTTTTAAACCTTACTGTTATTCTTTTTTGCTTGAAAATCTGAATGTTTTAGAGACGCTGCTTAAAAGGTGGCTTCATAGTTAGGACTCGTTTAGCAACTTTATTGTATTAAAAAGTTCGAAGTACGAGAATACAATATATTTCTCTTGCCAAAAAACAAAATAAAATCTTAGAGTTGGTTACTCCAAACGATCAAATGAGAGGTAAACAGTTTTGAAATCAAGAATTTATGCATGTAAAAGGTGTTCAAATTTATAAACTAAGATTGAACTATTGATATTTTAAAGTTTTTTTAATGTTTTCATTTTACTAGATTAATAAACGTGGTTTTTGGTTATAATCAATCCATCTCTCCCGGGTGAATTCCCAATCTCACCCGTGAGGGAGAAGTTGGTGGTTTGTGAAAGAATCTCCCTTAAGGGAACGAGAAAAGCTGCCCGCTGCTTACCAGATCCATTCCTTTGGGAATCAAACTTGTGACAGAGTAAAAGGACTTCCCTTACCGAAAAGAAGTGCTTTAACCTGATGGGTGGTGGTCTGACCGAATTTTTACATTACATTTCATTATTTTCTTGAAAAGTGCACGAATACACAAAAAGAGTTGTTATCCACTACGGACGTAGGGAGAGGTATTACAATTTTGATATCCGTAGGAAATTTCAGTGGTGAATATGTATATATATATATATATATATATATATATATATATATATATATGTAACTAGGAAAAATATCTTTCACCTATTACTCACGATAATTCGGCCATATTATTTAATTTGCCCGGGCTTGGTGGACAAAATTTAATTTTAGTCGTGACTCCATCAGAAATACAAGTCCAACGTTGTGGAACTTCACGTTTCTTAAAGATCGAAAAACATCAATCTAAGCTACCGTAGGTATAAAGCGACTGCCCTGAATACAATGCTACAAGAATAATACATCTTTCAATGATTTTGGATCCCAGAGCGAGCGATCAAGTGATTTTATTTCCATGAGATTTAAGATTGTCCGCACTCGTTGGGAGGCAAGAGTGAGCCTTGATCATATAATTTATCTCGAAAAACCCATTCTGCAACTTAGTACTACAGAAGTGAAACTAATTTCCTGGGACAGCTGAAAAATGTGGCCAGTGGATAGAAAATTAGCATTTATTCCAACGTTAATTTTGAAAGATGGGTTAAAAGAATTTAAGTCTGAGAACACTTCTTTATCTAACATTTTAAGGCTGGTAAATTAGGTATTAAAATGAAAAAGGGAAAAAGAAGAATTTTAAATATTTATTTTATTGGTAATAATTTTTATATATTATATATATACATGTAATAATATCAATATCTAAAACCCTAAAGTCTATCCAAAATTATCCTTTTTCCACATTCATTATTTTAAATCTTAATTTCTCCTCTTTATATTAGCCATACTTTTCCATTTATCCAATTTCAACAAGGAAGTTTTCATTCCTTCCACGAACCCCGAAATTCTTTCTTTGATTATCAAAGCTAAAAATGATATAGCTGGCATTTTAATGAGAAAGTAATAACTCTCCCAGGAATATCTGTAACGCTCAGCAATAATAGTCATCTGGAAAGCCACACTTTGGCAGATGTCTCTAATCAAAAGTTCTCTTTAAGCAATTAACTGTTAGTTCAGCATTTTCCCCACGACACTTAAATCCCGCGTGGTATTTGGTCCTCTTTCGCTAAAGGTTGGCGTTAGACACCGTCCGGTTCAGATGCCTTTGGATTTTGTCCTATCCTGATGAGATGAAATAAAAATTACGTTGGGCCACGACGAGTGAAGCGTTTTTTCAGAAGTTTAACGGGACTCTTGGTAGCCCAGTATGCCCGGGCTAAGAAAAATAATAGGGGCAATTTAAAAGCTTTCCCGTATAAATTTGGGTCTGGATTGGGCCCCCGTCGATTACATACATGTATAATTAAGTTTTGTAATATTCTAACTAACTGATTCTCTTTTTTGTTCAAGACCCAGAATAAATTCAAACCATGGATTAAAACTCTGTATCTCACTATGTATATGCTTTAAATTTGCAAAGTTATGCATTTGAAATATAACTGTGTATATCTTTTATGCAACTACAACGTGATTTTATGCCTTACTTTGGTTTTAACTGTACATGCCTGTGGTAGAAATGTTTTAATAGGGCTTTTTTAGTTCCATTAATTTTCCTATTGCAGTTCCCACTTGATGTAAAGTTTCCAATGTTATTTCTTATAGATTTTATACACTTATTCTTTTATTTTTAGAAAATGTCGAGAAGATCCCAAGTCTTTCAAGATGGAAAGTAAGAATTTTCTGGATATATTTATGCTTGGTGCAAGACTAGTTGATAAGATACATCTAGTATAAAACCTCGAGAAGGAAATAAGACCTTGATGATAATATTTTTTTAGTAGCTTTCAAAAAGATTATATAACAAAATGTATAACTCAGAAAAAGTTCTTATAGGGAGAAGGAACCTTGAATATCAGTTTTTAAAATGTTACAAATTTTAATTTGTACTCATAAGGACCATAAATAGTTTTGTTATATAAAATATATAAGGCACTAAAATCTCTTAGAAAACAACTTTTTATAAAAATACAATTTATAAAAATTTTACTATAATTTTACTTTTTATTTATATAAATTTTACTATTTAATAGCTTTTTTATAAAAATATAATTTTTTTTATAAACACTGAGTCTTTCAACAATATTTATAAAAATGTTCTTTCAACACTGTATATAAACCTGTTGTTGGAATTTCCCTGCTATATGTTCAACATTTATATAGAAACAAAGCTGGGTATCGATTTTGATTTTTGAATAAAACAGTATTCATAAAACGATTATGTCAACACGTTGTTTTCACAATTATTTTTAATTTTCACTGTATTAAATTCTCTGTAACCAAGGAAAATACTTTACACTTAAAAAAATATATATACACAGTCTCATGCCAAACACACTAACAGATAGCGTCGAAAATTTTGAGATAGATTAATAAAGAAATGGGGCAGCTGGAACATTTTAAAATGACTGATTTGACACTAAGTGTCAGGTGTAAAAACAAAATTTGTATGTTTAAAAGTAAAAACTTGTGAAAAAAAAAACAGATTTTAGTAAAAGAAAATAATTATTTAATTGAAAAATTTTTGAGTTGATCATGAATTGTTATGCCCTCTCAGTTTGACTTCTTGAGAACTAAAAGCATTTTACGCTTTTGGTCAAATTCTGTCATTTTACAGGTATCTTGTTGCCTTATAAAGCATACGAATCTTACCATATCATTTATTTTTTAACCTTTGAAATTGGAGTATTATCTTAAACTGAATATCTTAACACCAAAAATATTTGAATTAAATTTTTATAATATAAATTCATCTGAAAATTTTACTTTCATTGATTTTTAAGCGGTCGTTTATTATCAATACTCTATAGTATTTTTAAAATGTGGTATACGAAGCTCCTTTTGTTTTCTATTCAAACCAGCCAGGGAGAGAAAAAAGGCCTTGTATTATTCTATCTGTTAACCTCGTATTATTCAATATTGGTAGTATAAATAAAATAGTAGGCTTAACAAGCGCAGTACCCCAGAAGGAATATTGTTTCTTTCATAAATCAAAATCAATACCCCGTTTTGCTTCTACATAAATTCTTAACATATAGTGAAAAATGCAAGCAATTGGTTACTATGTAGTGCAGTAGGAAAATTTTGATAAATACCATGCGACGTCGGGCACGTAATTAGAAGGGGATTTACAAATGACCCGCCTAAGCTGTATTTTTATTACAAAACTAAACGTAGGTAATAAAGGAATACGAAAGTTATGCCCACGTTTATTAGAATCACATAAAAATGCAAAAAAATTTTGATTTTAACAGATGATAAAAATTTATATGATAACATATCAATATATTATAGGTATTTAATTTAGTACGCTCTTTGTATAAAAGAGGTTGACAGTAAAAAATACTACTGTAGCGTGTACTCCCCTCTCCTTTTATGATAGGTGGCGCGAAGAGAGCCATCTAGTTTGTTTTCCATAGTGTCAGTGATCTCTCTCAATGTGTGCGTTGTATAAGTTGTTGTTTTTGTACTGTGTTGTGGAACATAGCGAACGAAATAAAAGTGGTTCCTAAAAATGGACTAATTATTTCACAACGCCTTTACGAATAAATGAGTCTCGTCTTTCTACACTACTAAAAACACCTCAAAACTCCGTCGCACGGCCTATTACCGAGAACCGAGTAGAGAGATATGAATTTTGGCAAAGTTGGCATACTCCATTTGTAGGCCGTCTTCGAAAATTTTCTGCCGTAAGTCTAGTTATTCTATTTTAAAAATGTACCACCACTATTTGCCAGAATGGAATTCTGCATTGTAAAATATCGCCCACTGAAACTTAACCCAAAGGAACTCTGCCAAACCGAACAAAGCTAACTTACGTTTTATCATTCTATCAATTTCTAAACTAACTATAATGCCGAAACTAGGGAATGGAAAAGGAGACATTTGCCATGACTGCATCAGTAATAAGGATGTCACTCTGTACAAAAAAAGCTTGCGAAAGCTGCTCCGTGATTGATAGGGGATCGAAACGAGGACAATTCGCCCCCTTAAAATAAAGGATAGTTGAAAAATAATTTCCAAAATCCTATTTATAGTTAAAGAGTAGGGTTAAAAGACAATAAATTAGAATTATTAAAAAAAAGTAGATGTTGAAATTTACATTTGGGCATATCGCAATAGATTTCAATAATTTTAAAGTATGGAAAGTCTATAAAAAGTTTAGAAGGAATTCATCAGCTAGAACTAAAAAATATTTATCCAAATTTAGTAATTTCATTGAAAATTTATGCTTACTTGTAACAAGTTTCAGGTAAATATTTTTTAAGTAAGCGGTGAGTGAAAAATTAGGCATATGTTCCTCGTTATGTCAAGAATGTCTGTACTCTAAACTGAGCATTGAAAAAGAAACCTCTCTCAGTTTGAACTACGACCGCGACAAAATCATCGACTTATTCGCCGATTGTGGGAAAGTAATGTTGTAAATACCTTACATTTTTATGTAATACATAAGTATAAGATTGTTAGTTTCTTAATTTATTATTTGTAAGTTCATTGTGAATAGTAATTTATAAATTGTGAGTTCCTTCTAAATATGTTATGTATAGAGGAAGCATTTTTATGCGTTTTCTATGCTAAATTTTTGCTACGGGCACTAAGAGACCTAACTATTAATAACTCTTTAAAAAAAAAGAAGATATTCTATGTCTCACTAAGGCTCGGCCAGTTCCACCAGCTTGATTGATTGTTTGATAGATGTCCCAGTTCTCGAAATAACTAGTGAAAAGAAAAAAAATTCTACGGCACAATTTTCTTAATCAATTTTTGAAATAACTATTGGAAACAAAGGCAGTTGAATTCTTTTGTTTTCATGAATAGCTTTTTCTCTTGGCCACGCAAAGCACTATCCTCCTTGTGTCTCCTAAAAGATAGAATATTAGTTCTTTTCTTTCAGTTTTGCGTCCATGCCGATAAAAGGGAAATGCTGCAGGAATTGACTTCAACTCTGTTAATGCACCCAAACAAAGGCCACGTTTTATCAGAGCTTGCCAGGAATGTGGCATCAGCTGTCAACGCATCGGGGTGGCGTCTGTATATCTACAATGTTGACACTAAGGTAAAAAACACTGATGTAGAATAACAAAATTCTTTCCTTGCAATAATACTCAACAAATTAGTTTTAAAAAATCTTCAATCAATCATCATTTTCCAGTGCTGTTATTATTACTTTGTCGTAATCATGTCCAAATTATTACCTAAAAGGATGGCATTAATACTTTGTTTGAATCCCATTATATAGGAATTAAGTTCTTTTCGGAATGAAGATAAAGGCGAAAAGTAAGTACATCAGTTTCTTCCAGCGAAATTAATGTTAAAGTATCATTTCTACATTTACTTATATTTATTTATGCTGTTTTAGAACTTTTCAAATTGGAAATTCTCTGGCGTCATACGTTGTAAAGACAAAAGAAAACATTCGATGGAAATCTACAGATAAGGTTAGTGCAAATTCTTGGAAATTTTTTTAAAAATCTAAAATAATATATTTTTATCTTTCTCGTTTATTTGAATTTACTATTC
Source organism: Pardosa pseudoannulata (assembly GCA_032207245.1). Lineage (NCBI taxonomy): Eukaryota > Metazoa > Arthropoda > Arachnida > Araneae > Lycosidae > Pardosa > Pardosa pseudoannulata. The sequence goes on along the minus strand of CM063501.1, from coordinate 117,644,919 downwards.
TTTTTGATTCATCTGCAAGCACTCTGGGCCCAAAAATTTATACAGTATTGTTGTTGTAAATGATATATATAATGAAAAATAATAGGAAAAATTCTAGTAAAGTTTTTACACTTTGAGAATCTTTTTATTCAATCAGTTCTTGGATTTAGAAATGAAAATAACACGGAAGCTGTATTTTTGGCTAAATAGGAATTAATATAACATTTGAATTTTCAATTGTAGCCATTTCATTAGCACTTATACATATTTTTTTACTAATTCATCTAAAAATTTGAGTTGGTTGGTTGTTTGAGAGCTCGCTTCGGTCTCTATTTTGCTACACGAAGTCAAATGAGACCGGGACCTACTGCTTAATGCTAAATCAGAACGGCTAAGAAAATATCTAAACATTTTAATGGAAGAGGGTGATAAGTGATAATTTTGTTGATATTTTGCATTCTTTTCCATCAAATCAAATAAATGTATTTTTACTTATATTTTATTAAATCTACGCACGTGATTATTAAGTTGTACTGTTCTGTTTTAATTTCACAGCCTTCAGCAATAATATTGTGAAAGTTTAAATTTGGTGTAAAAATGTTAAAATATTCTAAAATGATTGGAAAATATAAAGATAAAGGTGTACAGAAAAACAAACTGGGTGCTTAAAAATTTTATAAAGCAATTATAATGAATTATGCTATGATTTTTCAAGATATAACAGTTAAAAAGGAAAATGAAAATAATTATATTTCTAAATCTCTCGGATCATTAAATATATAACATGCTAAACTGTTCGTATTTTTAATTTGTATACACACATATATATAGAGAGATGAAAAATTCTGTTTGTTATTTTTCCCACGGGCTTTTAAAATATGCTTTAAAAAACGTCATAAAACGTAATGAAATCACATAAATAAATATTTGATAGGTTGGATATATGATTTGGTTTATAATATATGATTTATAATACATGATTTAGTTTGCTAGATTGTAGTTCTTAGTAACCTAATACTAAACCTATATAGTACCACATTAAAACTTTAATATCGTGCAATTATATTATCGTGCCACATTAAAATTTTTAATATCGTCCATAAGCTTATTTAGAACTCCCCGATGGCAAGAATTAGTGACCGATTTTGACGTTTAGTATGACTTTTTAGGACTTTCCAGATGCGCTGTCCGAGATTCAAGTCGAAAATCCTGTCAATGTTTTATGTCACCCAATACTTCAACCTGATGGCGAGTTATCAGGTGAGTACATTGTTTTGAATTTGACTTACTGATAAGCTTACTGGCCTATTCTTTTGTATTAGCGTGCAATAAAACATGAGAAATCAGTTAACAATAACAATTTATTGTCATAACAAAAAACGATAAAAACACTTATATTACAACTCTAAATATATCTCCTAACACGTCTCTAAACTGAACTAAACTTAACAGAAATGAACTCTTACTAGAGGAGGGGGAGGGAACAACCTGATAAACACATCTCCCAACTAAACTCCTATTTGGGAAAAACATAACATATACATAACACATACGCAAACACCAGTCTCTTCCGAGGTTATATACACCTGCTAATTTATATAAAGCTCACCCCGGAGCCAAATATGCCACAGCCGCTAAATTCCCCGATTGTCAGTGGCTATTACGTCAATAATCTGAAGGGGCGTTTCCGGCGATAGGCAGGAAATTTAAATAAACCAACTGAAAATAAATGATTTTAATGTAGCCTCCACACTATGGCCAGTTGTTCACCACTTCCTGATGGTGACCTCGAACGATGGTTCACGGGTCGCATCCACACGCTGGGCCACTAAATGAGTTGAGCGCGTGTATTCATCCATAGGGTCTTCTGCGCACTTTAGTTGCGCATCTGGTTGCCTTTGATCTTTGGAGAAAAACCGCCTCCGAAGCCATCGTTCGCCAAGGCTATTTTATCGTCTGCCGCCATCGGCCACGATAAGCCAAAGCCCCTCCAGACGGTGGTGATGGCTTGCAGTGGACCATAGTGTGGAGGCGCCTTAAGAAAATTAAGTTGGCAGGTAAACGGGCTATTTTAAGCTTAAAATTCTGAAAATGCCAACACTTACACGAAATAATAAATGATGCGCATACGATAAAAATAAAAGAAAATGTTTCACTACAGTAATTGTACAAATTAGTAGAAGAAAATCGTTTGTCATTTTTTAAAAAAGTGCATGAACTTAAAACAGACTATGAATTTCAAAAGTTAATCCAAGAATATGTGTTTTCATGAACTCTGACGTCACAAACTCGGCGGAGGAAAAGTATCATTTTTGAGAGACGTTAAAAAGTCCGCTATAAACCCATTACGAATTACTAATTAGGCCCGCAAATGAAAGAAAAATAGGTATTATCCTGCTTACTTTTTTGTCTGCTATTGTTTAAAATTAAAAGTTGAAAACGTGAAAATTCCTCATTGGATGATGTGAGTTTTTTTTTTCCCTGAGAACAGTTTTTTACAGATTTGAAAATGCTGTTCGATTTTATCTTTCAGTCCTTTACATCAAAAGAAAAAAAAAATGTTGACTTTTTCATGAATTTTAATATTTCATATTCAACATTGGTCAACATAAACCAATATTGGCTAACATCGGTAAAACGTGTACGAACTTCCCGATCCGTGCCAAGAAGGGTTAATATTAGGGAATATTGGGTAATATTGCTGTGCTACCTGGGTTTTTAGCTTTTATAAAAATAAATAAAAGTAAAAATAAGAACAATATTCTAAAGTATAAAACACAGAACATTGAAGGGTGATGAAGGCAAGGAGTTTTTAACCTGATCGTAACGTATTACACGCCTTTGACGTCACTGTGAATTTTAATGTTTGTGTTTTGTAATTTTAAATTTGGCAACAAGTGAGTTGTTCTATATATAGTTTTTGTTTTAGAGAGTAGCATTTTTTTCCATGTTCTTATCATAGGTAATAAAACGTTATCAATGTATAAATGTAAATATTAAATGTTAAGTAGTAATAAATAATGTGTTTATGATAATAGTCTGCACGTCATTATAGTCTTGAGCATTAGGAATACCAATCTATAAATGAGTTGAGTTTCGAAATCGGTATTCCACACTGACTCTAATTATTTTCGATCTCCAGTGAAACTCTTGACATCGGTACGGGATTAAATGTAAGCAAGCACTGATTATTCTCTGAATGAATTTAAAACTGAATCGAATTTTATTATATTTCTTCTGTAGGTGTTCTCGAGCTTTACAAGGATACGAGAAATTCAGAATTTCACGAAGAAGATGAAGAAGTAAGTTTATTGTAATATATGAATCATGTGTCGAAAAAAAAATCTACTTTTTTCCTCGATATTAGATTAACCAAATCGGTAAGAACCAATAGCCGCTTATATAAACGTGATTCCATTTAACTAAACATGGAGGATAAATCCGTAAACATGAATGCCCTCTCTTTGGCAGGTAGGTGAGAGTTACTAAATTCAGGTGAAAATCCTCCCGAGTTTGATCGAAATAGAGGCGGTTCACCAACGTAGCACAATGGTCTTACACCTGTCAGGGTAAGCGGTCCTTGAGTTATCAAATTCATGTTGACAGGCCTCCAGCACTGAATTTTTTCGAAAGTGTACTGCTTTTGTTGTGGTATAGCCACATTCTATGTAAAAGGGAATGCCAGGAATTGCCGGCTTCCTGACCCCTTATTTTATGGAATGGGGCTTGTCCATGTCCAAGTCACCTTGAATCTTCCTGCGCTGACCATCCGTGGGTTGCCGTTTTGCTCTCCCCATCTTTCCCCTTTTGTCCAGCTTGAGCGTTGCTTGGCGCCCTAAGATTCCTAGGCTGTTCTTCCTACTCACGCTACGTTTGGCGATGGTCTTGGGTTCCCGCTGGCGGAATTTTTCCACTGACCTCGCCATTCGCGGTGTTGAATGGGCATCATTTTGGCCGAAATTGGGGGAGAGATCACCCATATCATTTAAGAAAAAAAAGATTATTTTTTTAGCCATTTTGCTCCTTTTTGATTTTTGTGTCATGTCGAGGGACGTGTATTTTTCTGACAAAGTCAGCAAGGAATAGTCAATAATAAAAACTCCTTTCAGCTATTCAATTAATAGGACTCTTTTATTTTCGTCAATTTGTATTTTCCTCTGTTATAAAGTTCTGGAGCATTCCATATGAAGACAGTGAGTTGTGTCTGCCGCCATATAGTTCCACCAAAGAACCGGTGAAAGGTTATTGCGGGCTAAGGGAAAAATGGAATACTCAACAACATCAATAATTCTACAACAACTAAAATTATTCTACATTTGTGTTAACCTGCATTTTTTTAAATTATTTATTTGGAATTTTCTTTAATTTTCAGGAAGAACGTTTCTTATTATGTCTCATCTGTAAAAATATCATTTATTTCAAATAAATAATTTTAATGTAACGTTCTTTTTACCTCTTTGTTGCTTGAGTTTTGCACACCATTGTGCATCCACTGCAGAGATATATTTTGAACTGATTTGCCAACCATTTCCCGATGTGTTTAGTTGACAGTGTCCTATTACCAATTATATTGCGATACATAAGTCGCCTGTAAACTTAATAGCAATTATTTTCTAATATGTTTAGTCGATGGACGACCTAACACCAATCATTTTCTGATGTTTGTAATCATCTGGAGTCCTAATGCCATCAATGTCTGATATGTATTATCAACGGTCAGACTTTTAAACAATTATTTTCTGATGTGAATTAATAACAATAAACCCACTACAATTATTTCGCGGAATGTATTCTCAAATCTTATGTCAAATTTGATATAAAATTATTACAAAACATTTTCTACCCATCATTATACTTAACTCTACATAGTCTATCCATCATTCGAGATTCAATATTTTCGTAACACATTTTTCAGCTGAAGGCTTTATCATTTATTACTTTTCGAAAAAAAGTCATGTTTTCTAACTGGTGTTAAAATAGTTTTGATTAAAATACCTATAAAACTAAAAACTATCCAAGAAGTCTTCCCAGAATAAATAGTTGCCAGTATTCGATCGTTAAGGTTTTAAAAGTAGAATACTTCTTTTAGTAAAGTGTTATCTAGTTTTCTAAATTTGATATAAATTTATATTTATATTCCCAAAAGTAGGGAGGACATCAAACTATTTTAAAGATTCACTATTGAAGCTTTTAGTTTTATTTAACGTTACTTCTGCTTTCAATGAATAAAAGTCTGCAGATATTGTTATTTAAATTAGGGTAATGGACTAATCTAGACAATAAAAAAAATGACCGTCTCTTGAAAATGGAGAAATATTAATATTTCATCCAAATTTATTGTTATTATAGTGTAACACAGAGCCGCAGCCAAGATTTAATTTAGCTGAGGGAAGGCTCAAACTGGAATGAGCCAATTAAAATATAATTCCGAACGACGACCAGGATAGAGCGCTGCTCTTCGGTACCGGAGTTTGAGGATTCAAATCCCATTGCTGGCTTTGGTGTTTGAAGCCGTTCGGAATCGGCTTTAAGCAGTAGATTCCGGTCTCATTAATTCGTGTGTTGCAAAGCAATAGACCATAGTTCTCCAAATCAACCCAAAAACCAAATATGCTTCAGAATTTTTTTTAACTAAAGCTAATATAAAATTAAGTGAAATATTTAAAATTTAATGTGATTAATATTTATTAATATATATATATATATATATATATATATATATATATATATATATGCAATGATATTTTTATCCTAAAAACTATGTCTATCTTGAAATAATATTTTGGCGATTCTATCCTTTCCGTAATTAGATTCGGAAAGGATAATTAGATTCCTATCCGTAATTAGATTCGGAAAACCATTCTCGGATCAACTTAAGTTGATCCGAGAATGGTTTAGATTCACAATGCGATCTGATAAAAAATGTTTTTTTTTATTAAAAACCCAGAATTTCGCTCTTTTTGAGATTCAAGCAGCATTATAAAAAATGCTGCTTGAAACCCTGCACTGCCAACGTATCTGTGGCGCATTAATTACATACACAAGATTTCATCAAAATCACTCCAGCCATTTAGGAGGAGTTCTATTACAAACACACGACAGAAAAATTTTATATATAAAGATATAAATCCATTCACAATCTTGTGTAACTTGTTTTAACAAATGTATAAAAACAATTTGGAGCATAAACATCGAAATTAAAATTCACTTCTAATGAAAAGCATTTTAAAAAAATCTAAACTTTTATTTAAAAATGAAATTTTGAGAAAATATACAGGTTTAAAAAGTTTTTATTTGAAAATGTCTATATGTTTCACGATTAAAATGCAATACAGTAAATTCGAGAAATTTGGAAGGAGGGCTTCGGTTTTAATAGAATATTATTTTCCCAAACTTCTTAGTCTGAAGCAACGCCTTCGTGCAAATCTCTCCTATGCTCAAAGAGATTCTTACATTATATATGATTTTACAATACTTCGATTACTGTTGGTTAGATCTATGCATGTGGATGCTTCTCCTGTAGGTTCATTAACCCCTTCCGGTATGATTTAATAATGAAAAACTGTGCATGAAATAACCATTTAATTTTTATTTTAAAAACTTGTTTCATTTTACAATTCTTACATATTCTTAATTAAAATCCATTTTTTACATAGTGTTAAATAATATCAGAAACAGTAAAATTAAGAAAATATTAAAACAAAACATTAATAAGGTATACAGATAATAGTCTTCAAGCTAGTGGTACTTTTCAAAATAAAGTGCAAAGGAATTCTTAATTGTTTACACCGCCAAGTAGTCTCACTTTTAATTTGATTCTTGTAACACACACGGCATTTCTTAGTAGGTTTTCTTTTATTCTGACTTATTAATTTTGCAATGACTTGTACCAAGTAAACAATATGCAATAGTGACTTGTGATTTTCACAAGTGATAAAAGTGTTGCCAAATTCAGTACACTAGAAATTTTAAACTAAATTAATTATCATATTTAACAGTAACTTTAATCGCATGACGAGTGTAGCTCGTCATTGTGCGGTATGGAATGAAAAACTAATGAGGAGCTAGACTCGTCATTTTACCGGAAGGGGTTAACGCCTACATATAGCTACAAAAGCATTTCTTACATCTTTTCCAGATTGTCAATAGCTATCTAGTGTGGGGAGGAATTGCTCTACATTACTCTGAGGTGAGTAATATTTCTAATTCATTATTATACTCACATTGACTTAAATCAATATACTATAGACCCAAAGCTTGCACTTTCTGAATGTGACTCACTTTTTAAAAATTTTGTACAGCTTTTCTGCAATATGATTCAACAAAGAGAACTTAATACTTTTCTCCTGACAGTGGTGAAGCAAGTATAACTTCAGTATTTAGAAAATTATTTTTTATTTGTTTATAAGAGATATTTATTTCTCGAACTAATTCCATTGTCTTTCAGATCGATCTTCCAAGATATGGTTACTATGGACACAGTCATACTTAAGATTATGGTATGCGTTCTTTTCAAATATAAGTTAGTATGTTTCATTTCTTTACTGAGCGTGTATTTAGGGTTAGCAAATTGATGAGTTACAGTTTTTTTACATCATTAATTATATGAAGCTCCATAACTGTAGTTTAAGGACGCCAGAAAAGATATCGATGATTTAAAAGTAGTGATTCAATAATAGTTTCTTTCAATTTCGCTTGGAAAATTGGAATTTCTGTCTTTTATACGGTATGTGTATAATAGCATTTGCAATAGCATTCGTTTTTATAACATCAGTCCTACCAAGTAGCCGATATTTATTTGGCCATTTATTGTGAGAGCACCATTTAGGTGGTCAACATTACTCCTTTAAGACTGGAGAATACACACAAAGTCCTCGTAGTTTAGAAGCAGAGACCAAGAAAAAGACCCCACCCCTCAGATTTGGACGGCCACCTTCAGAGGTATCGTTTGGAAACTTGAAGGTCACTGCGACCTCGAATCTATTTTATGTGCCCCAGCTACCATCAAGGAACACTGCAGATTATATGCTTAACCTTTTCGAAGACCGTGGGAAGATTACTTCTCATCTACATCATCTTACAAAATACACCTGTGGGAAGCGTAAAACCCTTTATAATATATTGGCCTTGCCATTATAACGATGGGAAGATTGATTCCAACTTTTGTTTTGAGCTTTCATCTATTGTTTGATTAATTGAATACAATTAGCACTTCTGTTTTGATATTTTGAAAACATTGTTTGAGAATTAAACGAACCACGATAGGGTTGATATCATATTAATAAAAATTAAAATACCCTTTCGATTTGATAAAATTCTAAACATTATTTTCTTATTTACTTTAACTTGGAAAAAAAAAAAGGTTTTAATGTTGAGTTTATAATTAAATAGCTTGTATTCCTTTTAAAGAAACGTACAGTTTTAAAATATTCACATTTTTAATTGTTACTGATAGATGGTGAAAATAAACCATTTGTTTAGCGAACGATTTTTTTATTGGATTCTTAAATGTCTTAACAGTTAGTAAACAGTTGCACTTTAAAAATCTTCATTATAAACACACACACAAAAACACACGAAGTTTCCCCGAAAGTTTAAAAAAAATATTAAGTAGGTTGGATAAATTTAACACTGTAATGAGTCAAAATAAAATAGTTTAAAACCAAAGAAGACGAATGTATAAATATAACTGAAGATGGCAAATTGCAATAAAAAGTATACTTTTGTTCAAAACACTTTTCCTAAATATTGAATACATCTCAGAAATAAAATTTAATAAAGAAGTCACTCCATTCCGTAGAACAATTATCGTTTGTAATGTGTGATATGTTATCTATACAATAGAGTCTTATGATAGCACGCCACCATAGCTCAGTGGTTAGAGCACTGGTCTTGTAAACCAGGGGTCGTGAGTTCGATCCTCACTGGTGGCTCGGAGTTAGAACTAATTTTTACCACAGCCGATATAAGCCTGTAGATTCTTACTGCCAAACAAACAGGTAAAGTGCATGAATGGAAGATTATTCTTTTGCACTTTACCTTTAGGATGAGATTCGGATTTGTAACAGTCCTGTTTTCACAAATAAGAATCTGGATGCGAAAGCTTTTTCCGTGTTATCAGTTTTTAGATACATTGAATTTTACTTTGAAAATACAGTAGAACCTCGGTATCACGACCCCCTGTGGGACCAACATCATATGGTCGTTGTAACGGAAAGTCGTTGTAACGAATTGAAAAATAATAAAAAAAATTGAGCAAAATGATGTAACAGTACATACCTAGAGAACACTTCTATTTATTTGTATTTCCATTACTGAATTTTTGAAAAAAAAAAGTCTTTGATGGACGTCTTTTTTCAAGTACATTTGGGAATTTTTCATTATCACTGATTCCATATCCGTTAGATTTTGAAGAAAATCCTCAGAATTAAATTGGCCTTCAAAATATTGATGCAAGGCATTGATTGCATTGACAGCTTCTTTTTCATTCACTTTTGCAAAAGCTTGGATAATTTCTTCTCCGTCGCTGGAATCGCAGATTTCTTTTTTTCCGGTAATACGAGCAATAAAATCATCCTCATTCGAATTTTCTCAGCAGCACTGTAAAGTTTCGTCTACCGTAACATACTCATCAAAAGATAATTGAAGATTTAGTTCTCCCCTTTTCGTCACGCCCCCTGCCCCTACTTTAAGCAAACACAAAGAGAGAAGTACAGGTTTCTGGAAGTTGCACCAGAGTACAATAATTTTGAAATAACCCACTTGCTCATGAGTTCTGCGGACTAAATTTGGCGGTCGTTCTAACGAAAAATAATACGCTTGGGTTCCTTGTAATGATTCAAAATTAACATTATTCCTATCAGGGTTGGCATGATTTAAATCAGTTGATTTAAATCATGATTTAAATCAGTTGATTTTTTTGAAAAAAATCATTGATTTAAATCATTTTTTTTTTTTTTTACTTCTTTTAAAACCTATATTCCAAAGACAGGAGAATTGGGAATCAGTCAGCACAGTAATACCAATAAGTAAATAAGTGTAAATAGATAGCATATGCTTTCCAAGAATTTAGGGGTGTTGTTATCAGAAAGTATGTAGTAGGGGTAGATACAATGACTGATTATGACTGGTGGAAATCCTTTTATGTAAGAGAGTATTACAAAACTTGATATCCAGTTTGTCTACCAAATAACAACAGCCGTGGCTTCATCTGCTGGAATGGAAAGACAGTTTTCTTCTTTTGGTATTGTTCATTCTAGCCTTCGTAACCAATTAGGAGTGGATAAAGCATCAAAGCTAGTGTTTTTATTGAAACAATTAAATCCATAATTTGGTAAATAATATTGAAATAATTGTGATTTGTTTTTTTAAATAAATAGTTTGCATTAAAAGAATATTTAATTTGTTCTTTTAATTTACATTTTATTTAGTTTGCACTATCCAATTGCAAAATAATAGAATGTATTTAGATTAAAATTTATATATTTAAGTTTAGGTAATCAGTGTGCAGAATATACTAGATAGATAAGATGTTACATCTTATAACAAACTATTCTATGTATATTTCAAAAAACATAAAAACAACAATTAAAATTAGTATTCAGAAAAAAAAATCCGAATTAAATAAAAAAAAATCTGATTTAAATCAAATAAATCTGATATTTCGGATTTAAAAAAAAATCATGATTTTTTTCCAACCCTGATTCCTATGGTAAAATAATTGGGACTTTTTATGATGGTCGTTCTAACGAAGGGGTCGTTGTATCGTGGGTTCGTTAAAAAGAGGTTTTATTGTAGTTAAAATATGATAAAATGTCAACAAGGATGTCTCATTTCTGTCTAAACTCTGAATACCTTTCGTTTACCAAGTGAAATTAGATTAAAATAGTAATCTTTTCTTAGATGTTTGCCCGTAAATTAGTCAGTGCTGACAGAGCTTCCTTGTTTCTGGTCGATAATCGGTCGGGCGAGATGTATGCACGAATATTTGACATCAATGGTTCCGAGAGCAGTCCAGAATCGGACATCGAGAAAAAGGAGAACGAAGTTTGCCCCGCAGAGATAAGGTGAGACTCCGATTTGAAAAAATTCATTTTCCAAAAACTTATAATCAGGTTTTGGTTTTTGAAGTCAAAAACAAGTGTTTAATGTGATACACATTTGGAACTAATTTTAACCGAATCAAACCGTCAAAAACACGAAATCTTAGGCATGTTATTTTAAATATATAATACATTTAAAAGTAGGTGGTTACTTTTAATTGTATTCTATGAAGTTAAAGTAATTATATTCTATGCAATTAAAAGTAATTATCAATTACCTTTAGTTGCTTCAGTAAATTTTAATTAAATTTGAAACATAAAATACAATTAATATGCATTTTAGAATACAATTAAAATTAATTTTTTTCAATTTTGTAAACAGGACTTTCAATTTATAGATAACAAGAATAATTTAACAATTGTATTTGTGTGTAATGCCATGATCAGGGTGGAGAAATAGCTGTCTAGTACCATATTAAATCTTTTGATTTGGCTTTAAAATGAGGCAAAATTTGATCATCATTCTAAGAGAAATTATTTATTGAAAATGAATGATTATTTACTAACATAATGAAAAAATGTTATTATATGTAAAATATTTTAGCAATCAGGATCAAAACTACTACATAACATCCGTTAACACTTTGACAATTTTGAACATTTATCTTTACTTAAATAATTTCGAAGTTTTGAATGTATATGCCCAAAGTTCGAAAAAAATCGTTCAATGGAAGCTGAACTTGGTGGACAAAATAGAGGAAGAATATTCATATTAACAAACTCAGAATCATGGATGTTATTTTTAAACCCTTCACAATTAGCAATACCTTTCCACCAAGTTACAGAATTATTCAACTTCGTAAAATCATTTAAAATAGAATTGTGGGAGGAAATATTCTCCTTATAAATATGACATTTTTTTGCTTTTATATTTAATAAAAACTAATTAAGGAAATTATACATGAATAGGAAAATTACATAATTTTAAAATCAAGCATGTTTCTAGAACATATTGTGATAAAAAATACTTTCTCTGGTACACTGATTTGTCTATACTAAATATAGTATAAATTATATAAAATAATTCGATATTTAAATGTAAATTGTTCATAGTAAATTAATACTCTCTAAAAATGCTAGAGTAGTTAAGTAATTAACAATAACTAATGTATAAGAATGACTTACTTGCTACCTAATTTTATTGCAATAGCAGATAAGAGCCATTTTACAAGATTTTGATTTTTTTGACAAGCAGGCTTTTGACATGACAGATAAAACCCTAGTTACAACGGAATAGAACTGTCACATGTCAAAAACCTAACAACCCTGAATAAAACATACTGTTTTATGATTTTTTTTAAAAATTTTACTAGTAAACAAGTTCTATCAAATCAATGAATAAAAACTTACTTACAAATTGTTACTGTGAGTCTTTATTTAATATTAATGGACTTAATTTATTATATTAAACAGTTGTTTAGAATTTTTCGTTTTTTTCCTTTTCAACTGATCATAAGATTAGATTAAAAGAAAAACACTTTAAAAGCTTATTACTTTCTAACAAATTGTTTCAAATCGCTATATTTATCAATGGACTGCATTTATAATTCTTTTAATAAATAACAACAACAACAAAAAAAAAGATGCAAGCAACAGTTTAATAATGGAAAAGATATACATATTTTATTATATAACAAAGGCATAGCTACATCTGTATGGCAAATTAAAAATAAAGTAGAGAAAAATACCTTTAAAGAATGAGACCATAAAGTATCAATTCATCTTTCTTAAATATTAAAAACAACAATATATATACATATATATGTAGGGTTCGGTGTCTAGGGGTGTCGTTAGACAAATTCGATGACAGACTAAATTAACAATATCAAACATTTAATGACGTAACAACACAGAAAACATTTAAGCATAAAGACAAATAATTAAACTACGATGAAGACGCAGTATAGACAAGACTTCCTACTCGAAGTTTAACATAGGCAAGACACCCTACTCGGTGTTTAATAAATTGAGGGAGCTCAAGTGCCACGGGTCCTTGACTCGACCTGTTTGTTCACTCCTCCTTGACTCCGACTCCAATGTTCCTCTGTCGTTCCTTACCCCACTCAGTGATGAGGGCGCGACCTTGCGAGGATGCGCTGCACTAAATTCCTACACACACACACACACACACACACACACACACACATATATATATATATATATATATATATATATATATATATATATATATGTATATATATATATATATGTATATGTATATATATATGTATATATATATATGTATATGTATATATATATATGTATATATATATATGTATATGTATATATATGTATATATATATGTATATGTATATATATATATATATATATATGTGTGTGTGTATATATATATATATATATATATATATATATATATATGTATATATATGTATATGTATATACAGTCAAACCTGTCTATCTCGAAACCTGCTTATCTCAAAAACCTCTCTATGTCAAATTTTTTCAATTTCCCTACTTTTTCAATAAAAATTTAACGTACTTTCCAAAACTATCTCAAATTATTTTTTTCCAAAACCTGTCTATCTCGAATTTTCGTAAGAAACACAACATTCAAGTTTAGAGCCTTATTGTGTTGACAACCGCACAAGTTCCCATTTCCCGGAAATATACTTCTAGCTTTCTTTCTCGGGGGGTTATTTGGTTAGGGACTGGGTGGGAATTGTCTTAAAAACGGATTATCTGCTCTGGAATAATAAAGAAGGGGGGTGAGGAGGGGGGAATAGAAAGAAACCGAAGAGCAACCGGCCGAGGAAATTAAGGAAAACCCGAAGGAATGGATGATTGTCAGAGAGAAACTGAATACTGACACTTCATTTAAAGATTTTATGAAAGTAGATGAATCAGTGGTAAGAAGCGGAACATTATTAACTGATTCCAAAATTTTAGAAAACGTTCGTGGAACTTCTGAGGATGAGGAGGGTCATGACAAAGAGGACAACATCGATGTAGAAAGAGTTGTTACAAAAAAAAAAAAAAAAAAAAAAAAAAAAACTTTGAAACACCAAGAATTTTTTTTGAATCCCAAGGAAATATTGATCAATTTGTTTCGCCACTGTGTCAAAACTACAATAAAGTGTCCAGTCTAAAAAAGTTTTGCATCAAAAACTCCTAATGGATTACTTTCTGTAAGGTATGTAAATAAAACTAAAAGTACTTCAAATTTTACAATCTTTTGTATTGTGTAAAGAAATTTTCTTAGTCTATTTTCTTAAAACCTGCGTATCTCGAATTTTTTTTTTACTCCCAAGAGATTCGAGATAGGCAGGTTTGACTGTATATATGTATATATATATATATATATATATATATGCATATATATATGTATATATATATGTATATATATATATACATATGTGTATGTATATATACACATAAACAAAAAATATATTCATTCAAAAATTTATTATTATTATTATTATTATTTACTTTTTTTGCAGGTTTTTGTCATGACTGCCAAAATTATGGTTAAAATAGATTGAAACTCTCACATGTCAAAAACCTAATAACCATGTTTATATATTAAAAAACTAACCATTTATAAGACCTAGCATAAATTGTTGATTTTAAGCCTATGAATGGCTTTACTTTTGTTACTTTTTTCTTAATTTTGATGTGTTTATAATTTTAAGTATTTCACCAATAGCTTATAATATTTGAATAAGAGCTTAACAATAAAATTTCAAGAACGGCCAAAATTAACACAGTTCTAAATTTAGAAATTTAGTGGAAAAAAAGTCGTTTTTACATTTATAAAAAGAATATTTTTAAATTGTGGAACAAATTGTAATTTAAATTTTAGTTACTATTTAATAGTTTTATTTTAAGTTTTCTAATATTCAATTTCAAGTCTACACACCAAACATGTCTAGAATACAAAAAATTGATATTCGTGAAAAGCAACGGTTTTAATGCGTATATTAATTAATTTCTAATGACTTGACAACTCTTATAATTTGATAACCAGAAAAAGTAAAGTAAGCAAAATTTTCTTTTACAATAAAGGTTTCCCATAGGAAAAGGAATAGCTGGTTATGTTGCAATGACTGGAGAATGTCTGAACATTCCAGATGCTTATAATGATTCCAGATTTAACAGGTAAAGTTGTTAATCTTTCAAATGTGTAAGGTTCATTCATATTCACCAAATCGATTTTTTAAATTTAAAATTTAAACCCAGAAAATCTTATAAAGTTTTAGAAAATTGCAATCGGATATGCATTATATGTTCATACTTTAAAATGGGAGAATCTAAACGAGTCATAATGCGATTACTTACATAAGGTAGATGCAGAGGAATAGAAATTCAAAGGCGAATGTCTATTGTTCGAAATGGGTTCTTCCTCATTTAGAAGAAGCGCAAAAAGCTTTTCGTATGGCCGTGTTATTAGAATTATCTGTAACGTTATGCGGAGAAATAGCGATTTCATGTCAAAAATTGTTACAGGGTACGAGACCTTGTGCTACCTTTATGAGTCGGAATCGCAATGTCTAAGTTCGCAATGGAAACAACAGAACCACCATCGTCACAAAAAGTGAAGGTGATTTGAAAGAAATCAGTCAAAGTCATGCCAGTTTTTTTCCCGAATACAGAAGACTACTTATCGTGTTTCATCCAAAAGGTGTCATAATGAACACAGCCCGGTATCAAGCAACACTAACCAATTTTTGTTATGAAATCAAATAAAAAAAGCTTGGCGAACCGCGTCGTAGCGTTAATCTAATAGACGATAGCGCTCTTCCCCATACAGAAAATGCTGAGATCGGCTTCAAATATTTTAGTGGGATGCTTGAAATCAACCATCTCAACCATCCTTCTCAATTATCTCAACCATCCACCTACAGTCCTGACTTTTCCCCTTGTGATTTTCATGCGTCTAGAGAACTCAACCTTTACGTGGAAAAAGATTTCAGTCGGACGATGAAATGCTGACTACAGTTTGATATTGGTTTTTATCGCAACCGAGAATTTTCTGTTAAGGGGAGACTATCCTGCCTAGTTTCACAGAATAAATGTTTGACCTCCAGGATCAATATTTTTGAACAATAATTAAAAAAAAAAAAAAAAAAAAAATTGCTGTCGTTACAGGTGCATATGACTTGTTATATATATTGAATGTACCTTGCAAAACAAATTTGTTGCTTCTGAGATAGCTTTTACTATAAATAATTAATCAATTATGACAATATTCTACTTATTCCATTCTTTAATGAAGATCATTATAAAAATATATTACGTGATATCAAAGTTACTGTTAAATACATTTTGTATTTATGGATAAAAAATCCCTATCGTATTATTAAAAAGTATTTTAAAAACAATAAATATATCATGTGACATCTGCATAAGCTAAAACTGTTATTCACTTCCTTCTTTACTCTTGCACCTTGTTTGGTATTCAAAAGAGATCTTTTATATACAGAAGTTGGCCATCCCTGTGTTGTGCACCACAAGCTGTCTGATAAACATGCTGGCAAATAACAATTTTAGTAAACGGTTAGGCCCTTATATTAGTCTAATTTTTCCCCGTTTTTGGTTTCTTACGTGGTTTGAAACTTACGTACAGTTTAAACTTCTAATTCTCTTAATACCTGGTAATAATCCTAGAAGTATGTAGCCACTTTACCTAAACATTTTGTGTATGTGTAATGACATCCTTTCTTTTCCGATTAACCTGGTTGTGTAACAGTCGTGTACAGAGAAAGAGGCAGATTCTCTTTATGTGGGGTTAATTTCATCTTTGACGAATGTTAATCATACCAACTACTGTTTACTGCTATCGAATTGATTACAATATTGTAGTTTACGGTGTTTGGCTGGTTCTTAATACAGTCGCCAGCGGTGCTATTTTTTACATTTTCTTATTGGTTGGGGGTTACAGACTTTGCTGTTATTGGAGGTGAGGAGTTAAAAATCAATTTCTCCAGTTTTTTAATCCTAAAACTTGTCTTGATGAAATTTAGCTTATTTTTTTAGTGTCACCTTTGTCCTTTCTCAAGGCTATTTACGTCTTTTTAGTGCCTAAAAATCAAAGTTACAGTTTCTGCCGGTGCTAATCAGAATAATAGAACTTGCTTGGAGCACGTTTACTTATTACGAATTTAGAATAAGGAGTTTAGTAATATATTTTTTAACTATTCTTAGGTGGTGGTATATTATTTTAAGCTGGAGTTTATTAGTTTATAATCTTATATACATTATACATACTCACTCACACACACACACACACACACACACACACATATATATATATATATATATATATGTGTGTGTGTGTACATATATATATATATATATATATATATATATATATGTCTGTGTGTGAGAGAGATGAGTGTAAATATTTAAGATATGACTAAATCTTGTTTAATTTTTTTTAGAGCTGTGGATCTGAGAACAGGTTACAACACAAAGAATATTTTGTGCATGCCAATTTTTATCAGAGGAAGGTGAGTTATTTTTTTCAATCAGTTTTAAATAAAAAAAAGTGTTAATTTGTTGAGTATCATGTGAAGTTTTGAAGTAAATGGAGGGAAGTTACATAAAATATCCGTAAGAATCAATGCAAAGGTTTTCCGTATCATATATATATACATATATAAAGTATCTTTCCTGCCTACTTGAGCGGCGCAGATACTACGTGGGTTCTTTTTTGATGCAGTTTCAAGAAAATGATTCTCACTCCAACGTTCAGCAATAACAGGATATTTAATTATTATTAAATAATAATAAAAAATGTATTTCAATTTAAAACCGTCGTATAATGAAAATATGTCAAGCGGTTACGGTGATTTACCAATGATGTGACAATTAGAAAGGAAAAATATAAAATAGTCCTCCATTCCCAATGTGCTCTTTCGAAAAATTTTGTTTCCTTTCTGATCTAATTGCTGCTCTGCCTCCCCTTTCGGATCGGGTTCTTACTTTTCTAGACTTCTTTAGATTTTTTTTCCGTCCCGGTGTTCTTTCTATCCACGTTTTATTTTAAATTGTTCCAAACGTAGAAATGTTATCGCATTTAGAAATGTCTCTACAACATGAAATCTGACCAGCTAATAATTTCCACAATGTCATAGACGGACTTGAGATAGTGTTTAAGAGATTCTGGATACACAAGGGGTAAACCTGTGTAGTAGGCTTACCCCACTGTTCTGATCTTTTGTGTGAGAGAAACACTTGACAAATTGGTTATGAACACATCTCAGAGTCTAACAATAAGACAGAATATTTCACCGGTCACCCTCAAAGTATGTGACTCATATTGTGATATAATGGGTTATCTGACCTTGACAGTAAATATTACCTAAAATCTATTCCCATCAAAGACTTCAGGTGGTCAGCACGCTATAAAGCTATAACTGCTTGAAGATAAGCCGGTTATACTGTCCTCTCCACCAATCTTCTGGGTGAAACGTACTGAATGTGCCCAAACTATACATGTTAAAAATAGGCTCTCGAAAATCTTTAAGGGTAGAGGATCCACATTCATATCCAACAAGCATAAAATCCCAGAAACCTCATGAGGATCTTCCAATCTATTCGCCAACAGAACTAGTGGACCTATTGTTCTAAGAAAAGAAGCTTTAAATGCTCGTCCCAATAGCCCCCATCTAAAGTTCGTTCAGTAAAAGTATTATCTGGCTTCAGATAGCCAAATTATTAGGTTCTTAAAATTTTGTATAAGCGAAGAAAGTTCAGGATAAATCTGTCATTCTGTAGAAGATCTGTAAGTTGGATAAGGGTATCAAGAGAAAACTTCATGAGAGAATTTGAACTGAGATGATACTTTCTATGAGAGTATCAAAACTGAGAAGATACGCTGGCGTCTTACCCGCATTGAAGTAAAAAGGCCAGAATAAATTAAAAAAAAATGAATTCAATGCGAATTTGGGAAAAGGGAACTTTTACATTAAACAGATATTTAGTGTACAAAAATTTATTTTAATGTTGTTTTTGACTGTGAACTGGAAATTGCTTTACGATTCACATGAAAACTAGTCTTAGTCGATTACTGATCCTTAATTTTTAGAGAACAAAGGAAAAGGTTTTCTATTTATGGAATATTTTAACAGAAACAAAAATATCTTATATAACGTACTGTAATCAGATTTGGTTCTCAAGGTTAGAAATACCAGGAAACAATCGAAATATTTCTTTGAATAATAATAGCTACAAAATATTACAGATGTATAATTTGTCTTGGTTATTCAAAATTCCTAATTTGGGATTTGGTGGATCTCGTCATGCAAATCAATTTAAAAAGCAATTGAATGTAATTTTGATGAAATGTTATTTTTACCCTTTTTACTCCTTTTCTGTAAAGATCCGCAAAGACTATAGTTCTTGTATTTTATTTTTATTATAGTGTCATAGGTGTTGTGCAAATGGTGAACAAAGTCAACGGACCTTTTACAAAGAGCGACGAAGAAGCTTTTGCTACGTTCGCGATTTACTGCGGCTTGGCTCTACATCATGCAAAGGTAAACATGTGACTGTTATAATCGGCTTTTTTTTTTCTTAAGGTGTTCTAGTGAAATCTTTAACCACATCATTCTCGCTGTGAGGTTTGCAAGCGGGAGGGGAATACGGAATCATTCTCGCTGGGAGGTCTAAAGGTGGATGAGAAGTTTAGAATCAGGTGCAAAAATACCTTCTCCTGAGGATGATAGCCGAAGGATGACCGAATGGTTAGGGTGTTGATCTTCGGTACCAGAGTTCGTGGATTTGAATACCACTGTGGTATGGATGTTCATAGCTGTTCAGAATCGGCTTTAAGCAGTAGATCTCGGTATCATTAGCCCTCGTGTTGCAAAAAGTAGACCGTAGCGCTCCACACCAAACCAAACAAGAGGATGATAGGACATTGGCTGGAATCTTCATCGTGGAATCACGAGCGCTTTACACCCATCAGTGTTGATGGCTCGTTACAAAATTTCAAAGTTATCCTTATAATATACACCAGTGGTCTTCAAACTGGGTACCGCAAGATGTTCTTCGGGGTAAAACGAGTAAGTTTTAAAAAGTGTAAACAAATATAATATTCTGTGTTTATATGTTAAATCCATAAGCAACATATATCTTGGCACCTAAAGAAAAAGAAGTTTTTCTGTTGGCGGTTAACATTCTGTGCTGGTTGTGATCTAACATTCTATATTAAGCTCTTAAGTCGAATCTGTACCTGGCATGTTGGATACGTCTTTCTCTATGTTAACTTGTAAAAATAAAATTACCTATGGCCGGCTCGCATTGAAAGAATTCTTTTAAAAACTACACTACATGATAGAACATCAAATACTCTAGGATGCTGTCTTTTCCTTTTTTCAAATTTAGGTCTGTTAAATATTTTATATTTGCTTCTGAAAAAGAGTATAATAAATTTTCTTACAAATAATTTAAAATTAAACACCTTTTTAGCGTGTTCTGTAAAAAAGGGAAAGATAGTATCCTAGACAACTTGTTTTTCTGTTTGTTTTCTATGCTATTCTATACTAATTTTTTTTTTTTTTTTTTTTATAATTTAAAACACTAGGTAATACTTTTAACATCAAAATGTTTTCTTTATATTTTATCTTTATGTTACTATTAAAAGCATCAAAGTTAAATTGTAATATGTAGTTGTGTCATTTCATGCTTGGGAACCATTGATCGGTATAAATAATAATATGTGGTTGGTTAATAGGATGTTTGTCCGCGTATCACGCAAATAGTTCTGTAATAAATTTAGGCTATGTTTTTTAGAAATTCCAAAGGTATTGTTCATATAATTAAGTGTTTTTTCACATATTTTTTAGAAATATCTCCGTAGGTATCATACAAGTGATCAGAGATCAGGATCAAGTGTCATCTGAAAGTTCAGAAAATTTCTTTTCAGTTAAATGTTTTAGACAATTTATAAAACATGTTAACGATTTTTTTAATAATTCAAAACAAATGCAGTCAGTTTTTGTTCAGAGGCAAAAATTCGCTTTTATATTGAATCGGAAAAGATAAATATGCTTAATTTAATAAATCTTAAATTAATTGACCGAAAAAAAATCATGATGTTGCTGGTTAAGTGATGCATTCCATGCTCCTCATTTTGAGTGACGTCATAACTTATCTGAAATATAATTTAGATATCAAATTCTTTAAAAACTCTTTTGAATGTATTTTAAATAAATTTTAAGTAATATTTTATGACATTTATTGAGAGAAAAAATAATAATCTTGTTTGGGTGATGATGTGAGTGATATTTTCCAAGTTTTTCGTCCAATTGACTAAGATTTCAACATCTCTCACCTGTTTGTTTATTTCAGCTATACGACAAAATAAGACGATCTGAGCAGAAGCATAAAGTGGCCCTCGAGATATTGTCCTACCACAACACCTGTTCTGAAGAAGAGCTTCGTTCAATCAAGTCTACGAAACTACCAGTTGAACATGAAGCACTCAAAGAGTAATTTTGATACGTTTTGTATTAAGTAATTGCTTGTATACGAGTTTATTAAACTTCTTAATGTTTCAAAGATCTAGACTTTACAAGATTAAAACTTACTTAGAAGATTTAACAATGGACTTATTACGACGTAGTAATGTGGCGTCATTTCCTTTGTGGAGATTCTTTTTACTTTCTTGTACGAAGTAAAAAAAGTATTTTAATCGAGAAAAAATGCGGTTTGTAAATTTCAACTGAAATACGCCGAACTATGGCTGAATGGTAGAACGCTACTCTTTGGTACTGGAATTCGCGGGTTCGATTTCCGTTGCTGGCATAGTTGTTGTAACCGTTCGGAATCGGTTTTAAGCAGTAGGTCCCGGTCTTATTAGGCCTCGTGAGCAAAACAGTAGACCGAAGAGCTCTACACCAAACCAAATCATCGGAAATACCCTTTGCGACTATATATTTGAATCTAGTTTGACTAGTTTCAACTTTACGTCAAAACGTACAATGAAGGAAACTTTAACTTTGAAGCTTTAAATTTCCATTTTAACCACCTCTGAACTCATTTTGAATAGTTTCTGCTTAACATCTGCAAATACATACCTATCTCACATAACTCTAAAATAATCAGCAGTAGAATGGTGAAATTTTGTAGGATTTTAGTAACATATTGCTATACACCTCTCTTTTTAACTGTATTCCTCGCACATTATAATGAAAAATCCCAATATAACAGGTATTAACAGTGCCGTTTGTCGACAGATACCAGTATTCTATATTAATACTACAGAACGATATCAGAGTGTTCATATGTAGTTGAAACAATGCTTTTTAAGTCTATTTTTTAAATGATTAAAGTACGAGACTGATAAAAATTGAGTCCTTCAACAATATTGCTTAAAAATGTTCCTAGTGCACAGCATACTAACCAATTGCTTTTATTTTTTATTTTACCATTAGAAATATATAGAAACAAAACTGGGTACCGATTTTTATTTGCGTTAAAAGCTATTTATATAACGTAATTGTTTCACACTATGCAAGTTTTGGCAAATGCTTTCGCCTTTTATAGATTTATATCTTTTGTTACATAAGAAAATACTTAACGATTTTCTAAAGCATACCTAGTTTAATAAGAAACACATTAACAAATAATCTCCAAAATTTTTAATAAGAAACAGATAAAAGTGATACTTTTGTAATATTTCGAAATTACTGATTCAATACAAAATTATTCCAAGTGGAAAAGATTATTTTTAAAAAATGTAAAATAAGTATCTATGGCAAAAAAGATAAGGTTTTAGGGCAGTAAAGTAATGTTATTCGAAAAAATGTCTTTTGATAACGAAAATAATATACTTAACTTGATTTTTTTTTCAGAACAAAAAATAATTTCATATTTTTGATCAGAATCTGTCCTTTCGAAGGTCCCTTGTCTCCTTAAATAATTAGAATACAATTAATAAACAATAATGAAAAATGGGTGATTTTAGCTCTCTGTCATGTTTATTAAAACAAACATAAAACATCTTAACTTCACTGGAGAACAATTCCGTCATACCTTTGCACGTCTTGCACACCCGATTTGATAAAAGCATAACTTATGAATTTATCTTATGCAGGTGACACGGAAATTATTTATTTTAAGTTTTATCAACAGCAATAAACCTATGCATAAAAGGGAAATGTAAGGTTAATTAATTTCATAATGAAATTATAGAAATAATCTGCTAATTTTGTTCGTTTACTTACTGAAGCAATCACATTTTTTTTTTAAACATGTTGTTGTAGTCTATGTTACGTGTTCAGGACAGTGCGGTGTCGTTTTCCAAGAAAACAAATTAGGAAATGGATGCTTGAAAAAGAGCTAACTTTTAAAATAGCATGTCAACTGGCTAAGTTTACTAAGTAAGTAGGCTTGCTGTCACAGTTGCAGGTTAGAAAATTGTTCCGAAATGACAAAACTTTTGTTTTTTGTGAGATGGAGCTCACTGCAAACAAACCCTAATAGTAAAAACTTAAGTTCGATTAAAAACAAACAAACAAAAAAAAAAAAAAAAAAAACCCTCTGTTGAATTGGGCAGGTAACAAAATTCCAAACACTCAAGCATTGAAGACATTTAGCGAGGGAAATGTACAGCCTTGTTATTAGGCGAGAAAGATATCTATTCAGAAAATGCTTTTCACAGTATGGCATGATACCCTTAGCGTAAATTGCAATATATATATATATATATATATATATATATATATATATATATATATATATATATATATATATATATATATATGTATATATATATATATATATATATATATATATATATATATATATATATATATATATATATATGACATGTCGTGATCCAGGGTTAAGGCGAATGGAAAACAGTCATTCTTGATAATAATAAGTTTATTAAGCCATCGTTAAAGTAAAACTTGTGCCATTTTCACTTATTCGTCGATGACACGCGTAGAGTGTTGTTGACAGCTCCATGTCCCCGCGCTGATTGAAAACTTATCTGTTTGCAAGCTCATTAAATAGTTCAAAAATGCTTCCGCCTGACCGGATGATCCTAAAAGCTTACGTGAGCGTGGGTCTTTTTCATTTATTTTATTATTATAAAAGAGTTCCCTTTTTAAAATCGTTTTTAACTCACGTAATTTCCAACTACCCCTTTTTTAGACCTGACAGATATATATATATATATATATATATATATATATATATATATATATATATATATATATATATATATATAGGTATATATATATATATATATATATATATATACATATATTCCAATTTACCACTACGAATAATATATAAATATGTATATATGTATATGTATATATATGTATATATATTTATATATATGTATATATATTTATATATATGTATATATATTTATATATATGTATATATATTTATATATTATATGGGTATTCCAAAAATAAATCTAATTCCAAAATATAAATGTGCAAAGCATCAAAAACTATCAACATTTGATTTTGTTGAACTTCAATAAATTCTTAAAAAAGTTTCAAAATGTGTCGTAATTGAAGAAAAATATAAAATATATTCTTATGTCGTTTATTCCGGTTCTTTCTAGGTGTAAAAACAAACCAAAAACTTTCATTTTAATTATTATACTGCAGTCAGATATTGTATATTAAATGTATTGTGTCAGATAATGTATATTTATGGATATAAAATATTAAAGGGAATTTCACTAATCTTAATGGTGTTCTTTCAATATTAATTAAACTATTTTTTTACATGTTAGAATTTACAGAATATTATAATTTTAGAACTTTATTGTTTTAAGTATAAATTTTTACGATTTGGGCAATTCCCTATTATTTTATTGTATTCCTCTTTTCTGTTCTTTTGGAAATGTATTTTAGAATTATTTTGTTTGGCACTTTATGGTGTGCTGAATGAATATCTTTTTTGTCAAATAACTTGGCTGCATTTGTCCCTAGTCAACTGTTTGCTGCACTTTAGTGTTTGGAATTTCGCGGCCCGGTAATATCCTGGACATGAGATGTATAGAAGCTGATGAAAAAAAATGGGGCTAAAGATGTATTCATAACGAAATTGCAGCTACTTTAATAAAGTAACAGCCTAGTGGAATTATTTATCCAGCAAATGCAGGAGAAATGCAAGAAGCAGTACCGTCTTTCTCAGACGGTATGCCATGGTGAATTGAGACTGTCATAGAGACAAAATGGGGCTCAATATTATAATTTTCAAATATTCTGGAGAATTGTTCCAGTATTAATAAATAAATAATTTTTCAATTAATTTAATGTTTTATTTATGATGACACTTATGTAGTAATGAAGTAAATTTTATGTACAAATTAAATTAATTGTAATGAAATATTTAAAAATCAAATTTTAATAGTTGTTAATTAAGAATTTACATTAAAAATTATAGTACGTCTATTAATTTTTTGCACGGACTGTATGCGATAAACTTGTTTCTTTTATTTTTATTTTCTCTTTCAGTTACAACTTCTCGCCGATACTGCTGAGTTCAGACGAAAAAGTAGTGGCTTCTATATTTATGCTTACTGATCTGCCGAAGGTTGGAAGGTAAATTTGTTCAAAACAGTTAAAATTATCATAACATTCTCTCCTATCCAAAATGCTGCTCCCTACTCGTAAAGGACTTGAAGACAGAATCGAATATTTAAGGCAGTCGGAAGCTAATTGTTATTACCGTTTTTGTTTATCATACACAGCTTTTCATCCAGGTCATATCTAGACAATTTTCTTAAATAAATTTAAAAAAAAATAGAAAGGCATAGGCATTAGATTTTTGAAGAATTTACAAATTTATGTGTGCACTTAAACACTAGTTGTCGATGTAGTCGCATTCCCTCTGAATAAACTTTGTTAACCAATGAATGAGCTTTCTTATACTTTTGTTGAAAAATGCATCTTACCGTTTCTTTGGATAATCCACACTCTTTTACCTTTTCGTTAGTTAAAAACTTCTAATCAACCTTAAACGATTACTGAGAGGATAATAGGATTGCAAATCAGGGTTGTGAACATTTTGGTTGATGATGCATGAGCTGCTTTATGGCATCGGTTACTGTGTGGGGACGTCCATAATCAAGTAAAAAACCCAAGTCTTCTTCAGCATTTTTCTTTTGTTCCGTATCACTTTCCGTATTTTTCTTTGTGGGGATAGGGGGGTGCAGAAGGTGTTAACTGATATCCCGTGGGGCAAAAGCCGAAAGAGCTGAATCCATTCATAGATTCCAAACACAGAGCCTTTTTTATAACACTTGTTCTGACATCTTTGGATTCACAACATCACTCGTACATGTTAATACAGTTCATGTCATTAACTCAAACATTTTTAATTTGTTGAAATTCTGAGAAGATGTGGGGTTTTTTTTTTCACTAGCATAAAAGCCTGACTACAATTTGTCTCAAAGCGGCAGAACGTTGGCTGAATGGTAGAGTGTTGCTCTTCGGTATCGGAGTTTGAGGGTTCGATTACCGCTGTGGGCATGGATGTACGTAGCCGTTCGAAATCGGCTTTAAGCAGTAGGCCCCGATCTCATTAACCTTCGTGTAGCAAAACAGTAGACCGTAGTGCTCCCAACCAAACCAATCACCTCACAACTGGAGAGATAAAGAATCGAGACAATCATTTCAACAAGAGTTTTAAATTGACTGACACATACGAATCCACGTTCTACATAAGTTATACACAGTCACGACCAGAGTTTGAATCCGGTTGAGACATAGAAATGGACATTCTACTCCCCAAACCGTGATCTTGAACGGAGCGTTACCACTTTTGAAAATAAAAATTCCCTTTCAGCATCAAAGATTCTGTACATTATCTTTCTGGCAGCCTCTCGAATTAACACGGAAATTCATAGTGTTTCTGAAACGAGAGGGTACTTCTGCCATTGTACCCCAATGTATCACGACAATCCCGAATTGAAAAATATTTTCTTAAATGTTAGAATAATCACTTCTAACATGTAAAATGTAACTAAAAGATAAATAAATATTTGACACGTAGAAATAAAAATTTATTGGCAAAAAAGGTGTATTTTCTACAAAGATGAAAAAGTATTGCTTATAAATATTGTAAATTATTCTGCACGAAAATTATCATTATAGCATTTGAAACTACCTTTGTCAGAAAGCCCTCTTCTTGTGTTTCCAATTTTTTAAATTTAACACATTGTATGCGGGTCACGTAACAACATGGTTTGTTTGTGTGTACAAAAATAACTTTATATACAGGAAAACAAAGCTGAATGTTCTTATCAACTACATAGATTCTGGAAAAATTTAGACAAATAAAAACTAGTTTTTACATTATTAGTTTTATGATTGCTCTTTTCATTTTTTTATAATGTAAAAATGTTTATATATAACATAATTCGAAAAAATTAAAACTATACTACTATTTCTATTTGATATTTGCGATACTATTATAAATTTATCCACTAAAGAATAAATTTTTTGTTTACAAAAATCTTATGATTGTTATTTATATATTTCTATTTATATATTTCTTTATATATTTCAATATAAAATACGAAAAGTTGGTTAAAAAGTGAAATAATTTTCGATCTATTGAGATTTAACTAAATTTACGCGCAAAACGCCCGCTCTAGGTACAATTCCGTTACGAAATGTACCCGCATACAATGTGTTAATAACTTCATTGTTTGTCTCATTAATAATCATATACATATAATAAAATTATAAATGAAACTTAAACACAGCATCATCACTTATTAGAAATTCTACGAGCAAATTGTGTTAACAGTAATGTGACAAGTTAACAATAACCAACAAAACCATTTTAATCATTACAAATCACTGTGTAAATGACATCAGTTTTTGTGCACACTTTGATACAAAGAATTAATATGATATTTTTAAAAATTAATGTTTATCATTCCTACCTAAATATTAAAGTATTGAAAAAAAAAATTACTTTGATACTTCATTTTTTTTTTTAGTGCTGCCAACATTGATCACGATTCGTTAGTACGTTTTACGCTGACGGTTCGTAAAAACTATCGTCGGGTGCCTTACCACAACTGGACGCATGGTTTCAGCGTAGCTAACTCTGTATATACAGTCATCAAAGAAAGTGGAGTGTTCAAACCCTTAGAGGTAAAGAAATAACCATCGTATATTTCAGTGACTATTGTTTATCCTTCCAGTGGTGTGGTGGAGTAAATATTACCCCCACGCGCTCTAAAACAAGTGCTAACAACTATAACGAACTGCAAAATTCTACTATTACAAAAAACTCAAGTACTTATAACAATTGCTAATAATGAATTACATTTGCATCTATGAAAAGAAATCTGATTTAAATATTGCTACGAGCTTGACGTTACCAAAATATCAAAAATAAATAAGAAGGAGAAAATCTTTAGAAAAGTAAACACTAAAATGAGCTTCATTTTTTAAACTAGGGTAATATAATTCAAGACAAATTTTTAATGTCAATATCAGACATTAAAAATTTTAAAGTAAAGAAAATTAGAAATTCTCGCATATCCGTGCGAGAATTTGTGTGGAAGCCGAACACCATATTGTTATAATTAAACTTTTACACTCGAAGGCTCCTCTACGGAAACAATGCAAAATATTTAGTTTTTTCGATTGTTTTTGTTTTTATGTTAAAAACTGTAAATTATTTGCATTATCTCCGTAGCGGAGCCCTCGAGTTTAAAGACAAATTTTAAATAACTCCGCTCTGGAGCCTTCGAGTGCAAAGGGTTAATACTTTATATCACAACTACTTCATTAATAATTATTTATTTTCAAAAATACAGCACCCAGTTTAAAATTTAGTCTGCTTATATAAATAGTTGAGTAAATTACCTAACTAAACATGCATTTGCATGCATCAGAATGCAAATCGAGTAAACGTTGATTTTCCACCATAATTATTTACTGTATGATGAGACAATTTGCACGCGCCTGATAAATCAAGTTTTTTTTCCTTTCTTTTTCTTAACGCGGGGACACTTGCTTGTTAAGCATTCGCCCGTACAACGCCGCAGATATTGTTCACCATTTTGTTATTGGATCATCATATAGGCGGCAACATAACTCCTTAGAGAAACTCAAAGAGGATCCTCGTAATTTAGAAGCAGGAACCAAACAGAAGACCCCGCTCCCCAGGCTTGACCTGACGCCTCCAGATGTATCATTTGGGAACTTGGCAGAGGACATGAACCTATTTTACGCACCCTAGCAAAGAACACGAAACGACTCTGTCTCATTCGAGCACCGAACAAGCAACTTTCCGGTTACGATATCGCAGCCTGTGCCGCGGCTCCATAAATCAGAGATCCACCGAATCAGCGAACTGGCTGATTCGGTGATAAAATTCAGTGAGTTAAAACATGAAGTAATTCTCGAATTATAGCATGATGAATACCGATTTTGTATTTAACACTGGGGTAATGCTTAAACCTGTTTTAATTCGTGGTGGTGAATACGACCGTTAGAGGTTCTATTGGGGCCCCATGGATTTGGATACAGTAGGTGAGAAATTTTCTGTGCCAATGTATAAAAAAAATCATTTATTACATTTTTGCGTTTGCGAAATATAATAATGTGAGAATCTTTATAGTTGTGGGGGCACACTTTCATAAATATACATAAAATTATAAAAATATATATATACTTAGAAATGCAGTCGCATTAATCACGCTAGCATAAGAACTTTCATAGTACACGAGCTCTTTTTATCTTGAGTTTTATAATACAGAATTTTGATCCACCAGAATTTTTTCTTTTCTCTTTTTGATCCGCTTTAAAAAAATTGTCCACCACTGCTCTAGGAACTGTCTCTGTACGTCGCCTGTCTGTGCCACGATTTAGATCACCGAGGGAAAACGAACCAGTTCTTGGTAAACTCCGCTTCTCCCCTCGCAGCCATCTATTCTACATCTGTACTGGAACACCATCACTTCAATATGACAGTCTCCATACTGCAGGTGAGTAGTGCTTAAAACTTTATAAAGTTGTTGGTGACTTATGCCATTTGGTCAAACAAGCACAATTGAGCCGAAGGCTACTCGTATTAAGGCAAAGGGTTACGCCTTTCGTTTACAACCAGCACCACAAGGATGAAAGTACGGCTTAAGCTCAAGTGGGTCCTTGTAATTTTGAAGCAGTGACCAAGCAGAAAACTCATAGACTTGGCTGGCCACCTCCAGAGGTACTGATTGAGAACTTTAAGAACATTGTGAGCACGAACATATTTTACGCTCCCCACTCACCTTTAACGAACACGAGGTATCTTAGGCCGGCTCGGATTCCGAACCCGCAACCTCTCAGTTACGCGATCGATGCTTTTACCCACTTTACTTTATAAAGTGAGCTACCGCAGCTCACTTTATAAAGTTTAACCCTGAGGTGTTCAAACTGGGTGTCGCGAGTGGTTTAAAAAAGTGTAAACTAATTCACCATAGATTGAAAGTACTTATTTTAAATCCATAAACTACAATTACCTTGACCTCTATGAAAACAAGGTTTTGTGATGTGGTTAACATTGTGTATCAGCCAGTGGCGTATACGCTGATGAGGTTTGGAGTATCAAATTCCTACTGTATACCAACCGACTTAAAAAAAAAGACTAAAATTTATATATTTTATAATAAAAATCCCAGCTAGCAATCTTATATGGGCCAATGTTGTGTTGCATTCGATAGGCCAATCTCTATATGGCATGTTGGACAACTGCAGGCCAGAAGTTGATTATTGGTTGTTTCTAATATAATACCAGCATATTGTTATGATGGGTCAACAACGACCAACTGAATGCAAGGCATTATGTAATGCCTCGGCTTAAGCACTTTTATCAGATTCGTTTACTCATATTGTGTTTTGTGAGATTGTAATATAAAACGTATTTGTATTCTATTATAATTTGACAAAATGGTGGGCGAGTTACACACAAAAATTTATTGATGTAGAGAATTTTCCGTTCTGTCTCGTGTCAAGTGTTTTTAAAGAAATCTTTCAACACAAGCTATCCGCTGGTAGAAATACATGCCACTAGAGGTTAACATTGAGCTCAAAGAATCTGATATACCTAGTACCCAACTACCTTAATGCGGGGTATGGAGATATTAATGTTTATTAGCATAGAATAATAGTTAGCTAAAATGTGTGTCTTCTAATAAAGTGTCTTTTAAATAGCGTAGAATTAATTCTAAAGTGGAGAAATAGGGATTCAATGATAGGCTTAAAGACTAGGGAGAAATAGAAATCTTTGTGGTTAATTTGATGGTCCTGTATGTTAAATAAAATAATTTTGTCACGTCTTAGAAAATATGAAATACACACGCGAAACCATGGAATTAAAAAAAAAATTCTATAATATATTTTTACTTTTTTAGCAAGAGGGTCACAATATTTTAAGAAATTTGTCATCTGCTGAATATAAGAAGGTGAGTAATTCGGTTTGCTTGTATAATCTCAGTTTAAAGCAAGTGTTATTATAATTTCTTTCTTCCTAATATGGCTGACTAATATTCTATTAAGATAATTTTTTGTTTTGTTTTTTGCCATGTTAGGTTTTAAACAACATTAAACACTGTATACTTGCAACAGATCTGGCACTCTTTTTTCCTAACATGGCAAAGCTCAATGAAATAATGAAAGAAAACAAGTTTGATTGGGATTACACAGAGCACAGGTAAGCTGCTTTTAGTTTCGCTACAAATTGGAAAATGTCTTGCAAAACTACCTATTTTCATGCATTCACTTTTTCAACAAATCAGACATCCACTCTTCAGTCTCGTGCTACCAACTCCTATCGGGAACTAAATCACATTTGAAGTCGTATTATAAGATGCATTCATTGTGCTGAGTCGCTACTACTTTACTTTAAAATTTTACTTTATTTAATTCTTAATCGTTTATTTTATTCAATTTAATTAACTTTAGACCCAGGTTCATTCCTATGTAGTGATTCAGAACAATTAATTTCATTAAGACATAGAAAATTTAGATTAAAAAAAGAATTTATTTACAATTTACATATGTACACAAATTAAATCAATTGTCACTGCCTTAAAAATAATAAAACAGAACTTACCTTACTGAAGCTGAATCCCCATCATTGATCAGAGCTTAAAAAATCTAAGCACTCAATAAAAAAAAATTCTTTTTCTCTCCTCTTTATTTCTGGTATATATATCCTTTTACCTTTTCCTCAGCCCCTCCTTAGTTCCGTCTGGGAATTATCCACTCTTGAAAATTCAGGTGGTCAGTTTTCAAAATCTGATGTTTCATTGGATTAGAGCACCCCACGCTCTTATTTATTTATTTATTTATTTTTCATTTTATAATTTTATTTCTTCGAGACTCCCTTCTCCCACAACTTCTCGAAAACATGCCATATACCTTTTTCCCCTTTTTATGTATTGGACCCTTTTCTCAACATCTTTTGTTCTCTCCCTTTCTTTTATGAATTGAAGGGGTATTGGGCGTTATTTGTAGACGCGCCTTTTTTTTATGACTTTCAGAAAATATTAAAATATTTTCATTTTTAAATCCTAAATACTTTCCCCTATGTACTATAAGTGCGGTATCTTTGTACCTATTACACCTGTCTTAAATTCCGTTCAAATCAAAAAGTTGTTTATCAAAAGCTCGCAGTTTTGCATAAGTTTCCCGAGCCGGTTTTCTTTTGAAGTATTGACCTCAATGTTATATACTCGGAACTCAAAGTGTCCTTTCTCTAATTCCCTAATACGTAACTACTAACTTCTATTTGCAAGAATGTGCGAGGCATGAGCATTTCTTATTGTAATTTTTGCTTTTTATCTACCAGGTGTGGTGGACTGACACATAAGACGCATTTTACTTCTTTTTGGATAAAGCCTTAAATTTCTAAAACGGGTTTGTGAACAACATTGCAAAATTTCATTGTAAAATTTAGCATTATACCTTCCAGGTGTGGCGTGACTCTACACCATAAGGCACATATATATTTGTGAAGAAATCCCTAAAATGTGGAAAGGGTTTTCCAGCAAATGAATAACGAGCCTGTTACACCACCAAATCGGTTTTAAGTAGGAAATACGGTGTTCGGAGTTATTGATGAGTGTTACTAGTTCCTAGTAGCACAAAAACATAGTCATATATCAAATAGGTACCCCCCCCAACAAAAATGATATCCCTGAATATCATTTTTTAATATTTAACATTGTTGGTCCCCAGACATCATTGAATATCATTTTTGATGTTTAGCAATGCTGGTCAATATTTCCCTTAATCAATTCACCACATGATTAAAATTAATTCATTTCTCCTTGAGGTAAGGCTTTCCTATTTGTTTAGAAGCTTTACATTCAAAATTTGTTTTACTGGCATTTTTCCTAGATGAAAAATCTACAATACAATTCTACTGTGCTTGTCCCGACATAGCTTTCCGAATAATTGTAATAATTACAACTAGTCGTAGTACTCATTGTATTATCGCGCACGCAGTAGAGAAGGGGTAAATTCAATTCACTTCCATTCACATTCAGCTATTGTGCGTTTACGCTAAATGACATAAGATATTTTTTCATGTCAGAAAATATTTATTTTCTTGAATATCGGTAGATGTCGCTGGATATTTTTAAATATCATTCTTATAATATTGTATGACATTGTTAACATGGTTTGGTTTGGTGCGCTACGGCTTTTTTTTTTCTGTAAGAGATAGAAATTGTTTATTTCGAACTGTTTCAGTTTGTATGTACAGTAATAAAAATATGCAGTATCAGCTTAGACTAAAAACAATAGCTGAAGTAGTGAAATGTTGGACGTTTTATAGAAATTTTATTGTTGGTGATGAATCTTAAAGGTTATAAATAAGTACCTCAGAATATTATGAAAACTTCTACGGATGGATGGAGAATATTCAGGAAGTGTAGAACTGACTCGTTCGAGCAATTTGTTTATTGAATATTTATTTCGAGTAAATCATGTAAATAGTTCAGATACCATTGACTATGGTTCCGGGACTGGAATTTGTAATCTACTATAAGAAAAACTGCTTCCACTCCATTCATATACTGAGGAAATGTTCACCATCGTGTTTTGACAGGTAACAGTTAGTTGACTTAAAATGATATTGATGCTAAAACAGCAGGAGAAAATGACTTTCTAGATAATAATTTGATACGTAAGGTCCTTATGGAAGGGAATTCCTGTTCCAGTCAATATTATATGTTTATCAATATTAATTTTTACTGTTTTTAGCATTAGAAAACTATCTCCACATTAACTGTCTTTTTGGTTTGTATTTTGGAATGTCCCAAACGAGTTAATTGAACTTACATTAATTTGCAATTGGCTTGGTTTTCGTAGACTGTTTACAGGCGGATCATTGGCACACACTGAGGTATGACTGTATTATGCCCCATGACCTCCTTTGCTGTACGAGGGATGTACAATGAGACGTTTACAGTGTTTTCTTATAAACACCAAAGTAACTCGTTGATTATGTTTTAATTAAAAATGTATGATATTCATAAGCTGCTTAAGTTAATACTGAATGTCTGAATAACTTTCTTCCACAGGTCACTGTTGCAAGCCATTACTATGACAGCATCCGATTTGTGCGCGAGTACGAAAAGTTGGGATCAGCAACAAGAAATTGTGAAAGTGATATTCGAAGAATTCTATGATCAGGTTAGGTATAAACAATTAAAAAAATTGCATCACAGAAAAAAAAACATAAGGAATGATTACCTAGTCGGTAACGGCTAGAAAGTTTTAGTAATACCAGTTTATCTTAAATGAGACAACAAAATCGGTACTTGCCTTTTCTCTCATTAACTGAGTTGTTTTTCATAAATTTTAGGGTCCGGTCTCCCTCCGAAATCTGAACAAATCATAATACTAACAAAACATTTAACAAGTAGAAGAAGTATTTTAACAATTCAGTGGATTTTTTTTCTGCTTTCGTATTTTATATGTGTCTTTATTACCTATTCCGTTAATCTGTACAATTAACGTATTTCACATTTTCACTCATTTCAACAAAAGATTAATAGTTATATTTCCTTTCTTATTAACAACTCTAACAATGATACCTGGGGTACTCGATGGTAAGGACCCATTTGTTAGGACAAATGCAAATATATACGGTCAAAAATAATTATTTAACTACAGAAAAAAAGTCTTCCAAAGAATGAAGTAAAAAATTAATAAAGATTGTTATTTATTATTCTCAAAGAGAATATATTAATTATAAAATCTTTCACACGAATCAGTTTTTTTCTTTTAATTTTCACATCAGTTATAAGACAGATTTCCTTTCTGATTTTTATCTCTACTACATGGAATTCTCATGCCTGCAGGTAAATATAGTCCCTAATGATTGCCATTGTTTCGTTTAGGGAGACATAGAGAAATCACAAGGCAAACAACCTATTCCAATTATGGACAGAAACAAAATAGATGAACAACCTGCATCCCAAGTAAGTACTCTTCTCTCAGATGGCATAAGTTACTTTTGCCAGGTGGAATTCGACCAAAAGAAGTTTCTCATTTAGCACTATGAAATATTACAATTTTTCAATAAAGTCCATAAAATTTATTTGTGGGGTTGGCATCTATTCAATAAAAAAGGATGTGCGTGGTGGCCATATAAGAAGTGAAACTTTTTATATAGTGATGAAATTACTCCGGGAATTTGCTGATTTTCTTTCTGTTTTAAAATTTTGCCCATACAATACAACTGTTTGCATAATCACAATGTTTCTTCAATGTTGATATTAAGACTCATTCTCTTGGACGCTGTAAAATGACTTCTTGATTGTCAGTGTAAATTTTTAAAAAATTTGACCCAGAAAGTATTTTAACTCTTCACTGCTGAACGGAATATGCAAAGTCACTTTTCTTTTGTAATTGTCGATCTTTGTCACGCTGTAATTTGTGAATCTTATTATTATTGACTTATTTAACTTTGTGCAGTTTTCCTTACTATGACAGGTATATTGTGCATAGAACTGCGAGAGTGATATATCATCCAACTCCTGATATTGTCGCTTCTACTTGTAAAAGTCGTTTCTTTTCAAGCTATTTATCAACTCTGCCTAACTTCACCAGTTCTTTTCTTTTTCTCCCCAAACATTGGCGATCTACAGGTCATAAAAGTTGCTATGTAGATTACTATTCAAGACCCTTTTGACACTAATTTACGTAGCACCAACCTTTCTTTTAACATGAAATTTTAACAGTATAAATAAATCGACGTTTATTTTTCTCGTCATTTCAATCACATTTAAATCTGGATTTTCTTCTTCAATGTCAAGAAATTTCCGTTGTAAAGCACTGAGTCCCCGATCTGATTTATTAATAAAAGGCGATAGCGCACAACATACAAGGAATGTTCTTTCAATATAAACTACATATTCGTATTTGATTTTAGCTTAAAAAATAAGATGAAGTACTTTTAGTTACACAATATACAGAAACATTTCTTTCCTCAATTGAAATGGTTTATGAAACGAGTAATACGAGATGTGTTCAAAATAAGACCGAGCTTTTGGTATAACACCTGTCTTACTAATTTTACAATATTTTAAGTACTGCCTCCTTCAATCTGGTTTTCTTTATTGGCAATAACACCGTTCTCACCGTTTTATCAAATTTTGGAAAGCCTCCTGGACTGCACTTTCTGGATGGTGAACAGGTCTCGTCCAAAGCGGTAACTAGGTCCTTTAGCGCTCATGGAAAAAAACTGGTCTGCACCCCTACAACCAAATATAGTAAGAAAATATATAAACATGTTTTTTCTATATTATATAGTCCGAATGAACTCACAAAATATTTTGTTAATTCTTAAAATGATCCTTGTATATTAATTTTTATTTTTCTTTTATTTTTACCATATTAATACTTAAAAATATTTTTGAACACTCTGAGAGTATTATTTTTTGATAAAGTGAATAATTTATTGAGGGGAATATGTTTTATTTAGACGTTGAATTTTCATAAAAAAAATTGACGAATTTTTAAATTTACATTTAGTTTTAATAAAATTAATAAATTTAAAATTTAAAAAAAAACTCGGTTTTATATTAAGGCATATTATAATTGTTTGTAAACATTTTATAAGAATCTATAACAAGTTTAGTCTATAGAAGTATTTTAGAAAATAAGAAAATTCATAAAAAAAATTTCTTAACTCATTGGATTTTATAATAAAAAATTATTTTTCAACTTTTCCTTATTTTTACTTGAGGCGGATCGTCCTCTTTCGAATCCCATTTTCCTCACGAGGTGGCGTCACTCTATGACTGATGTGCCCGTGGCATATGCCACTTTTGCTACGGTCTAGTTACGGCGGTGGTATCGTCACATTCTCCTGGAGTTTGTAAAAGATGCCATTTCAAAGTGATTTTAACCCTTTAGCGGACATTGGTTTCACAGCGAAACCTCCTGTTAAATCATTTTTTTTCTCTATTTCTTTTTTGAGAAATATGAATGGCTTTTCGGTTTTTTATGTTTTTGGCATTTAAAGCTTACAATAAATGATAGCGCTACATTTAATTTATTTTTTCTTTTGAAATATATGTATTTAAACTTGGTGTATCTGGAAAGTTAGTATTTCGATTTTTTTCACTTATGAACCCAAACAAAAATATCTATTTAAACAACTCTTATTGTTAAACTATTTATTTATTATACTTTTTTAGAACACTTATTTATTGTTCTTCCAATATAATTCACGTTGTAGAAGGGGATGGGTTTGTCAGTTACTCCCCCCCTCAATCCCTCCTACGGTGTCCTCTAATGCAAACACGTCTAAGGATTGTAAAGAAAAAAATTTAATACATTTTGCATTTATGATATTCATAGGTAATATTTATAAACTAATTTCATTAAATTCCAAAGAGTTTATGTAGGTGACCTTTAAAGGGTTAATCAGGGCTTGATCAAACACGGGTAAGTTGAACCGTGGCCTTAAAGTTTAACATCTAATTTTTAAAACTTAATTTATTTTAGATAACAAAACTTAAAAATCACTCTGGTTTCTACAAGTAATATTTCAAGAAAGTTTACCCAGAAAGTTATTTAATAACATATGAAAATCATTTTTTATTGTTATTGGATCAAAATTATAAAAAATGTCGAATTTATACTTTTTTATTTTGTATTTATAAACATTCTCATAGTATCGTGTAAAGAAAGTTCTTATGATTTGTATAAATTGATTGAACGTTATACTGAATTTCTGGTAGGGGATCCCGAATAAACACCAAGCCCTAGGTCAAACTTACAAGCGCGTAGTTCTGCAAACTCTTTCACAGTCCCTTTCTTATCTTATGACGAACAGCTTCTGGACGTGCTCCTTCAAAGGCTGTAGCTCGACGACTAACGGAGATAACAAATCGAGACGAATGGCAGTTTGTTGTGTAAACTTGCCGCTAAGTAATAGTTGCTACTCAATCCCTGAGCTAGTTTACACTCTATTCTAAATAAGTAGATACATTCATAACCCTCATTCATAGAAATATTAGCATATTTTTGGTCGATGGAAATAACTCTAGATAAGCAAACTCTGAACAAGGAGCAAATTGATCATACAAGAAAATGACAAGATGCAAAAAATGATTTAGTGATTATATTTTATAAATGATTAATGATTTAGTGGTTATATTTTGTTTCATTTATTTTAGGTTGGATTCTTGAAAGGCATTTGCATTCCGTGTTACGATCTCCTTTATTCCTTGATACCACAGACAAAGCCGATGTTAGACGGATGCAAGTAAGGAATTTAATCATAATCCATTTGTAAAAAAATCCATTAATGAAAAATACAAATAGTTTACTATGCTATTGAAAGGAACGCCATATTTTATGTCAAGTGTGTGACCACCTAAAAACTTCTATTCTTCGTCAGTTCTCTTAAATGCACGCTTCTAATAGTTGATGTTTCTTAAATGATTAAGTACATTTGGCTAATATAATCTAAAAGATTTACATAACTGTGCGAATAGTAGTATTTTTGACGCAACGACAACAACGGTCTATTGATTTGACACGTTCACTGCCGATGGCGCACGTAGAGCAATCTTTTATGGGAACGACTCTCTGAAACGTTGTTCGAATATCAAAATTTATGTACTTCTAAATCATCTAGATTTTGTGGTTGGAAATATCATTTTCAGTGGCAGCGAATGTTCTAACAAAATATTGATCCAAACGCCATTCAACTGAGAAAAAACAACAACTAAAGATTAATTGTTTAAGAACAAAGATCTGCCCGACCACACCACTTTTTTTGTGCAATAGTTCATGTCGACTTACATCTATACGAATTAAAGTCTGGAGCTCTTACAGAAATGAGAAGCTTTAGTGCTGGTATGTGGCAGCACATACGTAGTATTTATCATCTGCGACTATTCGCGACGAGATCGTGTCAAGGGTAAAGCAGTAGATTTCCTTTTGGGTCGCAAAATTCGTGAGGGAAGTTTTCACTCGTCTGTTTCAGATCCACGGTTACTTCTTAAAAACACAGATATAGGCTCTTACTCTGGTAGTTACGGTTCGGTTCTAACCTTCGCTGTGACATTACTTTGACATCAGCTTGCAGCAATTGTGCCAGCAACCGATCAAGCTGACGTCACAACGAAGGTTCGAACCAAACCGCAACGTCCAGAGTAAGGGCTATTGGATTCTTTAACATCACTATAAATAGAGTAACTTTATAGAAACCACTCAATTGTGTCATGACAATTATACCTACTGCTTAATAAATTATTTTTATACGTCAATTATTTTCATTATTTCTAATGAAATGAACTCATAGAATATTTTGTTTTGATGACGAGAAGAACTGTAGACAAAGGGTGGGGGAGAGGGGATCTTGTGCCCGGTGCATCTTCGAAATACAAACAGACCATAAAATTGGCCGAACTTAGCCAGATAAAAAAGGTTTTTTTCCCCGTTTTTATTTGAAGGCATTATAAAAAGCTTTTATTACTTACTGAGCATAGCCCAAAGACCGAAATCTGCTAATTAAAAGCGGGGTTTTCGTAAATTGAAATCCTGAAAATTCAGAATTTATTAGACTGTTTAATAACGTTGACAAGTTTTAAACATATGGTTTGTTTTTCTAGGTACATGTGATCCCTGGAAATTGAAACTTGTATCCCGCTATATATGTACAGGGTGATTATAATTAAAGTTCAAGTTTAAAAAAAGTGTAAAATAAAGAATCACTACTGAGAATGAGGCCAAATTTGAATGGATGAATGTTGTTGAATAAGGAAAAAACGTTAGGGATTTTATTTTAACTTTACCAAAAAGATGGTGCAATAAGAACCAGAATATGCAAAATAAATGACACGACTCATTGCTTTTGTTATAAAAGCACGGGATACACGACTTTTCCTCATTTTGCTTCTGAGAAGCTCGGTATGAGTTTCTCAGTGGGGTATTGCGCATTACTTGTAAAGCTCTTTTACAAGAATAATGTGAGCTAGTAGCTCTGCGGAATTTCGGGACACTCAAGGGCCTGACAAAAAGGCATTGGTCCTATATCTAAAGGTCTGGGGAAAATGATAACGAAGTTCGAAAAGATAGGTTCTTTTGAAGTGCAAATCTAGCAGGAGAAAAACGGCTGATTCGAAGTCAGTTGAAATGTGGCCATTGAATTCCAGAAGTTGAGAGGGGTGTGTAAATAAAGTAAGTTTGCAAACATTCAGTGTTCGGGAAAATATTCGAACTTTGGACATGCTTGTGATTACGGTGCGTAAAATTCTTCGGAACATACCGCAATGCTATTCATACAAACTTACACATGTTCAAGAGTTGCTCGATGCTCACCTGCCAGTAAGATAAACTTTTGCTCTAGAATTTCTTGTTCTCATGGAAATGAGCAATGAATGACAGAGGAACATTTTGTGGAGAATACCATTTTTATCTCCAAAGACATGCCAATACAAATAATTGCAGAATATGGGTAACGTAAAAATCTACTCCAACTCAACCAATACCTCTTTATTCTACAAAGTTAGAGGTTGAGGACACGTATTTTAAAGCCAATTTTTTTTTTCGAGGAGATATGTTCTGTCGGACACGTTATCTGTATCTGTCAATGGTAAAGGTTATGCGAGTATTTTACACAATAACGTCATTTCAGTTCTCCAACAGTGTGGAGGTGTAAGTAGAATCATTTTAATCCAAAATGGCGCTCCTTCACACATTGCACAATCCAGTAAAGCATCTGCTGAAGTGGCATTTCTGAAATGCAAGAAATATCCATTTCCCTACAACCTGATCGTATCGTGCAGATTACCTGATCTTAATCCCCGTTGGCTTCTGACTGTAGGGTTATACGAAAGAAGTTGAGTTCAAAGTTCCGATTACAAACTTTAGCTGATTTTAGAATTCTGTAAACGCCTAAACGTGAAAACTGAAACATTCCGATCTGATGTGGGTCATGCGATTTCTCGTTTTCACCTTGTTGGCGAAAACTGAGGACAGCCTATTGAACATACGCGCTAATCTCACGGACGTTAAGAACTGATTTTACTGTTTCCTTTGATGCCGTTTTTGGCCTCGAAACAAGTAAAATCCCAATGTTTTACATCGGATGTAGTACAACCTTGATGTGATGAATTGGCTCACATATTTCCTCAACTGCTGAATGCCACAGCTGTACAGTTATGCTTACTGAGCAGAGATACATTTAACGTGAAGCTCATGCCATAGTTGTCGTATTGCGATTCATTTGTCATTTGTAGTCGAATACAGTTACTGTATGTCACTTACAATGCCATTGATTGGTATTTTTTTTCATTTCATTCTCCGAAAATATTCAAATTTGAAGCCATTTTGAGCAAGTATTTTTTTTACTGTGTTTCTGCTATAATCTCGCCCTATACACACACATATACATGCGTATCTTTTGCCAAGAAAAGTAGAAAGGCGCGATGAATCATTTAGACTGATTAACGAAATCGGCTATGAAGACGCACCTTAAATAAAATACGAATTAGAGATAAAAACCGAAATTTGTAAAATCCTTTTTATATCTGGCTAAAGTTTTGCCATTGTCATGGTCAGTTTGGATAAGAACACTGCGTACATGTATGTCATCATAATAAATTCAGATGACAGCGAGGTAATATGACCAACTTCAAAAGAATATATAACGATGCTTTTATATTAGAAGAACGATTTTAATTAGCTAGCATTTTGAAATTTTACAAACATCGTATAATATTTATTGCATTTTTATTTCAGATCTAATTTGGAAATGTGGCAGACAATGGCAGATGAGCACCAAAGAAAAAATGATTCCTAGATTTTTGGAATGAAAAAACATTTCCGATAGAATATGAGGAGCTTTAAATGTAAAATTTTTAAACTCACGTAAACATATTTAAGACCTTTTTACTTATAACTGAGACCTACAATTAAGATATATGAAACAGTTCAATCGATATTAAAATAAAAACTTAATTTACTGTATTTAAAAAAAAATACTCCTATCAATTATTCTTAAATTAACTTATTAAAAACTCATCTATATTAAATATTCCCTTTCTCAAAGAAAATATAAAGAATGCAATAAACAACAACAAAAAAAGTATTTTTTTTCTCGATTTTTTGTATACTTTTCCATAAGAATGTAACTTCTAAAATGTGATTAAAAAATTACTGTATCTGTGTTTTACACAGTAAAATGTCTTTTGATTGGAACCCACGAAATTTTCAAAAGCCTTCAAAATGACAGGGTTCATATTCAATTTTGGAAGAAAAAATGTAGAAGAAAAAAGGTACTTTTCTGGACTACAAAGTCCAAAATCCATTTCTACTACTATAAGTTTTTTTTAATAACAAGGCTACATTCTTAATTACATCTACTTTACAAATAGTTTAAACAATTTAAATAAACTCTAAAAGTAAGTAGTAAAATAAACAAATTTTTATTTTTCTATCCGTAAATTGCAACAAGAGATGAAACGAATATCTGGCAACTATCCCGTATATAGCTGATTTTTAAATATCTGGAACTTCATCAAGATTTCTTTATAAATCAAAATTCAGTTTTGGAGGAAATACCAAAATTCAGGAGTGTGAAGGAGCTGACAACTAAGGGTTCAGCTTCACTTGAGCAAGAAACCACGAGGGATGAAGGCTGACTAAACTTCAAGAAAAGGTGTGCCTTTTATTTGATGAGCACGGTAGGCTGAAATAGAACGACTTTGCTCAAATGTGTCCTCGTAATTTAGAAGTAGGGATCGAGCAAAACATCCCTCAATAAGGCATGCACTGTTTGGGAACTTGGGAAACATTGTGACCAAGAACCTATTTACATGTCCCAGCCGCCACCAACAAACATGGCAGAACTTTGACCGGCTCGAGCTTCGATCTTGCTATCCGGTTACGAGATTACTGCTTTTGCTGACTGAGTTACTGCGCTATTGATGGGTGCGTAATAGGCATTTTACAAAAGGACAAAGTTGAGACCATACCACATCCTACAAAAAACCTTGATATCATTCCGTGGGCCTTTCTGTCTGTTTCTTCAGTTCAAAGAACCACTATGTCACCAATTATAAAGTAACAAAACGTATGAAATCTGTGGAGACAGTTTTGCAGCAACTTTCAAAAAACAATCTTAAGAAGAGGGGGAAAAAAAGTCATCTTTTATTGAGCAGCTTTTGTACATGCATTTGAGGTTACTTAAAGTGGCTTAGTCTCTGCCTGTCATATTGGATTTCTTTTTTTCTCAGTGTTAACCTATGGGAAAAAAATTTCCCTTAGCATTTAAAGAAATATAAAAAATTATGTGATAGAAGACAAAATTCTCCAAATGCTAACTTTTCCTTAAAAAATATCTTAAATTTTTGTTTCAAAAAGAGTATACCAAAAATTTTCTCAAAAACTAAATACATTTTCCTCAGTGTTTTGTAAAAATGAAAGAGCATCCTAAAGAATTGGCAGTTTTATTATGCTGTATAACTTGTTTAAAGAATTATTGAAATGTAAATCAGCCTGTGTAAAATTTTTTTACCATCTGTTAACATTAAGCAACAGGAATCCAATATGAAAAGCTCAGATGCACTTTTAACTTGTTGGGTGCCAACCATAATATGAGCCAATCTTTGAAAATGGTACAAGACAATTTTATATTATATGGAGATATTTAAGTTTATATTTGATGGTTTGAAAAATATTGGTAATATTAATACTCATTTTATGTTTAAGTATTAAATTGACTTATGTTTAAAATGTGATAGTTTTAAAGTACTGATTG
Organism: Pardosa pseudoannulata; assembly: GCA_032207245.1. Classification (NCBI taxonomy): domain Eukaryota; kingdom Metazoa; phylum Arthropoda; class Arachnida; order Araneae; family Lycosidae; genus Pardosa; species Pardosa pseudoannulata. The sequence continues at coordinate 117,600,601 of CM063501.1, read as the reverse complement.
AAAGAATATAGTATAACTTTTGAAGTAAATAGTCTCTTTGGAAAAAGTACTTACCACTTTTGAAGTAATTATATTTGTAATTTCATTAGCTATGTACATTTATACTAATGAAATGGTGAAAAAATTCTGTATACTGTGTTCTTTTTACTTTATGTAAATTACAGCATCCGTTTCTTTTTACTATTTTTGATGAATCATACAAAAAAATTCATTAAATTATGATGAAAATTTTAGAAGCAGGAATAAGCAAGATAATGAAAGAATTTATTTCATCTGTAAAAGCCTGTCATTATCAGTTGCAATTGTGTTTATAAAAAATTTTTCAATTGCATTTTTACTATCCTGCTCTTTGCAGCAGCAGAGCTAGCCATTTTAAAATTTAGTGCCACAAAATGATGATAGGAAAGGAAATTAAACTCTGCAATTACCCTGGTAGAAATGTTTCTCTACACCTCAAATTTTTTCCTACCTAAGGATAAATCTTGAAAGGGGAATACGATTCACAGATTTACCCTGCATTTGTGCTGCTTTTTGATACATGTAAACAGGGCTAATGAGATGTAAAAGGTTAAGATAATTTAAATAATTTGATTTTAGTATAACAACAGCAATGCATTTAATGTTTTGAAATTCGACAAAATAAGAAAATAAGGTTAGCATTAAAATCAATGGTAAGCAAATAAGGGTCTTTAATATCACAGTAAATAGATTAGTCATTTGTAAAATAATACTTATTGGCAAGTGGAGGATTAATAGAAATGAACCAAGCATTAGAAATTCAGCACAGATCTACTTTAGTAATTCAGTTTTGAGAATTCTTACCAGAATCAAAATAACCACATTTCAAAAAAGCTATATGCCATTTAAATTATAATTTTTTAATACAACATACTGCTGTCAATCTTTATACTCCACAGCAAGTTTTGTAAAATTGAAACAGTTGACGATCAAATTACAGAACTTCTGCAAAGAGCCTTTACAAATTTGTGCCAAATTTCAAATACCTGATAAAAGGTCATTTTACATTTTATCAATGCAATCTTATTATATTTTATCCATATCAATTAAAGATTACTGTTATGTATGCATATATATGTAATGGCTGTAATATTCATTCAAAGATGAGTTGGAGGGGAGACTCACCCCCCCCCCAAGGGAAAAATTTCCACTATGCCCTTATAAATCATTTTCAACTGCCTCACTGGACTTTGAATGTGATGTTTTTCTATCAAATACAGAGGCAAAAAGACCAATGCAGAGGGACTTTTTATTAATGTTCATAAAAATGGATACACAGCATTAGACAATATGCACAGTCAAACACAGAGACAGTTGTTTCTTTTGTGTCATCAAATCTACATTTGAGGGATTAAAATAATTTGTAAGTATTGCATAACTTGGCAGTAGAAGAAAAATTATACATTTTCAAAGTTTTACTAAAATAAGCAATGAGCCTAAAATTTATATGACTATGGAATATGATCAAAAGTTTTGGAGCTTGGTTTGTATTTAGCGTACTCTAAAAAAGCAGATAGACCTATTTTGACTTCTTTAAATTAGTTGATGCTTTTGTGGCATTTTTAAAGAACACAGGATTTTTACACAAAACAAGTTTTCTCAGGAATTTTTAGCTTATCAGTTCAATACTCTTTGATATTTCACAAAACAACTGTAAAATACTAACATGAAACACAGACCACACAACCGTTTGCAGCTACAGAATTCTACAGAAGTGCAATCTACAATGTATTTTTCAGAGAAACAAGGTTTCAAGAACACCCTGGATAATAAATCAAGATTTTTTTTAAAAAATCTAATAACAACCAAAGTACAGTTTTTAGAACAATAAAATGGCAAAAAACATTTAAGAGGCTATTTCTGAAATTAATTAAGGCTAAAAAGATTCAAAAATAAATTCCAATAAGTGCATTTAACTACTATTTTCTCCAATACATCCAGGGTGTGTGTGTGACAATATTTATAAGCATAACAATATTCAGCAGCAAAATAGAAGCCAGGCAATACAGATGCTGTTTAGAAATATTTCTCTTTTAAAGTAGAACTGTAGCAAACTACTCAGCGCATTTAAATTACATAAATACATGGAGATAAGCAAAAAATATTTATCACATAAAAAGTAAAACTAGCCACTACAAACAACAAGAATGTTGATGGTTGAATCGAAAAGAGGAGTACAGTATTTTCCCAAGATAGATTGTAGAAGATAAGCTTAGCAAAGAAAAACTTAAATCAAATTACTTCCAATTTAAGAGGTAGTGTGAGAAGATAATGAGAAAATAAAGGAATATTATACTGAAAATGCATATATTTTCTTTGACGACATTTTAAAGTATTGGTCAAGATTTTTTACCAAATAATAAAAACTGTATCTGAAATATTAAAGAGGTTCTGGTCTTGTCTCTCTAAGCACATTTTATATTAACTAATAGATCTAAATGGTTTGAAACATGAACACATATCAGAATTTTGAAAAATTTAATGGACAAATTTTATTAATATAAAGAGTTAGAAAGAAAATGAACTTTTGCAGACCTCCCATAACCCAGGAAATAAAATTACAAAAAGTGTCCATCTTTTCTTCATGTACACAATTTATACTTCAGATTCAATAATAATAAAAAACTAGACATAAACAGATGAAAAATCAACAGATCCTGGTTATGGGAGTGCACCTCTACACACGTGCACATATGAATACTTGGTTGATGCATATTTTACTCAAGTTTCAGAAGCTCTACATCAAAGGTTAAAGTTGCATTTGGAGGGATAGTAACAAAGAGTTAAGGAACCTTCAGTTATAAATTGATGTATAATAACAATTGAATTATGAAAGATTTTGTTTTATATACATAAAAAAAGTACAAGTTAATTTTTCTTTCACCATATTGATTCATTTACTACTAAAGAGGAATAACTTGGGAAATAGTAGATGCAAACACTCTTTAAACAAATATCACATAAACTACAGGTTTTTTTTCTCTTGATTATTCAAAAAATGGGAAATGACTTTTTTATTCTCAATTTTATTTAACCAGTTCAGGAAGGAGAAAGTGGTTTTCCAAGCTAGAGGTATCTGGAAGTACACACATGCACAGAACTGGGCTATGTTCCCTTAAACTCAATTTTACTTATTTAAAAAAAATCATAACTTTAAATCAATATACTAAAATTTACAGTTTATAAACACTGATAATATCTGAATGTATTGTAATAAAAGTTTCATATTAAAAAATTATAAATTTAAAAAGACTTCACTTTAATAAAATTTATATTCACTGCAAGAAAAAAAATTAACATTTTAAATTTTGAACAAATTACCAATAAAACTAAATATATCCAAACAAATTTCATACATATAATGAACAGAATATTTCCTCGGATGGAAATTTTTTTATATTCACTTGCCAGTCTCACCTGCTTAAATTGTTCTCATCTACATACTGAAATATTTTTAATTGTCCTCTGAATAGATTATTTCATTGTCATTTGTATTATAAAAATTATTTTCCTGCACTTCACTATTTGATTCATGCATCAATTTAAGAAACCTTGCTCACACTTAAAAATTTTCATTTTTTTTTTCTGCCAAGATGGCTAATATTAAACTGACCCCAAATATACTGAACACTATCTAGTACTCTTCAAATGACAACTGTACTCCAATAGAACCAACCTCTACCCAATAAGTATTCCATCTATCCCCCATTCCACCAAAATACAACCACCCAGCACATAACAAATTACAGTCCTTCAGAGATATCAAATATGTACTATTTTTTACATACTTGAATTCCCACAATTTAAATAAATAAATATTGAAAGATAACTTTATTTGGAACAATATTTAAAAATACAAGGAACTTCAATTGCTATCTAGTGCCATTTAAAAGTGTTCTAATTCAAAATGACACCAGCATGATCAAGGGTGGCCTCAGAACTATTGTGTATCTTAATACAATGTACCCAAATGAACCAAAAATGGAAGGAAAGAGAACAAGAGAAAAGTAAGGATGCAGTCTCAGAAAGCTATATATATATATATATATATATATATATTGTAACGAATTCTCATTACATTGAATTCCGGATAGAGACTGAACTAAAACCGTGAGAAAAACCAGCCTAACCTAGAAGAATAGCAAACGTGCCTATTGTGGACACTTGAAGTGAGCTCTTCTTTACATAGTGAAGGGCCTCTACATTGTAAGGAAACAACAATACCTTACTATTTTGTTCTCCAAAAGATTGTCTATGGACGTTGATTAATGGATCGGCCAGATTGCACCAGGTTTCGGCAACCAATTACTGGCACCTCTGGCGCTACGCGTGCTTTCCCCACCACGTCATCCACCAGCTGTCCGATCAGCTGAGATGGACATTCTTGCGGAGACGACTATATAAGAAGAGAGAGTTCGAGGTCGAGAGGAGGATTTTTGACCGATCAAGTCTGGTGTGTGAACTCATCGGCCCAGATTTCGAGGGAGCGACTGACAGTGTCCTCCCCATCCTTTTTTTTTCTCTTATTAAGCTGATGTCCTGCATTGATCATTCTTTTTCATTGTAGATATTCATCGTTTCATGTGTATCTTATCATCACTTCAATATTGTGTTTCTTAATAAATATCATAGTCTGCACGTAGGCCTCCGCTATCCTTTTTCGAGCTCACTTAGAGCCCCAGTACGCTACAATATATATATATATGTGTGTGTGTGTGTATGTATATATATATATATATATATATATATATATATCACAGCCATTATATTATATGACATGTATTATATTAATACACTTTTACCTATCTGAAAATGTAAAAAAATAAAAATTAGGAAAACTTTTAATGGAAGTAAACTTTTCTATATTTAAAGAGTACTATGCACACACACACACACATATATATATGCATACACACATGTAATTTAAATTTTATTAAAAATATATAAATTACTTTTAAATTTATATTTTTGAAATGTGAAATGTGTATAAATATAACTTGATTCTGGATCACTAATCAATTTCGAAATAGTTGTAGATATTCTGTAATATTTAACCATTTTGACAGTTTACAAAATATTCAAACATTAAATTAGGTATAAATTTTTTTTAAAAAACCTGAGCTTAAATAGCACTCTGAAAATTAAACTCTCAGAGAATAAATCAAACATAAAATGCTTTTGCAAATATGTTTCTCAGCCCATCCCATAAAAATTTAAACATATGATATAGGTAATACTGGGAGACATGGTCAAAAGGGTTAACAACATCTGTTCTATACCAAAACAAAGTGCCTAAGTATAGAAATGTAAATGCCATAAAGAGTGGTAAAACATGTTATACAGGTAGTACTGAACTATCTTTTCAAAAGATTACTGACGGTGCTACTCCAAAAACAAACACCTGTTTTGTACTGCCACACGTGACAGTACAACATGGTCTCACCATAAAAAAAATAAATAAATAAAAAAATTTTTTTTGTTATTTTTTGAACAGCAACAATGAAAGATGTAACTTAATTCAAAAAGAAACTAGTAAGTCCGCAAGACAAACTAATTTTGCCAGCAACAAGCCATAAAAATTCCTTATCTTAACATATAGATCTAAAAAAGCAAGCAAAATCTTTTAAATCCCAGCTGCCCTATAATCAAGGATATTTCTCCCTACATCTGAAATTTGGACATTTAAAATGCTACATATATAAACATTAGATAATACCATGCATCTAATCAAAAAACCTATCAATATCTTGTTTAATGTTATTAACAATTATTAAGTTGTCCATGACACTGAATTAAAAACACAAAATTGTTAAACTACTGCATATTATAAACACACAAACAGAAACTGTAAAAAAATAGTTAAATATAAATGTGTAAAACTAATAAAAGGATATATTCCTGGATGTCCTACACTTCCATACGCATAATCAGGAGAGCAAATTAACTTAGCACGCTGACCGACACTCATCTAAAGAAAGAAAACATCAATTAAGATACATACTTAATATTTAATGCCTTTCTCAGCTAAGATTCACACAAATCTATAAATACCTGTGCTACACCACTATCCCATCCTTTAATAACTTCTCCTTTACCTATTCTGAATTTGAAGGGTTTACCTCTATCTCGAGAAGAGTCAAATTTCTGTCCATCTTCCAGGGTACCTACAAAAAATGTTTAAAATGTGAAAATAAAAGCTACCTTCTATGCTGTAACAAAATTTACCAGTGTATGGAACAGATATACATATAAGTTAAAAATAAATTCTAATAACACTCAAATACATGGCTAGCCAAAATAATTCATCAGATTTTGAAACATTTTACTGAGAAGTATACAAAGGCAGGAAATTCAGGATAAAACATATATGCTAAATTTCAGGTCTATGCTCCCCTTCAATGAAGCACAACTGTTTGTAGCTTTCTCAACAGAGAACTGCAATATTACTTGATAAGGTGTGCTGGTCTAGATGATGCTTCTCTGTTGTCATGGCCTCTCAAGCCATGCGATTTCTTCCAGCAAGATTATGTGAATTACAAAATTTATCGTCCAATAATGCTAAAAAAGATCACTATTGCCAGGGTTGGCATGATTTAAATCAGTTGATTTTTTTTTTAAATCATTGATTTAAATCATTTTTTTCATTTCTTTTAAAACCTATATTTAATTTAGGGGTTGTTACCAGAAAATATGTAGTAGGGATAGTACAATAATCGATTATGACTGGTGGAATTCATTTTATGTAATGGAAGGTACAGAAAGTATTACAGAACTTGAAATCCAGTCTGTCTATCAAATAACAATAACCGTAGCTTCATCTGCTGGAATAGAAAGACAGTTTTCTTTTTTTGGTATTGTTCATTCTAGCCTTCATAACCAATTAAGAGTGGATAAAGCATCAAAGCTAGAGTTTTTATCGAAACAATCAAATCCATAATTCAATGCTTAAAAAATATTGAAATAATTGGGATTTGTTTTTTAAATAAATAGTTTGCATTAAAAGAATATTTTATTCTTTAAATTTACATCTTGCACTATCCAATTACAAAATAATGGAATGTATTTATATTAAAATTTATATTTAATTTTGGGTAATAAGTGTGTAGAGTATACTAGACAGATAGGATGTTACTTCATATAACAAACTATTCATGTATATTGCAAAAAAATGTACAAACAATTAAAATTAGTATTCAGAAAGAAATCCAATTTAAATCAAATAAATCTGATTTAAAAAAAAAAATCAATTTTTTCCAATCCTGATTATTGCTGTGACTACCATTGGCAGAAACATTATTGAACATATGGAAGAACTGAATTACCAGTGAGATGTGTGCCAAGTGAACAGGAGAGACAAATTGAACACTTGTAGTATGTACCAGAAACGCGATGAGTGAATACCTTTTCATGTATTACCCATCTTCGTAATCAAATACTTGTAAATAAAGTCTTTTGAAACCCAATGAATCATTTAAGCTAACCCTATATATAAACATAAATAAAATATTAAAAACCTTACCTTGAATGACAGAGCATGCCAATAATTTTTCAATATATATAGATATGGACCTAAAGCACAGTTGTCGCACAGTATAATATGGTTTTGGTTTGGAGTGCTAAGGTCTACTTTTTGCAACACGAGGGCTAATGAGACCGGGACCTACAGCTTAATGCCGATTCCGAACGGCTATGAACATCCATGCCACTGTGGGATTCGAACCCACGAACTCCGGTACCGAAGGCCAGCACCCTAACCAATCGGCCATCGTTCGGCCCACAGTATAATAATATAGTAGTAGAATTATCACAGTTTTGTATTAGTATCCCTATAAAAGTTTTTTTAAAAACAAAAGTAAAATTTCTCAAAAAAAAAAAAAAAAAAAAAAAAAAAAAAAAAAAAAAAAAAAAAAAAAAAAAAAATCTTTAGAGGTAAACACTACACAGGGATTTAAGTAAGCAATGAAGTTCAGAAAGCGAGTGATAATTATTACTTCCTTGTACAAAATAAAAAAAGTATTAAATTCACTATAAATTTAAAAAAAAAAAAAGTATTTTGACTATGACTAATATATTAACCATTCAAAGTGTTACCTCTACAAGTAAATACCATTAAACTTGACTTTTATAATGTCTAGATGTATACTATCCTTTTGATTATAATACAGACTCTATATAATGAAAAATTTCAATATAACCTAACTAAAGCTGTGGGCTATCACCAGGGTTGGCTTAATTTGCCCAACCCGAAAAAACCCAAGTGGGTTTTTTCAAAATCATTATTTAAAATTCCATATATTTAACTAATAGTAGAAATATTGAGTTAAATCTATAATATATATTACATATTTCATCTTTGACAATGAGAGTAGAAATTTTTTTTTTTTAATTTGAGGAGGTGTAAACTGCTAGAAAAAAAAAACTTAAAAAAATTTCAGAGAAAAATAGTTATTTGTATAACAAATACAATGAAAAGATTATAGAAACAATTAAAAACCAAAACAACCAGTATTTCTGCCAAGATGATGAAAACTGACGTCTTTCAGCCAATATTAAAAAGAAATAATATGGCTAAAAAAGAATTACCCAGAGGGCTTGAGTATATTTACAAGAACATAAACAAATTAGAACTTTCTATATTGTATACAACTTATTCTAAATGTTATCCAGTCAGTGATATGTTTCTTTATCAGCTGCTATGATATAAGAGAAAAACTTGTTTATACAAACAATTGACCGATTAACTGTTATCTTGAAACAAGGGTATTTTAATATGATTTAGTGATATAAAATTAAATTAGTATGTAAAATTCTAAATAAAAACATTAAACTTTTATGAAATTGTTTTTAATTTTTCCCTCTTATATAGATACAAGTGTAATAAGTGTGATTATTAAATAAATACTGATCTATGACAAATTAATTTATGCATAGGAGTATCCCATGCTTAGGGGTAAAATGACAAGATATTCTTTATTGATTGTTGATAAAAGATTGACTATCCATTATATATATGTTTCTTTACTCACATTTAAAAATCAAGATGTAAAAAACATAATAGTAACTGAAAATCTCATTTAAATTTTAAGATATTTTATTTGTTAGAAAAATTTTAGAATATGTAAAAAATAATTTATTTTAAAATTTCTTTTAATTAAAGCAAAAATTCCTTCTGCATAACTTAAAATTGATTTTTTAAATTTTTAACTTTAAAAAGTGACTAACATTTTAAATTTATTTTGATCAAACAATTATATATCCTGTCCTCTTACATATAAATTATAGAGACAAAACCCTGATAAAACCCGAAAAAACCCACTGGGTTGGGTTTTTTCTGAAAAAAAAAACCCAGGTTTTTGCCAACCTTGGCTATCACTCAAAAACAATTAGCTCTAATGGGTTGAAATTTTGAATTTAGGACTATTAATAATATCCATATTTGTTCCTCCTCTTTAGATTGCACTCTGCACTCACATAATGAAAAATTTCAATTTATATAAACAATGTGGGGTGTAACTGAAAAACAATTAGATGTAAAATGTTAAAATTCCATATTTAGGATTATTATAACATCTGGTTTTCACTTTCCCTAGTTATTGAATTTTGAACCCTATATAACAAAAAATTTAAATATAATGTATATTAAAGCAAGGCATGACTCAAAAATGATTAACTATAAAATGTTAAAACAGGCTAGGAGAGTTACAGTATTACTGTGCATTTATTCCAATTTACACCAAGAAAAATCTCAATATAACTGACATTAATGTTACTTATCTACAACAGAATAACTCAAAAATATCAATGCATTCATATCTAGTTCTATTAATGTAATTTAAACAGTGAAAACATTCCATTTTTTAAAGGTACTTCCTAGCAAACAAAAATTCCAATTGCAGATAATAATTTTGAACTTTTGTTCTTTATTACTTTCTGATATAGAACAAAGATGGTCTTTGTTTATTTGTATGGCTTATGGTTACCATCAGATAGCAGTATTTAATCTCTAGTCAAATATCATGGGTAGCACAAAAAAAGAAACCTACTTTTAATATTAAAGAGAACATGCAAACGATAAATTTGATGACACATTGAAGAAAATAATAAAAAAGAAATTATAAAATAGACGAACAAGGAAGTCAGGTAGGGTTCACATCAGATTTAAAAAAAAAAAAAAAAAAAAAAAAAAAAAAATTAGTCATTTAAGAATACTAGATAGCAGAAAAGTGAATTACATACTATCATTCTTCATTTTTAATTTTATTAGAACTAATTTTCCTAAAAGTATTTTTTTTTAATGTAACGTCTGAAAGTTCCTTTATGTCCAAAAGGGGAAGTAATATAAACCTTAAAAAATCGATTAGAATGAGTTAAATAGATGTGTAAAAAGTTCTCTGTTGCAAAGAACAATTACAGGAGTTATCAGTCATAATGTATCAGAATAAGACTTTCCAAAATTAAAAATTTTAGTAGCCATACTGAAACCTTACATAAGTATTTTTTATATTTTTATAATAAATTAAACATTATATAAAACAAATTTTAAACATGGACAAGCAGAGATCAATAATAAGATTCATAAGTGTCTCTAACATAATGGAGGAAAAATACTAGAGTTTACTTAATTTTAATACTTGTAATCCCAGTAAATTATTCCATTTTCTAATTAATGTGTTCACTCACTTAAAACAAGAGAAATTGAGATTAATAAGTTTGTAATTCATAAGTTTGCTAAAAAGTAGGTTTTTCTAAGTGGGTTCCTTCAGTAAACCCTGGTTTCTGAGCTACCAAAATTTCTGGAAAAAGTAGACAAACTTACAATAATTCAAAATAAAATTATAACTACTTAAATTTTCACATTTAGAACTATTATAACACCTAGCTTTGCACCTCACCTTTTGACTGAAATAAGCATTTTATAGAAAACGAAAAATTTCAATATTGTGTATAATACTGTAGAGCATAACTCAAAAACGATGAACTCTAAAATGTTAAAATTTTGTAGCTAGGACTGTTATAACATTAATATGTGAACTGTTTTTGATTCCAATTTCACTCTTTATATAAAAAAAAATCTCAATATAACTACTATTTTGAGACATTAGATTTTTTTCCCATTTAGAGTGATGAAAAAAATATTAATATGCAAACTTTGCAACTAAATACTGGTATGTTATTCAAAAGTTGAATTCCCACCAATGATGTATTGTAATGGCATATCCATGTGCTTATAGCAAACTGATAGAATGGCTTAAAAAATGACATGCAAGTTTTAAGAAAAATTATAAACCATAGAAAACACTTAAAAATTGCATATAAAGAATAAGTCAAAATGCATAATGTGTAATGTTGGCAAGTATCCTATATAACAGTTTTAAAAACATTCATAACATAAAATAAACCAACCCGTATAATGAACCACTACAGTCTGACCAGTCTTGGGAAAAGTCTGACCTGTAAAATAATTATAGTAAATTTGCAGTAAACAAATTTAAGGCAACATGTCCAAGAACAATAACATCAAAATAAAAATAAGTTTATAAAACTTACAACAATAACAAAACAAAACTTTCAAGGATTTACTTTATTTACCTAATAATGACAGATGTTTTTACACATATTAGATCGAAATACAGTGGAACATGTTTCACAAATTTACATAGAAGTACTTGCTAACATACATGAATGCACATTCCTTCCCTCTAAACAACGTAGTAGACTTAAAACTAACTTATTTTATATGGTGAGATTTTGAATTATGAAATTAAGTTCAATATAAATAATACCCTACTATTTTTGCACAGTATTATATCAATGTATTTAACATCAAACCTCTTTGTCTCCATCCATTATTACTTACACATGATTTTTTGGGAATATATATATAATGAATATTGCGGTTTCAGACACAGATTTAAGAGGGGGAGGGGAGCCTGGATGAAAAGAGACTACCCACCTGGGTTTTTTTTAAATCAAAAACCATAGTTTACTATAGGAAATTATTGTAGTTACTCATAAGTTTATGTTATAAAGTTATTAATACAGTAGACTTCAATTTTATTATTTTAAAACTTTCACATTTAGAATTTAACTAGTACAGAGTAGTCACCTATTAACTAAGAAGAACACAGAAAACTAGAAGAATTAGAAAAACTATGTAAAAGAACTGATATAAAAATACAAGGGTAAAATATTTTAAAAGCCTATTGGTTCTAAAACTCACTGTTTGCCTCAATCTTTATAGCAAGAATTTAAGCAGAGAGTACAAGATGTTTGTAGCTTTAAGCAATAAGTCTGAATAATGCTCTTCGTTGCAAAAAACTTTTAATGTTATATTATTTTGAAATTTAAAGTTTTTTTTAGATGTTTTAATTTAAGGGAAAGACAAACATGGACAGAAGGGAAGTGGATTTTAAAAAACCCCGCAAATTGTAATGATTTCAATATTATAGAAGCTTGAACAAAGTTTTTTTTAGCGTAATATTAGAACGTAAAATTAACACATATACTTATTTTTTAACAACTGTATTTTAAACAGTAATTAAAATGAGGGAAATAAGATGACTTTTTAATTGCTTTTTAACACATGGCTGAAATGTTAATGTTTTAGATAAAATAATTTTACAGTTATTTACATTAACAATTAAATCTTAGCGTTAATGCAACCGACTGTATTTACATTTTATGAAAGTAAAGGATTAAGCGTAGAGGAATTTAAATTAAAGCAAAACAATGCTATAAAATTCAGTACACTTTAAAGGCTGGTGGGAAGGATATTATTTTATTGGAAAACAAATAGAAACAAGAATCGATATATCAATGTCGTATGCTTTTCGGTAAAATGGGTGGGGATAAGGCAAAGAAATTATATCATTTTGAGGTAATAACGAAACAGGAAAATTATTACTAAAAAGAAAAAGTTTTTATCTAGCATGCTCATTCTCAACTATTTCAACAACCAGTAAATATATTTCGACAAAATGCTCTTTAAACATTCCAGAATAGTTAAACGCTGCAATTTAGAACACTTGACAAAATTTATAATTTACCATCTCCAGGCTTAATTGTTTCGATTTGAACTCCCATTATTTAGTTAGGTATAGAAGTTAGAAGATTTATAAATTTCCGCAAAGAATGTAAAAAAATTTAAAACAAACAGGGTCTACAAAAAACTTAACTATGGTTCATCACACCAAAAAATAACTTTGCTTGCAGTTACAGTTATTTTGGGTTTAACTACAGCATATTCAGGAATATCATGGACAACCTTCTATTTGTTGGAAATGGAGGGGAGGGGTAAGAACTAAGGAAGAAACTGGTTGAAATAAAAATTACAATTATCTTTCAAATACTTTCTAAAATATTTACTTTTAGGCTTTAAGCTTAGGATAGATAACTCCATATTTAATGTGGAGGATAGCTAACTTTCTTTAATCGAATTATTAAAAATCAAGAAATATATGTCAATAAATTTCTTTTTGTATAGCCTATGATCATATTTTCTTTTTAATTTGTTTTCATTGTATTAAAAAGGAAGTCCATTGTATCATTCACCACTTTTTAAAAAGTGGTGAAATCTGGCAGCAAAGATTTTATTGTACAATCATAATTTCATTTTTTAGAGGTGGCAGCAGAGGCCTTGTCAACCACGTTTTAGTCGAATTGGTACAGCTTTATTCTGGGTGTATTAAGGTATGTAATAAAAGAATATTGAAAATATTATTTCCAAATTATTAACTTTTAAAATTTATACTGTAAGTCCTCTTTATTATTAATTTTCTTGATAATCATAACACTATTACATTTTAGCTATCTACAGCTGAGATGAGCCATTTTATGTTACTCGATTTCAATAACTTATTTAAATTTTTATAGATTTCACAGCATTTCAATTTTGAGTTAATTTTTATTTTTATGATCTATTTACTCGATTCGTTTTGTTTTACGTTTGTTTGGGGTAATTTTTGTTTTATTTGCGTGTCACATGGTTGCCGTCAATTGACTTGGTACAGTAACTTGGTATTCATCATCATTTATAGCCATATTGAACTGTATTATGTCATAATATATTAGTCTATTAATGTCATTCAAAATTTCTAGTGAGTCAAGAACAGAGAATATATTCGTATATATATATATACTTGTGTGTGCAGTTTATAATTGGTGTCATTATCTTTCAAAAATGTTGTTGAATTCTAATTTATAGATAAAATTTAAGATTTTGCTATCTCCTGAAAGGTGGAGAAAGACTCTAATTTTATTTCCTTATATCACCGGTACAGTGTATCTAAGTAATTTCTAGTTTTTAGTAATTCAGTTTTAAAATTGAAAATGTTTTGTAAGCCTTCTAAATTCTGAATTACTTTTTAGAAATGCTTTTTTATGCATCCACATACAATGTAATTTTATTTATGAAGACGGAAGAATTAAGCCAGCTTCTATTCTTGAGTTTGAAATTATTTCATTTTTAATTGTTATATCTGCAATTTTTGTTAAGCCTGACTATAATGGAATGGTATTTTATTTTTATAGAATGCATGTGAATACACTATTGAAGTTTGTATTCTTTAATATTCTTATAATATTTTTTATAATCTTTAGTTTCGTTTGTGGTAGTCATTATTTTTAAAATAAAAAAAGTATAAAAAATTCAAAGGGATTAATTTATACAGTATTCATTTCTAACATAAGGTAACAGGGAAGTACATATTCAAAAAAAATTCCTATCATGGTTCATTCAATAATATACAAATATGAAGTGAGATTTTATGTCCTGCTATATGCAGTTATACTAAATCATTTTGTACATATAAACTAGGAATTTTCTTTTTTTTTGGGGGGGGGGAGATTCATAAATATGATTTGACAATATTTCGTCTGATAAGATAATATGGTACCCATGTCATGCTTTGCATAACAATCCACTTTTTTCTCATGATCTTACATTGTCTATATTTATGGTGCTATTGCTAACCTGTAGTATAATCCAGCAGTTGAGAAATCCTGTTACTTGCTAAGTTTGTTGAGTAAGTGTTATGGGTTCCTTAATTGTGGCTACCTAAGCATTAGCTCCTTTTTACTGGTATCCCAAACACCAGTATTTGTTCACTATACCTATTTAAGTTTTTGTCTTAATCTATTATATCATTGGAAAAAGTCCACAAATTTATTTAAAAAAAAAAACAATCTTCAGTGAAAGTGCATTTAAAGTTACACATTTTAAGTATGCCCTTCAAATCTGCATTCAAATTTGTTTACATATAGCTACTTGCTTAAAAGTTTGTATTTGCCTTGCATATAATTCCTAAGCTTTGCTTTGCCTTTTGTTTTGTTTTGTAAGGATTTGTCAAAATTTTAAGGTTATCAAAGTTGTTTGATAGTTATGTCAATCCATACTGAATGTCATGTGCTGTTGAACACTTTACATATTTCTTTATATGGAAATTCAGATTGATCACACATAATGAAATCAAGATTTATAAAAAATTTTATTTTGTCCTGTGTGATCAACAAATCAATGTATGTGTGAATGAAAGTAAAATTTTTCTGAAGTATTGACTGTATTCTAAAATTGCTCATATTTTCAGGTAATTACCATCATGGAGAAGCAGACAGAGCAGAATGAGAGAGCTTTTCAAAAGCAGCCAACAGTTTTTCTAAACAAGAAACCTGGTCTTGGAAAACCAAAAGTAAAGAAAGGCCGTTATTCCAAAAATGTTGGTCTGGGATTCAAGACACCACGTGAAGCTGTTGAAGGAAATTACATCGATAAAAAATGCCCCTTCACAGGAAATGTTAGTATTCGTGGCCGCATATTGAGAGGAGTTGTGATCAAGATGAAAATGAATAGAACCATTGTCATAAGGCGAGATTACCTTCACTACATTAAAAAATACAACAGATTTGAAAAGCGCCATAAGAATATGTCTGTGCACTTGTCACCATGTTTCCGTGATGTTGCTATTGGAGACATTGTCACAGTTGGAGAATGCAGACCTTTAAGCAAAACTGTTAGGTTTAATGTCCTTAAAGTTACAAAAGCTGCAGGATCAAAAAAGCAGTTTACTAAATTTTAGTGTAAATTATCTGTGTTTCTTATGTAAAATAAATGAGCACAGTTAAATAAAAAAAATTGAAAAATACTTGTGTGTTTTGTTTTAGCATTGTTAAATTTGTTTAAAGGATTTGAAAAACAAGTAAATTTAATTTTTTTTATTTGGGTTTGTTAAAAAAAATTTTTTTACATATAAATTCAAAATTTAGTATTTAGATAAATTTTCTTGATGGAATACTGAACTTATATGTTTTAGATCAGTGTTAAACCATTTTGCATTAAAGGGTAAGGTTATTTGTTGAAAACCAGTAAATTCTAGAATTCCAGTTCTGTGGACTGAGTGCCTTATTTTGGTTATATTTTTGTTAAAGTGATTGCCAAATTTTTTAGTGATAATTACAATTTGTGTTAAGTTGTGTACATGATTTGAAAGCATATTTTGAACAAAAGGTGTTACTGTTGCTTAAGTGAATACAAATGTAAACTTTAGTTTGGTTTTAAACACTATTCGGCTTGAGAGTGCAGAACTTTTGCAATTGGTTACATAAAATACTGTTGCTATTTAATGAAATTTTGAAAGTTATCAAATTATAAAGTAGTAAAATATGTTAAAACTTCCTTTTAGAAATTTTTTTAGTTTAAAAATTTTAGTTTTGTTTAGAAATTTTTTTAGCATGAAAATGAGGAAGGTTAAAATTATTTTTCTTATCCTAGGTAGGCAAAGCCCTTTTTAATCTCCTGTAACAATAACGGTAGACAGCTATAACATCACTTTTAACAATTGCCGAAATAATATAAGTTTTTAAAATGTAATGCACTATAAAACATTTTTAAATGTTTTGTATTACATTATTTTTATAAGGGCAAAAATATGAAAAATGGGGTCATTTGACCCCTCTTGGTAGATTTCGTGTTAAATGCATTAAAAAACTCAAGTTTGCATTTATATTGACGTATCAATATTTCAAACTTAAAAAAAAAAAATGCTTTGAAATCCTGTATTAGAAAATGAGCACAGGAGTAGGTGCTAGAAAATCCAAATTCTGTGGTCTTGGAGTATTGTTAGCTTCAAGAGCAAATAATGGTTAGATGTTCCAATCATGTGTCATTTGCTCCCAATGGATTAATTGACATACCCATCTACTTTATTTAGGGGGGGGGGAGTCCAAAAAGAGCAAAGGTTGCCAGAAAACTGGGTTGTAGAATTTGGTGATAATGCCTACTAAACTGGGTTACAGCCAACAAGACCCTAGTTAGCTTTGTGGTGCATACACAATCTGTTTACAATTTCCAAGTTTGATATCCTTGTTCTAGATAAAACTTTAAGGCTACATTTACTGGAAACCAGTCTGTATATCTGTTCTCAGCTGACAGTTATATTTATACATCTATCTTACTGAACATACTAATGTTCATAAAATGTTTTACATTGGCCAATCGTCAGTCCTTATAAATGATCTTAATCATCTAGACTTTTCCTGTTCAAATCAACCCATTTGCCAATAAAACAGCATGAAATACCACTAATTATGCCAAAAAATGTAAAACATGGGATGTTGAAGCTGTACTGAAGGAGAACTAGTTAATTCCGGCAGTTTAATGTATAGTGCATTATGTACATTAAAAAATGCCATTCACTGATTTCTAGGGATGAAATGAATTTTGTATATCTGAACAAGCTTTCTAGTATGAAATTTGTATTATGATACTATGTGTGTATGTTTATATTTACATACACACATTTCAAAACTATTAAGTGTAGCAAGTGTATACTTAAGATTTTTACATCTGTTTTATTAAAAGTATGATTAAAAACACAAAGGTGTACTAAATTGTGGTTAAAGAACATTAACTTTAGAAACAGGAACTACAGTGAGCTCCCAGGCTTATTCTTGTTCATGAAAAAGGCTTTTGGCTATGGAAAATATTGTACTTCTATCTATCAAAGACAATATTCATAATTTATTTCTTTTTCTTTTATAAACTACCAAAGAATGCCTGCAAAATTGGGTCAGTGCACTATAATTTATATTAATATGCATAGAGAATTTGCAAACATTTGTGTATGTATATATATATTCTTGTACACCAGATTACTTAATTATGTAGCTTTATTATTTTCCACATACACATTTCATATTAGTTACCAAAATTATTCTTGTCTATATTAATTTTTAAGTGGCTTTAAAAATTTGGTTCCATTGTACTATTACAGCTACTTCATAAAGACATACAAGCAAAAACCTAGTGTGAATTTTAAATACAAAGAATTTATATTGAAGTTGCTTTGTAAAGTAATTTTTACATCTAGCCATATAGAAAGTTTACAAATTACTCTTGTCTCCCCATGCTGAAACTGTATAAGAAATTGTGATTGGATGGTCACTGGCACTCATCAAACGACACTCTTATCCTAGATAGTTATCTTCTAGGCTTGCCTGACTAGAGTGGCTGAAATTTTTATAGCCTAGTTTAATTTCAGGATATTTTCAAAGTGACGAATCATCAGATATAAAACATTCTGGATTAAAATCACCTCTAGTCGAATGAGATAAGGTTCACCTTTACTTGTTGTAGATATGCTGCCAGTTTTTTTTACCACATTTTATGTATTTTTCAAACATCCAAAACAACTTTTCAGCCCAACTGAAAATCTTTTATAATTTTTATTTAAAGGTAGGTAGAGTATTTTAATTTTCTCTTGGAGATATGTAAATCATAAAGTAGATATGTAAGTTCTTATCCAAACTATAAATGAAATTGTCATACCATTTGAAAGCATGTATCTTAAAATTATATTTTATGCATGCAAATTATTCTATTCATTGTGTTATAAATATACATTAAAAGAAAATATGAAGATATCATACTTTATTAACAAAGATAACTTTGTTTATAAAATTAAAATAATGAAATTTTGTCTTTTATACAAATGACTAACAACATCCAACAACTGTGGAAGCACAATGTGTTTTTTCACTTGAGAACTGTTGCTGTAAAGTCTTGTAATATGAGATTCTTTCAAAATGGGATGAAATGAATGCTTTGAGCTTACAAAAGTCTGGTTCGTTCATTTGGTTCAGATGGAATCTAGAAAAGGGAAAAATATTTTAAATATTGTACTTCACAAAATACAAAGAACATGTCATGTATTCTTATCCTGAAAACTTTCTGAAAAGGACTACATGTATTTAATAAATATTTAAGGTTAACACTTTTAAAAACTTTAGGTATGCAGCAATATATTTAAAAGTTTTCAACTATTTGCTGTGGCTATAAAAACAATATGAAATAATATTCCTAATATTATAGTTTTATATATTTTTGGGGACCTATATTTGTTTCTAACAAAGTTAAGAACAATTCTTAAAATTTGATGGCTAAAAATCTTGGTGATATAAAAGGCAAGATTATCTAAATATTATGTTTTATTTTTTTTTCTTGGGGGGGGGGAGAGGTTAAGTGAGAAATTTTCTAATTTAGAAGGTTTGCCACTTCTACTCATATCTAATATAATTACAGCAGTCGTAATAGGAGGAGAGGTTATATCTCCCCCTCCCTTTGCTTTACCACTGCATGTATTAAATGTATAAAAAATAGTTAATATGAAATAAGGGATTTTGAAAGTTACATTTAGAATTACTAAACAAAAAACTTGAGAAACAATGATTTTACCTCACGCTACGACTAAAAATACCATTACAAAGTTGGCTCATTACTTATTTCAGGGGTGATTGTGACTGCAGATTTATGAAGAATTCCTTTTTTAACTTTCTGAAATCTGGATATATATGCATGTATAATTTTTTAAACTAAATTTTCAACAAAAATTACAATGCATTTTTTCAAATTGAAGATAAATGTAAACGCCCCCTAATAACATTCTCATTCTGGTGAAAAATCTTTTGAAAATTGACCTAAAGAGAGGAAGTATAACACAAGTACTTTTTGGATTTTTGAAGTGAGGTCACAATCACATTTTTATGCATGCAAATGTGCATTTTTCTTGACAAATACAAAAATTTAACAGGATTTTTAATTTTTGTGGATGGGTGGTCAATATTACGACTAAACTGTGCCAGGTGTAGAATTAGGGGCTGTCCTGTTTTTGCAGGGTTATTTTAACATTCCACTCTGAAAATACAGTTTCATTCCTACTGCTTATTGTTGTACAATGTGCCAATACCAAAGAAATTGCTCATAAGAGAAGCAATAAATCTAAAACTCCCTTCTTTATCTTGACATATACAGAGAAACATCCCATCCAAAAAGGGTTAAATTACAGTTAAATTAAGTATAAAACATTGGAACCACCAAATTTATTATTTTATAAATAATATATAGCGCACAGCATTACACAGCTTGCTTTACAGATAATATGATAGGAAAATACATGAAATATCTATCCTAAGCAGAAGTGAGACACATATATATGTTTTTAAATATATGACTAATATACAAATTTTATTGTTATTTTTAAAAATTTTTATGTCAAATATACAACTAAATGTAAAACTGATACATTTTTAGTATACTATATTTTATGCATAAAACAAATCTGCAGAAAAATATACAATTTCTTTTTATACTGCAGGTTATATTCTTTATTAATTTTTTTTTTATGAAAGCTATATACTCCCATTGGGGGAGAAAAAAAAAAAAAAAAAAAAAAAAAAAAAAAAACGTCTTGCTGAACTAATCTTTATCTCATGTGTACAAATGATTAAAATTTGAATACCATTGGGGTGGGAACTTACAGTGATCATTTCTAGAGAGTAAATTTAACATGAAACATTGAAAAAGATATGGCAGAAAACAGAAATTCTATAAGAGAATTTCTGTTTTCTTTTGCTTAACAATATGCACAGTATTCAAACAAATGTCATATACTAAATTCTCAAATTATCAGGGATTTTCCATATTGTATTCATAGTTTCTAGATCACATCTGTTTGCTGCATGAAAATCATACCAGTAATAAACATCAAAGGTTGGTATTTAACGAGGAAAATTGTGTTACTTTGAAAAAGTGCTTAAGTTATAAGTTTATTAAATGAATGATGTGATCTTTGCAGTTTCTGGAATATTCCTAATCATTTAGAGATTCATTAAGTTACCCAAAACTACTAAATAAGCTAAATTAATACTCTAAAATGTCAGTATTTTTCTAAGTAAAGATATTCAGATGAAATTTTTTTGTATATATTTTACTCTAAGATTAAACTATAAAATTACAAAATGTGTTTTTCATGAAATGTGCAGTTACAAATTTTTAATTTTTTTTTAAACCTGTTCTTCAATATTTACTCATGAAAGGTTCATATTTATTCATCCAACCTCATGAAATTTTAATCTAGTATGTGCTACTAGAAAACAAAACAAAGACAAAAATCTTTTCCATGACAACTTCATACTATAAGAGCATTCACTATAACAAAAGTTGGATAATTGTTTTAGATGTTTACTTAACTAAGGTTTTGAATTACTTAACTAAGGATTTGATTGCATAATTTTTTAGATTTTTACTTATTTTGTTCTTTTATTTATTTTTTTGAAGAGGGGGTGGGAGACAAGGTAAAAACAAGAATTACTAATTTTAAGGAAAATTACAATAAATATGTATTTTAATAATATCTGCATTCATCAGTAAACATTGTAAAATGATTTAGGGGAGACCGGGGTAAAATGGACCACGGGGTAAAATGGACCATCCCTATTATTTATTTTATTTATTATTTTTAATGTTTAATACTTAGATACATAGATGACAGCACTGCAGTCTTGAAAATGAATGTGTAATTGTGTGTTTAGCTGACAATTTAGCCACTTTATTCTAGAAAGTTGATTTGTGATAGTCAGAAGTAAATATTTTCATCATAATATATCTTCTTCTCATCATTTAAGAATTGTGATTTGGAGGACTTAACTTCTCACAATAAAGAGCTAAGATGATGTATTATTATATTTAATGTAGCTAAAACAATTTAATATAAGATTAGTTCTTTTTTTCTGACACTTTTTGTCAGAATTACACATGGGGTAAAATGGACCATGGTCCATTTTCAGGTTGTGTTTTTTTTATTTCTGTAATGCTTTCTAAATTGATTTTATGAGTGATACTTTAAACAATATGCAGGATTTAAAGTAACAGATATATGGCAATTCAATGAAAATGTCTTTAGGATATCCAATGTCTCTCATCATATGTGACTGATCAACCGTCACCAGATTTTGAATTAACAAGTACAGCTGATCGTCAACCAAGCACAGGTAATCAGCAACCAAATACATCACAATCAGTACACAGTGAAAATCATCAGTTGAAAACAATATCATCTTTTGAATTACGCCCCTTGGCAAAAGCTAGCATGAGCAAGACAACAAAGAAACGAAAGAAGGGTGTATCAAAAATTCTAACTGATACAACAGTGAAAACGATGATTGAAAAAATGTCAAAGAGAAGGAAGAGAAAAAATTAAAACAGAAAAATGTTGCTTTAGTTAAAGATAGGAAGAATTTAGAAAAAATGTTAGTCTTAACTAAGCAGAAAAATGATAAAACTGTGAATTTTAAAGCAAATAAAGAAAATTTATGTGGATCAGAAAGTTCGAGTGACTTGGAAAATATGTCTGTTTATAGTGATACACAATACAGTGATAAAGAAAGCAATTCACAGCATGATGCTAATTCTGATAATGAATTATTAAAGGTTGGCAAGTATGTTTTGGTTAAATTTTTGATAAAAAAGAAAGTGGTTCATTTGGTTGGTTTAATAACAGAAAAAAATTATGAAGATTACGCTCTTGTGAAATTTATAAGGCAAAAACCTAATCAAAATGTGTTCATTTTCCCTGACAATGTTGATGAATTGCTCGGAAATGTTCAAGATATTGTGATGAGTCTCCCAGATCCTACTGCTTCTCAAGAAAATAGCAGACTTTCAGTAACACAAAAATATTTTATTGTATTATTCATTAACTTCAATATTCGCTAATATTATGCTTTATGTGTACAGATTGAAACTATAGAAAATATATATAATACATTTTATGTTTTGTACTACTAAATAATGTACTACATTTAAGTTATCTGAAGAAATTTTTTGCAGTCCATTTTACCCCGTGCCATGGACCATTTTACCCTGGGGTCGGGGTAAAATGGTCCATTTTGTCACTTGCTATTAAAAAAATTATAATAAAAAAAGTAATTATAATAATTGGTTTTAACTGAGTGTAATATAAAGCCTAATATATAGGCAATGTGCATATATATTTTCAGATTCAAAAAATCATTAGTTTGAGAGCAAATACTCAAAATTTACAAAAGCGGACCATTTTACCTCGGTTTTCCCTATATTTTATATTTTTATTTATATTTTTTAATAATATGTTCTGTCAACAATTCCTAATTATTTAGAGGTTTGAAATTAACACCTTGTAACTATTATAACACATCAGGTAAAATGCTCTAGCATTAGGTGGTCAGTCAGTGCTACAGGCTGTTTAAAAATTAGGAAATATAGGCTTTTTAAAATAAGGAAAATGTTTTTCTCTTCCTGTTTTCATTAATTTTATATTTTCCCCTCCAAAGTTTGTATATTATGATGCAAAAGCATAGCTTCACTTCATCCAATACACTGTAAATCAAATTTCTGTAGAAAGTTTCACATTTCAAAAAATGCTAAGCATATTCTTTATTACACAAAATGACTTTCACATAAACATAATTGTTGGATATGACAAGTAGAAAAGAAATGAAATCATACCTGTTTTAACTGGTAAGTTAATATGAAGACCATATTAATATGTTTATTATAATTAAAACAGTACAAAAAAATTACACACTTACCTCTTCACTTATATTAAACAACAATGAATATATATACATATATATAGCATGGTAAAGAAAGACAAGCTACACAGGTTTGAACACAGGGGTTTAAAATTTATAAGTTAGGAAGAAAGCAAACTAGTACACACACACTCATATTATGCACACACACATATATCCCATATATACAAAACATTATTGGATCTCATTTGTTTTAAACTTAGTAATCAGCAGTTTAAAAAAACAAATTAGAAATAATAGTCTTGAAATGTGTTAGGTACATCTGATCTTTTATGAAAATGGATTTATAAACAAATCTTTTGTATTTAATGTTTTATAACTGAAGTATATTAAAATTAGATCCTAAAATATTTAATGCTCTTTGAAATTTTTAAATTGGATACAATCAATAATAATATTCAGATTCTAAAAGCATAAGCAAAGAGCAAAATGTGAATTGATTAGCCTACTTTAATTATCTAATCATTAACTAATTGGTTGTTTATTTTATAGGATTGTTATGTATTTTAAATAGCAATTTCTAATTTACAAACTATCGAGAAAAGAAGGCATTACAGCTAACTACACATGTTAAGATTATTAAAATAAAACAAACAGAATTTCTGTAATTTTATATTAGGAACTTCAAACCAACAAAACGAAATTTTTTCAAGACTGTCTAGAGTTTAAAACCTATTAGCATAGTAATCCAGAAGTTACCTCTACTATTAATAAGCTACTAAAACTAAAAGATTATTGCATATTTATTTCTTTTTAAATTCAATCTTATCTTATAAAATGTGCAACTGCACAAAATGAATTATCTTTCCTTATATGCGTTTCTGCGACAGCGAGAGATTAACATATATGATAACATATTATACGATAAGATTATATGTGTAAAAGAAACAGCTATATGAAAACTATGACTCCCAAAACTATTCATTCTGATTTTATCAAAATACTTTGTTATTAAAAATACTCAAAAAGATTAATCGAACTTAGATAATACAAGACTGTCTTTTAACCACAGTCTGAATTATTATTTCTCTTATAGCCTTGTTGGGTGCCACATAACTTAGGCCAGGATGGTAAATACATTTAAGTTTTATTGGATCACTATTAAATAAGCATATATTTGTACTGAAAATAAAAGGCACTGTGTCTTAAATTTCACAGGAGAGCATAGTACAGATTTTTTGCACATTTGTTCTTGGGCCATTTATAGTGAAACACTTTATTAATGTCTTTAACCTAATGAGGAAGACATAAAGCCTGCAATCATACAAAAAGAGTAGAAATAAAATGTTTTTGTCCAAATGGGAGTCCTTACCTCAAAACGATGTTTAGAGTCCTCTTTTAAGTTTACTAACTCTTAAATTTTAGGAAATGAAGGTAATATGTTTATCAAATAAAAGAGGAGAACAAAACATACACAAATATGCAAAAATGTTTTCTTTTTATTATTTTTAATAGAGGGAGCCATAAGACTGCTAAGATAAATCTACTCAAACTTCTAGGACATTCTTTATTAAATTTTATTAATGATAAATTAAAACTTAGTTTCACACTACATTTGTATCCATTGGTCAAAACCCCTTCTATATAACTAATTTTTTAATAATGAGGTTATTGAATTATGCTGTTGTATATTTATGCCTACAAAAGTTCTTTACAAAAGTCCCCCCTCCTTCAAAACAGAGAAATTATATTTCATTGGTAAGTATACATGACAGATATAGCACAAGAATAACAATAGGTAGCTCATGAAACACAAATACTGAATCTTTCCTTCATCTTCAATTGTTTTTGGATCTGTCTATCACAGAAATAAAAATAATCTTTAAAGAAATCAATATAAACCCTAAAAGTTAGAAATAATTAACTTGTTACCTTACAAGTTTTAATATACATTTTTTCTGAGTTGCAACTGTATTCTCTCCCCCACCCCCTCTACATAAAAGTTTAATACTACAGCTCATTAAACTTTTATTTATATCATTTTTTCGAAAGAATGGAACAAAATAATTTTTTCTTTCACTGATTCCAAAGTGTTGTAAAAATAAGAAAACACAAAGTTAACAAAACAGGTAAAATGACCCTTTCGATTTTTTAGTAGCTCAACGTTCCCCCCCTCCTAAAAAAAATCTAAACATATTAAAAATGTGCCTAAAAATTTATCCCAGTACTTTCTCTTATGCCTTTAAATTAATGCCAATCATTTGTTAAATTAAAAAACAATTTATGCCCCCCCCCTAAAAAAATAAATAAATGTGATGGGTAACTCTAAACACTAAACATTGTAATACAGGATATTTCCTAAATATAATTAGGATAAACTTTGAGCTCACATAAAATAATTTAGTTGTGAATGTTTTGTAATTTTTGTCAAAATAGTATTAAAATATCTTAACCAGTACAAAAATATCTTAATTTCCTAGACTAAGATTTACAGTCATGTATTACCTTACATGTCTTGTAAATAGTCTAATATATTAGACTATTAGCAGCTGAAAATTTGCTTAAAGTAATCTCAATGTATTTGCAGAAGTATCAGAAATATAGATTCATTACTATATTATAAAAGAATTTTATTTGATTAGTTAAATAATTTAAAAAGTCTTACATGCCACATACATAAATTCCATTTCGAACAAAATCTAATAAGAAACTGTAGTCAGTTTTATTACATACCGTTAGCTTTGAATGAGGCATTCCACTGTTTATAAGACACATTCACTACCTGGTAACAAATGCTGGGACAGTAGAAATCTGAAGAAAACCAGAATATTGGTTCTAACAGCTTAACAATATAATATAGCTGAAAACTCCCAAACCAAACTAAGTATTAGTGAAAAATCTTAAGTATGGCTCTTTAATAGGTGGTCAAGAAATACACAAAATTTTATAAAATAATTATTCAGAAAAGTTAACACTTTAGAAAATCAGATTTAGAAAATATACAAAATTATTTCTGCCAATAAAGTTAGTTAATCCCCAGATTTTTATTAATACTTAATACACACATCGACTAAAAAAAAAAAAAAAAAAAAAAAAAAAAAAAAAAAAAAAAAGTGTTTTTTTTAAAAATTAAAATAAAATAAATTGAATTTTTAGCTATGGATACATAAATTCATTTTTTAAACTGAATTGATGATTTTAAAGTCTAATACAAAGTTAAGAGAAACCCATGAAAAACTATGGGTTTATGCCATCTCCTAATATAGAGTAATGTTGGCTACCTATGTAGTGTACCAGGATTTAAGCTACCATTACATTTTTCACAAAATTCAAATGAAATTGTAACAACTTTTCCAAAAATGCATCACAAAATTCTTTTATTGTTTTATGGCAAATGTTATTGTCAGAGAGAGCTCCCTGTTTTGTATTTATCACTAACAAAAGGTTCAAATGAATGAATTTAACAAGAATTTATGTTTGAAAATAAAAAGTATTGTGAATATTTAATACTATCCTTCAGTGTTGCATAAGCCTAACTATTCCATACATATCGAAGACTGCAAAAGAGGTTTTAATGCCTTAAACATCATAAAATTAAAATTCAAAACCAAATTATACCATGTTAACCACATCCTGAGGGTGAACACTGAAGATAAAGGAGGGGAAAAAAGGGAAACTTTTTGAAAAGCTTATGAGAATAAAAAGGGTGTGGGGGGGGGAGGGGACTGTTAAAAAGAAAGAAAAGCTTTAAATTTCCTATTCCTAGGTGTTAATTGGATTCAAAATTGCTTTTGCTATTTATTACACTTCTTTTTATAGGGCTGAGCTCAATTGGCAAAAGTGTCAATCTCATAAGTGGAGAGTTGTGAGATCAAGACTCGAGCAGGCCAAAGATTGGTCATGTTCATTAATGGCAGCTGGGGCATGCTAAATAGCTTCTTAGTCACAATGTCTTCCAAGTTTTTAAACAATACCTTTGGAGATAGAAGGCCAAGCCTGGGCTCTTTTGCATGGCCCCTGCTTAAAAATTATGAGAATCCAATTTGTTTGTGTTGTCCCAGGGAGTAATGTTGGCTACCTATTAGGTGTTCGCATAATAAAGTGGTCAACAAATTTTGCAGTGATGTGTAGGTGAATGCTTAATGGAAAAGTGCCCCTAAATTATTAATAATAATAATAATAAATTTTTTTTTCTATTAAAATCTTTTGACGCTACTTAAAAATTTTGTTATTAACTTTTAGGTATATACTGTTATTTTAGCATTTTGCTAAAACTCATGCATCTCTCCCCATTTTTTTTTTTTTTTTTTTGGGGGGGGGGGGTAAATGAATATTTTAAAAATCTAGATGATTAAACCCTGTAGTATACTTCTACACAAAAATGCAAATTACACTTGTAAACATGAATTCTGAAAGGTCAGTGCCTACTTCTGTACAGGAAAAAGGCCTTTCCTCAAAAAGCTTTACTTTGTATTACAGCTATAAGAACCTTTTTCTAATTCAATGCCAAAGTGTATGACAAACAGACAATTTAATTATTTTATGAAAATTCTGTTTTTAGAGCTTACAGAACAATTCAAATGTTGGTGTAGATCTCGAAACGAATTATTTCCTAAAGAATGTTACGATAATAAAATGAACTCTATAACTGAAATCTAATATTTAAAAACCACACACTGTGAATAGCACAGTAGTACCTTTCATAAAAGGATTAATTACAAATTAATCCTTTTATGAAAGTTGTTGCAATAACTTTTTATCAGATGTGTGTATTTAAGTTTTAGTTTTTTCGTAGACCACCACCAAGGGAATTACACAATAGAATAAGTGAAGATAATGAATTTCACCTAGCATTTGTTAGAACCAACAATGAAAGATAAGGAATTGAGGAAAGAAGAAAGGTAAGGATAAAAAGACTAAACAAGAAGATTATAAAAGCAATAGAAATTTTATAGTAATCAGAAAACACTCAAGTATACATTATATCAAACAAATATTTAAAAATGATCATTGCAAATACACCTTTTAAAGGCATTTGATGACTAACCTACATTCTTGTTACCAATAGAGAAGGCATCGCAAAATAATTTACTAAGTAAACAAACATAAATGACAAAACAAAGAAAAGAATTTTATAACAACTAATTTAGTAGTCAAGAAACATGTAAACGGACACTCTTACAATATTTAATACTAATAATAAATATTTGATATTACCAAACAAAATAGAAAACATTAAATAAATCAAAATTTACTAACTAAAAGTGACCTTTTTAGTTATACCTGTAAATTACTACTTTTGTTAGAATCTGCTAACTGCTAACTACAAATAGGTGTTTTTTTAAAAGAATTTTTTGGATACTTAAAAAGTTTTAAAAAGCTACTTATGAAATTAAATGAATTTTCCTTTCAGGACATAAACTAAGACGATGACTACCAATAATTAACTCAAGTACTCAGAACCAAATGTTTCTTAGAAATGGCCTTGAAATTTAAACAGTTCAAGAAATTGCAGAAATAAAAAGATAATTTTAGTACTGCATTGGGACAATTAAGCTTCTTAGCTGTGTTTTCTGCAGAAAATAAGTTCAATTGTATAAACAAAAAATATTTGCAGAGAATTTTGAATTTTAATTTAAATAAGACATGAATTCATCATTATATTTTGTAAATATTCACAAGTTGACATGTAGGCCACCCCTGATCTATATTATATAAAGTATAAATGTCTAGTTTGGGTCATATATAACAATGAAAGGGAAGTTCAGCTTTTATAACAACCTCCAACTGTTTGTAAAGAGCAGCTTCAATTGAAAAATTCTAAAGTAATACTTGTTGAAAGAAAGAGCTGGGGAATTTGAGTCATGAGTGATGAAATAGGATCAGACATTATAAATGCAAAAGATATTTCAGATTTATACCACAGAATTTCAGAAACTCAGGCCCAAATTAAAAGATTTATGTTTACACATATTTATATTTCTTGTAATTTAAATTTTTGCATTATTGCTCTTTATTATGCATCCTTATAAATTATTTCTACTAACACTTCAAAATTGCTTAAACATGTAATCATATTACTTAAAAATTTTAATTTGTGTATTTAATACTGCATGATGTGCTTTAATTGGCCTCTTGTATATCCATCACTATATATATATATATAAATACCATATATTCCTGGATATAAGATCCTTCACTATGTACAAGTCAAGAATGCATTTTTTCTCCAAAAATTTAAAATTCAAAACTCATATCAGTTAAAATTATTTTAAAATTTTGTGACATTTAAACATGTTACCAAGTAGTTAAAATGGATGAAATATTTTCCAATCAAATCACTGGAAAGTAAGACATTAGATCATACGACCAGTAATATTTTACTTATTTGATTTCAACAATGATCATTTCAACTCTGATAACAGTCTCTGTAGCTAGTTCAGTTTCATAACCGGACATTAACTTCTTGCATCAAGGTCATGGAGTAGCATGCCTTTTGCAAAATTCACTCATAAATGACATAAGTATGAATCACTATAGCATTTGTTTCAATTTTTGCTTTTTATATTTTAAAACTTTTGTAAATTTATATTTTTACCATTATATATTTTCTTTATGGCAATTTTTTGATCCTCAGTGTTAAAAATTGTTATCACGGACCTATTCTACATACATACTACAGATCTGCATAAGAAATGAACCTCCCCCTGTTTCACTGAGAAAAAATTCCCAGTTTATGTACAGAACTATTTAGTATTTATCTTGTTTTAGAATAGCAGCAATCATTTTAATATAGTACACTTTTCATCAATTGCTATGGTCATTGTTCAGAAAAGGTTTATATAAGCTTTATATAAGTTTCAGATAGGGTTATAAGAGTTGAAACTATTGTCATGGCCATCTAAGTTACATAGTCCAATACCATGATTCTCAAACTTTGTGGTCCTGCAGTAATCTAGAAAAGTCAGCATAAAATTGTAAAATTTAACAAAAACAGCATGAAGTTACTCAAAATCAAAATTTAAGCTGTTTTTCCTCACAACTGTCTAAATGTGCTAAGAGATTATCTTACTGAAGTCTCGAGATGTGACCGATCTTCTATCTCCACAGAACATAAATTGGATGCTGTAGTGAAAAAGTTGAAGAAGAATTTATCTAGTGTTTTCTTTTACAACAAACAATTTAATTGAAAAAAAAAAAAAAAAAAAACTTCTCCTGTTTCACCTGACTGATGACGTTTTCAAATTTTGAGTAAATTTTTGAAGAAAAATCAAGCTCTTAACTTATATAGAGATAGATGGTATATAAACTCTTCCCTTCTGAACTGATATACTCTCCTAAATTATAAATTTATTGTAGTTTTAACAATATAGTATAACACATTTTGGCATCATTTGTTGCCCTAACTCATGCATTTGTATTTTCAAAATTACCCAATTTTTTTTTATCTTAATGTTGTTACAGGGTTTATATTACCCTCTCATTATCATGTATTGAAATCAGTAGGAAAAAAAATCAACAGTAGAAAATGTTTTTAATATTTTATTAAAATTTCATAATGCAGCAAATCAGAAATATAGACAGAGATTATTGTTTGGCTTTAGTTTTAAGATTAAAAAAAAAAAAAAAAAAAAAAAAAAAAAAAAAAAAAAACAAAAAAAAAAAAAAAAGAGGTTAAATAAGTTCTAATATTTGGAGATCATTTTAAAATTCAATGCAAAATTGATCATGTAATTTTTCTCAGTAAACCCTTCAGAAATTTCTTCTGCTGAAGAACTCTGTTCTAAGGAGCAAAAAAAAAAGAAAAAAGCAGGAGGCATAAAATAAATTTCTTATTTTGTTTTTATTTTATGCTGTTACTGATCTGTATAGACTAGTGTAACTGATCAAATCCCTAAGGCTAAAATATACTTAAACATCAAAGATAAAGCTGTTAATTTCATGATTTTAATAAAAAAAAAATCTTTATATTTTCAATTCTTCCTAGCTTTAATTTAACCTAATATTTAGAATATTTTTATCCGGCTTAAAAATAACTAAACATAAAAATATCTAAAAAAAGTAATTAAAAATCTTACATTTTTGCTTTGTTTCTTAGTCCAACAGAGTAATATCATGGCACATATCCATATGGTACAACCAAGGGCAATACATCCAAATATGAAGGAGAATGCTAAAACTTTTGGCTTATTGACTTTTGTCTTAAAAATATTTGCCAAATCTTCAGTTAATGAAAATGACTAGAATGGGAGAAAAAAAGAGTACACATTATCATCTAAATATAGAATAAGAAAATACATCAATCATTTTAAATTAGTTAGGAATTTATTAACAACT
This sequence comes from Pardosa pseudoannulata, assembly GCA_032207245.1. Lineage (NCBI taxonomy): Eukaryota > Metazoa > Arthropoda > Arachnida > Araneae > Lycosidae > Pardosa > Pardosa pseudoannulata. The sequence continues at coordinate 117,568,405 of CM063501.1, read as the reverse complement.
TGACAGTAATAACATATAATTATTACCATAAAAAATTAAGAGCTTATGTTATAAAAGTTTTCATTTTTTCTTTATTACATAGCTAATTAGAAAAATTCAAAATTATGGACTGACAATTAAGAACTAAAAAGTTAAACTAGACAGCAAAAATCAATTTTATAAAGTAGCCTATTGGCATACTCTCACATGCACATATAAAAAATAAATAGCTTAATATCAGGCAAAATAATCCATTCTTTAAAAATATTTTAAAACCTGGTAAAATTTTATATATTCTTATCTTTTATTTCAATGAAAAAAAGGTTTAAACTTCACATTTTATAATTTAATAAATATATTTTCTAAATATATTAGAAACATTCTATAGACTAAATTGTATCAGTTTGGTGATTTTCATTAATGATTTTGTTACTTTCAACTCCCAAATTTATCAGTGACTTAAAAAATTCAATGTTAGTTATAGATATACTGTGTTTTATCTATAAGGAAGCACAGTCTGTGTTATGTTTTAAAGGATAGATTAAGCTGATACTCAATTTTAAACATTTGACAGCCACTACTGAAAACTTTCAGTGGTCACACATGAAATTGAAATTTTCCAAATTATAAATCCAACTGTTATAGTTTTAAAAATTTATAAAAATACAGGATGAACATTGTTTTATATCAATTTATACAGAAAGGGTCTAATTACAATCTCAGAAAATGACAATCATAAAAAAAAAGGAAAGATAATTCTGCTTTTAAATAAACTCTTCCTATCCAAAGGGTTAAAAGCTAGTACAAATTCAAACAGTGATATTTTAGGCATACTAGACCAGGAGTGACTAACTAGTTGATAGCAAAGTAAAATAATAGTGGTCGATTATAATCAATAACAGATGAAGTTAATATATAAAATAAAATCCAAATCAGTCTATTTTCTGTGGCTACGTTCAATTATAAATATTATTAATAATATATGTAGATTTCATATCCCTAAACAATGGTTGGTTTAAAAATAAGTATGCTACATCTTATGTAGGTATATAAACATAGCATATAAGACTTAACATACTTAAAATTTTTTTTTCTCTAATTAATAACCTTGTCAAAAACACTCTTAAAGTAGATAAATTTGAGAAAATTTAATATTAAGACAACAAGGGGTTTAAAAATAATTTGCAAGTGGTCTATAGGCTAAAAAATTTTGGAAACCTATGACCTATACAATACCACAAGCTTGTTGATCATTTTATAGCAAAATATAGGCGTTCAGTATTACTTTATGTGAAAAGAGAACACAAAGACACCCAAGGGAATCAAATGCAACCATATAGGTGGGAGCATGAACATGAAAAGATGAATTTTCCACAGATTAAATGCCTTAAGACATTCCTTTCTTGGAATAGATGAAAAAATGCATTTATAGCCACATTAATCTCTTCTTCTGAATGAAAATAACATCCACTTAAGTTCTTTTTTAGATTAAAGAATAACTAAAAGTCACACATAGCTAGATCAGATGAATATAGTGGATGTTCTATCACTTTAATTTGTTTTTGTTTAAGAAACTCAACTGTTAATCCGGCTGTATGTGAAGATGCATTGTCATGGTGAAGCATTAGTCCCCTAACATTCACTTCTTGTAGAATTAGTGGAAGACATTTAGTGGCATACCAATTTGCTGTTGTTACTGTCTTCTGAACTTCCAACTTGATGGCTTCGACCAATCCCATACTTCTGAAGAAAACGGCATACATCACTTTTTTCAGTGTGCGTTGCCGGTGTGGGATCATCTTTAAAGACTCATACTTCGCTTTTTTGACATGTTGGAATGTCAAAAAACAGTATGTATGTTTCATCACTCATTATAATTTTAGAAATGATGTGGTGGCCACCATCATTTAGCAATTTAAGAGTTTCTTTACTGATTCTGACACACTCCCCTCTTTGGTGCTCAATTAGATTATTGGGAACCCAACAGCAAACTACTTTTATCATATGTAATTCTTCATTAATAATTTTGGATATGGCTGCAGATCCAATGCTAAGTTCCTTCTGCATAATTTGACAGGTACAGTGATTATTATCCATTAACATTTTTCGTATGGCAAACACATTATCCGAGATTACAGCTGACAGCGTCCTTCCTGTGTTCTTCATCCTCAAGAAAATTGTAACCTCTGCTAAATTCTTTAAACCATCTGAATACAGTAGCACGAGCTGGAGATTCATCACCAAATGCCAATTGCAACCATTGAAAGCATTCTTTTGAATTTAATCCTGCTTTAAATTCGTAGAAAATCATAGCATGAAATTGTTAACTCCATTTTCTCTTCTGTTTAAAATTAATTCTATGCTAAACAAGTTGAAGTAAGTCAGTAAAAAATTGTCTTCTTTGTTAAAATACTTTGTATCTTAAAAGTAAAACCGTTATTTTTATTTTGTAAATTCTCGTCTGCGCGTATCTCAAAAATTATAGAGTAACCCTTGTATAAAGTTTTAATTGGTTAGACCCCTTCCCTGAAACCATGAACTATAGCCCTAGTGGTCAGTTTAGATTAGGGATGAAAAAGGAATAAGCAAATGGACCCTTGACTTAAGATTACAAAAAACCCCTGAGAATTTTCTCAGGCCTTAATGAGGGCTTTCCTCTATAAATTTAGGTCAGCATCTTTAAACTATCACATTACTGGAAATTTCGTGACACTACATTCCTTAAGGAGCAATCTTAGGGGTTTTATACAATATACCTACATTAGCATTGTTTACTTTTCCTTATATATATATATATATATATATATATATATATATATATATATATATAAATGGAAGAAACAATAATTATGCAAACAGGTAGAGACAACACAACTGCATGCATAAAAAAATTACATTTAAACAATACTAAGCACAATAATTTATTAAAGAAATACTTTAAATAAAAGCTTACAATTTCTGCCCAAAACACTGGAAACATAACTTTGGGAACATTTTGAAGTTGTCTATAAGAGAGAAATATATGTAAATTATTTTAGTAACAAAACACAAATATATCTATAAATGTTACTCTGTGTGCATACACATACACATGTTAAAATGTATTCATATATATGTATATATATATATATATATATATATATATATATATATATATATATATATATAAACAAACACTTTATCTTCATTCATCATTAAATTTTACTGGCTATAAACTGACTGATGGCAATTCAATCTGCAATATAAGCAGATAATTTGTTTTAAGGAAAAATAGCGTTATATGTCATTTACAGAAAGGTTAAATTCTAAAGGACAGTTAACTTTCTTGTTCTGAGAGAGCAAGTGAAACTGGGACCTCCAACTTAAAGCCGATTCAGAACAGCTATGAACAATTATTCCTAAGGCGGGATTCTAACCCTGCAATAGCACACTGCCAAATGGGCCAAAGTCTGATCAAAACCCTTTGGTTAAGTTTGGAACTAACAGTCTTCTTTTTACTACATGAGGGCTAGTGAAACTAGAATGTTTGTGCTGATTCCAAACAGCTTCAAACATCCACACCTGAAAAGGGGCCCAATAAAGAAGAGCAAAATTGGCTTTAGGGAATATATGGGTTGGTTTAATATATTGTGGAATATTAAAGAAAAATGTAATGGTTCAAAGATAAATCAAAACCAAAAATTAAAACAGGTAAATGTCTAATTCTTTTAAGGCACCATGGTATAACTGTGATATTGATCATTCCACTTTTGTTAAATGTCTCAATTTTTTTTCTGGTCAAGAACTAAAATAAAACTATTGCTGATAGAATAAACTTAAAATCTCAGAATAATTTTTAATGCATAAAACATTTGCAAAATACCCTTAAAAATACTAAATGCTCATTTTATACATTTATATTTTGAATGAGTCCTGTTATTATGCATCTAATTTTGAGACATTATGTCTACTGAAAATAGGGCTTTGACCAAACACTGTAAATTGAAACTAAAGAAAACAAAAATTCAGGTATAGAAACATGATGAAATTAAAAAAAAAGAATTTAAGTGCTTTTATTAATATTTTACTGAACAGAATGTTAAAATGATTTGAAGACTGATTTAGAGATGCACCAAAATTTCGATACATGTCTTATTAGCTGACTTATTAAACAAGGAGTATAAAAGATACTGATAGTCTCTCACATCAACATACTACTGTCTGTTTTAGGTTTTGACTAATTTGTTTATATAAACAAATATATGAACAGATGGTTCTGGTACACAGTCAAAGATTTGAAGAGATCGGGGCATCCAAAAGTGACTACCTTTTTTTCATATAAAAAATATCCAAATTTTTGAAAGTGTTTATCTGAAAGGAAATTTTCTAAACTTTTAGCTGATTGGGATTGTATTGTAACACGTTTGATACTTTTAGAAAAAAAATTTAATATTTTGTAAAAAGGGCTTCATTCATTCATTTTTTTTTGTGTGTGTGTGTGTTACAAAGGATCCCCAATCAGGCATGTAGCTTTCCCTGCTTCTGCCCACACTCTTTATTTATATAGATTTCGTATTTCTCAAGAAATGTATAACAAAAAATTTTTTCAATCTATATTGTTTTTACATACTTATTAGATAAATAATCATTGTTATAAATAATGATCCAATATATAATTTGGTTCAGTTTATAAAAGTTTAAATGTACTGCATTAAAGCTTTTTTTCTTTAAAAAAAAAAAAAGAATTGAGACCTGCAGTAACAGCACTTTTTTATGCATGCAAACCTATGGGAGCACTTCTTCTGTAAGGTTCAAAACCGGTTAAATGAATAACAGAAAGGAACTAACATTGACAAATGTACTTTCTGACCTTTACTGCCAAAAAAATACCTTTAGATTTTTTTTTTTTGGGGGGGGGGGAATATGAATAACAGATGAGAAAGAAAGGGTTTGAGTTTCCATACCTTTGCTATAAATTTTGCTGTTGATCATTTGATCACTTAGAAAGGAAAAAAAAAGCAAAAGTATTAAACAGATTTAAAAAAAATTTGAGAAAAGAGACTGCTTATATTTCCAGAAAGGATATGTTTAAAAACTTTTTATCATATTCTAGATTATATTACACAATTTTCATAAACAGTCAAATATAAAAAAGTAAGAAATTTATAGTATTGCATACAACACATTGTGAACAGTAGCACTAAGATATACTACGATAGGAAATTAAGTGTAAAATTTTACTAGTTTGGTTTGGTTTGTTTTGGAGTGCTACGGTCTACTTTTTTGCAACACGAGGGTTAATGAGACCAGGACAAATTTTACTAGAGATTGTTTTGAATTTCAGCTATGAAGAAGCAAAAGTTTTTAATAGCATTTTTACTAAAAAAATTTTAAAAAATCAAAAATGATTATTTTATATATCTTTCCTAGGCAATAAAGAATATTTATATCTATAATTTCTTTAAAAAAATCAAACTTTACAGGCAAAACTTTTAATGTGGTAATCACTATAAAATCTATGAAATAATGAAAGAATATAAAATAATACAGAATAAATTTTTCTATTTAACAAGTTATCAGCTCAAGATTCCAATTAAAGACACACCTGTAGCTTGCTTACATGCTACAATCTTTTATTTAAAATTGTTATGAACTTCCTTTTCAAATAAAGCCTTAAAAGTGTTTTCTGCATGAATACATAATTATAGGAGTTAATTATTCAGAATTTGAAATAAAATATATAATAAACCATCTCTCTCTCTCTCACACACACAAACACACATAAGTTATATGTACAAAGTGTATGACTGATACAAAGCTGCTATGTACTTTCTTTTCATTATAGTAGAGAAAACTTACGAGATTCCAGGTATTCTGTCAACAAATAAATTGACTTGAAAACGTACAGCAGCATCAACACTAAAACCAGTGTTCTGAAAAAGAATTTAAAATTAATGTAAATCATTAACATCCCAAATCCAATAATGAAATCTTTAAAAAATAAAATTAGATTTTTTTACATAAAATGGTTAGAAACTGCTGAAAAGTATGCATGATGTTATGATTTTTATATTCTATTCTACGTTAGCATAAAATGATTAAAAACATGAAACATTAATAATAACAGTCATAAAAGATTTTATCTTAGATTTTTTTTTCAATTTACTATACAAAAAATAACTTAGATGGGTTAACATAATTTTTTAAAATAATAGTTGTTTTCTGAAAATTTAAACATTTACCTTCAATTTCAAAGATCACTTACTACACACAAACTCAGAATTTTTACCCCAAAAAAACTTTTGCCAAAAATTTATGATAGGATTGTGTCAGTGAAAAGTAGAAAAAGTAAGCCCTTTAATTTTTTATAACTTCAAAACCAACTACAAAATATCAGCCAAATGTTTTAATACAGTAGCAAAATGTTTGGTATTATTGCAGCATGTGATCTACCTATTAGTTATTTAGTTAGTTCATAGATAGAATTCATTGATGGAATACTGGCACAGAATTTAAGAAAGTGTTGATAACTTTGAATGCAGCTCCTCCCCATAAAATAGACAATTTTGTGGTTTTTCATGAGGTATTTCACATGCTTTTAAAACTTAATTGTTCATCATGCATTTCAATATAAAAGCTATTGAATTTTATCAAATCATTGCCACAACCCTTTTAAAGGTAAATTTTGCTTTTGTTTTTATAAAGTTTAGAAATAAAAACTTGAAATTTTTTAAAATTAAATAAATTAATTAAATTTATTTAATTTGTTTATTATTATTGTTTTAATAAAGTTTTACAGTAGTGCCATCTATGAACTAACTAAATAACTAATAATTAATGGGTAGATCCCATGCTACATTAATGCCAAATGTTTTATAAGTTTCATGAAAGAAATAATTATTACAATATTACACTGCTATGACCCCATATATCTTTAATATTTTTTATAGAGATTCATTTTACAAATAACTGAGCTGCTAAATAACAAAATGATGATTTTCACATTTATTTCAGAAAATTTTTCAATGAAAATAAGGTATATAAATTTCAAACTTTATGAAAGACTACAAACTAAATTCAAAGCATGGATTTCATAGCATTGTTTTGTAATCTTAACAGGTTAGAGAAAATTAACTTACTGGCTCAACATCTATATGAAAGTTATGCAATGATGAATTGGGATGTAGTCCTGTTACTGCATTTAAATAAGATGAATCAGCAAAATAAAAATGAGGAAATGACAAGACAACAGGAGCACCTGAAGAAAAGATCAAATCAATAAAATAATAGTTTATGGAATTTAAATACATTTTATTTTATACATATAAAATTTAAACTATTTTATAACATTAGAAATGAAAGTTTGAAACAAATTATCAATAAACTAACAATTTTTGGCAATTTTTACTGATTTAATATATAAAACTCAGGTATGAAACTAAAAAAAAAAAAATAAATAAAAATAAAAAAAAATACATAAATTTAAAAAAATTAAAAAAAAAAAATTATAAAGCTAGATGGCTAATGTTTAAAAAAAAATTACATATATAAGGAGACAATTACATTTATAAGATGTTTTAAAAACAAAAGCAAATGGAGGAAAAAAGGAAAATAATTAAGAAGGGAAGAAAAAGGGAGACTTACAAATAATTACATAAGAAAATGTTTAACATTTAGAAAATTTTCTGCTTATACTATTTACTGTCAGCGCTCTCGGAGGAATGTCAGCTATAGTACACATAACTTGAGAAATTTACTTTGTTCGAAAGTTTATTAAAAGACAATTGTTAGTTGCAAATATATAAATCTATCAGGTATTAAAATTAATTTTATGCAAATGTTATTAAGAAAATTAAAAAGAATAGAAAGTTTAAAATGCAAAATATTATAAAGGAAGTTCGGAATAAATTTTGATTAAAATATTTTTAATCTTGTTCAACTGACTCTACTATACAAAACTATAGGATAGAAAATTGTATATAAATATTGACCAGACAATTTAAATTTAATCTTTAGAATTTTGTTTAGTTTGAGCACACATATGATGCTTATATTTACCTTAAATAACAAAGAGATAATTATACTAACAAAAGGAAAGATCTTCTATTTCTTATATTATTCATTCTTACCATATTGACATTTACTAATATCCTGAGCACCAGATGCAAGTTTCATGGGTGTGTCAAAGCATGCATTGGAAGGATTTTCAGTTCCATTAGCAAAAGTCATATTTGTTGTCATAAATCTTTTAGAAGTAACTCCTAAATGGTCAATATCTTCAACATAATCTAAAGTTATGGATCTAAAATTAAAGAGAAAAACAGTTATGACAGCAAAACAAATATTTTAATCAATTTTTAAATGTAACATTAACCTATAACTAATATAAATTCTCAGTCTGTAATTGTGTACTGACCTGCAGAAAACAGATTGAAAAAATGTGTACGTCCTTTGATACGGAAGAATAGGAGGTCCAATTTCAGCATCTGGACAAAAGAAAATGAAACTTGCATTAAAAACAATAAGAACAGTCATAAAAATAGAGTGAAACATTTATTTAGATCAGTGTTGTTCAACTTTTCTTAGTTAAAAAGCCATCTACTACAAATATTTTGGGAGCAAATGAAAGGAAGTAATTAAAAAGGTAAATATTTTTGTTTATAATTAGTTTATTTACATGAAGAAATATTTTCCCTTTACATTTGTAAAAAAACATACACAAAATCTCATTGTTTTGCCATTTATAACTAACAATTTTACATTTACTAACCTCTTGTTACTATTTAAACCCAATTTATGCTTCATATTTTGGTACACGGTACCCTAACGTAAAGGAACCGACTGGGGAAACCACAAAATCCATATCATATATTTTCTCTTCTCATATTTATTTTACAGGTTTTTTTTTTTGTCAATTTAATATTTTTATCAGTTAATTTATACCTTGTTTTACCTTCTGTTTTTCATTTTAAATCATTAACTTTTATGTATTATGCATTTACAGCTTTTAGCTTTTACATAAGGCAATTTGTATACAGCTGATATTTTTTAATCTGATTGTAATTATCTGTTTATACCTCTGATGATTTTAGCATTCTTTTTTTAGGGGGAGAGGCACTTCTGTTAACAGTTTATCTTCTCTTACAAAGTAACCTGAAATTGCACATTTTATGTCTGGTTTTGATCAATCTCATGCTTGGCACTTATGTCTTAAACAGGGCCTTGCAACATCAAACACGAACTAAACCAACCAAAATCTCAGAGACAGCTGTGTAATTTATTTGTTAAGCAATAACATTTATGTCCATATTAATATTCAATTTTGTGAGTTAAATTATATTTTCAAGTAAAGAATCTTTAGTAGTGTTTCTATAGTTTGATTTGATATACAATGGAAGCTCATTTACATCAACCTCACGTATACAAAATATTCAATTTCATGAAGTATTTCTCATTCTTGAATTAAAACTTCCATACAGCCGTGTAATAAATTATTCACTTATACATATGTTCAGTTATGTAAAACAATGCTTTATACAAAGAAATGTTTAACCTCCCTCATAAATGTCTGAACAAATTTTATTTAGTTATATGAAGGGAGGTAAAAATTTTCACAATCAGAATTGCACTCTACTTTATCAACATCTTCCTATAGTTTTCTTCCTTTTCCTTACAGAATATTTGTTTATATTATTCTTCAACAAATGGAGAGCATTTTTAATTCTTTTTTTTTTTTCATAATTCTCTTAGCATTTAATATTATTTTAGTTTAAAAGTGTTTTGTAAAAAGTGTTCATTCTACGTACTTATGTCTTTAATGAATACAGAAACTTGCTGCATTTAATGTACACAAATAATAGTAATAATAATAATAATAATTTATTTTACTGTTACAGTTTACATATATTTATATAAAATTATTTTATATTTATAAAAAATTATATATTTATAAAAAATTACATATATTACATATATTAATATACATACATTTATTCATTAATTAAAAAAAAAAAAAAAAAAAAAACAGAATAACAGAACACTAATGTTTTCATAAGTGGAATCATATACTATTTATATATACAAAGTATAATGTGAGAATATAATGTGCATATTGTATTCTCACTTGTGGATAGATTGTGTTCCCAATTAAATGGAAAAATGATTTTTGATTGTGATTATTGTCTTTTAAAATAAAATGAAAAATTAAATCACACCCTCTTAATTGTACATGTAGCATACCTTTAAATAGAGCTCTTAATTTTAAATTAAATATAAATAAACAAGTGTTGTAAATAATTTGATGAACAATGAGGATGCACAAATACTTACTAGATCCATTAAACATGTTGCAAGATTTGTCACTCCAGAAACTTAACAAACTGAAAATAAATATATATATATAATTAGATAAGAAATTTATTCATTAGAAATTAATCATATATATTTATTTATATTTGAGAGCATTAAATTTAAGATTATATCTGCTTGCAAGTTTGAAGAAAAAAAAATCTGTTTAAAGACAAAGTATTATTTATTCACTTTGAAAAATAGAATTCTAAAAGACCATGAAAGCAATGTGTGCATGTTCTGTTACAAAGAAATATATAAGTATCTAGACAGACCATCAATGAAATATTAAAAATTATTCTGACAACTAATGGATTTTTTCAAGGTTGCTATTAAATGCTAAGCAAGTGACTTTCATAGCATTACTTACTATGATTTCTAATAATTTTGCACACTATCCATAAGGTATGTCTATCGGGTACCAGCAGTGGGCTGAGTTCAAGTCCTAATAATATAAACATCCTCAACAACTATTTTCTTTCACTGAAATTATATGGCCAAATCTTTAATATAGACTTTCTTTAACTTATTATTTACTACTTCATTTGCTTTTGACAGCTTTATTAAATTTTTTAAAAACTTTTTGTTTTCATTTTAACATGCAATCAATCTTCTCAAATTTTTCTCAAAACTTTAAAATACTGAATTAAAATTTCGCTAAAATGTTTCACTCATTTCAAACTATGCTATGGTCTAACATCTCAATATTTATTTATTTTAATATTTTTAAATGTTTTTTTCTTTTAAAGAGAAAGTTTTACTACAACACTTAAAATATTACAATAACTTCTAAAAGTAATGCAAATCTTTCAGTTCAAAATGCAGGTAAATATTTTAGTAAAATCTGTATAAAAAAATTCTAAACTACTCAGTACAACAGCCCCTAGGGGGCCAGGGCCTACAGTGCCAATCTCCATTAACAAGACCAAGGGCCCTGAGGAGAAAAGCATATGTTCTGGTGAGGTGGTCAACCTTACATGGAACCCCCAGTGTTTAGTTCTTAAACATGCTTGGTCTTCAGTTTGTCTACCCACTGAAGGGATGAAAGACAGAGTCAACCTTACCCAGCCCAGGGATCGAACCTCGGACTTGTGTCATGGAAGCAAGAAGTGCTACCCCAACACCACTGGGCTTCAGAGTCTGTATAAAGATTATCATAATATAGTCATTAGAATTTCTTACAAGAGGTTTGGTATAATTGCAATTTTTCATTGAAATTTTGCTAAAGTTATTGTGTTTAGGAAGTTAATGAAAATATCATTGAAACTGCACAGTTTTATACTCCTACTTTTAATTAAAAACATACACTTTTGATTAAAATTTTGAATATTTTATAAATGCTTTTTAATAACTGTTTAAAGCAATTTAGTATGTGTTTATCTTTGAAGTGCACTTATTTAGACTATCTTTTAAATGAGTAAACATGCATTCAAACTAATAAATAAATTATTCACACTATTAATGTAATCCAGTAATTTGGAAATTGGAGAACAAAAAATGAGATTTACTTTTTCCCATTCCAGTTGTCAATGACATTGAGCTTGTCAAGCCCATCTTCACCAGAGAAGACAGTGTAGAGACCATCATTCGTATCATTTTTCTAAAACATAAAAAAGTTGTATATACATTTAATTTGCATATTTCTTGATTAAACATAGTCTAAGATTCAAAATAACCAAGTTTCCATCAAAAATATTTGATATGGTATATTTTAATTAACTCTGAAATTACTCATTAAATGGAAGTGCATATAAAAAAAGCTTTACACAAAGCAGCTACTTCTAAAAGACTATAGCGACAAAATTACTATTTACCTTATCATATACATTAATGCAGTTTTTATTAATGCATTTCCAATTAAACATGAAACAAAGTAATAAGATATAAAATATTATAAAAGGTCAAGTTCTTAAATCAGTATGACATGCAAATTAAGGTGAATTGCTGTTTAAAATAAGTGGTTGCATTATTCTAAATATCCCTTTGATATTTAGAATAAGAGGAAAACAATTCTACATTTTTAATACAACTTTAGAATGTTTTTAAAATATTTAGTCCTTGTTTAAAAAATCCTAGTTTTCATAAGAGACGAGAGATACTGTAAATTTCCCAAAATATTTTCAATGTATGTACTACAATATTTTTAAAATTTATTAAAATTTTTGTGCATCACTAGTTTTCACTATATTTTTAATCATAAACACAACAGAAACATTTCTTTGCAATAGATCTGGTAATAAGGGGTTGACAAATTTAGCTTTACTTTTGATCCATATAGACAAAACTATAAATGCAGATGAAGCTTTGAACAAGCTGGCCTTAAAAGGTAGAAGAATTGATTTACTACTATAAAATGGAAGTTTATAAATTACTGATCATGCTACACAGTTTGCATATTTTCTTGCTATACAAGGTATGTACGATTGTAAAAGAAAAATAAAAGGATATGTCATAATTCCTCTCAATATTTTGTTTTGTTTTCCTAAGTATTCATAAAATTAGTTTAAATTCATCTGGTGTATGTGCTCCAGTATTATCTAGGCAAGTTTAAATCTGGTAAAAACTTAAAGCATAAAATAAAAGATTGAATGTTGTTGCAAATAATAATTTCAAGATATATTAAAATTACATACAGAACAGATGATTTTATGATGCATTTGTGTATGTAAGTGTGTGCATGCAAAACTATGGATAGAAGTTTTTTGTATGAGTGTACATGTGTATAATGAAATTTTTTCATGAGTTTGAAAATTCACTATACTCTTGGCCTCTCCCCCCAAAATGATTTTGGCTACGTTACTAATAGGATTTTTACAGATTTTTAAGATTTTTAGAGAATATTTTGACTTTAAGGACTTCTCTGAAAAAAAAAAAAAATTATGGTTTACAGAAACTTATTCAGATTTATAATTTTGATTGGTACCCCTTAGTTACAAAATTTAAAAAAGTTTCTTCATTTTTGAAATTTTCACAAAATATTTCTTTGTAGGAGAATATTTATTTAAATAGTCATTTCAATCCAACTAACACTGAAACAATACAATCAGCTGTTAATGTCAATTTTCTAAAAGTATTTGAAATATCAAAACCACATCTATCCATACATGCACATTTGCAGCTAAATTTCTAAACTAAATCCTTTTGTAAATTTTTATAAATGGTCCCAATAGACAGACAGACTATCCACTGATACCTGAAGATCTGACCATATCATAAAATTCATACAAAATATCTTTTGCAGTAGCATGTCCTAAAAATGTAGAATCAAAATATAGTGTTGGAACTTCATTTATGTTGAGCTATACAATATAATTTCTTGGTGATGCTATTTGCTCAGCCTTCACTTCTAGATTTACTTCTAATTAGGTGGCTGTTAATTGTTGGCTTAAAAATAAAGGGCCCAACATGAAAATTAATGATTTTAAGGGCCCTTTTGAAGGTTCACTTAAAATTTATGAGTTTAACATAATTTTTAAGGAGTGTATAGAACTTGCATAAGTATAATTACTAAGAAAATATAGTACTGAAAACTATTTTAGTATGAGATTAATAAGTGGTAACATGCTTTTAAAAAAATGGCACATTTAAACGTTAGTGAACAGGTTGTCATATTTCAACCATGCAAAAAGGTTGTTTGGTTTAGAGCACCATGGTTATCATTTTATTATATGAGAGCTCATGAGACTGGGGCCTACTGCTAACAAACTATTCTGAATGGCTATAGACTTCTATGCCAGCAGTGGAATTCAAGCCCACAAACAATGGTACTGAAGACCAGTGCCCTACTCATTTAGCCAACCACGCAAAGGAAGTTGCAGAGGTTCCGACTTAGTCGAAATATATATCACTTTTTTCTTCTTGCCTAATGTTAAGCTGTCCTGCAGGTAAGTCATATCATACTTATGAATTCTTTCTATTATCAGTTATTTTTGTAGTATTGCTTTTCACAACCTTTAAAAAATTCTCCTTTTTCCGGTTATTGTTGTAGAAAGGCACAATATTATACATATAAAGCAAAAATAAGAGAATGCATCTAACATATGAATCTTATGTTTATCTATACAAATATGGGGAAAATTCAAGCCAGGAAAAAATTCAATAAAGTCTTTTAAGAACATCAAGACATACTTACACCATAAAGCCATGCAAACAATCCATTCTTGAAAGGAATATCACGCTTTAATAAGGGAGACAGCAAAATTATTATATCCCTATAACCATCAAATGCAAGTTGTTTTATAGATTTGGTAACAATTAAACGCTCTCCAGCAACGCTGAATAACAAAGAAGCAGCAAGTCTAATAGATAAATCATAGTCTTTCAAAAAGTTTGCTGCAAGCTAAATAAAGAAAAAATAAAAATCATAGTTAAAAGATTAAGGTAAAATTTTATCGAAACATATATAAACATTACACAGCATTTTAACATAACAACAAATCAGATCGCAGTTATTACAAAATAAACTCTAGACAACTTTTTTTTTTTTTTTTTTTTTTTTTTTTTTTTTTTTTTTTTTTTTTTTTTAAAGGGTGTTTGTGGCTTTATTTCAAAAATTCTGAAAACTACTGTACAATAATAGTCCAACAATTTCAAACAATTCCTAATATAACCTGATTATACATGTATGCATACACACATATTTTCAATTTCTTTTTCATCCCATTAGCAAAACTAAATATATAATTTTCCAATTTATTAAAAACAATTTATTTTAGATCTAAATAACACAATAATAATTTTGTTATATGTAATAGGTATCCAGACCCTTTCCAATATTAAAATGGTACCTATAATGGGTACTGTGCAGCTATTGACTTGGAAAATAAAACAATCTAATTTTGAGATAAAAGTGTTGAGTTTAAGAAATCCATCTTTTGTACTCTACCACCAAAATGGTTTATATTCAGTTATATGGTGGTGTGGAAATACCAGTTAACCAGTCAATGAATGTTAATACTAATCACATAATGATACATAAGAAGTGAAACTAAGTTATATAAGAATAGTTGAGATAAGAAGGAATTAATTTTGGTGTTTGTTAAGTCACCATAGGTTACCACTGTTAGAAGAAAAACAAGTTTTGCCAAAAGGTTGTAATTTTAGGGATAGAATCATCAGAAATTTATTTTAGAATACAATAATAATTAAGTTGGTTAGTTATGGTTAATATATATGACATGTTAATCATAAATTAAAATTCAAAATATTTTTTAAATTTCCTACAAATAATTTAAAAATAAGAATAAAATTGTTCATTAACCTTTTTGTAAAACTGATAAAACAAATGCCTAAAAGTTGGCATGCACTAAATATAATTCAGTAAAAACTATTAGTTTATATTTCACAAATCTGGATTTCAGAAAGCAAAAAAATAAATAATTTCAAACAAATATGCAACCAGAATCAACTCCATGCAAGAACTTATTGATAGAAATCAACATATAACCTTGTTCCAACCACATAACATTTCCCATGATCTAAACTTTTTTTACTGAATAAAAATCTTAAAACACTTGTTCACCAAAATTGTATTTATTAGTCTATCTTTTTATTTGTTCAAAAACAAATTTCTTCCTTTCTTATACCATTTTAAAATGTTTAAAATATTTGGTCTTTAAGAAACCATCCAACTACTTCTATAATTATTTAATCTATTTATAATAGACATAGCTTTGCATTCCAAAAGTTTTTTTCAATGATTCTCAGGATCAATTGAAAACTATTTTACTTTTTTCATTCATTGAAATCAAAATTTGAATAACCAAAGAAAAATGTCCTTATATACATATATTAATTATAAGGTATTAATTTTCAATGATGGAATGTGCTGGTTGCCATGTAATAGTATGACCAATATTTATTGGATGATAAGAATTAGACATTTTTTATATATCCCTAGCAAAAATAAGATTATAATTGTTAAAGTATTTCATTAACCCTCTGACTGTATATGCATGGAATAACTTAATAAGGAAATTTTGTTGATAAAAACAGTATAGTTTCTATTCTGTGGCTTTGAATTGCAATAAACACACATTTTTGCCTTTAAATCAAAACTATATTATCCCATTGAGGAGATTGTCACACGAAGGAAGTCAGTATGATTAACAGGATTAAAAAGACAACTTATACTTTTTCTGTCTCAGATCTAAAGTATCAGAGGGTTAAAATCACTATATCATGAGTGTGAAACAGGGTTCCCACTGTTTTTCTAGAACAAAAATTAAGGACTTTTTAAGGACTTTCTAAGGACCAAAGTAACATATTATAAGGACCTACTTGAAATACACAGCATAACGACATAAACCCTATTTCCTGAGGAACCTATTTTAATGATTATGATCCAGACAAGGAAAGTTCAATTTTGAAAAATGTACATCTAAAGCTTTTTGAGTAATCAAACTAGAAATAAATTGTGAATAAAAACAACATTATAAACAGTACTTTCTGAGGGTTTAAAAATGACTCTGTGATATATATATATATATATGTATGTATATACTAGCTGATTACACCCAACGTTCCCTGGGAAAGAAGAAAGTTTTAGACTTTTCTATTACATTCAATGCAAGAAAAATTAAACTTCCATAAAAAACTGAAATATCTACAACACCCCCTCCCAACCTCTATGCTTTGCTTAATTAAAATCTGCATGACTGTTAGCTATTAGGAAAGGGCAGTTGACTTTAAACCTTTTCAGTATGCGAAAGATTATTTATTGGTCAAATAATAAGTAACTAAAAAAAAAAACTGTCCCATAAGAAAACTAATAGGAAATCACGTGACGATGGTGGATTGCGTTGATGGAGAAATTGATCACATTCCAATTTAAAAATTAAGGAGTTTTTAAGGACCTTTGACAAAAATTAAGAAGTTTTAAGGGCCCTTAAAAATGAAAGCTAAAATTAAGGAGTTCTTAAGGACTTTTAAGGACTGTGGGAACTCTGGTGAAACAATAACTTTAGATGTTATTAATGAGTGATTTGACCCACTACAAACTTGGATGGTATCCATGCTGGATATAATGCAGTCATTAAGCAATGAAAGAAATCAGAAAAATTTGGGAATAAAAATGTTAAGTTTATTCCAACAATCAATCTTTGATACTATCCTGCAAAAACATTTACTTGTATAGTGCTATGTGAGTACAAGTGAGCCAACCAATCAGTATGGTAATTAATTAGAAGATGATGCAAGAATCAAAACTAATTTACATAAAGTTATAAGATTGAGCTAAACAGAAACAAGTTGTGTTCTCATATTTACCAAAGATTACCACATTTACAGGAGAAACAAAGGTATTTTGGTTTGGTTTAGTTTGGAGTGCTACAGTCTACTTTTTGCAACACAAGGGCTAATGAGATCGGGACCTACAGTTTAAAGCCGATTCTGAACGGCTACAAACATCCATTCCACTGTGGGATTCAAACCCACGAACTCCGGTACCGAAAGCCAGCACCCTAACCAATCGGCCATCGTTCGGCACAAAGATATTTTGCCCAAGTTTGTCTTTTAAGGACAAAATTTCCAGAAATATATTTTACAATAAAAATATAATTAAGTTGATTAGTTATGGTTAAAATGCCACATATTATACAATCTTCAACTCTACAGAATATAAATCAATTGATATATAGTTAAAGAATAAAAGGTCAATAACAATAACTGAAATACTACTAGCATAGATTGTTCACAAATTTACTTAATAAAACTGATCCAAAGAAATACAATACCAATAAGGGAGCATTTAATGTGATAATTTTATCATTTTGACTTCCTACAGATTCATTTCTCAAGAAGACAAAAGTTCGCACTTCTTTAAAGGAAACAGTACCATTAGGATGCCATTCAATTGCTTCTTTCACCCAACGTGATCTAAAAAATAAATTAACAAAGGTAAATAACTTTTGTTTAGAAAAATAAACTTATCACGAAATTACAAATTTTAAAATTAAAATTCTTTTAGAATAAACATATTACTTAACATTTTCAATTCAAAGGCTTTAATAACAACAAAAAGAAGTTTTTTGAATAAATAAATAAGTTTTAGTTTTATAAGTTTTATGTTATATATTATGGTATAAATTTCATATAATTTTTTAAGAATTTAATACATCAATTATAGTGCAGTATGTAGTAGAAAGTTAGAGTACATTTCAAACAGATAAAAAAAAAAAAAAAAAATTACACTTTTAAAAAAAATGTATTTGCAAAAAAAAATATTTTTTGCAACTAAAAATGTTCAGAATTTTTTTATATCAATATTATACAGTATTTTGCACAAAAATTATCTACATAAATATTTTAAAACTGCCTTTATAAGAAATATACTATTGATGCATCTACACTTTTTCTTTTTTAATATAAGTAATCCAAAATTTATATCAGCAATAATCCCATGCATCTGAACAAACAAGAAATGAAACAAAAATTTGGTACAAAAATTGAATTTAGTATTGGCCTTTGGTAGATTTTTTATACAAATTGTGTTAATTGTGGCGTTACAGGATAGCAACAATTAACAAAACCCTCTTTATAAAAGGTCACTGTAAGAATGATATTATGTATGCTGCAGATCGTCAACATAGTAATACAAAAGGTTAGTTTAAAAATCTCTTTTATGATATTAAAAAAATAAAATACCGAAATGTATATGGTCCCACTTCTTTTAAAATGGGCTTGGCTTTCCTTCTCATGAAATCTTCAGAATTTGAAATATTGAAAAAATATAATCTCTGATAAATTGGCAGGGGTATATCTTCCCACACTTTATATCCAATCGTACCATTCTTGATAGCAATTTGCTGAAAAGAAAAAAATTATTAGATCTAAAATTGACATTTTATTGTCCAAAAAGAGCAACATAGAATCCACAGTGCAGCTTAAGTATCTATGCTGCTTTAAATTTTTTTCTGAGGGGGGGGGTCACCCTTTTGAGAAAAAAATATTTTGTAAAAAAATAAATCTAATCATGTGATAAAGATCATTCTTACTTATCACAGTTATATTTGGAACCTTTAAAGATATATCATAAAAATAAATTATATAATATCGAACCAAACACTAAAAATTCACACAATAGACCTGTTGATTAGTAAGCTCCACACGGATATGTGTTTAGGCAATTGCAGTATTAAAAGATTAGAACTTTTTTGAAAATTTTTGTTTTCAAGTTCAAGAGCCATTCTCACAAGACAGAGGATACCCAATTTATGACTCAATTGACCACTGGTTTGACATAAAAAAAAATTGGGCCAATCTTCTAACAAAATTTGCTTTTTGGAACCATTTTTGCCATAAAGTAACTAAAAGTGAGAAAAGTAACTCACTAACATTCTAGACATGTTCTAAAAGAAGGTTTAAAAAAAAAAAAAAAATGCATGAAACTAGCAGGCTGTGATTTTTGTAAAAGCATGGGTTAAAAGTAATTTATTCTAATATCAGAAAGGACACCAACTATAATAATCATATTTTCTTTCAAAAATAGTTATTAGCCGTTAACTATAGTGAATGTATTTTGTGGTATAAAATTATATCCATTTCAATTAATATCTAACTAGCTCAAAACTTGGCAAATGACATCACCTTTGTAGAATTTACTGATAAAGTCATGGATCAATTATGATTTAGAAACACTTAAGGTTGAAATTTATGAAACTACACAAGAGCAGTTTAAGTCAACATGAACATATCAATATTAAAATTAATACATGTAAATTTTCAAAGGAAAATTTCAGAAAATCCCTATACTTATATATGGTTCATTATCATTATAAACAGCTGTTCACAACTTTTCGTAAATAAATACATTCAGAGATATTTAAGAGAAATAAAAACAGTTTTTAAGGATTTTCAAACCAGACCTTTAAAAGACGATTGAAAAAAATTACTGATAGAATAACTGTAATACATATTTTTTAAAGCGATATTACATAGTGAACACTTCATAAGGACACTTAACATGACTAGTACATCACACGTACTATTTTTAAATAAATATTTTATTAAATTATAGCCAAACAATATATAAAGTATGCATAATTTCAGAAAATCAAAGTCTTTAAAGCTACTTCTTCAGAAATTATTGCAGATTTGGATCCCATTTTAATCGGGTAAAAAAAAAAAAGATGGATCTATGCTTATTAAAAACAATGTCAATTATAAAAGTAAATATGCAATTCTGATGAGGATAGTTAAATCAAAAGGAATTGCACATAATTTAGTAAAACAAATAAGCTATTATAAATTCATTTACAAATTAATAAAATAGTAATCTA
The DNA here is from genome assembly GCA_032207245.1 of Pardosa pseudoannulata. NCBI lineage: Eukaryota > Metazoa > Arthropoda > Arachnida > Araneae > Lycosidae > Pardosa > Pardosa pseudoannulata. The sequence continues at coordinate 117,547,823 of CM063501.1, read as the reverse complement.
AATAAAGTTTAGAATATTCATTTCTTAAAATAATAAATAAATCTTACTTCTTTTAAAAGGTAATTAAATATCACAGGGAAGCAAAGGTAAAAAATTATTCCAATAACTGCTAAAAAGGCACCCACAGATACAGTCACAACTAAAAAAGAACAAGGTTTTAATACAATGTATTGGGAAAAGTTACAATACATATTCATAATTTTTTAAATGTAATATGAATAAAACAAGTATATGATAAACTATCCTACATAATTATTTGTCAAGACAGTTTTACTTTTTTAAAGCACCTATGGCCACTAGATACAGAAATAAAGAGATGTAAGTGAAATAAAATATTTATGTCCTTATATTACTAAATGATACTGAATAGCCCTGTATAATGAAGTAGTCTTTTAGTCAGTAAAGAAAAAAAACTTGTTTACCTTTTTTAACAAAGTGCTGTATATTTAATACAGTAATGGTATTAAAAAAGCATTCTAGAAGCAATATATTTGTTAAAACCATAGGATACTTTATATTATAAACTATTCATACATATTTTAAACTATCACTATAAATTATGAACCTTTAATTTTAGCTATGAAGAATTATTTTTTAAAATATATTTCCTGCTGAGTTAAGATCATTAGACTGCTGTTAAGTTAGGATAAAAAGTAACTGATTAAATAACAATAAAACTATTGACAAAACTAAATGACAGTGGAAAATAAAATATTTCAATTTGATGTAGAAACAAAATCAGAACAGAAATTTCAAGAAAAAAGTATTAAATGTTTTGTACACCATAGAAATTTCTTAGTTTAAACTGACAGTCATTTAAAAACAAAAAGGCAGTGAGATACTATTAGGATCTTAACTCAGTCAACTACAGTAAAAAGTTAATTCAATATTTAATGAATCATACCTAAAAATAACAAATCCAGTCTAAAAATAAGGAGATTTATTTTAGAGAACATTACTATTAAATAAATATGATAACTATTAAATAAATATGGTGAGTGGTGCAAATATAGGGATTTTAAATGAGTATAAATTATATGGAAATAACAGATGAAATTCACTTACTTATTTTCCTGTGACTAAACATTTCTAACTAAAATAAAGCACACATCTAAGTCTGGAACATCATTTGATTTTCTGCTCAACATTGAATTTATGATAAAACCAGTTTCCCTTGTCCTTGAGAAACACCACAACTTTTGCATTGAAGAAGTTTTATCTTCTGATTTTCCTCATCACTGTGAAAAGGGTAATTATAAATGATTGACCAGAAAGAATGGAAAATATGCTACAGGATATCACCAACACACCTTATAACATATGTATACATACATTTTCATTCCTAGCAGAAGTTTGGACTTTCAACAATATTATACTATTAAATTTAATAACATTATAAAATAAGACATGTAATTTAAACCTTTTGATAAATTCTTAAACTGAATGCACTGCATACATCTTGAATGTCCATATTTACTATAATTCTCTCAGAGAATTTACATGAAAAACTAACTGTAATACAATGCAGCACAAATCTCTAAATAATATTCTCCAATCTTTGATTAGAGTAATATTATATAATATACTCAATATGTGTGATGCCTCTATATGTATTGGTATACAGTCAGAATATAGTAAATTCGGTACTGATGTAGTATGAATATTCATTTTAAGTTTATATACTAGACATCAAAATGGAAAATTTAGCTATAATTCTCTAAAACTGAGGAATATTTTAAATATTAAAACTGCACATCATAATTAGTATGTGCGATCTTTCGTAGTACAAGTAAAATAGATATATATTTTACTTTATACCGAATTTTGACAAAGAGCAGAAATACAAAAATAAACTAAAAAAATTTGTTTTCCTTCAGACACATTAACATGTGTATGGTATATTTCACATTTATGTTTACATATTATACAGGATGCTCATCAACTTGATTATTTTCTATACAAGAAATTTTGAATGAAGAAATCTTTTTCAGCACATGTATCACAATACCTGACGATATGCTCGTAATTAACTGCTTGAATCCATTGATTTTAAAACAATGTAAATTAAATTTCCACGCTTTAAATGGCTCTCAGATGATCACGAAAATATTGTATCAACGGACATGCTCCTAACGTCACAACGTAATACCCGCCCAAAATCGCCTGTTCTTTACTCGCTCGTCAGTTATGAAGCAAGACACAGACTCACTGTAATGAAAACCATAGCAAAGGTTGAGTTGCCACTTTTTACGTTCGCGTTCCAAATGTGTGTCAAGGGGTTATGGCATCGTTTTCAAATCAGCCTGCTCCTGCGGGAAAAGATTTAAGTAGGATGATCCGAAAAGTAACAAATCACTTTCTCTCTACTATTTGCAAAGCAAATGCTAGTAGAAATTTTCAAACGGGTGGATGAAATAAAGGAGCTCTTATAAAACTTATGACGAAAGGAGATTCAAGGAAATATAATCTTCTATGTAGTCTTAGCGAAAATAAATGAAAATCATAAGGGAATTTATTTTTAAATCCGTAGACAACTTCTCAATGTTAATTTTTATTATTGTTAATATTGCATAGGAGAAATAAAAATAGAGGCAAGAAAATCATATTTCGATTTACCGTTTCCAGTATAAAATGACTAAAACTACAGTCATCCGATGGAATGGAATGGCAAAAGGAATATACATATAACAGGGGAAGCATCGAGAAATTAAAGAGCTTCTAATACTAAAAGAAGCTATTTGCATCAAAGGTGGAAGCAAGGCATTCCAGGCTTTAGATCTTTGGAACAAGAATGTGCCCTCGTTTGTCTTAGTTGGCTGAAAAATCCAGTTGTGGTCATCATGTTGAAAAGAGTGTTCCGACCAGGATCCAATTAAACTCTGAAATCAGGAAAGCCACAGCAACTTTTTTGGGGCCCTTTATACTAGGGCAGAAAACTTATATAACATTTAAAAAAAAAATCAAAATTAAGAGGACAGGGCTGCATTTTCAGCCTCTTTGTTTTGGGGGAGGGGGAGATTCCTTTAAATTTTTCAGGCAAGCCTGTGTTTTCCTTGAAATCTTTTAAATGACAAAGGAGTTAAGGCTAAATAACAATACCAAATATACCTAAAGGTATGGTTAGAATAAAAAACCTAAGTGTAAGAAATAGGAAAAACTTCAAAAAACAATTAAACTTACACAAAGTACAATTTAAAAAGAAATAAAAAAGCATTATGTTTTCTAAATATGTTTTTTTCATCACAAAATCACCTTTGCAACTCATAAAAAGAATATTAACTATACTGTTAAAAATAGCATATATCTAATTTAAACTTTTATTCAACAAAACATTCAAAACATCACTACAGACACAATAACTTCACTTAGACAATCCTAAAACTACATGCCAAAATGCCTTAAAAACAGCAACCAATTATAAAATAAGCCTATTTTAATTTCTAATAAATTGAAATAAGTTTAGTGAGGCAATAATCACTGTGATCAATTCATTCAGAAGAGATTAGAAGTACCACATTATATATATATATATATATATATATATATATATATATATATATATATATATATATATATATATATATATATATATATATATATATATATATATATATATATATATATATATACTAGAGCACCCGACAGACGTTGTTCTGCTTTAACGCTGTAAATCCAAAAATTGTAAAATGTTTTTAAATAAATTATAAATTGGACTGTTTTGATGAAAAAGTAAAGAAAAAAATATTTTAAAACTACTTGACGCTACCAAGTAAACAGTCACATCAAATGTAATTAGATTAAATTAAAATTCCCACATCGCCTGTACGAGGATTCGACCCTGGGACTTCTCGTACTGAAGCCCGTTGCGCTGATCACTGCGCCACAGACGCAGTGAAGGGTTTCAAGCGGCATTATAATAATCTCAATAAGTGCGCAATTCTGGATTTTTAATTAAAAAAACATTTTCTGTCGGATCAACTTGTGAATCTAAACCATTCTTGAATCAACTTAATTACATACACAAAATTTCATCAAAATCAATCCAGCCGTTTAGGAGTTCTATTACAAACACTCTGACAGAAGAATTTTATATATAAATATGAAAATTTGTCCGAAAATACTGAATATGAATTGCGGTGTGATTGGTTTAAAACACTACGATCTTTGTCTATATTCTTTTTTTTTTTTTTTTTTTTTTTTTTTTTTTTTACACAAGGAATAATGAGACCGGGATGTACTGCTTAAAGCCGATTCCGAATGGCTGAGAACATTCATTCTAGCAGTAGGGTTCGAATCTATGAAGTCTTTAAGGTGGATCCTTACTTCCCATATTGGATTCCTCTAGCTCAGTGTTAACCTATGGGGAAAATAAAACTCACTCTGACTTATTTGCATCTAAACATTTGTTTATATTATTCCACGGGATTGAATAGAAAATTTTTTAGGGTGCTATATTTCATTTCTTCAAACTTATGTCTGCCAAATGATTTTATTTACATTTGAAAAAGAGTATACCGAAATTTCCCGAAAATAATTTAAAATTAGATGTATTTTTCTAGATTTTTTTTTTTTTAAGGAAAAGATAGCACTCTAGAAAATCTGCTGTTCTATCATGCGTTTTTTTTCTTTTTTTAATTTATGCCAGGTGGCCAGAGAAAATTTTATTTTTCCCATAGCCATTGAATGAGAGAAATCCTATATGGCAAGCACAAACCCACCTTAAACAGGAGGTCTTGTAACGTCACAGCTCTAGAATACGAGTAGTCAACATTTTGGTAGCGATCGAGTAGTTTCCAAGGTGACTACGACTTAAACTTTTTTTTTAAAATGAAGGAAATTTATTTGTATGTACTTTCAGGGCCGTAACTAGGGTACCGCAAAGGTAGCATTATTCTCAGGAACGCATCATGAAGAAAATGGGGTCCGTAAGAGAACGATTCGCCCCGAGTAGAAATAAGGAAAAGTTGAAAAATAGTTTTTTTTATTATAAAATCCAATGTGTTTATAAATGATTTTTTAAATGAATTTTCTTATTTTTTAAAATGCTTTTAGAGACTAAACTTGTTATAGATTCTTACAACATGTTTACCAAACATTCCTAATATGCCTTAGAACAAATCCGGGTATTCGTTTTAGTTTTTAAAGTTATTAAAACTAAATTTAAATTTAGAAATTCGCCAATTTTCTATGAAAATTCAACTTTTAAATAAAAAAATATTCCCCTCCAAAAGCTAATCAGTTTATTAGCAAAATAATACTTACAAAGGGTTTAAAAATATTTTTAAGTATTAATAAGGTAAAAATAGAAAAAAAAATAAAAATTAATGTACTAAGAACATTTTAAAAATTAACAAAATATTCGAGTTTATTCTGAATATATGATGGAAAAAATCATGTTTACATATTTTCTCACTATATAAGGTGGTAGGGGCGAAGACCTTTTTTTTTTACCATGGGCTCTAAAGGACCTAGTTACGGCCTTGTGTTCTTTATGTATACATTTTTACATCTAGCAAGCTCATGATTCCTCTAGCTCAGTGTTAACCTATGGGGAAAATAAAACTCACTCTGACTTATTTGCATCTAAACATTTGTTTATATTATTCCACGGGATTGAATAGAAAAATTTTTAGGGTGCTATATTTCATTTCTTCAAACTTATGTCTGCCAAATGATTTTATTTACATTTGAAAAAGAGTATACCGAAATTTCTCGAAAATAATTTAAAATTTGATGTATTTTTCTAGATGTTTTTTTTATAATGGAAAAGATAGCACTCTAGAAAATTTGCTGTTCCATTATGCGTATTTTTTTTTTTTTTTGTTAATTTATGCCAGGTGGCCAGAGAAAATTTTATTTTTCCCATAGGCATTGAATGAGAGAAATCCTATATGGCAAGCACAAACCTACCTTTAACAGGAGGTCTTGTAACAGCTCTAGAATACGAGTAGTCAACATTTTGGTAGCGATCGAGTAGTTTCCAAGGTGACTACGACTTAAACTTTTTTTTAAAAATGAAGGAAATTTATTTGTATGTACTTTCAGGGCCGTAACTAGGGTACGGCAAAGGTAGCATTATTCTCAAGAGCGCATCATGAAGAAAATGAAGTCCGAAAGAGAACGATTCGCCCCGAGTAGAAATAAGAAAAAGTTGAAAAATAGTTTTTTATTATAAAATCCAATGTGTTTATAAATGATTTTTTAAATGAATTTTCTTATTTTTTAAAATGCTTCTAGAGACTAAACTTGTTATATATTCTTACAAAATGTTTACCAAACTTTCCTAATATGCCTTAGTACAAATCCGGGTATTCGTTTTAGGTTTTAAAGTTATTAAAACTAAATTTAAATTTAGAAATTCACCAATTTTCTATGAAAATTCAACTTTTAAATAAAAAAATATTCCCCTCAAAAAGCTAATCAGTTTATTAGCAAAATAATACTTACAAAGGGTTTAAAAATATTTTTAAGTATTAATAAGGTAAAAATAGAAGAAAAATTAAAAATTAATGTACTAGGAACATTTTAAAAACTAACAAAATATTCGAGTTTATTCTGAATATATGATGGAAAAAATCATGTTTACATATTTTCTCACTATATAAGGTGGTAGGGGCGAAGACCTTTTTTTTTTACCATGGGCTCTAAAGGACCTAGTTACGGCCTTGTGTTCTTTATGTATACATTTTTACATCTAGCAAGCTCTTCCTTGGTTCATGAAAACCTATTGTGACGTCGCTACACCCCATTGGCTCCATAAAGGGGTTTTGTTAAAGCCCAGGACAGGGCGACACTCTGTCTGGGTTTTTGAAACTACACTACAAAGGGTTGTAGCTTCGACCACGCCTTGAGATGTCAAAGGGGAATCGGACGGACGAACGGGACAACGAAATGTCAGACAGTGAGGAGCCATCGAGCAGCCAATCAGGGGCTACAAGGACAGCAACGCGAAAAGGAAAGCCAATGGGAAGAGGCGAAAGGTGACGTCAGGCGGAGCGAGTTTTTCGCCGTAGAGTCCCCAAAGAAAAGAGAACAAACAGAGGTTCGATTGTCGACGGTGAGAGAGAGAGAGAGAGAGAGTTTTTCTCCAGCTTTTTGTGATACTCAAAGAGGCCCAATTGTACCCCTGTACAACGGTATCTGTCGGCACCTGTCCACAGATTGTTTTTTTTTTAGGTTCGCCTTGAACCTGGGACTTTTAGGTCCGCACCAGCCGGCCTGAGCCCTGTGATTTCCATTTGGAAAATTTGTAATATTCCATTTTAATCAAGAATAAACGTTGTTATTGTTTCTAAGCTGTACGTCGTGTCATAACCACTTCCCCCACACGCTACCCGAGGGTCTCGTGACGTTATAGCCGTATCTCAAATGAACGAAAGCTATAACGAATTAAATTATTTATGTTATTTGCCATATTCGTACGCAACTTAAATTTTAAATGTTGTCCTCAGATATATTTTTTTAGTTTGTGGTTAAGATAGCCTACAAACTATTCTTAATAGATTCACATCAAACGATAGCTGAAGGGTAGGCTAGTGCTTTTTGATATCAAAGCCCATGGGTTCTAATAGAGGTAGGGTCCATTTGTCAAAAAGGGCAATTTCAGTCATATGAAAGGACACATTTTAGAGCTCATTCGGCACAGGTATCAATCTCATAACTAGACGGTTGTGAACTCGAAGCTCTAGTCGCCAAATATCCAGCGTGTTCATTAAGGGCTGCCGGAGCACGTAAATAGGTTAAAGACGCAATGTCCTCCAAGTTCCCAAACGGTATCTCTGGAGGTGGCACGTCAAGCCTGGGGAGTCTTCTGCTTGATCCCTGCTCCTACGAGGACCAATTAAACCATTTATATTTGCCTCGTCACAGGGAGTAATGTTGGCTGCCTTTATGGTGCTTCCATAAGAAAATGGCCAACAAATGTCTGCAGCTTCACAGCGGCAAATGCTACAGAAGCAAACGTTGCCGCCTTTGAAAAAACAATTACAACAAAGGCCTTTTTTACTGAGTAATAGTAACGTGAATCATACTGGGACCTTTTGTCAGTAAAACATTATGTGTAAAAACGGATTATGCTAAATCTGTAAGAGGTTCACATAAAATAACTTCAATAATAATCAGCTTACCTAGCTGCCACGTGTTCCTCCTCCTCCTCCTCCTCCTCCTAAAAAAAACTTAAAAAAAATACAGGGCGCAAAGTAAATGTATTAGTAGAAAAAAGGACAAGGAAATTTTGAAAATTGTCAATTATGAACACTAGCGGGTTCGAATCCCGCTGCTCGTTTTGGATGTTAGTAGCCGTTCAGGATCAGCTTCTACCCGTTTTTGCTTAATAAATATTGATTAATATCTTAAATCTTAGTTATTATGGGTTGCACTAAGTAAAACAACCCATGAAATTGAAACGACTTTGAATATCAATGAACAGCTATCAGTTTTGAAATCATAGAATGCACTTTATGTATATATATATATATATATATATATATATATATATATATATATATATATATATATATATATATATGTGTGTGTATATTATATATATATAAATATATGTATATATATATACATAATACATATATATATATATATATATATATATATATATATATATATATATATGTGTGTGTGTGTTAATAGTCTTTAACTTCCTTTTCTTTTTCCCGTGTTATTAATGTTATACATAAAAAGGAAAATATACATTATATACTTAAAAAAAATTGTTCAAAATCCCTTACAATTTCTAAAAGTATATGAAAGCATCCTAGAATTTTATTGTCTATGCTTCTCTTACTATTTAGAAATGCATTCGTAATATTTTAAGTAATTTCTACATTTAAAGCAGGAAATATATGTAAAATTAATACCTCTAACTGCAAGAATTAGAAAAATTTTCTCCAAGTTTTGAAGAGCAAAAAACCCAAATAAAAACTGTAATAAATGAGGTAAACGAGCACACATTTAAATGAAATTTTATTTCTCCAAAACAAAACAGAACCGATTTTTTTTTTTTTTTTTTTTTTTTTTTTTTTTTTTTAACATTTGATACTAAAATTAAACATGAGCAATGAAAATTTCATTATCGAATAAGATATTTGTACTGATGTACTTTCCCACGACGGTCAGCACGTGCATACACAGCTGTGGACTAAATTTCCAAGAAAAATGTAGGTGCAGCTGTTGACTTCGAGTTTTAGTGGGGACCCCTGCGACGGAATTATAGCTCACGGAAATGCACAAGTGCAACGGTCAAGCCCAGGTAGGAATGTAGCCGTGAGATATGGGGGCAGGCGCTGAGCAATAATGTCAACTTTCACCAAAGGAGCCATTTTAATGAGCCCCCAGGGGGGGTGTAGATGTAAGAAAATTTTACCAACAAGTGATTGGGACAGAGAAAAAAAAAGGGGCGTTGAACTGAGGTGTAAAGGTGAGGAAAGAAAGTGAGAAAAGGACTCGATGTCGGGATTGAAGAGTTGATGTACATCAAGATCCTGTGAGCAAGCCAGAGAGCCCGGGCCAACAATCGATTCCCGAACTCGCATGCGTATGATCGGCACGCCAGCATAGACGTCCAGCAAAATAACGCCCGCACGCCCGCACCGACGTCCAGCCTGTCGACAGCCCCTGTAATTACTGGAGGTAAACTTAATAATATTCACAATTATTACCTGGGTCTCATATTCTTTTGACAATTAATATTATTTCAAGAGTATTGATGAATAGCAAAACCAAATAATTACAGCTCATGTTAAAAACTAAGAAAGTGATGTATTAATTTGTAAATATTGTACATAATAAATGTTTTAGTTTAAATATTAGGTATTTTCCTTTAATTCCATAGCGTATATTTTACTGTGTTTCCCTTTTGGTGTTTGTGTTATAAGTACATTACAACAATAGTAATCACTGTATTTTTAGAAAATTGGGCTTTAACTTCCTTTTTTTTACGTGATATTAGAATCTTACATAAATAATGAAAATATACATAACATACTCAAAAATGTGTTTCAGATATGTCAGAACCATTTACCGTTCCTAAAAGAAAAGAAAAGCATCCGAGAATTTTATTATTTGTGTTTCTCTTTACTATTTACTGCATTCATAAATTTCTAAGAAATTTGTGAATTTAACCCAGGAAATATATTATCTCTCTAGGATGTGCTGGTTTTACCACGAGACTTATAGTGTACTAGCTGCTTCGCACCCAGCCTTCGGTCTGGGTAATAAAATATTTCGATAAAAGGTTTAGAACCACTATTAAAGATAATAAAACGTATTAATGTAAATAAATCTCGTATGCTTCAGATTTTTGACGATTATGCCAGTTTATTAATAACTGAATTTCCAGCAAGTGCACTGTGTTGCCCGTGAGCCGCTGCATAATAAATTTGCTCAAACATTTTTCTTATGGTAAAATATAAGTTTAACCCTAAATTACTTTACTGTATTACTACTGTACGTTGATTAGCAACGTTAATATACATTGCCATAGTACGTGGTAGAATAGGAAGCAGAGGTTTTGACAGCAACAGTGCTAATTTTGTTGGTAGTAATAAATGTTTTCCAAAATTAAGGAAATTTATGACAAACCGCATAGTTTTGTATAAAACAGAAACGCACATAATAACGACAACCACACGAATATGAAGATAACTATATAAAATGATAGGTTTTTATTTACCCATGAGAGTCACTGAAATTTGTACTTTTTGTTGTTAAAATATTGTTGATAAACATTTCATTGTAACGTAAAAATTAATTAAGAATTAAATTTAAAATAAGTTCTCATAAAAATGCTATAATTTGCGTCACATAGAAATGAAAGGTAATCACTTTATATCTCAATTTCCAGGTCAAATCGAATGGATACTACGCAGACGATGTTTAAATAATATAAAATAAGAAATGAATAAATCAGATATTTAAAGTAATGACGTCATAATGACTGAAAAATATTATTTTCACCTATTTATTATGTGATAAATTGAAAAGTTTAATCTCCTGATTTTAACCGAGGAAAACAGAGTTTAACACAATTACTTGGGATGACGTCACATTGCTAGAAATATTGCTTCTTTCACTTAGTTATGATGCGATAAATTAAAAAATTAATCGTTTGCGTTTAACCGGGGAAAATAATGCTTGGAATAATGGCATAAAATGCTCGAAAAGGGGGGAAGGAATGGATTTCGAACATTAAAAATTTACAAAAACCTTCCCAGGGATGTACCTAATAATTTCCCAAATTTTCACGGCGATTGGATGCATGATTTTTGAGTCTATCGAGTACAGACAGACAGACACAAATTCATTTTTTTATATATCGATTAATCACTAGCTATTGCGTACCCAGTGTGGGAAAAAACACCGTTGGATTATCAAAAACCTGCCTTTTTTGTTGGTTACTGTTTTTATCACATCCCTCCTCCACATCCTATTTCAAATATATCCGTAATACATTTATCTTGAACAATGAAAGTCATATCCCGAAGTCCATTGCTTTGGTAAGCTCTGATAGATTTAGAAAACATAAAGAAAGTGACATATTTAGAGAAAAGTAAAATTGGCTTTTTTGGGATTCAATAAATAAATAATAATAATAATAATAATTGTTGGCTAAAAAATCATGTAAACAATTAGCCAAATTCTCGATTATCTTGTATTATTTATAAATTTGTCATTTGCAGGGCCTGACTTACTATCAGAGCCGATAAACTCCAGCATAATAGTCTTCAAAATTTCAAGAAAAGATTTATATTTTATTTGTTTGTTTATTTTTGCCTTTTATTTTATTTTTATTTTTAATTATTCCTTACATTATTTTAATATTTTTAAAATCTCATTTACTTTCACTATTTTATTTCATTTACTGTAAAGTGGCATCTTGAGTACTTGTATATTCATTATGAACCGCTCACTTGTAAAAATTATATATCTTGCTTACTGGAGATATGCCCTTCTGGATCAGGTGCTCCGATATATACCTTTCTATAGGAATGGCATCCGATGTCAATACTATAAAATGTTCATACTTTTCCGAAGAAAAAGAAGGGTTTTCGTTTATTACTAATATATTTTTGATCTATAATTTTTTTTCTTAAATTTTCCTGTTGGTCTCTAGGAAAGTATTGATTCACAGAATCACTGAGAGTTAAGATATTGAACAACATACTCATATTGTTTATTTTCTGAGCTTAACTCTAGGAGAAAAGTTTATATTGTTGGAAAACAATCAAGAGTATGGCTGCGGAAAATTAAAGAATGAATTTATGGATTTTTTTTTTTTTTAATTTTGATAGTGTATAGATTTCTCGAGTGGCCCCAGGAGAGTCGTTGTGGAACCCTAGGGTCCCCGCACACACTTTGAGAAACCCTGAATTAAGGATAAAAAAGTTAATAAAAAAGCGTATAGATCATATTTTATTTTTAATTTTTTAAAAATCTATATCGTGTGAAACGAAACTAACAAACTAAAATGCACTCTTCTTGCTTTCTTATATGTCATCATAACCTAAATAGTACCATTTATTGCAAATCTGTTTTAATTTTTCTAGTTGGCTCGTCTAAAAATATTTTGAGTAAAAATTCCTTTTAAAATGATTTTATATATTGAAAATTAATCTTTTTTTGAAAATAACTATATATGTGAAGATGTATTCATTAAAAACTAACCCAGGGTTACCACAACAATTACTTCTAGATGTGAAAGAGAATGAGAGATAGAAAGAAAAAATAGATTTTCTCATTAAATATTTTCAATAAAGCTCTCTCTCTCTCTCTTTTATTGAGAGGGAGAGAGAGAGAGCTTTATTCTCTTTCTCTCTCTTTTATTGAGAGAGAGAGAGCTTTATTGAAAATATTTAATGAGAAAATTTATTTTTTCTTTCTTTCTCTCATTCTCTTTCACATCTAGATCTCTCTCTTTTTTTTTTAATAAAAAAGAGAATTTTTAAAAGCTTTAGTTTAGCATATTTTTATGCCGTCCTAAAAATTTGACCTCATTCGTGCATGCACGCTCTGTGCACCTACTATACGTAGTTCAGCCGTGGGTATAGGTGACAAAAGTCAACAAGTACGTGTTAAAAAAGCAATAGATTCAGTTTAGAATTCCTTTACCCGATGAAAAATACGATTAATTCAATTATACGGTAGCTAAAATTTTTTAAGCGATTAATGGACTTATCCCTCCTTAATATGAAACAAAATAAATTGTTTGAAATTTTTTCACCGAAACAAAAGAAATCCTCTCATTTTTCACCTGGAAAAGGTATCGTAAACTGAATTTGCTGTTTTTTTCAACACGTACATGTTGACCTGTGACTTTGCCTTAACTTGGTAGAAAGAGATTTACTGAAAAGTTATAGCTTATTATATAACAAGATAATAAATAGAGCACGATTTGGTTTGGTTTGGTTTGGAGTGCTACGGTCTACTCTTTTGCAACACGAGGGTTAATGAGACCGGGACCTACAGTTTAAAGCCGATTCCGAATGGCTACGAACATCCATGACTCAAGGGGATTCGAACCCACGAACTCCGGTACCGAAGGCTAGCACCTTAACCAATCGGCCATCGTTCGGCTAAATAGAGCATGAAATAACCGAATAATAGTGAAAACTAGTCAGTTAATACAATTGTCATGTCGTACTAATTTGTGTATTAGATTTGATGATGTTAATTTTGAAATTTCTGTTTACTCGATAATGAAGTATTGTTGGCGGCACCAACCACTTTGAAAGAAGACCTTGGATCAGCATCTGCTAACTCGTTGGCGCCAAATTTTGTTGCCATAGACTATACAAACATTAACCACTTCTTCTTACCTCTTTTGCACGCGTCAGAACACACCCTAAAATTGTATACTTTTGCGGATCAAAAAACAGTTTGCGGGAAGCTGTGGTTTATGGCTTTTAAGAGGGCGCTCATTAGGAAGATGAGTAGCAACCCGCTCCTCCCTCCCTACACCCGATTTTTGATTAGCTGGTTGTTTATTCGAATCGGTGCATAGAAGCAATTTCCGTAGTTTATGAGACATAATACTTACGTAATATCTCTTTGCGCTCATCTTTCTTCCTACGGTCACGTTCGGGTAGAGCAAACAGAAAGGGAAGTAGAAAATCCGGAAAAATTGAGTACGTTTGAACGAAAGTGCGTTACTTTCTTACCAGAACACAATATTTAGAGAAACTTTATTCTTGCGCGTTTGGGGCTGCAATAAATTTTTTAAACTTTTTATTTCATTTTTCCTATGTTCTTGTTTTTTCCTTTTTTAAAATTTCTAATAGCAGGTAATTAGACAACTGAAGACAAAGCAAAAAGAATAAATCAGTAACAAGAACAACAGCAACAAACTAGTCTACAGAAAAATCTATACATCATAACATAAATCTTATGTCTAGCCTTCTCATATTTTTCTTATAGATGTCCCAAGTCCTGATCAGGGAAGCGAATAAGATGGGTGACACCAATTTCTTAATTAAGGTTACATTATCGACGCAAAGTACTTGAGTGGATATTTATCCAGAAAAGACGTTTGAGCAAAAATGTCATGATCAACAGCAGTATTTTTATAATAGATGTCCCGAATACAGCTCTAGGTAGCGACTCAGATGGGTAACATTCATTTTCTAATTAAGATTGCATAATTGGCACAGAGTACTTGAGTGGATATTTATCTAGAAAATATGCCTAGGAAGACAGTCATGGTGCAAGAGTTTTCTTATAGATGTCTCGAGTCCAGCTCAGGTCAGCGACTCGACTGTTTTCATCAAGGTTGCATAATTGACACAGAGCACTTGAATGGAATTTATCCAGAAAAGAAGCTTGGGAAGCTTGGGTGTATCCACTACTTCATTAAGATTGTATAATTGATACAAAGCACTTGAGTGGACATTTATACAGAAAAGATCCATAGGTAGACAATCATGTCAACTGCAGGTAGTTACAAATTTTTTACTTCTCTAAGAAGGAATATTGGAATGTTTAAAAATTTCTTTGTCGAATACTCATTTTTTCATGTTTCTTTCATATCTTTCCCAAAAGCCTCTCTGGATGATTTTTTAAGCTTTAACTGGTGTAGAAAGGTATCTGATTAGCAGATATTGTGGAACCCAGATTTATTATTTCGTCTTTATTCATTTTCTCACCTTAATCGTCCAATTCATTTGGATCCGAATTTATCCCCATAGTATCAATCTTATTTTCCCCCCATATCTAAGGTTTCCGGTTCCAATGTACTTGTATTTATGAATCTGTAAAGGAAAATGCTTCCGAAAATAGCATATAGCTTAAATGTTTCCCCTTAGCCGTTATACGTTATCTGGGTACAGGGATGAAGATTGATGTTGGATCCATTATTTACTTAATTAGCTCTGTTCCACCAGTTGGCCTTCCAACGAGAAGACATTCAGACTGGTAGATTTATCCTATAAGATTTTCCTTAATAGAGATGGTTTAATATCACCTACCTTGCTCGAACCCAACGCCTCGGTAAGTTAACCCATCATGCTAACCACCATATGAAACCCTATAGTAAAGGCCGAACACTGGCCGATTGGTTAGGGCGCTAATCGTCGGTACCAGAGTTCGTGGGTTAGAATCCCACCATGGCATGGTTGTTCGTAGCCGTTCGGAATCGGCATTAAACAATAGGTCCCGGTCTCATTAGCCCTCGTGTGCAAAACAGTAGACCGCAGCGCTCCAAACCAAACTAAACCTATAGTAAAGACATTTTTTGCTTTATTTCTCTAATTAAAACCAGTGTATATCGAATTGTTACACTCGAACCTGAGTCTTAAACGGCTAAAAGCTATCATATTGTCATAAATGCTAAATTGGACTGAGAACGTGTCGGAGTATGATAATTCAATGTTTTTTAAAATTTAAGTCTTTCACGGCAGAAGCCGAACGAGGGCCGAATGGGTAGGAAGCTTGTCTTTGATACTGGAGTTTATGGGTTCGAAACACACAGTGGCATGGATGTTCGTAGCTGTTCGGAATGGCTTTAAGCTGTAGGTCCCCGTCTCATTAGCTCTCGTGTTGCAAAAAGTAGACTGTACCACTTAAAACCCTTCACGGCAGAAACGCAGCATTCTGTCGTACCATGCAATGTTTGTTATCTTGGTGAAAAAGACATTTTTGTACTACTGCTGCAATCTAAGAACGACTTGACTCATTTACTTATATTAAACAGCACACAAGGTCCACTGAATCTCCAGTCGACATACATCCAGGATATCACTTGAGTGTCTACCAGATATTGTAGATGTCCACTCGATGTCCCGTAAATGCTGTCCTTAAGGATATTTTTGAGGTTCTCACCACCCATACAAACTTCGCCGTCATGGGTCCGCTAGAGCAGTGGTTTCCAACTTTTTTTTCTGTTCGCGTATTCCCAACGGTACATTCGTGAGGCATCCCCACTCATTGAATTCAGTTGTCTTTTTTCTGGATATACATTTTTTTTCAAGTAGGAAAATAAATTATCACAAAGACTGTAAAAAAGAAATAGTAATGGCATTACTAAAAGTTCCAATTAAATAGCAATGTTTTGAAAAGTAACTTCAAAAGTGAATTATTATATTGTCAAATCCAGAGTTGAGCTTAATTTGCTTATATTTTTAATTCTTTTGTACTTCAAAGAAGTGAAAGAAATAGAACTACGGTTTAGAATTACGTCAGTCACATTGGACATTTTCATGTCTCTTTTAGGCCAAGTTGGTTGAAAGTCCAGAAATTCTTCGCTTCAAAATTTTCTCCCGCGTATAATACTTAGAACAAAAAATGGCCATGAATTCGCCATCCATGAATAAGTTCGCCGACTTGCAAAGTCTACTCTAACATTTTTGCCACCGTAAAGAAATTAAAAAGATACCCTCCCCCCATACTTAATGCTTTTTTTTTAATTTGAAAGAAAATACTACTACTAATTTAGATTTCAAAGTCAAGTAATTGAAACATATTTTTGCGGGTTGTGTTTATATCTATTTATTTTAGTTCTTTAATTCAAGTGAGGTGATTTCGAAGTTCCTAAAATTTTCAGCCATTATCAGTCGCTTACCATACCTATCACTCAGGGCTCACCCTACATAAGGGATACGAGGTACCCTCGAGCTTTCATTTATCTCTTAAATTCGGTCTAGCAGCTATTCTACTGGAGTTGCCTTCACGCAAGAGATGCGGAAAGGCAATCGCCTGCGTTGCGACTTTCTCTTGCTGGGGAACTTCGGAAAAAGTCTGCCGTGTGAAGTAATCTAAATACTTGATTTCTGCCCCTAACCCAGGGAATTAACTTAATAGAGAGCCATTTTGATTCCCGTATGTTTAACAAGCTCTACGTTGACAAAAAAAATGAATAAATAAATAAAAAAAACACGACAAACCCCAAATGAACGCAGCTCTTTTTTCATTGTGGTTTTTATTGATATGGATGTCAGTGTTACAGCTGAGAGCATTAGTAAAAACCTCTATCTAATTTTAAAATTCATTTTAATGTTTTGAAATTACTTTGGATTTTTTTTAGCTAGGTGGTTTCCGTTATCCTTTTCTTTTTACATAACCCAAGGGTTACGTTAAGCACCAAGTGAGAAACGCTGCGCTAGAGATCCAGTTTCCTGTTGTATTTCTCATGCCAGATGATATTCTTCTGATGTCGCAAGCAGTCATCGATCCCGTCTTAAGCGACGTTCGTTCTTTCGGATACTATATATGATGAATGTTTGCCGCATGGAGCATTTGATCAACTTGTCACCACCAGGAACCAACCTGGTAAGCCCTAGCAGACATGTCAGATCCCGTAATTTTTAACAATTAAACTGTGAAGAATATCATATATTTACTACTGTCGATATACAACGACAAGTGACGCAAAGTGTACTGACTTAAAGAACACAACCATTATGGAACTTAGCAGTTGGTATTGAATACTCATGCAGCATACTTAAAAAGCTTAACACCCAAGCCTGCATCCAGAGTTTTGCAGTAGGCTTTTATTCAAACTAATTTTTTTTTATCATAGTATTCTCTACTACTCTGCTTCACTTTGACTTACGGAGTTATCCCAGGGTGGGCCAGCGTCCTATTTTAATGACTTTGAGCTCCTTAACCATGGACCCAGGTTACCAGCTCTCTTTTAAACCAAGGCAGATGAACATCTAGCTATACTCCGATCAAAATTTATTATTGCCAATTTTATAATTTCAAAATTTATAATTACTTCCCCCCACACACACTGTTTTGTTTGCAATGTTCGAGCCATCCACGTTAATTCTCCGTCAAGGACACAATATTCACAATAGCAGCTCCTATTCCAAATAAGTTCTTGTCGCTTCCATCCTGAGATTACCCGCAAGCACGTCCTGCTCAAGTGGCAACACAGTCCATCACAGGAACATTCCAAGAAGTGTTTGGTACATGGAGTAGCCTCATATCTCCACCTTCTCATCACTGCCGGGAGCCAACTTAGAAGGTGTTTTGGTTACATAGAGTCCTGGGTTTGTGTATGGCTGACTGCTACGATTTCCGTTTATAAAACGATCGTTTTTGAGTACTATTGATGCAACTCCTCCGATATAAACGGGCAATTATGGGGCTCCTTAGCCAGACGGTTGTATCCCCGATTCTAAAGCTAAACAGTAAGAAGAGTAAAAACTGTAAGGTACTATTAAGTTTAAAAATTTAGAAAAGGAGTAATTTAGATGTGCCGGTCATTAGAAGGTGGGTAAGGAGAAATCAGTGAGAGCTCTTTCTTATGTTACCCGTAAAGATACAAAATACCTGATTAACACCCTGAAAAGAAAGTTGTGGTTAGTATACACGGTTCGAAACACTAGATGGAGTCTTACGGTCAAATATTAAACATCAAACACAGTTAGGTACACTATCCTGCTCCATAATAATAAAAATACACATTATATATATATATATATATATATATATATATATATATATATATATATATATATATATATATATATTAATTATTTATTTATTTTTTTAATACAACACATCACTTAACGGCACAACATATAACAAGAGGTACTAGGGATGAAGTAATAAGAGCTAATAAGGTAATTAAGGTAGATAATCTATTGTCAGTAAAGCATTGCGGCACGCATTAGAGTTACTCGGGTTATTATAATTATAATCTGGGAGTTCTGCAATTATTTCATTAGGTAGACTAGTTATTTTATTATAAAAATTATTAGATGATTTCAAGTATTGATGCAGGCATTTATTTTGGATCTGTCCTGTAATTCTCTCCGGTTGTTAACAGCAAGCGTTAGATTTCCCACCTAGATATTTTTTAGTGTAAGTGTGACCAGAATATTTTTACTTTTCCACAACATCAATTTTTGGATACTAATCACTAGCATAAAAGTTTCCCACATGACACTTTTAAAGACGAGAAAACGACTGCCTGCCTGGCTGCTTTTAATACTGTACCCAGAAAATAATTTCAGGGTGGGTCCGACTTAGTCAAGATGACAATTGAGAATTTTGTTACAATATAACGATTGAAATAATGTAAAGTATTTTCCTAAATTGTAAAATATTATTATGTATAATAATTGTTATATAGCAAAATAATTTATATAAACATGCCTAAATAACAGATGAAAATATCTGTTTAAATAATATAATTTCGGGTCAGAACCCATACGAACCCCACTCTCCTCCCGCGTTTGGATACAGCATTGACAATTTCTCATCCATTTCTATGTATATTCTGTACTTTTTCAAGCATGTCATATATATTTTCACCAGCAATCACGAAATATGAAAATCAAACGATATACATAAGTATTAGTGTGCTACATTTGTTGAGTGATATTTTTGAAGATATAAATTGCGGTATAGATAACAGTAGTATTGATAACTATTGATAGCTATTTTCCATTCATTTACACCAAAATAACTAAAATAAAGTCTGACAATCCGAAACATTCACATAGCATTAATTAATCTGATCTAGAATTACCCAAATGACTGTGAAAAAGATTTTCATGACAAAAAGTAAAAACTAATTGTATTACATTTTTTTTCTAATTTTCCGGTCATCTTTAACAATATTGCTTTTTTAAGGAAGTTAACCTGTCTGTAAAATCTTCTGATTTAAGCTGTTATTCAACAGTGAAACTTTTCAAATAATTATGTATTTTTTTGGATACTTTTACGCATATTATTATAACTAATAAAAGAGCCTAAATCATATTTGTTTTCTTAAAGGGCATGCAGATGCAAGTAATGTAAACTACATAAATTTTGATTTTTAATTATTACCCTATGCAGATTACGTCTTTTCTAAATAGTTACAAACAAGTTTAAAACACTCCATTAATTCGTTCTCGAAAAGTTGCATCAAAACATGTATAATAACTAGAATTAACAACTTTCATTTAATAGAAAATGAAGTGAAATTTGGCTATATTTCTACTTTGTATCCACATAATTTATTAAATGTTTGGTTCTACTGGAACGCTTATGCTGTCATTATAAATCAAAATAATTACGTAATTTTCCCGATTACCACTTTACCTCACGTCCAATTTGACGATTTATTGTATTTTTGAGATGGGTGGCACACGTGTTTCTCTTGGAAAGATACAAGAGCGCAGCTCATCTCTCTAGTAACCCCCATCGCAGTAGAAGATCCCGGTTACGGCTAATAAGAGCTGCCGTTATTGTCATAAACAATGTCGATTCCACGCCCATTACCAATCCGGGATTTGACAGGCTCTCGCCAAATCGGGTGGAGATCATGCTAAATTTCGCTCTCATCACCTTTCGGGTTATTTCTGCAAGCGCCAAAAAGTGGTAAGATCATTTTTTGCGCTCTAAGTGTAAAAATCTGCAACGTGGGTTTAGTGTTGGGTGCATCACGACATCCTGCTTTCGAAAAAAGAAAACTTACAAGAACAAGGATATTTAAAAACCAATGAAGTGCACTAGATAGATTCGATATTTTCTGGAAAGGCTGACGTTTTATTTTGCGATGACAGCCAATGGAGATTAGAATAACTGCGTCCCTGGCCCTCCAGATAATTCTATCAGTGATGGCGGCAGGCGTCGGGGCTGCATATCTAGGGCCGTCAGGATACCTGATTTATAAAACAGGTGTCACTCTTCAGCTGTTGCCGAACAAAACTGTTAGCGGCACTACAGATGACACAAATCCGTATGGTAAGTGACACATATTTTTTGCTTTTCTCGATACATATTTTTGCAAATTTAGTTATCATTTTGATGTTGCAATGGGTTTCTTGTTGATATTTTCCGATGGTATTTACGATAAAGGACACATATGTAAAGTAACTTTACGACATTCCCGGGGATCGATTGATGAGGGGAAGGGCAGAGGATGTAGAGTAGAATCATTATGCATATTTTTTAATTGAAAGTTATTCGTATGAATGTCATGATGTGTTTAGTACTTATTAATAATTTAATGGAAAAATACAATGCCGTTATTCCTATACTTATAACCAGCCTATACTTCTAACCATATACCTATACCATATAACCATACGTAACAATCAGGGAAAAGTAATGCAAATTATCAAATAATTGAATTTTATATACAAATACAAGTGTTTACAATTAAATAATTACTTTACTTTCTCAGTTAAACATTACTGACACTTTGCAAATTTACTTATTTTCCACATATTTTGGAGAAATTAAATAAAAGTAAAAAACGCAAAACTAGAAAAAACAATATGTTGACAGCTTAGCGCTAATAAATAAATCAATAATACAAATTCATTTTTAAAATGTAAAAATTAGATAAACAAATCATTAAAATTCAAGCATAAAAGCAAGCAATTAAAAAGTTCTCAAAGCCCAAGTTTAAAATTACAGATGAATTTTTTTTCAATACAAATATGATTCTAAGGAAATTCAACCAACCGGCTCTGTGTGTTTTTGGTGTCACAATTCTTTCGTTCGAAATTTATTGCTTGCTTGGTTGCTCGCAGCTGTTCAGAATTGACTTTTAGGTGTAGGTCCCAATCTCGTTACCCCTGGTGTAGCAAAAACACCGTACCACCCTAAACTAAACCAACCCAAACTAACTGAATTTAAACTGACACATTAAATTTAATATTAAAGTGAATTTTTTCTTTCAGATTTTTCTATTCAATAATAATTCAAAGTTAAATGTATAAATAATATTAAAATTTCGTTTTAAACAAATTACGTATTTTTAAACAAATTATGTAAAAGTAATAGAAACTTTCCAGTAATTTGTAAGATTGTATTTAAATTTTTGTAACGAATTAGAAAGTATGCTTAAGCTATCAATAAATCAGTGAACGAGAATTTTTTTTTATTTCTTGTTTACTAATGTTTCGCTTACTCGATCAGCAAGAAAAGCTATATAAATATTTTGATTTTTAAAATTTTGGTATCAGTTAAAAATATTTAATTAGTTTACATATAATTTAAATAGAAATTAATATATTTAAAAAGAGAAAATTTCCTACCATTGGTAAAAAATAAGAATTAATTTATTAATTAGCATGCTGTTAACATACGTCTAATTGAATAACTGTTGCAGTTTTGACACATTTCGACTTCTTATCGGGTGTGAAGCTTAAAAAGGAAAAAATTCTGATGCATGTTATTTATATCGTATATATATACTATATATATATGTGTGTGTGTGTGTATACATACATATATATATGTGTGTGTATATATATACATATATATATATATATATATATATATATATATATATATATATATATATATATATATATACATACATATATATATATATATATATATATATATATATATATATATATATACATATATATATATATATATATATATATACATACATATATATATATATATATATATATATATATATATATATATATATATATATATATATATATATATATATATATATATATATATACATATATATATATATATATATATATATATATATATATATATATATATATATATATATATATACTAGACGACCCGACAGACATTGTCCTATTTTAACGCTGTAAATCCAAAAATTGTAAAATGTTTTTAAATAAATTATAAATTGGACCGTTTTGATGAAAAAGTAAGGAAAAAAATTATTTTAAAAATACTTGACACCACCACGCTTACAGTCATCACAAACGTAATTAGATTAAATTAAAATTTCCACATCGTCTGTACGGGGTTTCGATCCTGAAGCTCGTTTCGCTGACCACTGCGCCACAGATACGTTGGCAAGGAAGGGTTTCAACCGGCATTATAATGATCTCAATAAGAGCGCAATTCTGGATTTTTAATAAAAAAATTTTTTCTGTTGGATCAAATTGTGAATTTAAACCATTCTCGAATCAACTCAATTACATACACAAAATTTCATCAAGTTCAGTCCAGCCGTTTAGTAGGAGTTCTATTACAAACTTACAGAAGAATTTTATATATTAAGATATATATATATATATATATATATATATTTATATTTACATTTATATTATTTTGTATGATGCGTCATCAGAATTATCTAATAATTCAAAATTATTCTTTGCAAATAATACTTTTTATATTCGTTTTCTAAAAATTGGACTTTAAAAGCATAGTTTCCGCTGTTTAAAACATTTTTACTTCTGCACATGAATACGTTTATTATATCTTTGATTAGCACTGTTGTAGATCACGAGCATTAATTGTAGTTATATTGAGATTTGATGTTATACAGAGTAAAGAATAAAATGCTAGAAAATTCTTAAAAATTATACATTAATACACGTTATACATTGTCATTAAGTTAATTAATAATTATACATTAATACACTATACATTAATACATTAAGTTAATTAATAATTGTACATTAATACATTAAGTCTTTTTTAAGTTGAAAAATTTTAATTAATGCAACATAGTAATTAGGGATATTAAATATAGTAAAGACTCCACTAATATAAGATTTTAGATAAGAATTCGTAACGCATTTGGAAGTATAAAGGACGAGACATTTTTTAATCAAGCAAGAAAAGCTATATATCTATACATATCTATATCTGTCTATCTCAATCGAATCTTAGCTGCGAAATTGTTACTTATTTAGTACCACCCAGAAGCACGTGCAGCTAAAGGTCTGGTACGGACGCGAGTAACATTGCTCCCTCTTTTCTTTTGTTTTTGTTCAGTGATTTGTACGTTTAATTCTTGCGTATCGATTTCTGTATCTCCATCTTCTCTAGTGGCATGACGACAGCCCAGGATGGGCCCTGGCCTTCTCATTAAGCTTTTTCCAAGACATCCGTCTGGAGGCCAAAATCTTCCAGATTTTTACTTTAATTATCTGAAGGTCTCTTTCCAGGCAGTCTGCCCATCTCAGGTTGGGTCTTTCTCATCTTCGCGACCCTTTTAGTTGTTCGGTCATTGTCCATTGTGATTAGATGGCCTGCCCAATTTATTCTTTGCAATTTGAAGAAATTTATTATGCCAGGTTCATTATATAAATTATATAGTTCTAAACTTGATCTCTTAAACCATATATATATATATATAT
This sequence comes from Pardosa pseudoannulata, assembly GCA_032207245.1. NCBI lineage: Eukaryota > Metazoa > Arthropoda > Arachnida > Araneae > Lycosidae > Pardosa > Pardosa pseudoannulata. Next base: position 117,523,284 of record CM063501.1, on the reverse strand, counting down.
ATATATATATATATATATATATATATTTTGTATTCCTCCAAATATACTTTAGTCCAGGTTTCACATGCATAAGTTAAAACTGATCTTATTAGACATTTGTAAAGTAATATTTTTGTTTTCCTTTTTATTAATTTTGATTTTATATATTTTCGTAGGCCATAAAAACATTTATCTGCCATCTTAACTCTCTTGTGGATCTCTGCCGTAATATCATTTGTGAAAATACATTTATTTTTTTATCTATCATCTCTCTCTCTCTCTCTCTCTCTCTCTCTATATATATATATATATATATATATATATATATATATATATATATATATATATATATATATATATATTGCACCAATATTTTAGTCTGCATTTACAGGCTTTTTACATAGTACATACTGTATATTTCTGAAGCCCAGTAGCGCTGCGGTAGCGTTTCGTAATCCCACGACACGGGTGCGAGGTTCAAGCCCGGGCTGAGTAAGGTTGACTCATCCTTAATCATCCCTTCAGTGGATAGACGAAGAGAGGACCAAGCATGCTGAGGAAGTAAACACTGGGGGTTCCGCGTAAGGTTGACCACCTAACCGAAACATATGCTTCGCATCCCAGGGCCCTTGATCTCGGAAACGGAAATTGGCACTGGAGGCCCTGAACCCCTTGGGGCTGTTGCAACGAGGAATTTAGTTTTTCAGTTATATAATACTTCTATAGTAAAAATACCGTTTGCAGATCTCCTATAAAAGTAATCCTTTTAAGTGAGGGATCAAAAGAAAGAAAAATTTTCGGATTTTGATGAATTGTGCTGTTAGAGTATAAACATTATAATTTAATAAAAAACTAAAAAAGTGATAAATGATTAAATTATTGTTATCCTTCTTCTTTATAGCGTTATATGCGTTGGCAGATCGGCAGGAAGTGCGCGCTAGGTTCGATTCCATATCAGAGAATTTCTTTCATTCGTTTACCATACGATTTTGCAATTGATTTTTACTATAAGATTATTTTGCGATAATTACCTGAATTTTATTAAAAATTATCTATCATTTATCTATATGATGTTTTTAATCACATAAATAAAATGTATTGTCAGTTTATAAATAGGGGAGACCGGGGCAACTTGAGACACTTTTCAGTTAAACATTTTTATGAATTTTTTTAAAGCTAATTGAAAAAAAAATAAGTATGCATGCATATATTGTCATCATATCTGCTTCTTATAAACATTAAACCAACTTAATACCTCATTTAGTTAAACAGTAATAAAAGAAATAAAATACCTTTCCAATGTCCCAACCTGCCCCACTGTATGGGGTAGGTTGAGACACTAAACAGCAAATACAAAATACTGTTCAAATTATTTTTATTAACTGTTATAAAAGAGAAATAGCTGAAAATTGTTCAAGTTAATACATTTTTTAACAAATCTTATATTTGCAGCTGATTCAAGCCTATTAGCATTTACAGCAGAATACTTTGTTTTTCTTGTTCTCCCCATTTTCTTCTGAAAAAAAAAAGATTAATAAATTAATATTTTGACATGTTAAATTAATTAAAAATTAGGCACCAAAATATTATTTTGCTTAAATTGATATTTGTTTACACTTTTTTAAAATGTCCCAAGGTGGCCCATCTATGTGTGTCCCAACCTGCTCCATTTTACATAGTATCTTTTGGTAACTACTATACAGTTAGATTTAACAATGCAGTTTAATTATTAGCATAGAAATAATAATAAATGAATTTTCTTTCATAACAATACACTTTTTTTTTAAATATTTAAATTTTTTTCAAAAAAATTACTTTTTAAAATGTACATTGATGTAATTTTGGGTTATTCAAAACAAAGAAAATGAAATTGTTGCTTACCTATAAGCACTATCTTCATTAAAATTCTTTGAGAAGTGAAAAGTAATGTCATCTATCAATACACATGAGCACTAATTCCTGGTTGCAAATTAAAGCCTGAAAATAAAGGTGTCCCAAGGTGCCCCACTTTCCCCTACATATTAACGATTTATTAAACATGCTAAGTATTAGAAACTATCGAATCGTCGTTATCTTTCTTGGTTAACCCTTAAAAATGTATTGGTGATTCAGTGGTAGGAAAAAAACTTCCTCATTAATATCTTTGTTATTTCCGTTGTATAGATCGCTTTTGTAGATCTCTTATAAAACGATCACAAATAAAATTATCGCAAGAAAGAAAATTTTCGAATCTAAATATTTTTGGTCGAAAAATAATTGTTTTAATATCAATTTATATTTTATATCGTACAAATAAATTTAAAAGTTTGTTTTGTAAAATAATTAATACAAATAAATATTTTTATCCAGTATGCGGATCACACGATAGCCAAATGGGTAGGGTTCTGCTGTTCGAGACCGGAGTCTATGTTCGTAGCTGTTTGCAATTGGCTTTAAGCAATACAAGGCAATAGCTTTTGTCGAACGGCTAACTTAAAAGGGAGAAAGTGTTACCCAAGTCTAAAGGTTAACTATTGAAAACCACAGCAATATTTCTTTCCAACCTTATCTGAACAAGACTTCGCCTTTCGCGAACCCGCCGATGTAATACAGGTTATACGACTTATCCGTCACGGCCATTCGCACTTACGACCAATCGAATTTCGACCTGGAATTCGGGGAATCTTGGAAGTGCTGGTCCAAACTCGATTGTTCAGTGGTGAATGGTGACATGCACATAGACTTGCTACCACGTATTTTTTCTGTCAATTTCTTCCCAATGCGTATTCACTGTGTAACCTTGTTATTTTTTCATATTAGTAACCAGCATACAGTATTGGTAAAAAGGGCATCATCCTGAGAAATTGTTAAGAAACGAAGTGATTTCCCTTATCCGGAACCTCAACAGCCTCAAATAAACAACTTATAATATAGTGTATGTATGATTTTAGAATAAATTTTATAACCTTCCGATATTCTCGGTGTAAGCTCCTTGCTTATAGACCAATACACAACGAGATTGCTGTAACGGCGTGCCTTAACGGCAAGATTCCCTCACAAAGACTTTGTTTCTCGAAAGAGTTTGAGAAATGGACTTCTCTTATGTGGAGACAAAGGTGTTGCTTTCCCCGACACCACGATGTCTAGACTTTTGTGTTCTACAGTAGCGGAACAACAGGACAGATAACCGGGCACCCAGAATGACAGCCAGAAAGATGTTCATCGAAACCACAAGTTTTCAAAGGAATGCCGGAATATTGGATCTTTCTCCGACACGAAATTCCGGAGACTCCCGGGTTCGCGGCCGGTGATTATCTATCCCAAACCAATCCGTTGAAGGTGAGATCATAGCCAGAGGATCAAATGATGAAATTGTGGGTGAGGCCCCCTTTCTTAGAGGCCCCTCCCCTAAAAAAAGACACGAGATGAGATTATTTAAGTAGTTAGTTAGCTAGCAACTAGTTAATTCGGAGGTCGTCTTTACCAGTCTCTCCATCGGAGAGTTTTCTTAGCGAAAATACCATCTTGGGATAAATCTCTTTCTGAGATGGTTAATGATACCCTGTGGCTTGGGTTTTCTTTTATTTGCGATCCTCTTCAGGATTGATCGTATATTCCTCCTCTTAGGCATTCTAACTTTTTTTTTTATCTTCTTCGAAAATACTCATTGCAAATTCCAACACCCTAGTCTAATTGAGAGTACTGTCTTCATAATTGCTATCGAGAACTACTACGCGATGCTACCGAATTGTTTTCTTCCTTCGGTTATAAAACCTTTCTGCAGTGACATTATGTGTAAGTCTCTACTTAGGCCTTCGTCTATTGTATCACATACTTGTGAACTGGAATTCTTTTTTGTGTATATAGATATATGTATATTGCTGCAAGGTGTAAATAAATCATTTAATCAAGAAACACCTGCGTCTTCATTGTGTCACCTGAAACAGGGACCGGATACAGTACATTGCAGTGGAATTCGGTAGTGAAGTGATCACCAAAAGAAGCATATCAGGAAATAAATAACCTATAAACTTGAATAAACGACTCGTGTGTTTGGTTTGGTTTAGAACGCTGTGACTTGCTTTTTCTACTACATGGGGAGTGATAATACCAGTTGATCACGTAGGCAGACATACAGTCATTTCGACTCCAAGCGGACTGACCTTAACATCAACAATGCATCTTCTCCCTATTCCCGGGTAGGTGGCTGTTCCCGGTAGAAATTAGGTCTTGGTCTCCATAGCCCTCGTATAATAAAACAATAGACCTCAGTAGGGAAATATTTATAGGAAAGGTTCGAACTGTAGTCGAAATATTTTTAAAATATGCATTACAATATTTTTTTTTTAACTTTTGAAAATTTGCATTCATTATTAGTTTTTACTGCAAGTATTGAAAGATCATTTTCAACCATAAAAAGGGTAAAAACATTTCTTCACTCTAGAACTGGTCACAAGACAAATCTAGCATTATTTTCGGTGCATATAGGTAAAACTACAAATGCACAGGACGGTTTGAACAAATTTGACTTTAAAGCTAGAAGAATTTACTACAATGAAACGGTAGTTTATAAATTACTGATTATGTCATACTGTTTTCGAAATTTGTTGTCATAGAAGGAATGCAATCCTATAAAAGAAAAGTAAGAAGTGTCATAATTCATATCTAGATATTTTTTTTTAATTTTCCTAGTTATAAATAAAATTTTTTTAGTTTAAATTTATCTGGTAAATATTGGAGCGCAGATTAAACATGCTCTACTATTTACCAGGCAAATTTAAACCTCTTAAACTCTTAGCGTAAAGCTACAATTTGGTTTCAAATATGTTTTTCAAGACACAATGAAACGTACAGCATTGCTGAGTCATTTTATGACTTATTTTTGTATGCATATAAAACTATGGATGGGTGTGAAAGACTTATGTAAGTATATACTTTGTATGAGTGCGTGTGTGTTTGTGTGTATGTGTTTAATGATTTTTTTATGAGATTGAAAATATACTGTGTTTTGGATTAAGTTTTTGGACTCTCATTGAAAAAAAAAAATTCTGGCTATGTCACTGGACCGTACTAAACCAAACCAAAACACTCGTCAGTGGGGGGAAAGGTACTCACTAGCATTAGTTTTCGTACGGATACGTTAGTTATCTAAATATTGATGGCGTCAGGTAAAATCACAATTAAAAATTATCCGAATTATTTATTTAGTAATATGTTTTATTTGCTGACTAATAATGGTGAACGTGAGTAAGATATCCCCTATATAATAATAGCCTAAGCCAGGGGTCGGCAACTTGTTTGTTCTCAAGGGCGCAATACTAAATTTGAAAATCACCGAGGGCGCATATATTACAGATAATCAACAGATATAAATAGGCATTTAAACAAACAGATTTTTTATAACTTTATTTTGGTGGTGTCATACATAATGATACATATAGTTCAGTGTGAAACTTGGGTGTCCATATTTTCAGCTCATTTCTTATAATTGGGGATATATTTAGAGTTCCCGGTCCTTAAACAATTATCTAAATGTGAGTCATTAAGCTTTGTTCGGTATTTTGATTTCAAATTTTTCATATTTGAGAACAAAGACTCGCAATTGTATGTTGCACAATATGAATAAATTTTTAGCGCACATTTCCATAAAATAGTATACTTATTTTCATCGACTAAATTCCAAAACATTTTATCATTACTATGCGCTTTTAAAATAATATCACTTTGCAAGTATTATTTCTAATTCTAGGTCTTCGATATTATGAAGCTCGAAATACACTGAAACTAATTCAAGGAATGGATTTATGAAAAATCTTAGAACGCGTTCTAATGCTGCAAAATCGTCAAATCTAGAAGAAAACTCTTCTATTAGCTTATCTATAATTTCTAAATATGATGTAGCAGTAAAATTTTCATTATTCAAATTTAAACTCTCAACAGTATATTTTATATTTGGGATATGTGATAATGATTTTTTCAATAGATGGGATTGCAACAACACTAACTTGCATTTGAATGTCCTAAACTCAACTGACTACTTGCTGTATATCGCCGTTTGACAAGAGTAATTAATTCTCTCTGGCTATCATACATTTACATTAGTCCAGCGAGGGCGCATTAAAAATCGATCGGGGGCGCCGCGTTGCCTACCCCTGGCCTAAGCTATCTGTCCGTCTGTCCTCGAATTTATGAAGCGGTTGGACCTGGAATGGATAGAGGCATCCATATTGGATTCTTGAAGAGTTAGCGTTAGAAAAATTCAAAGCGAGTAAACATTATCTTCTCCTAAACTATCGATCCGATTCCAAAATAAATTGGTATAATAAATAGGCTTCATATCACAGCGAAAAATATTGTCATATCTAAAACGTTCGAAATCGACCCCTTCCGCCCTTTTCGAGCTTTTAATGCCCTTATTTCAAGTATTATATTTACCGGTTAAGAGCATGAGATAAAATTCATCAATTTATCCCATAATAAATAGGTAAAAATAACATTTTTTCTAACATTATGACGTCATTCATTTAACCATCTCATTTCATCATTTCTTATTTTAAATTATTTAAATATCTTCTGCATCATTTTCATACGTTTTTATCCCTGAACTTAGATATTACGTAAATAATTTTCTTTTATATGTGGATTAAATAATATATTAGGTACATATGTGATAATTTTAAATTTAATTACCGATTATTTTTTGTAGAAAGATAATTCTCAGTCAAAAAACAAACCATTTTTTTACCTGTCTCACACGGTACTTTACAATTCTGGAAAATAAAAAATTTTAATGATCCCGTCATATGACGGGCTATATGCTAGTATACATAATAATGTGTAAAAGTTTAAGACGCCAGCTAAGAGGGAAAGAAGTTGAAAAAAAAATTCTCCTCATTACCATTTACTGTCTTATATGTAAAAATCACCTTCGAACGAAAATGAATGTGTCGCTCAGTAGTATTTTTTCGCTTCATTTAAACAAAAATGCTGCCAAGAATAAGGCTTTGTCACAGATAATAAAGCTCTCAGTCGGTCCTGTCCTGTAGGAGGAATATTATTGATTTGATCTTATTTTCCTTCCAGACTCCTTTAACTTAAACAATAACGTTTTGTCATGTATGACAAAAGCAATCTGGGACTAACAGTAGAGGATAATTGTTCTGCATGAATAACCTTTATTAGCTTTACTGCCAATTACGCTGCTTCGGATGAATTTAATAACGGATATTGATTTTTTGATGGCACTGAATAAAACAAAAAGATGTTACTTGCGTTATGTGTGTGACCACTTCAATGTTCTCGAGTGAAGAGGTAGCGTGAAGAAAGGATCACAGTCACGATAAAATTGGAAATCACTTTTATTTCTTGAGTAAATACGGCTATATACAAGAGGATTCTAATCTCGAAACATGTCAAACTGCAAAGGATGTTTCTGCCTCAACTCTCCTTATGACGATCACAATCGAAAGAAAAGAGATTAAATAATCTCATACAAGTGGGGAGGCTTTACCAGGGTGCAATGCAAACACAATTTATCCCCGTTCGATATCAGACTCTGCCGCTATATGAGCGGACTTTACGAATCTCCCGAACTAAAGCTTGGTCAAAAGACAAAAGACTCACAGTGTCAAAGCATACGTGAAAAAATGTCGAAAAAGTAGGACGCAAAAATTGCAGGCTTTTTATACTACATCATTACGATCCCGCCAATTGCTTTTAGTTCAGTTAAGATCCAGTTATTTGAGAATCCAGCTAAGGTTACAGTTAGATTTTTAGCTGAATTTCATTCGTCTGGCTGTCCGATTGGAATCCCAGATTTCATTATGATTTATCAAGGAAACTCTATTCAATCCAACTGTCAAGATCCCAGACTCTCCGACGCCACGCTATTGTCCTGGTAAACAGGTGGGATCCGATCAGCTTTGGCGAGTGCTCGGAACAAAGAGGAGTCTTCACAGTGTGTATCTATTATTTTACAAGTAAAATGATATAAATTCAAGTTTAAATCCAGTATAAGTCAACAGTAGGAACACTATGTAGTGAATTACGCTTTTATGCACGGCATAAAATTGACTACAATATATTTTCAATAGTATCTATAGCTTTAAGTGTACAGTACCTGCAATATGCTAAAAATTGATTAAAAACATTTTAGGTTTTGTATTTTTGATTGGACGGAAGTTTTTGTGTTAAATATTTTAATTTTATAAAACATTGCTGATACCCGAACATTTTACAATTTCCATTTTTTTTTATTATTTTAAAATTGAAGAAAATTTTTAGTTTGACTAAATTAGATTGACTATCAAAAATGGTAGCAGTTCCTGGCCAGGCCAGGTCTGGGTAACCCAAGAGAGAGGGCCGCTTTATAATATTTTATTATGGCAAGCCGCAATAAATATATACTGAGGTGACAATTAAAAAGATCACATTATTATTACAGTTTTCGTTATTATTAGTACACTAACAACAGAAGAGTTAAGAAATTTATTAATATACATAAATATTTATAGTACTTTTAAATAATTCAGTTGAATAATACTAGATTTACTATGATGAATGCTATATTTGTGACAACTGTTAAATTTCGAAAATTCCCCTCTGACCCATCGTTTAGCCACTCCAGTTCTAGACAAAATAATAAAAGATAAAATGTTCAACATAATACTGTTAAATAAAAATCAAGGAGCATTATAATAGGCTAATTGATCAAATGATTGTTGCTTCAAATCAATCGAAATCAATTGTACAATAACATGATAAATTAAAAGCCGTAATAGCTCAGTCGGCAAAGCATTGATCTTATTACGGTTGTGAGTTCAAGGCTTGAGCTTTCAAAAATCTCCCGTGTTCATTAATGAAGGATAGAGCATGTAAAATAGGTTCGTGGTCTTAAAATCCTCCCAGTTTTCAAATGATGTCTCTGGAAGTCAATCCCAACCTGGCGGTTTTCTACTTGGTCCCTGCTTCTAAACTACGAGCTCATTTTTGGACTGAATTTAAGAACCCACTCTGTTAGTTTGTGTTGTCCCCTCTGAGAGAGTAATTTTGGCTGTCTATATAGTACGAGGCTCACTCTGAAATTTTTGAGATACAACTAGGTTTTTAAAGTTATACTTACAAAATTTTAGGTGTGTTCAAAGTAGTCTCCTCCACCATCAATGCACTTTTGTAGACGAATTTTCCACACATTAAATGCCTCAAGCCATTCATTACTTGGAATAGATGAAAAAATGCATTTATAGTCACATCAATCTCTTCTTCTGAATGAAAACGACGTCCAAGTAAGTTCTTTTTTAGATTAAAGAATAACAAAAGTCACACATAGCTAGGTTAGGTGAATACGGCGGATGTTCTATCACTTTAATTTGTTTTTATTTAAGAAACTCAGCTGTTAATCCGGTTGTATGTGAAGATGCATTGTCATGGTGAAGCATTAGTCCCCTAACATTCACTTCTTGTAGAATTTGTGGAAGACATTTAATGGTATACCAGTTTGCTGTTAATATCATCTATCCTTCCAACTTGATTGGCTTTGACCAATCCCGTACTTCTGAAGAAAACGGCATACATCACTTTTTTTCAGTGCGAGTTGTCTTTTCACCATTGTCGGCATCATCTTCAAAGACCCATACTTTGCTTTCTTGACGTGTTGGAACGTCAAAAAACGGTATGTTCGTTTCATCACCCGTTACAATTTTAGAAATGATGCGGTGGCCACCATCATTTAGCAGTTTAAGAGTTTATTTACTGATTCTGACACGCTCCCCTTTTTGGTGCTCAGTTAGAATAAGGGGAAACCAACGGCAAACTACTTTTTTCATATGTAATTCTTCATTAATAATCTTATGTATGGCAGCGGATGCAATGTTAAGTTCCTTATGTAAAAATTTGAAAGATACAGCGTTATCATCCATAAACATTTTTCGTATGGCAGACGCATTATCCGGGATTACATCCGATAGCAGCCTTCCTGTGTGTTCTGAAAAAAATTGCGAACTCTGCTAAATTCTTTAAACCATCTGAATACAGTAGCACGAGCTGGAGATTCATCACCAAATGCCAATTTCAACCGTTGAAAGCATTCTTCTTGATTTAATCTTGCTTTAAAATCGTAGAAAAGCATAGCGTGAAAATGTTCTCGCGTCAATTCCATTTTCTCTCCAGTTTAAAATTTATTCTATGCTATACAAGTTCAAGTAAGTCAGTAAAAATCGTCTACTATGTTAAAATACTTTGTATTTTAAAATTAAACCGTTATTTTTATTTTGTAAATTCTCGTCTGCGCGTACCTCAAAAATTTCAGCTTAACCCTCGTACTCTCGTAATAAAAAAATGGCTAACAAATTTCTATGGCTTGTTTGATGCGAATGCTACAAATGCAAGTGCACCCGCATAAGAAATAATAAATATAAGTTTTACAGTCAGGTTATACTATTAAAATTTTACATTATTGTAAAAAATATTTAAAACGTCATTATTGTCAATTACACACAAAATCTTTTGTTTTTGTATTTCCTCCTCCGAAAAATATCAATTTTTCATTCTTGTTCTAACAACTATTATCCAGAACTCAATTCGTTTCGAAGCCCTCCTTTGAGTTCTAGAAGTATAAGAAGCATGACAAAGATGAGAATTTTTTGAAAAATTTTTGTTATATCCCGAATAAGAATCGAATAAATTTCAGATGATTAAGGCTGTTAATATTGAAAATGAGTCTTATCTGGTGAATGAAAAATCTAAATCAAAGTATGAGTGTAGAAAATGTCGGTTGGGGATGGTCATATCAATTTTCTCCTAGTTATCTAAATAATTGTTTCATACAGATAGATAAAAATGTATTGATCTTGAAAGGGAGATATTGAAGCTCTAATATTTTCTGCTTTTCTACATTTATAGAAGATAGAAGAGTAATTTTATAATTTTTATAAAATATCCGTGTTTTGCTGGATGGTAGACGAACTGGTTGGACTGTTTGTTTGCACCCTATCGGTCAAATATTTGCTACACGGCGGCTAATTGTTCTCAGGCTTACTGCTTAAAGCTAATTTTGAGCGGTTACGAGCATCTGTGCCATCTAATACAGTAGCCATCTGTGGATTCAAACTCCCAGACTCTGATTCCGAAAGAGAGTGCCCTATATATTCGACCATTGTCCTATGAGATGAAAAGATTGAACGTTGCGTGCCGGAGTCCATCAGTTCATAATTTGCTGTAATCATAAATGTTTGTAACCCTTAGGATAGGATTTTAAAGATTAAGTAGGTCCCGGCAAAGTTAGTCTCCAAATAGGCTATAACACAAACTTTTCAAACCAAATATTGGAAACAGTTATGGGTCAACACTAATTTAACGTTTAGTGATATAATTTAGTAAATTCTTATTTCCAAGACTTATCGAAACGTTAGATAGCTTTCAACAATTTGACTCACTGTATGTTAAGGTTTCTCAAAATGTGTTCCGAAGAACCGTAGAGTTCTTCAACAACCCTTCAGGGATTCATCAAAAAAAGTTTTAAACTTCATCGCAATTTTAAATAAAGTAATTAGAGGCCGTAAATACGGCCTCGGATTTTCCCCTAATCTCTTATATAGAATTGATACTAGTAAGTATTACGCTAGAAACCCAATAATAGGGAACAGAAAAGCGATGGGATAGTGAGTCATTCAAACCACACGCTGTGACGCCTTCAATATTCTCAAATGAGAGGTAACGTGAATAATGGATCACAGTCAAAGATAAAATTGGAAATTTACTTTTATTCTTGATTAAATACGGCTATTTACACAGGGATATTAATTCCCAAATTATGTAGAACTGCAAAGGATGGTTGCCGGTAAAACTTCCTCACAGTCGAAAGAAAAAAAAACAAGAGATTTAATAATCTCTTACAAATGGGGAGGCTTTTCAGAGTGCAATCAAACCCAATTTATTCCCCGTTCGGTATCCGAGATTCTGCCGCTCCCTATATGAGCGGACTTTCCGCATCTCCTGAACTCGCAAGCTGGATCTGGTAAAAAGGCGAAAGCCTCCACGAGGTCAACACACCTACGAAAAAAATGACGAAAAGCCCTGAGTCGCAAAATTGTAGGCTTTTTATACCTGGGGGGTCAGTTACGGTTCCGCCAATTGTTTTTTGGGTCATTTAAGATCCCAGTTACTTGAGAACTCCAGCTAAAGTTACAGTTATATTTTTTAGCTGAATTCTCATTCGCTGGCTGTCCCTTCACGGAATTTCAGAGCATTCATTAACGAGATCCATCAGGGGCGTATTCGTCTATTCAGTCCGATTGTCAAGAGAACCGAGAACTCTAGCTAAGGTTACAGTTAGATTTTTTAGCTGAATTCTCATTCGCTGGCTGTCCCGATTCCGGAATCCCCGAGGATTCATTAACGTGATCCATCAAGGGTGTAACGTCTAATCAATCCAATTGTCAAGATACCAGACTCTGCGACTCCACGCTATTGTCATGGTAAACAGGTGGAATCCGATCAGCTGCTTTGGCGCGTGCTCGGAACAAAGGGGAGTCTTCACAGTGTGTATATATTATTTTTCAAGTAAAATGATATAAATTCAAGTTTAAATCCAGTATAAGTAAACAGTAGGAACACTATGTAATTAATTACGCTTTTATGCATGGCATAAAAATTGACTACAATATACTTTCAATAGTATCTACAGATTTAAGTGTATAGTACCTGCAATATGCTGAAAAAATTGATAAAAAAACATTTTAGGTTCTTCTCATTATCTAATTGGACGGAAGGGATATCTTGTTTTAAATATTTTAATTCTTATAAAACAGTAAATTACCCGAAGCCATTTTACCCCAATTCCTTCCCAGATGCTTAACCTTATCGCTTTCTTATTATTTGAAAATTTAAGAAAAAAAAATTTTTTTTGAAAACTTTATGCTTAAAATTGTTGTCAAATGAAACACCTTGGTTTGTTCACTCATACACAAACTACTAGTCAAAAGTACGTGTCTTAGGCCCTTACTCTGGGAGTTGCGGTTCGTACCGCAAGTGCGGTATGACGTAGTCGCGGAAACTTGGCCTAACGATACCTAGTTGCCGCAACTAAGCTCAAACCGTACTCTGGGAGCACGGAAACGAAGGTGCGGGAACTAGCTTACTATCGAGTTTGAGAAATAAATCCCGCCTTTGGGCTGGCTTATTTTAGAGGCGGAGTTTAATGGGATCTTCTACTTTGCACCATTTAAACCAATCAGAAATTTAGAATTATAATTCTGATTTTCAGTTTCGGCAACAGCAATGTTTGTAAATATAAACAAATAAATAATTCGCATTTTTCTTTGCATGCGTACGGTATTGATAAAAGTGGCATCCAAATCTCAAGAGTTTAAATCGAAGAGATTGTCTCACGGAAACTTTTACCCATGATTAGTTTTATGGAGCATTATTATATACAGTATGGAATTTTATTAAGCATATAGAGGCGCTTTCCATAGGTTTGGTTTGGAGTGCTACGGTCTACTTTTTGCAACACGAGTGCTAATGAGACCGGGACCTGCAGCTTAATTGACCTGCAGTTGAATTTTCTGGGTTTCTGCAAGTTACATTCTCTTACAGATATATTTTATACATTACAATTATGATGGAATGCATAAAAATGATGTAACTGATGAATATTATGATGTAAATATTACTGCATTGAGATCATTGATAAAAAACTTGATAAAAAGTTATATTTGTACTGAAAAAACTGTAAAATGATAGTTATTCCATCAAAATTTTATCATATTACTACTATATATCAATACCTAAAATCTAAACATCAATGTTTTGTTTTGAACACAGTTATTAAAATATATAAAATGCAATAAATTAAAATTTGAAAATCACAATATGAAAATTATGGTTATGATGAAAATAAAAGATATAAATATGATGAAAATTAAAGATAAATAATATTTAAATCATACTTTGATAGTATTTTAAAAACAGTTTTTATTATATGTAAACACAAATTTTGGGTTCAGACTAACATCACAGTATCCATGAAGATTGTAAATTTTGTGCTTAAAATATGTAAAATAAAAGCCGAAAGTTATAAAGGCTTCGATCTTTTTATTACTTAGCATTTTTAACAAGATTTCTACTAGTATGAAAAACATAAAATATAAGATCAAAACTGAAGATACACAATATTTACATCATACTTTTATACTGCTCTAAATTCAGCATTAATATATTTAAAAACAACTTTTTAGTTCATACTTTTAATATCAGTGGTATCCGTGGAGATGGCATGGAATTTTCTACATTTTGGCACTATACAAAACAGGTATATTTTTTTTAACTGAGCTATATATTCGTAAGTCAAATAAGCCGCCATGTTTTCTTACTATCGAGAAGTTCTCTCTACCAAATTTGCTGCCGGAAAGTTTCCGCAACCTGTAGCTATCGGTAACTTTCCGCATGTAACCCCAGAGTACCGAAGTATCGTTTGCTCTCAAAATTTCCGCGAGCTGACGTCAACTTGACGTCATACCGCACTTGCGGTACGAACCGCAACTCCCAGAGTAAGGCCCGTAATCTAACCTTTGGCCAGGCCGACTTCTCAACTCCAAAAAATAGTCAGCTTCTAATTGGGTAAGGGAAATTTATCCCAACGAATTTAATAATACAAGTTCTTACTTAAGCGGTTCTTTTTAACTTGTTTGTTGCTTGAGAAGTCGATCTGCGTAATGAGGGGTGCAAAACAACTTCGCTTTATGAGGTTCTGGGTTAGCCTAAGTTTTAGTAAGGTCAAATGTATTCATTTTTGTAATCGTTTTCAATGTTTTTCTTTTACTAGTAGTAATATTGTTTAACAGTTTAAGTTACCAGTTTAAAGGATTCTATACTATGTTTATTTGCCTTAAACCTTTTCTTTGTATGTTTTAAGTAAATTAAACGATAGTTTTATTTTTAAAAGTTTGTTTATGTTCATTTACATTTAAAACACATTACTGATACTCTGCAACGATAACTTTTACAATTCCATTTTTTTTTTTACAATTTAAGACTGTTTAAGAAGTCTGTTTAATTTTTAGTTTGACTAAATTAAATTGACTATCAAAAATGGTAGCATTTCCTGGCCAGGCCAGGTCTGGGCAACCCAAAAGAGAGGGCCGCTTTATAATATTTTATTATGGCAAGCTGCATTAAATATATACTGAGATTCATCACCAAACGCCAATTGCAACCGTTGAAAGTATTATTCTTGATTTAATCTTGCTTTAAAATCGTAAAAAATCATAGCGTGAAAATGTTCTCACGCCAACTCCATTTTCTCTCCAGTTTAAAATTTATTCTATGCTAAACAAGTTGAAGTAAGTCAGTAAAAATCGTCTACTATGTTAAAATACTTTGTATTTTAAAATTAAACAGTTTTTTTTATTTTGTAAATTCTCGTCTGCGCGTACCTCAAAAATTTCAGCTTAACCCTCGTACTCTCGTAATAAAAAATGGCTAACAAATTTCTATGGCTTGTTAGATGCGAATGCTATAAATGCAAGTGCACCCGCATAGGAAATGATAAATATGATAAGTTTTACAGTCAGATTATACTATTAAAATATTACATTATTGTAAAAAGTATTTAAAACGTCATTATTGGCAAAGATATATTGTCAATCACACACAAAATCTTTTGTTTTTGTATTTCCTCCTCCGAAAAATATCAATTTTTCAATCTTGTTCTAGCAACTATTATCCAGAACTCAATTCGATTCGAAGTCCTCCTTTGAGTTCTAGAAGTATAAGAAGCATGACAGATAAGAATTTTTTGAAAAATTTTTGTTATATCAATATCGAATAAGTTTCAGATGATTAAGGCTATTAATATTGAAAATGAGTCTTATCTGGTGAATGAAAAATCTAAATGAAAGTATGAGTGTAGAAAATGTCGGTTGGGGATGGTCATATCAATTTTCTCCTAGTTATCTAAATAATTGTTTCATACAGATGGATAAAAATGTATTGATCTTGAAAGGGAGATATTGAAGCTCTAATATTTTCTGCTTTTCTACATTTATAGAAGATAGAAGAGTAATTTTATAATTTTTATAAAATATCCGTGTTTTGCTGGATGGTAGACGAACTGGTTGGACTGTTTGTTTGCACCCTATCGGTCAAATATTTGCTACACGGCGGCTAATTGTTCTCAGGCTTACTGCTTAAAGCTAATTTTGAGCGGTTACGAGCATCTGTGCCATCTAATACAGTAGCCATCTGTGGATTCAAACTCCCAGACTCTGATTCCGAAAGAGAGTGCCCTATATATTCGACCATTGTCCTATGAGATGAAAAGATTGAACGTTGCGTGCCGGAGTCCATCAGTTCATAATTTGCTGTAATCATAAATGTTTGTAACCCTTAGGATAGGATTTTAAAGATTAAGTAGGTCCCGGCAAAGTTAGTCTCCAAATAGGCTATAACACAAACTTTTCAAACCAAATATTGGAAACAGTTATGGGTCAACACTAATTTAACGTTTAGTGATATAATTTAGTAAATTCTTATTTCCAAGACTTATCGAAACGTTAGATAGCTTTCAACAATTTGACTCACTGTATGTTAAGGTTTCTCAAAATGTGTTCCGAAGAACCGTAGAGTTCTTCAACAACCCTTCAGGGATTCATCAAAAAAAGTTTTAAACTTCATCGCAATTTTAAATAAAGTAATTAGAGGCCGTAAATACGGCCTCGAATTTTCCCCTAATCTCTTATATAGAATTAATACTAGTAAGTATTACGCTAGAAACCCAATAATAGGGAACAGAAAAGCGATGGGATAGTGAGTCATTCAAACCACACGCTGTGACGCCTTCAATATTCTCAAATGAGAGGTAACGTGAATAATGGATCACAGTCAAAGATAAAATTGGAAATTTACTTTTATTCTTGATTAAATACGGCTATTTACACAGGAATATTAATTCCCAAATTATGTAGAACTGCAAAGGATGGTTGCCGGTAAAACTTCCTCACAGTCGAAAGAAAAAAAAACAAGAGATTTAATAATCTCTTACAAATGGGGAGGCTTTTCAGAGTGCAATCAAACCCAATTTATTAACCGTTCGGTATCCGAGATTCTGCCGCTCCCTATATGAGCGGACTTTCCGCATCTCCTGAACTCGCAAGCTGGATCTGGTAAAAAGGCGAAAGCCTCCACGAGGTCAACACACCTACGAAAAAAATGACGAAAAGCCCTGAGTCGCAAAATTGTAGGCTTTTTATACCTGGGGGGTCAGTTACGGTTCCGCCAATTGTTTTTTGGGTCATTTAAGATCCCAGTTACTTGAGAACTCCAGCTAAAGTTAGTTATATTTTTTAGCTGAATTCTCATTCGCTGGCTGTCCTTTCACGGAATTTCCGAGTATTCATTAATGAGATCCATCAGGGGCGTATTCGTCTATTCAGTCTGATTGTCAAGATCCCAGACTCTGTGACGCCACGCTATTGTCCAGGTAAACAGGTGTACTACGATCAGCTGTTTTGGCGCGTGCTCGGACAAATAGGAGTCTTCACAACGCGAAGGTACAGCACAAGAAACATTCATCAATGTATGATTTTACTTGTGTCATTTCGTTAAAAAATTCTTGCATCCATCTCGCTTTTTGTAAATAATATCTACATTTTTATACTGCTTTATAATGTTTTTATGTTTATATGTAATTTTTTATGTTTATGTCTAATCAGGGATATTCCTTTAGATTGTCGTTAAGCAATATTTATTCAGGGATTCCGTTGCAACGTATGTGGTAAGAAGAGGGTTTGGTAAAATGAAAAGCTTGTGAACCATTGATTGTTATTTAACAATTTTCTGAAGTATATGCAAAACAAGGCACTTCATTACAGAGGCGTCGACGGCACCTCATTAAGAGAACGTTATGACTTTTCTCTTTCGGTACCGCGAGACATTACTGAATGTAAAAAAGTAATCGGTTTGTTTGGGTTTTTTTCTCCGTCGCTTTTCATTGATGAAAGTCGATCGGTTCCTTTCCCCGGCTTTCGAAGAACGCGTGCACGACTCGGTATTCACGCCTGGATAGAGTCTGCTTCCTACATAATAATTGGAGGATGTAGAAGTAGGGGGGATAAGGGCCGAAAATGGATGTGTCGAATACGACATGCTTCGCTTGATCTAGAACGTGAAACCATTGATCTCAGGATGTGAGTAGGCTGCAAGACGACCTGGAAAATGGAGAAAAGAAACCGATTTTGGAAATCAAAATAATTTGGTGCCCAACAGGATTTGTCTGTAGGTAGTACCGATGAACCGACAAATCGCCAAGTATACCCTCAAACTGTTTTCTGGTAAATTAAAAATATTTACCGATAATTACCGAATTAAAAAAAAATCTTCCTCACCAAGTTTTTGTATCTAATATTCGTGCTTTATAATCTGTTCATGGAAATTTCTGGTAGCATCGTTCTCCAGTTACAGCTTATGTCATATTCTGGTCGAATGATGGCCGATTGGTTAGGGTGCTGGCCTTCGGTACCGGAGTTCGTAGGTTCGAATCCCACTGTGGCATGGATGTTCGTAGCCATTAGTAATAGGCTTTAAGCTGTAGGTCCCGGTCTCATTAGCCGTCGTGTTGCAAAAAGTAGACCGTATCACTTCAAACCAAACCAAAGATATGTCATATTCTGTCTGGAGAAAGCTTTCTTCTTCACTGCCCGAAGAAACTGTTAAAGACGAATACGACCACAGTCTAAAAACAAGTGCATTCATTAGAGAACATGAGCTATCTGAATTCTCTTTTCCCAATTTCTTCCGGTAAATACCAAAAAACCCCCCACACAAATGGTTATGTTTTTACATACAATATTTGTGGCTTATTGTCTACTCATGGAAATTTATGGTAGCATTGACCTGTTTCAGCTCATGAAGTATTCTGGCTGGAGAAAGCGTTCTTGATCCCTGCACAAAGAAACTGTTAATTATAAATTCCAACAGCAGAGTCTAAGAACAACTGAATTCGTCAAAGTACATGAGCAACCTGAATTATCATTTCACAAATTCTTCAGACTGAATTGCAGCAGGTATATTGTGTCGCTATCGCCACATCTTGACCCCCTTTTCTCTTGGTCACGAGAGAGTTTCCGTAGTCACTTTTGGGTCCCAAAGTGTTTTTAAACCCAGGTGATGAGTTTAAAAACTCATTGGGACCAAAACATCTCCGGGACGGGGAATAACTAGGAAAAACATATTGAGAAAGAAATTATGATACATCCTTTTATTTTTCTTTTACAATATTACATACCTGTAAAAGATATAACCATCTCTTTTAAAGTCGGCATTTATTGCTCTTCACGCATGATATTTTTTTATTATATAGGTACTTCCCAGAGTTGTGTCACTAATAACTGACCAGATAATGACTTTTGAAGGATGTTTAACTATTTGAATCACATATGATGATTAACTAATAAATATATTAAATATGATGTTTATACCTTTTACAATATTGTGTACCTTTTAATATCAGCTTATTCAAACCTCCATCAGCATTTTTAGTCGTGTCTATATGCATCTAAAGTAATGCTAAATTTGCCAATTTCTTGAGTTCTATTGCGAGGAAATGTTTTTACTCTGTTTATGTTGGAAAACGATCTTTTATCACCTGCAGTGGAAACAAGTAAAGCACACAACTTTTAATATGTTAAAAAGTTTTGCAATGCACATATTGAAAATATCTCGGGAAGACTGAAGATCCTGTACCTCCTCCCCTTAACGCCTTATAAATACGCCCTTAACTATTTGAATCACTCATTCAGTTATGAGCTTCTCATCTTCATCTTCGCTTTACAGACTAAGTTTTGTGAAAAGGTATCGCAAACCTATTCTCGTGACTGAAGCAAAACTGACGAACAAGAAAGATAATGTTAAAATTTTCCCGATATTATCGAACTTTTTTTATGAATAAACTAAATATAAATCCAATTTTTCTCCATTCTAACACTATAAAGTTTCTGCATTCTTTTGCATAGGCTAATATATTTTTTTCCTTCATATTTTCTGTGAATGATTACTTTTTAGAAGAATGGTATCTGCTAAAATATAACTCTATTATTCACATTGTCCATGAGGATATACACACTCCACTTTCATACAACTTTGAATTTATGGTTCAATTAGTTGCTATAAGTTATATTTCATGAATTTGTCTGATTTTCATATGCCACGTAGAGTCATGAAACGCTTTCGACCACAGCTGCCTATATATATCCCGAATAAGAATTGAATAAATTTCAGATGATTAAGGCTGTTAATATTGAAAATGAGTCTTATTGGTGAATGGAAAATCTAAATTAAAGCATGAATGTAGAAATTATCGGATGGGGATAGTCATGTAAATTTCTCTTAGTTATCTAAATAGTTTCATACAGATAGATAAAAATATATTGATCTTAAAGGGGAGATATTGACGCTCTAATATCCCCTGCTTTTGTACATTTATGGAAGATAGAAGAGTAATTTTTTATAAAAGATCCCTGTTTTGCTGGATGATAGACGAACTGGTTTGTTTGTTTGTTTGGAGCGCTTCGGTCGAATTTTTGTTAAACGAGAGCCAATTGTTCTCAGACTTACTGCTTAAAGCTAATTTTGAACGGTTAGGAGCACCTGTGCCATCTGTGGGATTAGAACTCCCAGACAATGATTCCGAAAGAGAGTGCCCTATAGATTCGACCATTGTCCAGCGAGACGAAAAGATTGGACGTTGCGTACCGGAGTCCATCAGTTCGTAATTTGCTGTAATCATAAATGCTTGTAACCCTTAAGATATGATTTTAAAGAGTAAATAGGTCCTGGTAGAGTTAGGCTATAACACAGACTTTTCAAACCAAATATTGGAAACAGTTATGGGTCAACACTAGTTTAACGTTTAGTGATATAATTTAGTAAATTCTTATTTCCAAGACTTATCGAAACGTTAGACAGCTTTTAACAATTTGATTCACTGTATGTTAAGGTTTCTCAAAGTGTGTTCCGAAGTGTGTATTTGTAGAAAATTTCAGGTTTATATGACAATATAAACTCGAAGGAAAATTTTTTTAAGGTCCGTCGTCCCATTGATGCGGCCAGAGACTATACACACTCGCACACAGACGTGCTCTCAGGAAATGCCAATAGCTTCATGCAGTATTCATTTGTTTAAGAAACGTTTCAATGGAAGTTTCTCGTTTTAAGGTCCCCTTCCCATTAATGGGGCCAGAGATTATACACATTCATACACAGACGTGCTGGGAACCTCAGGCCGTATTCATTTGTTTAACAAACGGTTCAATGAAAGTTTCCCATTTTAAGATCCTCCAAATTATTAACGTTGCCAGGGACTATACACACTCACACACAGACGTGCACGGGAAATGCCATGAGCTTCCGACCACATTCATTTGTATAACAAACGCTTCCATGGATGTTTCCTGTTTTAAGGTCTTACGTCCCACTAATGTGGCCAGGGACTATACACACTCACACAGACATAATCGGGAAATGCTGAGGGCTTTCTTTTTTTAGGGGGTAGTTACTATACACACTCACAAACAGACGTGCTCTCGGGAAATGCCAGTAGCTTCATTCAGTATTCATTTGTTTAAGAAACGTTTCAATGGAAGTTTCTCGTTTTAAGGTCCCCTTCCCATTAATGGGGCCAGAGATTATACACATTCATACACAGACGTGCTCAAGACATGCTAGGAGCCTCAGAACGTATTTATTTGTTTAATAAACGTTTCAATGAAAGTTTCCCATTTTAAGATCCTCCAAATTATTAACGTTGCCAGGGGCTATACACACTCACACACAGACGTGCACGGGAAATGCCATGAGCTTCCGACCACATTCATTTGTATAACAAACGCTTCCATGGATGTTTCCTGTTTTAAGGTCTTACGTCCCACTAATGTGGCCAGGGACTATACACACTCACACAGACATAATCGGGAAATGCTGAGGGCTTTCTTTTTTTAGGGGGTAGTTACTATACACACTCACAAACAGACGTGCTCTCGGGAAATGCCAGTAGCTTCAGGCATTATTAATTTGTTTAAGGGACGTTTCAATGTAAGTTTTTCGTTTTAAGGTCCCATTCTAATTAATACGACCAGAGATTATACACATTCATACACAGACGGGCTCAAGACATTCTAGGAGCATCAGAACGTATTTATTTGTTTAATAAACGTTTCAATGAAAGTTTCCCATTTTAAGATCCTCCAAATTATTAACGTGGCCAGGGACTATACACACTCACACACAGACGTGCACGGGAAATGCCATGAGCTTCAGACCACATTCATTTGTATAACAAACGCTTCCATGTTTCCTGTTTTAAGGTCTTACGTCCCACTAATGTGGCCAGGGACTATACACACTCACACAGACATAATCGGGAAATGCTGAGGGCTTTCTTTTTTTAGGGGGTAGTTACTATACACACTCACAAACAGACGTGCTCTCGGGAAATGCCAGTAGCTTCAGGCATTATTAATTTGTTTAAGGGACGTTTCAATGTAAGTTTTTCGTTTTAAGGTCCCATTCTAATTAATACGACCAGAGATTATACACATTCATACACAGACGGGCTCAAGACATTCTAGGAGCATCAGAACGTATTTATTTGTTTAATAAACGTTTCAATGAAAGTTTCCCATTTTAAGATCCTCCAAATTATTAACGTGGCCAGGGACTATACACACTCACACACAGACGTGCACGGGAAATGCCATGAGCTTCCGACCACATTCATTTGTATAACAAACGCTTCCATGGATGTTTCCTGTTTTAAGGTCTTACGTCCCACTAATGTGGCCAGGGACTATACACACTCACACAGACATAATCGGGAAATGCTGAGGGCTTTCTTTTTTTAGGGGGTAGTTACTATACACACTCACAAACAGACGTGCTCTCGGGAAATGCCAGTAGCTTCAGGCATTATTAATTTGTTTTAAGGGACGTTTCAATGTAAGTTTTTCGTTTTAAGGTCCCATTCTAATTAATGCGACCAGAGATTATACACATTCATACACAGACGGGCTCAAGACATTCTAGGAGCATCAGAACGTATTCATTTGTTTAACAAACGGTTCAATGAAAGTTTCCCATTTTAAGATCCTCCAAATTATTAACGTTGCCAGGGGCTATACACACTCACACACAGACGTGCACGGGAAATGCCATGAGCTTCCGACCACATTCATTTGTATAACAAACGCTTCCATGGATGTTTCCTGTTTTAAGGTCTTACGTCCCACTAATGTGGCCAGGGACTATACACACTCACACAGACATAATCGGGAAATGCTGAGGGCTTTCTTTTTTTAGGGGGTAGTTACTATACACACTCACAAACAGACGTGCTCTCGGGAAATGCCAGTAGCTTCAGGCATTATTAATTTGTTTAAGGGACGTTTCAATGTAAGTTTTTCGTTTTAAGGTCCCATTCTAATTAATACGACCAGAGATTATACACATTCATACACAGACGTGCTCAAGACATGCTAGGAGCCTCAGAACGTATTCATTTGTTTAACAAACGGTTCAATGAAAGTTTCCCATTTTAAGATCCTCCAAATTATTAACGTTGCCAGGGGCTATACACACTCACACACAGACGTGCACGGGAAATGCCATGAGCTTCCGACCACATTCATTTGTATAACAAACGCTTCCATGGATGTTTCCTGTTTTAAGGTCTTACGTCCCACTAATGTGGCCAGGGACTATACACACTCACACAGACATAATCGGGAAATGCTGAGGGCTTTTTTTTTTAGGGGGTAGTTACTATACACACTCACAAACAGACGTGCTCTCGGGAAATGCCAGTAGCTTCAGGCATTATTAATTTGTTTAAGGGACGTTTCAATGTAAGTTTTTCGTTTTAAGGTCCCATTCTAATTAATGCGACCAGAGATTATACACATTCATACACAGACGGGCTCAAGACATTCTAGGAGCATCAGAACGTATTCATTTGTTTAACAAACGGTTCAATGAAAGTTTCCCATTTTAAGATCCTCCAAATTATTAACGTTGCCAGGGGCTATACACACTCACACACAGACGTGCACGGGAAATGCCATGAGCTTCCGACCACATTCATTTGTATAACAAACGCTTCCATGGATGTTTCCTGTTTTAAGGTCTTACGTCCCACTAATGTGGCCAGGGACTATACACACTCACACAGACATAATCGGGAAATGCTGAGGGCTTTCTTTTTTTAGGGGGTAGTTACTATACACACTCACAAACAGACGTGCTCTCGGGAAATGCCAGTAGCTTCATTCAGTATTCATTTGTTTAAGAAACGTTTCAATGGAAGTTTTTCGTTTTAAGGTCCCATTCTATATTAATGCGACCAGAGATTATACACATTCATACACAGACGGGCTCAAGACATTCTAGGAGCATCAGAACGTATTCATTTGTTTAAGAAACGGTTCAATGAAAGTTTCCCATTTTAAGATCCTCCAAATTATTAACGTTGCCAGGGGCTATACACACTCACACACAGACGTGCACGGGAAATGCCATGAGCTTCCGACCACATTCATTTGTATAACAAACGCTTCCATGGATGTTTCCTGTTTTAAGGTCTTACGTCCCACTAATGTGGCCAGGGACTATACACACTCACACAGACATAATCGGGAAATGCTGAGGGCTTTCTTTTTTTAGGGGGTAGTTACTATACACACTCACAAACAGACGTGCTCTCGGGAAATGCCAGTAGCTTCAGGCATTATTAATTTGTTTAAGGGACGTTTCAATGTAAGTTTTTCGTTTTAAGGTCCCATTCTAATTAATACGACCAGAGATTATACACATTCATACACAGACGGGCTCAAGACATTCTAGGAGCATCAGAACGTATTTATTTGTTTAAGAAACGGTTCAATGAAAGTTTCCCATTTTAAGATCCTCCAAATTATTAACGTTGCCAGGGACTATACACACTCACACACAGACGTGCACGGGAAATGCCATGAGCTTCCGACCACATTCATTTGTATAACAAACGCTTCCATGGATGTTTCCTGTTTTAAGGTCTTACGTCCCACTAATGTGGCCAGGGACTATACACACTCACACAGACATAATCGGGAAATGCTGAGGGCTTTCTTTTTTTAGGGGTAGTTACTATACACACTCACAAACAGACGTGCTCTCGGGAAATGCCAGTAGCTTCAGGCATTATTAATTTGTTTAAGGGACGTTTCAATGTAAGTTTTTCGTTTTAAGGTCCCATTCTAATTAATACGACCAGAGATTATACACATTCATACACAGACGGGCTCAAGACATTCTAGGAGCATCAGAACGTATTTATTTGTTTAATAAACGTTTCAATGAAAGTTTCCCATTTTAAGATCCTCCAAATTATTAACGTTGCCAGGGACTATACACACTCACACACAGACGTGCACGGGAAATGCCATGAGCTTCCGACCACATTCATTTGTATAACAAACGCTTCCATGGATGTTTCCTGTTTTAAGGTCTTACGTCCCACTAATGTGGCCAGGGACTATACACACTCACACAGACATAATCGGGAAATGCTGAGGGCTTTCTTTTTTTAGGGGGTAGTTACTATACACACTCACAAACAGACGTGCTCTCGGGAAATGCCAGTAGCTTCAGGCATTATTAATTTGTTTAAGGGACGTTTCAATGTAAGTTTTTCGTTTTAAGGTCCCATTCTAATTAATACGACCAGAGATTATACACATTCATACACAGACGGGCTCAAGACATTCTAGGAGCATCAGAACGTATTTATTTGTTTAATAAACGTTTCAATGAAAGTTTCCCATTTTAAGATCCTCCAAATATATTAACGTGGCCAGGGACTATACACACTCACACACAGACGTGCACGGGAAATGCCATGAGCTTCCGACCACATTCATTTGTATAACAAACGCTTCCATGGATGTTTCCTGTTTTAAGGTCTTACGTCCCACTAATGTGGCCAGGGACTATACACACTCACACAGACATAATCGGGAAATGCTGAGGGCTTTCTTTTTTTAGGGGGTAGTTACTATACACACTCACAAACAGACGTGCTCTCGGGAAATGCCAGTAGCTTCATTCAGTATTCATTTGTTTAAGAAACGTTTCAATGGAAGTTTCTCGTTTTAAGGTCCCCTTCCCATTAATGGGGCCAGAGATTATACACATTCATGCACAGACGGGCTCAAGACATTCTAGGAGCATCAGAACGTATTCATTTGTTTAAGAAACGGTTCAATGAAAGTTTATTTTAAGATATATTATATATTAGTGGCCAGGGACTATACACACTCACACACAGACGTGCACGGGAAATGCCATGAGCTTCCGACCACATTCATTTGTATAACAAACGCTTCCATGGATGTTTCCTGTTTTAAGGTCTTACGTCCCACTAATGTGGCCAGGGACTATACACACTCACACAGACATAATCGGGAAATGCTGAGGGCTTTCTTTTTTTAGGGGGTAGTTACTATACACACTCACAAACAGACGTGCTCTCGGGAAATGCCAGTAGCTTCAGGCATTATTAATTTGTTTAAGGGACGTTTCAATGTAAGTTTTTCGTTTTAAGGTCCCATTCTAATTAATACGACCAGAGATTATACACATTCATACACAGACGGGCTCAAGACATTCTAGGAGCATCAGAACGTATTCATTTGTTTAAGAAACGGTTCAATGAAAGTTTCCCATTTTTAGATCCTCCAAATTATTAACGTGGCCAGGGACTATACACACTCACACACAGACGTGCACGGGAAATGCCATGAGCTTCAGACCACATTCATTTGTGTATAACAAACGCTTCCATGGATGTTTCCTGTTTTAAGGTCTTACGTCCCACTAATGTGGCCAGGGACTATACACACTCACACAGACATAATCGGGAAATGCTGAGGGCTTTCTTTTTTTAGGGGGTAGTTACTATACACACTCACAAACAGACGTGCTCTCGGGAAATGCCAGTAGCTTCAGGCATTATTAATTTGTTTAAGGGACGTTTCAATGTAAGTTTTTCGTTTTAAGGTCCCATTCTAATTAATACGACCAGAGATTATACACATTCATACACAGACGGGCTCAAGACATTCTAGGAGCATCAGAACGTATTTATTTGTTTAATAAACGTTTCAATGAAAGTTTCCCATTTTAAGATCCTCCAAATTATTAACGTTGCCAGGGGCTATACACACTCACACACAGACGTGCACGGGAAATGCCATGAGCTTCCGACCACATTCATTTGTATAACAAACGCTTCCATGGATGTTTCCTGTTTTAAGGTCTTACGTCCCACTAATGTGGCCAGGGACTATACACACTCACACAGACATAATCGGGAAATGCTGAGGGCTTTCTTTTTTTAGGGGGTAGTTACTATACACACTCACAAACAGACGTGCTCTCGGGAAATGCCAGTAGCTTCAGGCATTATTAATTTGTTTAAGGGACGTTTCAATGTAAGTTTTTCGTTTTAAGGTCCCATTCTAATTAATACGACCAGAGATTATACACATTCATACACAGACGGGCTCAAGACATTCTAGGAGCATCAGAACGTATTCATTTGTTTAACAAACGGTTCAATGAAAGTGTCCCATTTTAAGATCCTCCAAATTATTAACGTTGCCAGGGGCTATACACACTCACACACAGACGTGCACGGGAAATGCCATGAGCTTCCGACCACATTCATTTGTATAACAAACGCTTCCATGGATGTTTCCTGTTTTAAGGTCTTACGTCCCACTAATGTGGCCAGGGACTATACACACTCACACAGACATAATCGGGAAATGCTGAGGGCTTTCTTTTTTTAGGGGGTAGTTACTATACACACTCACAAACAGACGTGCTCTCGGGAAATGCCAGTAGCTTCAGGCATTATTAATTTGTTTAAGGGACGTTTCAATGTAAGTTTTTCGTTTTAAGGTCCCATTCTAATTAATACGACCAGAGATTATACACATTCATACACAGACGGGCTCAAGACATTCTAGGAGCATCAGAACGTATTTATTTGTTTAATAAACGTTTCAATGAAAGTTTTCTTCTTTAAGATCCCCCAACTTATTAATGTGGCCAGGAATTATACACACTCACAAACGTGCTCGGGAAATGCTGAAAGCTTCAGGCAGTAATAATTTGTATAAGAAACGTTTCAATGGAAATTTGCCGTTTTAAAGGCAAATATCCCATTAATGTTCCCAAAGACTATACTCACTCATACACAGATGTGCTCAAGACATGCTGGGAGCTTCAGGCCATATTCATTTGTTTAACAAACGTTTCAATAAAAGTTTCCTGTTGTGATCTCTGTTAGTTAGTAAACATTTTCTGTTTTACCGTTCTAGTACATAGTACTAGGTATATTTAAATTCTAAATGCATCCGAAGACGATCTCATGCGTAAGTAGATCTTAATGTTAATTCGGAACGTGCAAGAGTTTCAGAAACAAACACTTGACTCCTTACCTTTTCCTGCTGCAGCGACATTGTTTCATTGCGAAAGAGGAATAAGGATAAAATAAAATGAAGATAAATTACTGAGCCTACACTGAATGCATACAACATCGAGATAAAAATCGTATGTAAGCGTTTCTTCGTAAAAGATATTAGGGATATCGGGGAAAATAATATCATCTACACTACCAATAGAAAGAAATGAAAATTTTAAAGCTGCTAAACTTAGCAGCAATAAAGCGTAGTATTTTCTGCCAAATACAAATGCCTCCCCCTCATACATAGTCAAACGATGGGCAAACTTATAGGGTGTTGTTTTTAAATCAGAATTCGTAGATTCGAATCCTAATGCTGACATGGATGTTCACAGAGATTCAGAATCGGCTTTAAACAGTAGGTACCGATTTTCATAGCCTTCATGAAGCAAAACCGTAGACCGTAGAGCTCCGAACGAAATCACTCCACAAATACTCTTAAATTTAATCAAGCGTCTAATGGAAATAAAAACTGGAAGGTTTGGTTTGGTTTGGTTTGGTTTGGAGTGCTACGGTCTACTTTTTGCAACACAAGGGCTAATGAGACCGGGACCTACAGCTTAAAGCAGATTCCGAACGGCTACGAACATCCATGCCAGTGTGGGATTCGAACCCACGAACTCCAAAAACTGGAAGGATAGTTAAAACTGAAGTCGTCTTTTGAAAGCAAGTAGTATCGTAGTCATTGTAGAATTGAACTACAACGACCGCAAATTTGCCACTTGCTACTTCAAAGAATGTCGACTGGTATGTATGTGTATATACATGTATAAATCTTATTCCTTTTTTTTTAATTCTAATGTTCTATCCAGATAATCAGAAAATCAATAAAATACTAAAATATAATTTATTAGAACGTGTAGTTATTTATATTTTTCACTATTGTGTACATGTTTATGTAAATTTATATCTATACACTAATGAATAGTGTGTATATATATATATATATATATATATATATATATATATATATGTGTGTGTGTGTGTGTGTGTGTGTGTGTGTGTGTGTAATATTAAAATCCCTTATTTACGTATTTTAATATTAATTTAACTTTTGTTCATAAAGTATGTTCGGGGTTTGCGTGGTTATTCTGATTTTTCCCCCCAGACACGCTATAGACTTAATTCAGCCTCTGTCTGTACTACTTTAGCCAATAGTTAGCGCGTTCTTTTTAAAAATGGGTATTTTGTATCACGTGATCAATTGTGCTTAGGGATTATTCGTAGTCTTTTTACCTTAGGAATCCCTATTTGAAAAGTGTATGTGCGGGATCACATGGTCTATGTGCACGAGGTTGTAAAAGTGTTTGCCTGGTGTATGGATTTCATGTTTCTTACCAGAAATAAACTGTGTCGTGATTTTAAATGAGTCTCGCCCACATAACATATATATGTGTATATATGCATATATATATATATATATATATATATATATATATATATATATATATATACATATATATATATATATATATATACATACATACATACATACATGCAAAGTTGCTGCAATTTAAAATAGTTAATAAAATCTGCGGTCCTGTAGAAGCAAACGTTAGATAAAGGCAAGTGACTCCACATTAAAACAAACCATTTAATTTCGACAAACAGCTTGGATTTAAGGACACGTATTCAAATATTCCTAAATTTCAAATATAATTAATTTGTAAAATAAAAACTGAATCAAACATTATTTAAAGTAGTGGTTGCCAAATTTATGTAGGCGAGCTACCGTACAGTTTTAGGAAAAAACCCGAGAATGTTTCTGGGAACGCGTTTTTTTCCCGAAGTGGGCTACCAAGAACTTATAATATATAATGCTCTAATGCAAGGTCATAGTAAAGGGGGAGATTTGGGGGTAGAAGACCATTTCGTCAAAAGAAAATTTTTGAAAAAAAGTTATGCCTTCAATTGTAGGTTGCCTTAGCTTAAAGCCGTACCCCCAGTCCTGAAGATGATAGATTCTTTCAGGGTGAGAATCAGGAATTGGGAGTTACATTAAAGGTTTTATAATTATAGAAATAAGAAATTACAACAAAGGTGAAATACAATTTAGCCCTAGATAGCAGAATAAAATAGTAAAGTGAGAAAGTTATGCGGAACCGCTGGTCGAAAATTTAACGTTTTCTCCATATTCTGTTATTTTTGCCTTACCTAGTTATTTTTTGCTTTTTCTCTTTTGTCACAGAATCTTTTTAGTTATTTAAGTTAAAAATAGATAATTGTCATACCTTATCCATGTCTTTATACCTTAATTTTGTTTTAATGAAGTATCATTCACAAATAACAGTGTCTTTCCTCTTTGGTCCTCTCCCTCCCTCCAGGAAAACAATTTCTGGCTACGGTCCTGCTCTAACGAAAATATGATATACGGGGATCTAATTAGTAATCAGCTGCTACTGTCGGTACATGCTATGGATATTTATTTATTTATTTCGACGTGCGGACAATTCACCGCGGGTTTCAAACTGGGTATCGATGCACCCTGAAGTGCCCTGAGCGTGTACCACAGATGCTGTGGTGAAAAGAGTTTAAGAACTGCGGGTCAACGGTGCTTCTCATAAATTCAAACCAAAAGTAAACCACTAAATTCCGTTCTCAATTAAGGCACATCAGCGATTTTTTTCGCCTCCCCCCCAGCCCTTTGTCACGGTTTTATATTTTTGTCTTACCATGACATTTCATTTTATATAAAACTTCATTTTATTATAGTACTGTGTGTATATGCGATTAAAAAAATTTCTAACCACGAAGTTTTATTTTACTTTTTTTTTATAAAATGGTATCCTCTGATATTTAAAATGCCAGCTGATTATTAATTATAGCAAGCCTGTACCATTCAAGGCTGTTTGTTTCATATTTGTTTTATACTCAGGCGTACTTAATAACATATCGTTTTTTTTAAGGGCACAAGTAACGTTGAATCTCAGATTTTGAATATTTTCAAATTTTTGGTGATATTCTTATAAAAATATATAATGTTGTTACACGAAACATATAAGACACTTAAATCTATAAGAAAATATTTTTTTTAAATAAAATGCTAGATTATTTGATGAGTCGTATAAACCTGTTCCTTAACAATGCTCTTAAGGCTCACCTTACTAACCAATTGTTTTCTTTATTTTTCATTTTTTTCTTTTATTCTTTTTTCCTTTTTATCTCTAGACGGTCAGTCGACAAAGGCAGCTATCTCGTAACTGAATGGTTGCGGGTGCGGAGCCCGAGCCGGCCTAAGATCCTCCGTGTTGGTTAACCCTCCAAGTGGAACAGATCGAGGAAAAATGTCTCCAAAAATACTCTAAAGGTTTACTGTGTCAGTGGCCAAAGTGTTCTATGATTTTTACTTCACCCTTAGTCGATTAGAAAGGAATACGGGAAACCCACCCTCGTTATTATCCCTTTACTTCCGGTCATAAATAGATATATAAATAGATATTATAAATTGTTAATGTTTAATACATATAAAGCTCTTCAAGTCTCGAAGACCATATCATAAGAAATAATGGAATCGAAAAGTACAAATAAAAATATTCTTTGAGATACCTATTTATATTTTGTTACGAAAGTCATCCAAGATATTTTAGTGGTGCAATTAGAGATACATCTGTTACAGCAAACGAAATACTTCGAAATAGAGATTGACAAAGCCATGAAAATCTATCAGTTTCTTTGTGCCTCAGGGGGTAGGGGTGTATCCCTCAAAAAATAGTCAAAGAGGGGTGCAGTTCCTGAACAATCGACCTGACCCTCCTACCGCAAAAGTGCATGGGGGAAAAGCACTGGCAGAAATGTATATTACATCCATTTTCGGAACGTTTTTGGAGGCCGAAAATTGTACTTGACAACGGCTTTGAAGACATCATCGGTTTGGCGGAATTGTACGTGCAAACCGCTTAGAGGGTTAAAGGTGACTGGGGCACGTAAAATAAGTTCGTGGTCACAATGTCCTCCAAGTTCTCAAACGACACCTTTGGGGATGGCAGGTTAAGTCTGGGGGTCTTCTGCTTGGTCCCTGCTTCTAAATTACGAGGACCTAACGGTTTGCAATGTTACTCGCGTCCGTAGCATAACTTAAGCTACATGTACTCCTCGGGGAGGGGGGGGTGCTAAATGAGTAACAGCTTCGCAGTCTGTACTGGCATACAGGTATATGTGTCTGTATTGCCAGCTGCGTTGGAAAAAATTATCTCTAGAATTTATATAGAAACATAACTAGGTATCAGTTTTCACTTACGTCAAAGGTTTTTAAATTACACTTATTATTTCAAACTAAATAATATTTTAGCAACTCTTTTTTTCCGACTCTCCGTATAAATTCTCTGTAACTCTAGAAAACACTTACGAATCTAAAAAGTATACCTAGATTTTGGAAACACACATTAATAGATAATCTCCAAAGTTTTGAAGAAGAAATGCATGTATGTAATACTCCTGAAACATTTTGAAATTACTAATGAAATAGAAAAATTGTCAAACTGGAAAAAAAAATTTTTTTACAGTTTGAAACAAAGCTGTAAGTGTAAAAATGTTTTCAGTGCAGAATGTAATTATGTTACTTGAAAAATGTTTTAAATGTTAATAATGAAGCATATACCTTACTTGATTTTTTGGAACAAAAGATTATTACATATTTTTGGTCTAATTCTGACACTTTGAAGGTCACTTGTCCACTTAACACATTGTGTGGGGGTACATTTCGCAGCGGAATTGGACCGGGAGCGGGCGTTTTCCGCTTAAATTTAGTTATTCAGTTAAATCTCAATAGATCAAAAATTATTTAATTTTTTAACCAACATTTCGTATTTTATATTGAAATGCATAAACAAATATATAAATAGACAAATAAACACACACACATATATAAATACAAATATATATATATATATATATATAATATCATTTTCGCAAAAGAGAAATATAAAAATTTAATTTTAAATCTAAATTTTTGATTAACCTTCCCGTTCTGTGGTTCCGCATCGACTGATGTAGAAACTAGTTTTTATTTGTCTAAATTTTTCCAGAATCTATGTAGTAGACAAGAACATTGGTCTTCGTTTTCCTGTATATACCGTTATTTTTGTACCCACAAACAAACCATGCTGTTACCCTAATCCGTACTAGTATGTGTCCCGCGCTCAAGTATCATTCGTCATAAACGTACTAGTATGTGTCCCGCGCTCAAGTATCAATCATCAGAAAACGTTCTAGTACGTGTCCTGCGTACAATGTGTTAAGTATGGAATAGATCTGTGCTGTGTTTGCAATGCCTGATTCTCTTTTTTTTTTATTTGCTAATAATTCCAATTTTTCAACCATCTTTTTACTTTTATAATATCGCAAATAAATGGATTTTCAAAATGCGACTGAGAGTTGCACTGAATTCGAGGCGTAAAAGCTGCATGCTGTTTAAATGAGCCGCATTTGTCTATCGTTGGCATTATCCTCTAACACTATTCATATTTTTCATTCTAATCTCTTTTATATTCATGACTGTTCTCTCTTTTTTGTTAGCAGTTGTACGACTCTACCGTTCAGGAAATACTCAAGCTATTTACATCTACGGAATAAAGGCGAAAAAATTTATGTGCATCACCAAACAGAATAAAGCAGTCGGAAAGGTAAATATAGCATGGATTTTTATTCTTTGTGAATTTTTATGTCGGAATTTATGAAGTTTATTTCCAAAAACTAATTTAATTTATTAACTTAGTTTCAAGCCCATTGTAATAAGTTTAAAAATATCAAGCTTGTTGTAAAATACTATGTAATTTTCCAATTTGCTTGGCGCAGTTCAAAATGGCTATTTTCTATCCAAAATGGTGAATTTTCTGTTTTCTCTATTAAATATGCACTTGCAATCAAATCCATAACTTTAAACAAGATTTTCTAAAAAAAATTTTTGATTTAAGAATTCGTTAAGGTGACATAGTTTTTTTCATTACTTAAAATCTTCGTTAAAACAGGCTTTTTTTACGATTCTTCGTAAAATATCTAATCTAAATCAATCTAAATCTATCTAATGGATCTTGTGCCATTAAACCCCAACCAAGCAACCAACTAAATCTATCGAATCTAATCGAAATGTGAACCTAAGACTGTTGTCATGTTTTAAAAATTAAAGTTAAAGTATAATGTTATTGGAGTTAGTACAGTGAGAGCTAATCTTAAAAATATACAATTTTTGAGTTAATTTAGTCATTTCATGCAAATAACCCAATTAACATGCCTCGTAATTTTATTTAATTTTAAGGCAGAAAAAAATTGTAACTGAGGGTCCTAATGAAGGCTAATGCATTAAATAGTTATATTCCGAACGACAGAAGCATTGTTAATTTAGGATAACAAAGAATAATTTAGAATGCATTGATTGATCACAAAATGAATAATTTTGAGATAAAAATTTCATGTAATGTGTAAAGCAGTGCATATATGTTAGCAACATGTTAGTATGATCGTTAGGTTAACAACTAATAAACGATAAACAAGTTGATGTAGACAATTTTCGAAAAAAACCAAGATTCAAAAGTGTCGTGATCAAGTATTTCCTTTTTGCTTCTAAGATGGGGTACACAAGCATATCTGAAACGATGGGGGCTTTAAAACAACATTTGCATGCATTTACATTAATTTGAGTATTGTAGCAGGTATCACTGAATTCAAACATAAAATTTTTATAGTGAAGTATCAATATTTTATTCAAACAATTGGGACGATCGTATAAGACAATCAAATAAATCTTTTAAATTTAGCATAAATATTTAAAATAAAGGGACTATTTTCATGTTTGAGAGGATTTCCCCTTCATAGGGGAACCTTTTTATAGGATTCATTCGTCATATGAGACCATATTAGGGCTAAAATATGGATTATATTTCCTTTGGCTTAAATTACAGTCTTTTCCATAAGAGCGTGTTGTCTATTTCTCTGAAAATACAAACAAATTAGTTAAAAATACATTTGTACCGTGTAGTATACATATTAAGCTGAAATGCATTTCACCTAATAAGTTGTCCACTCCCCATTATTATCGATTATGCAAGAATCACTTTATCATTCGATTTTGACGTTGGGCGGCGTTTACCCCGTTCCGGTAGGTTGTCAACATTTTGTACCGGTTCATAACATGCTACCCCCTTCTGGACGAATGGCTCCGACTTTTCATTACTGGGCTGCAGCTGCACAAGACACTTTTGGTCCTTTTGATGGTTACACAGAAACACTGCCTCAAAATGGCTCGCATACGCGGTACACATTTTGGGATTGTTGATTTAAACACAGCAAAACAAATCGAATAAAGAATATAACCACAAAGCATTCTTCTCTAATGATTGAAGAACATGTACAATTAAGCAGGTATCTGCGAACTATCTATTGATGAAGTTATGAGCGACACGCTCTTGTGGAACAGACTATATAGTATTGTCCTTCCTATACATACATGTAAAATTTGAAATATGTGTCTTCAATATGAGTTTACGTATACGGTATCGTATAGAAGATATTTTTAACAAATAAAAACGTTTCCTCTAATTCCATGCATTAAAAATTATCAGACATTTTTGTATTCGAGATACGAATGTTACATTTTTATACAGGTCTTGTATAATGCATATAATATAAGAGGGAAATTAGCTATAAGTTTATTATTTCTTTTTTTATATAAAACGAATAAAAAAAACTGCCAAATGTCACTGTTTTTCAATGTAATTATCATTAAAAAATTAACAAAATATAATTTTAGAGATATCTAAAATACTATACATGATATAGTGTAGAAGGCTTTACTAGATCCCAAAAATTTGTGGAGAAAATATATGCATGCTTATAAAATTTATATAGATTTTATTAAAATTAAAATTAATTTATTATTAAAATTTATATAGAATATTTATATAAAAATAGTGTCTTTTATGTAGAATTAGTAATCATTTCTCAAAACAGAACCTTAATTAATTTCCATTCAAAACATATTTCTTTTTTAATACTTAAATGCAATGTGGATTCTCAAAAATTCTAATTTTGTGTATTACATTTCCTGGAAAAAATTTGTTTTTCTCAAAAGAAAATCGTGTAAAGTTGTTTCCATTCAAGACGAAAAGAAAAAAAAAATTGAAGGTAGCTTAATTTGAAATATTCTACAGCTTAAAAAGAAATTTAAAATATACAATTCATAAAATTAATGAATAATTAGAAAGCATTGTTCGTTTACGTTGTTAAAAAGTCTTAACGTATTGTAAAAAACACGTTTAATTTTTTATAACTATGTAGTTTTTTCATTTATTTATAATAAGTAATTTTATAATTTTTTAAATAATTATAACTATTATAATAAAAAGATTTCAAAATTAATGAACTTTCTACAGTGAAACACTTTAAGTTCTCTTCTGAGAACATTCAAATCTGATTTTTCTTTCTATTCCCATATCTAATATTATCAAAATTAAAGTGAAATTGAAGGGTATCAATACACGTTCTTTAAATAAATCGGATTTTATTTTCTATATTTTGGTAATTTTTAGATAATATTATGTAAAAAGCTACAAAAGGTTGCTTTCTTATGAATTTGTATTATTTCTGCTGTATATTGTTCAGAATTTACTCTTAAGTAACTATTGTACAAAAAAATAAGCATGCCTTTGTAATTGAAAATTCTAAGGCAAATTAAGGCAGTTTTAATCCAATTTTGCTCTTAATTTATTCCAAATTGTGTGTTCCCAGACAAGCTGGCAAAGGCAATGATCTCGTAACTGGAGAGTTGCAGGTTGGGGGTTCGAGTCAGCCTAAGATTATCGGTGTTCGTTAATAAGCTGGTGTGCAAAACTTAATCAACAGGTGGATTTTTTGCCATAACTCCGCGTGAAATCATCTGAGAGACATGAAATTCAGAAATGAGGGAAAGTATTATGTACGTAAATGAGGACGAAAGCATCGGCTCTGAAAAAGAAATACAATGCATACGGTATAAAATGAAACAAAAACAAGCTTTATTGAACGTATTGAATCATAGTATGACATATTGCAGCACGCTTACATCATCCGGAGAACACCCAACAACTCAAACAGATATTGATTGCTGAATCGACACTCCTACAGCAAGAAATGTTGGACCAGTTGGTTCTGAGTACGCGGAGATGGTACGAAGCATCCATTGCAGTTAGGAAAAAGCGTATCCCATATTAAGGAACATCGTTTATTGTTCTTCCTCTTCGATAGATAATCATGAGACACGATATTATGCGTTCAATAAAGCTTGTTTTTGTTTCATTTTATACCGAATGCATTGTATTCCTTTTTCAACGCCGATGTTTTCGTCATCTTTTACGTACATAATACTCTTCCTCATTTCTGAATTTCATGTCTCTCAGACGATTTCACGTGGAGTTATGGCAAAAAAACCCACCTCTTGCTTAAGTTTTGCACACCAGTGTAGTGATGGGAGCATGTAAAATACATCTGTGGTCACAATGTCAAGTTCATCAAATGATACCTCTGGAGGTGTCCAATCTTGGGGGTCGTCTGTTTGGCCTCGGCTTCTAAATTACGGGGAAAGTTACTTATGTTAGTAGCATTCCTTTAGCTGCATATGATCACCAGGTAGTGCTAAATGAGTAACAGTTTTGCAGCTAAGTTTGGCATAAAGATATCTGCCAACTGACAGGGGACATTGGCGTGTGAAAAGTTAAACGAGGATAAAAGTAAGAACATCTATTTTTCCCCTTCATGTGATTATATTATCGTCTGCAACTCCTGAACCCTCGATACTTACGTCAGAGCATTGTAATCTCATCTATTACAAAAGTATTGTTTAGTACAGGTCAACTAGGGTTAATCTCTAATGTGTTTTTATCTTTAATGGAAGAGAACCGTGTCCGATTGGCCCAAAGCTTTTTTTCTTTTTTTGTGTCTGTTACGGAGGAAAAACCGCGTCCAAATGTTTCCAAAACTCTAATTTTCAAACACGTATGTGTCTGCCCGCTTGTTAAAGATATCTTTCCTCGTTCGATGCGGTCGGAAAAATCACGTGTAATTGAGTTGTAAGTGAGCTCCTCTACTCTGCAAGCCCTGCAGGGAGGCAGCACTTTCTCCCGAAGGGTGCACTCGACCACGTAGCGCACCGGGGGCAAAGACGAGTGCGCCAGTGACCCACAATTACTAGAAATAGAAAAAGTCCATTCACCCACTTCCGAGGGAAACAATTTGTCGGGCGATGCGAGATTCTCTATTTCTCTCAAAATCATCCACCTGTTAGCGTGGAAGACTTTTCGTTCTAGTGACGTGTCTCATACGGACCGTTTTCTTTTAAAGAGGTGTAAGTTCCCTATTTTGACAAGAAGTTAGATAACGATAACAATGAAAGCAAACTACTATGAGCTTTTTAGCCACAAATAATGCTCCCAAAATCCCATATTTTTTTTACCATTTTGTCAATATAAGTTTACGCAGTTGATTAAATTACAAATTTGAATTACTCTGACAGTTGTGTAAGTCCACTTTCCGCAAAGACATAGATATGTTACATAATTATATTACATTAAACTAACATTTTAAAACTATTAAAAAATGTATGTTAAATCAATTTAATATTTTACAGAGCATAAAATAAGTGCATTAATATATACCAATATTTTTTAAACCATTCAAATACTAACACTTAAATAAGTCCATATAATATAAAATGGACTTAAACCACATTCAGAGAAAATGGCTCATATATATATATATATATATATATATATATATATATATATATGTGTGTGTGTGTATGTGTAGAGAGAGAGAGATGAGAGATATATGTATATATACAATATATGTATGTATGTATTTAAGGAAAAGTAAGCTAGATCAGGAAACTCTGTAGGTATTTTTTATAAAACCCCCTAAGACATCCCGAGCAAATTCTCCGGGGTTTTCAA
Source organism: Pardosa pseudoannulata (assembly GCA_032207245.1). Taxonomy (NCBI): domain Eukaryota; kingdom Metazoa; phylum Arthropoda; class Arachnida; order Araneae; family Lycosidae; genus Pardosa; species Pardosa pseudoannulata. Next base: position 117,483,861 of record CM063501.1, on the reverse strand, counting down.
ATCTTGAGTCAAGGGCAAAAATTCCCGCTTCCTTTTGCTTTCCCCTTTTCAACCCCTAACCTAAATTGACTACTGGGGCTACAGTTTACGCCCTGCCCTCAGAGAGGGGTTGTGACCAATTATAACTCTACGTTGCCCTAGCGGACAATTTAGGAAATTTCTAAACGAAAAGGAGATGCACGCTGTCAGAGGCAGATTTTCCTAAAGATTTTCCCACAAATTTTGACTGAGATGTTAACCCAGGTGTTAAGGGTCTTTTACATATAACTTCATGCTAGCTGACCCTTCAGTTTGTCCTGTCCCTATGATGAAATGGGAACCCGTCCTCCAACGTTATCTTAATAAAGGTCTTTAGCTAAAACGGTGTCATTTTTATGGGCCATGACTGCAACCACCCATCGTGAAGCCCGTCTTATTACCTGTTTATATAAATATATATTAGGGGATAAGCAAATAATTTTCATTTGGGGATGAAAGAGTTTATTTCTCTTTAACTCATTTTAATTAATACAACAAACCTTACATTTATAATATATGTATGAAGCAATCCTTGAGGCTGACAACCCCCACATCCCACCATGCTTTGCTAAGCCACTCATACATATTTCTTTATTTATTTATACACTATGGAGATTAATTTTTTATTAACATCTACTTTTTAATTACTGCATCTGGAATCGTGAAAGCCCTCGGGTCAGAAAAGTATTATAATACTTTTCCAATAATTGAAAATAATTTTGGAGAGTATCAATAAAGTTGTATATTTTAAAGATTCTTATAATTCTATAATATATAATGATAAATAACGCTATTTATAAAATTTTCTTATAATCCGATTTTAACGAGATTACTGATTCTCAGAAGTAAAGTTAAACTGCCATGTCTAAGTCTTTTTCTAACACAATTTTTTTGCAACTTTTCTAAAGAAAATTCTAGTTTACATACATAGGATGAATCACACATATCATTAACTTTCCCACCGTGCAGTATCAGATTATAAAGAACTTTCACAATTCAGTTTTGGAAACATTGGGAAATAGCTGTTTGAGGGGATTGTTAGCTTGCAATTCAACTAATTCAAGTTACAAGTACAGTTTCTTTATTCCACATTTCATATTGAAAGAAATTCTGAAATTATTCAAATAGTCAAGTCTTGAAATTTTCGTCCAAATTCAAGATTGAGTTTTTTCGTGATATATTCGTAGATCTTAAGCTTGCTTTAGCCCTTGTATAGTAAAAGAGTAGGCCTTAATGTCGCGAGCTCGAGATTGATTTGGCTGTTTTTAGTTTTCATCGATTGGCAACGTGGGAAGAAATGGAATTGAAAACAAAATGGAGCGAAAGCTGTCGCCGACGATGTCGAATACAATTATTTTTCCCTTTAATAAAAGCCTTTAGAATCGAAATTGACCCCACCTTCTGGTTTAAGACTCTGAAATATGTGTCTGTAAGTTATATCAATAAACTCTACAAAAAAGCTCTCCCAAAGACTGTTTTATTTAAAGAATAGAACACTTAGCGCTCCAAACCAAACCAAACCTTAAGATAGTCTTTTTTTACTATGGCTATTGAATTTAACAAAACTGCATTATTATACGTAAAATAGTACCAGAACATCATATCGAAATAACTTATTACAAGGTAATTTATAACTGCCAAAACATCTACCTAAAAGAATAATTCACCCACTATTCAGTCAGCAACGTATTAAAAGTAACAAATAAAACTACCGAATTCTACACAGCTGACTAACCGTAAAATTTGACTACGCCTCATCCTTGAACATCTTCGAGAAGTACATTTGGGATTTTTCTAAAAAGCAAACATCCAATATTGGGTGGAAAAGTCTTAAAAATTTTGATACCTTTTCCAAAAACCTATTGGTGTGAGGAAGGTTCTCAGCTGTAAAAACTATTAAAAATAAGTATTTTTTCCAGCCTGAAATAGAAGCTTCTTTGTGTATCGCGGTGACATCATTAGAGCAAAGGTTTGAATAATTTTTAAGGTTTATAATTAAAATAATTTAACAAGTAGAAGCCAGTGTCCCACAATTATATAACTATTATTTCTTATTCTTTTGTTTTTGTGTCAAATAAATATAGTTAAATTTATTAACATTCTATTAAACTGCATTTAACACTTCTATTAAACTGACTTTTACAGATTATGTTAACTGTCCAGGAAATTTCAAACGGTGTATTTATTCGTTTCAGGCCGTTTAGTACCGTTTGAGACAGTAGAGAACTATCCCATTTCAGGCGTTAGTGGTAAAAAGAAATGTTGGCTATTCCCGTTTCGGGAGGTAGGTTTTGAGATTACTATAATTGGAGTATAAGAACTAACGCGTGTGACCAATAAGACCTCAGGATAATAAACACCTCTCCTATATTTTTTTCTAGCATTCGTTTATTAAATGAGTTGCACATATATCATCATTTTTCATTCTGCAAACCTTTTTTCACAAGTGTACACTTTTTGGAGTAAGTTGAATCAACTTTCATATCTGTAATACATTCTTGTTTTCTAATTGTAATGGAATTCGTTCCGAAAAAAAAGCCTTAATTCTGGGTGATAATTCTTTTTTATTTAAAGAAAAATATCCTTCACCTCTTGAAACGGGATAATTTTCTTCTAATAATCTTTCTAATTTTTTAGGGATAGAATTGGGATATCACCCTAGCGGTAACAGAACAGTTGTTTACCACTGTATTAGAATGTCCCCAGTTCAACAAAATGTACACAAAAAGATAAAACAATTTTCTTTAGCACATGGAATCTCATTGGGAAGATAGGAAAATATCAGTAAGTTAAACAAGTGGATCATAGAAAAGAGAAAAAAAGTAAAAAAGGTTTGACTTGGTTTGGAGCGCTACGGGTACTATTTTGCAACACGATGACTAGCGAAAACGGTACCTACCGCTTAAAGCCAGTTCCGAACAGCTACGAACATCCATACGACAGTGGGATTGGAACCCACGAACTCCGATACCGAAGATCAACGCCCTAACCATTCGGCCATCGTTCTGCTGCTAAAGAAGAAAACAAAGAAAAAAGAGCATAAATCAACTAAAAAATTAAATCGAGGAAAGCGTCAAAAATTTATGCCTATGCAATTTTTTTTCTGCGTACAGAACATACAGATGACTAAGTTTTAACATATTTTTTTTTTCTCCATTGCGGCATTAGGGACTCGGTATCTCCATTAGGGCACTCGTCATGCCGACAGGGTTCTCTTTGGTAGCTTCGCCATGATGACGTGGGGCGATGGGGGTATCATGGGGCTTTCCATGATAGCCATGATAGTCTAAAACATAGAGCTTGATCTATGACGAGCAAACTATATTCTTGTCCCTTATTAAAACTTCGTATTATAAAATAAAGCTCACGAAGTTTAGCACTACGCAGTGAGAGCTACTACCATTTCTACATATGAGAGAATTTTACAGAAAATTTTAAATATATTGAACTTTCATTTGAATATTTGTGTTGCTGTCAGAAAAATAAAATTTAAAACACATCGCCCAAGAGTCAATTTTAATAATAAAATTTTAAAAAAATTTCAAGATACATTAAATAACACTCCTTCGAGGATAGCATCGAATGAATGGGCCTGATAGAGAATTAATTAAACAAAATTATTTACTGTAACAACTATATCTATAAGTTTTTTAGTTTTTATGGTTTTATCAATACTTTCTTTGAATGTGGATGAATGACCACTTACAAATGTTTGAAGAATTAATGATTAGAAGGAACAGAAGCTATCGAGTTTTGGTTTGTGTAACATTCACAGATCTCTATTTTAAACAATATAAACTCTAATTTGATATTTTACATTTATAAAAGACAAGTTTAGTTACTTGCTACTACAAAAGATGACGCAATATATAGGACAATAGCGTCCAACCCGTGGTAAGTATCAAAGCAATTATCGATGCAGCCAAGAAGCGAGAGCAAAATGCAAAATAAATGCGACCTCTCAACCTAGAGAGCCCTACTCGATGATACATTATAGAGGTCACAAGCTGCCACTTGCATTAGAAATAATTTTATGACTTAAAATATCTTGTAATTTTCCAATGGGCCCCGAATCCCTGCTGTTGGCATGTAGGTTCATAGCTGCTCGGAAACGACTTTAAGCAGTAGTAGACTAATAGGTTTCGGTCCTATTAGCCCTCTTTTAGCAGAAAAGTGGATAGTAGTGCTCCAAACAATGCCAGTGTGGCCCCAGAAATCAATCTAAAAGGTTGGACACGTCTGATTTAGGACACGTTAACGTTCCAGATAGTGCCACGAAGGCAATATACTGAATTGAAGCAAAGAGTTATTTCTGATGTAAGCAAATGTTATCAGTTATGTTGATAGTTTTAAAAGAACTTACTTCTACCATACAGTAAAATAAACAAAGTAGAGTTTAACATTTATAATGATGCCCTGATCACGGCATAATTTATAATTAATTGATATTTTAAACTAATTGGAATTCAGAATGTAAATAGCCGAAATGGCTTCCTCGAATCATTTCTGATCTTTTAAGATACCTTTGGCGCTTTTTCAGCCATTTGGGAGTAGATAGACGCATAGTCTTACAATCAGATTATAATGATGATCTGTTCCTTGTTTGCATTCACTTTTTACTTTCTCGTATGCTTAGTATAGAAATAACATTGTAATCGTCCAAAACTATCACATTGATATTTTGATTCATCTTCACTTTCTGGATTTCCCTGAGTCCGAAAATACCATTTTTGAAATTACGCCTGTGCAAATGTTATGTTGATTTGCTTGCTTGTATTCCCGCAGTGCGGCGGTACAAGGTGCTGCACCACGTAGCGCGCAAACGAACATAAGAAGTTCTGATGTATACTCACTGCGCACTAAATTGAAAAATCACGCTTTACATGCGTGGGCTGCTGGAGAAGAACAGCATACTATGGCTATTTTTCCTGCTGATTAACTGGCCATACGATTTTGCAGGCGGTTAATGTTTAAATTTATATATCGTAGGATTTTGTTTTCATGGAAATATAAAAGAAGTATTTCATCAATATAAAGTGAAATGTTTTAGTGTGGTAAAGTAATTTCGGTGATGTATTCTATTTATTGAAATAATTAGCTGAAAAACAATGTTGTTTTGTTTTAAAGAAACGAATTTTAACAGAACAGTCTAAATTTTACCATTCATTGTGTCTTACAGACAGTATAAGTTATATCTGTAACACCACATCCCTGGTTTTGTTTTTAAAAATTGTCAAGATGTTTTTCGCGTAATATATGATTTCCAAATGTTAAAAACAATTAATAAATATAATTTAATCCACTTACTGAACAAGAAAACAATTCGCTCTATTGTGCCAGCGTGCAGTGAAATCCTCTGCACGTGAAATAGACTTTCGGTTTGTCGGCACCAATGAGCATCCGGATGAGGCACCGCAGCGACGGGTACCATGTGGTGCTACGTTTGCTGAACATATAAGTTTTTCGTAGAAGCCCGAAGCGTTGCTTTTTCGACTCCGATATGATACCATACAACAGAAGACATGATTTTTGATTCAGTACTAGTAAAATTCTCATAAGTTTAGCTGTTTTTATAGTTATAATTCGACTACTCGTAGGTAAATATTTTATTTATTGTAATCTTTAAATTTATATTCATAATAAATAACCCTCTTCAGAATGAAGAACTCGGATGTCTCAATTAAAGATTTATTGGAAAATTCATGTTCTCTGCACACCCTGCATGAAAACCTACCGCACGCCACTGGAGCACATCCTCTATAATCTGAACTGCTTTTTTATTCCTTTATCAACGTTCAGTTCACAACCGGGAGAAAGTGAAACAGTCTTTCTCTCCCTTCATGAAATTTCAAGCAACTTCTTATAGTGTGTTTATGATGTTGTTTAACACTTTACTTAATTAACAGAGCAACATCGCTTGATTGAAGCAAAAAGGTCAATCGTCGGAAATCCAAACTTGTTTTTGTAATTCTCCCCGTGTACTCTACCGTTCCGTCTCTTACGACAAATAATTCCTTCACAGCACACATGCGTTATTTTTCTCTGCATAGTTAAACATTTCCGCATGTCATTAGATTTGACTGCGAAATCATTTCACTCTTCAAATCGCGATGCGAAAACAAACAAGCAATAAAATTATCAACGTAGAAATAGGAAAAGGAAATCACGATAAAGCAGAAAACATTGCAGAAACTAGCGCGGGGGTTTGGGGCCACTGATAAAAACGACTTCTTAACGAATTAGTTGCGAAAAGACGATTTCATATTGTGCTGAGAGAAGAATATAACTTAGTTACAGAACGATTACTTCTTGGGTGATTTTATATTAATCGAGCATCATATCAATAAACAAGAGTTTGTAATTTTACAGAATATTTTTATTTAATGGTAATTTAGCAATTAAAAAAATTTAATAATGGTAGTTTAAAAAATAGCATGAACGGTAGGTAGTATGCCATAAGTAAAGTAGATTGTCGATTGTCTGAGTTTCGATTAACCGAGGTGTCTGCTAAACGAGCCGAATTTTTTCCGAATATATAATAAATTATATAAATAAAATAGTTATACAATAGACATAGTGTTTTTAAATATGAGATCAACAGTTTCTCAAAAGTTGTATATCTATTAAAATATAGTTCTAAGAAAATAATTAAGTAAATATAGAGGTATATTAAAATGATTCGAGTTCTTAAAAAATTGAATTGAGTGCAAAGTAATATGCTATAAAAACTACTAAGCTAATATGCTAGATGTGTGTATATCTCAGATTCAAAATTAAATTCCTAAATAACGAAATCTTTAAATAATGATGTACATTTAGCAAATTAATGTATATTAAATTGAAATAATAAAATGGTTGCTCAGTCTGCAAAGGCAGTGATGTTGTGGGTTTGGGGTTCGAGCTGGCCTAAGATCCACCGTGTTCGTTAATGGTGACTGGGGCAGGTTCGGATAAAATAGGTTCGAGTCAGATAAAATAGATTCGGGGTTACAATGTCCTGAAAGTTCTTAAACGATACCTCTAGGGGTGGCACGCCAAACCTAAGAGTCTTCTGCTTGATTCCTGTTTCTATATCATGAGGACTCACCTCAGCTAAGTCGTTCTTTCACCCTAGCGATGCCCGTCAAAACGAAAGGTTCATCCCTTGTCTTAATTCGTGTGGCCTCTGGCACACTAACTTGGCCAAGGGACATTAACAACAACAAATAACAAAATATTACCTTGAGATTTGGGTTATTTTTGAAAATGAATCTTTCCTTATTTAACTTAGTACGCATTGTTAAAGAATCACTAAAAAATAAATAAATGCCCAGTTTCTATTAACTGAGCTTTCCGACATGAGGTACTAATGGTATTAACTAGCTCGGATAATTGAGGCTCAACTGTACATATATACTGATCCATAAATCATTATTTCACCAGAGTATTTACGATTTGATTAGCTGGGAGAGCTACGGTCTACTTTTTTGCTATACGAAAGCTAGCGAGACTGGGATCTACTGCTTAAAGTCGATTCCGATAAGCTGCGAACATTCAAACCAGCTGTGGGATTCGAACCCACGAACTCCAGTACCAAAGAAAACCTCCCAAAAAAAGTGATGGCTGAATGAGTATTCAGCCATCACTTAGCTTACAAAATGTGGTTATTCATAACGAAAGCATTCCTATTATTCCAAATTTTCTTGAAAATGTATCTCTTAAATTCCTCTATAAACTTAATAATGATTACAAAAAATCTTGTCGATTATGATTATACTGATTCTGCCAATAGTTAGAATTTCTGGAGTGGGCTAATATCCAAGCCGTTTTAATATCCAAAGTTGCAGTATATCTGCTATGGTGTGAAAAAATAAATAAAGTTCCAATAAATAAAAAAAAGAATTTTAAATATTCAAGCAAAACTGGGATTAAAAATTAAAATATATCAAATTAGATAGAATGTCTGAATTCTTGAAAGAGTTAAATTATAAAGTTATAATTGATACTTTCTTACATTTCTGTATATAGATCCTGTAGCCTGTAGTCGTTTGGTGTCGCTTCGAATTAGTTCTCAAAAGTGTTGACTATAGATCTTTTAACAAAAATTCATTCTTGCACGATAAACTGAACTAAATGACTCCTGAAATACGTTTCGAGAGTTACTAATTTCAGAAAAATGTGAATGTTAATACACTCGGTAGTTTTACCTGAAATTTAAAGTCTTCCCAGACATGTTGACCTGGTTATATGGGACAGAAGTATGAAAGTGGGAAATGTCGCTCAAAATCCAAGAAAATGAAATTCATGCTGCAAGAATGAGACCTATAAAGTTGCCGTTCTGCAAAAATGGGATCAAAATTTGTTTCACTGAAAGCGTGTTTCATTTTCTTCGTTACAGCGGATCTGCTCTTAACCTGTTTTACATTTCTTGAGTCGCAACAGGTGTGGATTTTAACTGCGTTCTCTCTCGAAACCCGTTGAGCGATTATCTAGAGAGAAAAAAGGAGTAAGCGAATGCAATGAATTCCACTTTCCACTCGATTAGGTAATTGCATTCAATATGAAGACTCTTTCCTAAGTGTTTGGAGATTGCATTTCTCTCCAACCTACTCTCTCTCTCTTTCTTTCCAAGGTTATGAAATCGACGGGACTGGCAGTAGCATTTGCAAATGCGTGCGATGCCTTGCTTTTGTCCTCTCTACATGCGAGTGCATTCATGCAAATATGACAGGAATGAAAGTAAATTTTACGCTTCAACACGTTATGATCATCATTGTTCGCGAAATCTTGGTTACCTAACGATGGAGCACACAGGGCACAACAAACAGGATCTATTTTTTTCTTTTATTTATTTACGTGAACTTATGTGAACGGTTACTCGGACGTAGAGGTTCTTATGAAAATTGACAGGGCAAGAAACTTCCATTATTTGTCAGAGCCACAGCGGTAAGATATAATAGTTATTGTTTGCCTGAAAAAATGAGGATTAGGTGGAAAAAGAATGGACACTTCAGTGTTCTACCCTATAAAGAACCTTCACCTTAAACATATTGAGCTACAAAAAGAGACTAAGAGCAATGTTTTTTTTTTGGTGCAGACAGGTGGCGACTGATTTGTAATATATAATAATAGCCTAAGTTATCTGTACGTCTGTTCTCGAATTTATGAAGCGGTTAGATCTGGAATGGCATCCATATTGGATTCTTGATGAGTTAGGGTTAGTAAAATTCAAAGCGAGTAAAGTTTATCGTTCGAAATCCACCCCTTCCCCACTTTCCGA